>OX392434.1:0-1200000 GCA_947623395.1 Synanthedon tipuliformis | reverse complement strand
TCTTTTTTAAAATTATTTTAAATCTTTCTCTCTTTCTTCTTTCAACGCGCCTAAAGAAGTTTTCACTTCAAAAAAAAATTCAGAACCACTGGACCTTTTTACCGTTGGGAATCCTCATAGAAATGTCTAGCGCGGCCGTAGATGGGCGAGGTCGCGGGGACGTTATGACACGACAACGGTGTCACGGCTATCCAGCGCGGGAATACAGATAACTTGCATCTGCCTATCGGCTACCGAGTGGGCTAACGTTCAGTAATCAGGGGGCCTAGCCAAGTGTGCTATCTACAGTCGTTTACGCTACGCTACGCTACGGTACGCTAAGAAAAAACGGTATGATTGGTCAAAATTTTATTTTGACGTTACAATTACCAATCACCAAGTTTTCTCTTAGCGTAGAGTAGCGTAGCGTAGAAAGCACACATGGTTACGGGGTTATGATTGGTCAAAATTTCATTCTGACGTTACAATAACCAATCACCAAGTTTTCTCTTAACGTAGAGTAACGTAGCGTAGCGTAAACGACTGTAGAAGGTATACATGGCCCAGTATTATAACGGAATATAATACCTGTTATCAAGATCGGGAGGAATATCACGAGGTACACAGCAAGTAAACAGCCATCCGCTTCCGCATCCTCTGACCCTCAAACCTCCGTGGAGCCAACAGCTAATGGATAGCGTGCATGGTCTGACTTCTGAACCGAATGAACAGGTTGTAGGATAACCGAAAAGAGATGCCAGCATGCTTGACGATAAAGCTGGAATCAGATTAAGTTATAAAGAATTAAATTAAGTGACGACACGTTTGGTCTAGTGGCTAGTACCTAACCCTAGCTGTTAACGAAAAGGTCGCGCGTTCGAATCCCGCTAGGGGCAAATGTTTATGTGTTAACATTTTACCTTTGTACATGAGTCATGGATGTTTTGTATTTATATTATGTATGTATTTACAAAAAAAGGTAATCCATATCAAGTGTCTGGTATCCACACAGAGCCAAAACCAAACACAATCATTAGTTGCTTAATGTAACACTAGATGGTGCTGTGTGGAATGTATGAAGATATTTTTTTTATATCAGCGGATATAAATTATACATATAAATATAGAAAAAAAAAACAAAGAAAAAATTTATTTTGTAATTAGACCTAAATGTTTAAATTAATTCAAAATTAGAGAGTAGATAAATAATAAAAAAATAATCACCTTGCGTATTGACCTGACTGGTGATATTCAAAATCATAATTGGTATCAATACGCCAGAGCTCAGCGGCCATTTTGTCGGCCATCTTATTTTCCGCCATCTTGTGAGTTCTTCTTTTAAAAATCCACCACTGTTGACATCCTTCCTCTTCTTCGCCGATTTTTTTCGCAGGCGTTCGTGTACTCTATTATTTTGTGTTCTGTGACTTATAGATGTCCATTTCTGGCGGTTCACCGTTGACATGGCGTCGATGGGAGCTGTAATAGTTCTGACATATCGTGAGCTGAGTCTGTCACTCGGTGGTGGAGAAGCCTGATGGTCTGGAAAATAACAGAATTTATAAATAAACAGCTGGCGCCAGCGACCTCGTCTGCGTTGAAAAATAAAAAAAATAATATAAATAACTAGTGACCTGCTCCCGGTCTCGCCCGGGATGCAATTTATATACCTATCCTACCTTTTAAGTTGGACCACATAGTTACGAAATTTTATCAAAATTGGTTCAGTAGTTTAGGAGTTCATCGCGATCAAACATGTGACACACAATTTTTATATATAGAGATATGACCTCATGTAAAATATTTATTTATTTTATTAATGACTAGCTGCTGCCCGCGTAACTTTGTACCTAAATTATATACTAAAACCTTCCTCGAGAACCACTCTATCCATTAGTGAAAACCGCATTAAAATCACCATGAAATTTTGCATACATGTTGTCTGGGACACCAGAAAGGACATAGAGTACCTTTAATCCAGAACGCGGACGAATTCGCGGGCACCAGCTAGTCATTCATAATAGACACGACTTCAAAAATTCAATGTAAAAGAATAAACAAGTCAGCAATAGAACTACATATACCATAAATTCGCTAACATTGTGCAACTTTTCGGTAGTATAGTGGTCAGTATCCCCGCCTGTCACGCGGGAGACCGGGGTTCGATTCCCCGCCGGAGAGATTGGGAGTAGAGCCCTCTTACTATTTTTTTTTAATGATCATTTAAAACTTAATTTAAATAATTAATTTATTTAATTTAATTTAATTTAATTAATTTAATTTTAATTTTTACTCTTTAATTTGTATATGGATGATATGATCGTTGAGCTCAGTAGCATGCATGCGGGCTGTTACATTGACGGTATTGCAGTTAATAATCTTAGTTACGCAGATGACGTGCTGCTGGTTAAAGTACAACACGCAGAAAAGCGAATTTATGTATTTCGGTCTAGGTGGTAAGAACCCTGACATTCCAACAATTTTACTAAATGGCTCTCCTCTAAATAGAGTAAATCAGTTTAAATATCTAGGGCATATTATCACCGATGACTTGAAGGATAATGCTGATATTGAACGTGAGTGACGTGAGCGCAGGGCTCTGGCTGTCCGTGGTAATATGTTAGCTCGCAGGTTTGCTCATTGTTCGAATTTATTTAAAGCATATTGCCAATCTTTCTACTCGAGCGCCTTGTGGGTGGACTATACGCAGCGGGCATACGGCGCCCTGCGTGTTCGTATAATAACATTTTCAGGATGTTGTTGCGGTTGCCGCGCTTTTGCAGTGCATCCACAATGTTTGCTATGGCATCTACCGATGATTTCTATGCCATCAGCCGCAAACGGATAGCCTCATTGTTACACAGAACGCGTGCTAGCGGTAATGGCATTCTGAGAGTGTTGTGTAGCAAGTGTTACAGCCCCATACTATCCTTTTGGGTTAAATTAGTTATAGGGATTATTAAATAAGATGATGCTTTTTTTTGTATAACAATTGTATATTATCGAGTATTTACTAACATAGTTTTAAGTTAATTCTTACTAACCAATATGGATCTCTGTCATCTGAAAATAAATTTATTTAATTTAATTTAAAAAAAAAGCTCTAAATGTTAATATGCTGTTTTTTTTTGTCCGTGGATGTTTTTTTTTTATTTTTTTGGTGATTTTTTATAAAATATATTTTTCTGCATATACATTTAATAAGTAATTCTGTTTTTCTATGAAAATAAAAAAACCTTCGACTCTTCTAGCTAGAACGTTAAAAGAAATATCAATCGTATAATTTTATTACAAAATACACAAATACACAAAAAATACAGAGAAGATATACAGATACAAAAAATACAAAATACAGAGAATATATTTTAGTATGTTTGTAATAAATTAACCCAAAATCTAGTGGACCGATTTTGAAAATTTTTTCCCCTATAGAAAGCTAAATTATCAGGGAGTAGTATGGGCTATATTTTATAAAAAAAAAGTTACGCGGACGAAGTCGGGTGCAACACCCAGTAGGTGTGTCATAAAATCGTATTAAATATTATTAAAAAAAAAAAACAATTTCCTCTGATTACCTGATTACCTAATGATTACCTGGATTAAACTACTTTCAAAAAAGCGCATACAAAGTTGCGGGCACTTAGTAATATAATATGTACTGAATCTAATATATAAAATTCCCGTGTCGCGGTGTTTGTTGCCAAACTCCTCCGAAACGGCTGGACCGATTTTGATGAAATTTTGTGTGCTTATCGGGTAGGTCTGAGAATCGGCCAACATCTATTTTTCATACCCCTAAATGTTAACGGTGGTCCACCCCAATTTTTTTTTAATTTGCGGGGAACGTTTGCGGGGTCAGCTAGTATTTTATAAAGTTACGCGGACGAAGTCACGTGCAAGAGCTAGTAATGAAAAAACTCAAAAAAAAACTGGACCAATTTTGAAAATTCTTGCACTTATAGAAAGCTACATTATCAGCGAGTTTATCTAATACATATATATATATATATATAAAATTCTCGTGTCGCAGTGTTTGTTGCCAAACTCCTCCGAAACGGCTGGACCGATTTTGATGAAATTTTGTGTGCTTATCGGGTAGGTCTGAGAATCGGCCAATTTCTATTTTTTCTAGTTCTAGTTATATATCTATTATTATATAACTAGCTGTTGCACGCGACTTCGTCCGCGTAAAATAAGTACAGCCTATGTCGTTTGCTGATAATGTACAATTTATTTGTAAATTATACATAGTGTTACAATCAATTTTAAAATGGAACGTTTTAAGTATTTTTTTATTTTAATTTTTCGTACAAACTTTTAATTTTCCACTTTATTTTTGTTATCTGAATACTTTATAATGGGCTTACATAATTTTGCTACACTAACATCATCTCCACATACAGTCGTATTTTCATTTTTTTTCTTCCATAAAACCTAAAGTGCGAGATGACCACTTTATTTTTATATTTAAAAGAGTTGTCTTTTCGCACGTTTCGTACGAAATAAAATTGTGCGAGATGACAACTAAACCGAATGAACTAAACTCCGTATGTATACCTACATATAAAATCAAAGAGCAGTCCACTTAAAAAAATATCACTCATTACAAAGATGCCTTGTGTGATTTATTTTTGAGCATCTTTTCAAAAAGAAAACTTTCTGAAAACAAAAGGGACACTTTCTAAATTTTTAAACAAAAAAAATCTTATATGTTTGCATATTTTCTCTTAAATTAGATTCGTTTAACTTTTTCATATAACCCAAATATTTTCAAAGTTCCAGTAAATAGGCATCTTCTGGGTGAGCTAGTGTGCAAATGAGGCCTATGATGGAGCGCCATCATAGGCCTCATTTGCTACACGGTTGGTTGTTGGCCAAGAGCAAACCCATCTCCAATAAATAAAAAAATAATACACAGACTAAAAAGGCATTCAGATATTTTTTTATACCTATATTTATTATATTATTGTCACACTAAAATCTAGGAATAATTTAAGAAAATAAAATTATTGTACATACATACAGTACCTATTTCGAAGGCCAACAAGACCTAGTCAAAATACAAAATATACAAAAATACAGACAATTGTTAAAATAATATTATTTGTATTCTTACACAGTATAATTTGGAGTCGCTTTCCGCATCTGTCTGTCTGTCTGTAATAGTCTGTACATCCGTAACTTCTTCTACACAACGCAGGGGGTTTTAATGCGGTTTTCACCATCAGTTTTCACGTTATGGTCGACCATGGTTATGGTAAATTCATGCTGATATATTTTGTGAGGCTTTATAATTATTTTTCAACGCAGGCTGTATTACAGCTACGTCTGTGCCGGGCTAAATCCACACAAAGACGTACAGGCACTACTGTACCTGTTCTTTAGCTTTAGCCATTGCGCTAAAGAAGACTAACTTTCTTTAATTGAATTCCGATAACATTTCTCTAAAGCTAAAATTAAAGAAACAGATTCGATACTTACATCTCACAAACAGCCTTTCACTTTTAAATCTAGAAACACTTTCACTGGAAGCACCTTTTAATCTTAGATCTATTATTTTATTAAATTCAAATTTTTAACACTGGCAACTATTCCCCAGAGAGAGACGCGCTTAAATTTTAAAAATTCAAATAAAGAACGCAAACGCCGCCGTATTTGTTTTTCTAATTCAATTGCTTATTTTGAAATTAGAATCCGTTTCTTTGAAAGCGGCGTTGCCTCGATCGAGCCGGCAGTCTGCGTCTGGGTTCGTTCGTGGACTGAGTTGAGGTTGATTTTCTCAAAACTAGTCGGCGTTAGGCCGGTTTCACACCGTCTCGCTGTCACGATCATTATAGATTAATGCCGTCGATATATTCCCATTTGAAAGTGTATCATTGTGGAAAAATTTAATTGGACTACTTCGATTTTGTAATGCTTTCCCACCCGTACTTAAATTACTCTATACTCGTGAATAGAGTAATTACTAATACCCAATATGAAATTACTCTATGTCGTCTCTGGGTCGTACGAACGGAATGTAAATCGATTTGTTTTTTAATGATTTAAATCGCGTGTTTTTGGAGTTTACTCCTTAAACTAAACTAAGTTAAACTAGTCAGCTTTTCCTCCATACAAACGTAGAATGATTATTACTCCACTGTTTTATGTTTAATTTACAAAAGTAAGCATGATCTTGTCGTTAATAGGTTCGTTGCTATACAAACTAATAAAAAAAGTATTAATTTAAAAAATATGATCCTTGAAAAATCCATATTTTAACACACACAAAAAGTTTATTTTTAATTACCTTTTTTTATTTT
The DNA here is from genome assembly GCA_947623395.1 of Synanthedon tipuliformis. Taxonomy (NCBI): domain Eukaryota; kingdom Metazoa; phylum Arthropoda; class Insecta; order Lepidoptera; family Sesiidae; genus Synanthedon; species Synanthedon tipuliformis. The sequence continues at coordinate 1,193,719 of OX392434.1, read as the reverse complement.
TTTATTTGTTGTCTGCCTGTCCGCCACACAGCGCGAAAAAGGCGTAACAAGTTAAAGAAAATAAGTTTGCGCAGTGTGTTCTAGGATTTATATAGTCAGACGCAGCCTCCCGAAGCGAAAGGCTGCCATTAAATTATGGAGCGATTCAAGCATACATCTTTATTATTAAAAATAGATAAATCTCTATCGAAAATTAAAAATAAATAAATTAAAATGTCATTATGTACGTAAGAACATACTCCCAAGCTTTAATCCTTACTAATATTATAAATGTGAATGTGAGTTTGTTTGTTTGCTTGCTTGTTACGCTTTCACGCAAAAACTACTGAACCGATTTTAAAAATTCTTTCACTGTTGGAAATAATATTATCAGCGGGTAAAATAGGGTATATTTTATAAAGTTACGCGGACGAAGTCGCGAGCACAAGCTAGTCAAACTTATAACACCCTGTTTTGCGTCGGGCGTTAAAAATGAGCTATAAATTAACCACCACCTCAAAGAAGACTATAATGTCACATATGCTTTTCCAGCCTTTCCCGAATTCTCAACATGTCTTATATTAAGATCAGCCATAAAGTTGCATGGCGTAGTTTTTGTTTAGGAGCGATGGTAACCATTATGAATCTTACCTATTACCTATATAATTAATTTCTTTACCAAAAAAAAATTAGACAAATATTACATTCTAAATAAAAATAGAAAGCTTTTTATTTCTAAAAATTGTCGAAAAAATCATCTCTATTTTTTACATTTAAATTACATACTGTATATAGGTATACAAAGTACAATAGTAACAATAATATATAAGCAATCGTTTTTTTCTTTATTATTTGGTCCTACTGAAGGAGAAATTTAAAAAAATTAAGAAAAAGGGCGCGAATTTTTATTATGCCTATATTTCAGGGTGATCTTCTGTCTCTGGACACGGGGGGTCTTGGGGGAGAATGCCGCCTGTCGTAATGTCACTCGAGATGTCGGCGTACCTCCACTCTCGGGTACGCCGATGTTCTGACAGGGAGCGTAACCCTCCCCGCGCTAGATAGCATATATGCTGGTCCAACCATTATTCACCCCGGGCTACGGGGCTTCATGTATTTAGTGTGATATAACATAAATATAAATAAATGTAAATAAATATTCACACATTCCACACAGCACCATCTAGTTCCAAAGTAAGCAACTTAATGCTTGTATTATGGATACCAGACAGTTGATATACTACATACACTTTTTTTTTGTAAAAACATACATATTATAAATACAAAACATCCATGACTCAGGTACACAACACAGGTACAATATTAACACATAAACATTTGCCCCTAGCGGGATTCGAACCCGCGACCGCTTGGTTAACAGCTAGGGTTACTAGCCACTAGACCAAACGTGTCGTCCCAATCATATAACCCTAATCTTTTCAAGGTTTGAGTGAATAGGCATCTTCTGGGTGAGCCTGCTCCATTGTAGGCCTCATCCTTGCCACATGGCTGGTTGTTGGCCAAGAGCTAACCCATCTCTAATAAAAAAATAAAAAATTCTGTGGTATATACTTTGGTCTTCACAGTATAAATGAGTACGACCTTGAAAATGTTATGGAAAGGGGTCGGGGGGAAGGGAGGGGGGGGGGAAATAGTAATCAGGCTGTGACCGTCCATTCTGTGAAACGTTTCGTGTCGACGCTTTTACTCGTTAGTTGAGTATTAATTGCAAATGGCTGATGGCAAGAGAAAACAATATTTTGATATTGGTCTATACAAGACACTTCTAAGATATTTTTTTTCTTAGAGGTGGTTAGGTATATTTTAGGTTAGGTTAGGTATATTTTGTAAAGTTACACGGGCGAAGTCGCGTGCTACAGTTGTTTTCAATTACTTAATAAAGCTAAAAGTCTCGATTTTGCGTTAATCAGCTCCGTTACCCGCCATTTTTGCGAGAAGTTGTTGACATACAAGTTGTACCGTTATAGGGCTATAACTGACTAGTTTGTTTAAATAAACAGGCACATTGTTATGGACACGTTAAAATCAGGTTTATAATGATATATTACATATATAATAGGTTTTGCTATCCCCACTAATATATAAATGTGAAAGTCTGTCTGTTTGTTGCCATTACAGAAGACAACCGTGAAATAACAGCACATGTGCTGTGGTGTTTCAGTGAATGCATTAAAATGCGGTTTTCACTGATCGAAAGAGTATTAAACGAGGAAGGAACGTTTCTATATACTAGCTGGTGCTCTCGACTTCGTCTGCGGTGAAAAATAAAAATATAACAATTGATATTTGCCGTGGTCACTAAAAATATCACCAAGCAGTTCTACGCAAATCCGATAGATGTCGCGTGACCTTCTCAATCGCTTCACCTAAACTACAATAGATAGATGGTGCTTTTTTTGTTAGAGATGTGTTTGCTCTTGACCAGCACCCAGTCGTGTAGCGAAGATGAGTCCTATGATGAAGCGAACTCACTCAGAAGATGCCTTCACTCAAAGATTCACTCCAATTTTGAAAAGATTTGGGTTATATGAGTTCGGAAACACACACGCCGGCAGTGAGTTCCAAACCTTGGCAGTGCGCATTATAAAGGATGTTTTAAAGCGCTATCAAGTGTATTCCGGGTGAAGCCGCGAGCAGGTCACTAGTTACTAATATTTACCACATTCATCATCTTTTAAAGTTGCGGAACCACTACGAACATAAAAGTCACACAAAAGATGTAAGTAACATAAAACATAAAAGTCCGTTATACGCCACAATTACATGTAGGTATTGTATGACCACGTCTCGCGCTTGTCTTGTGACTACACGGCACAGTTATTTTATCGGAAGCAATACGACACTTTTGCACTGTTAACTGGAACATTCCTTTAGTTAATTGAGGACATTTTTAATTATCATCATCATCATCATCATCAGCGTGTCTCTCCATTGTTGGATGGTCTTTTGTTTTTCTCATCCAGCCACTTCCTGCGAAGCCCTTAAGGTCGTCTGTCCATCTGGCCTGAGGCTTCCCACGCAACCACAGTGTACATATAAAATTCAAAACAAATTGCATAACACAGCAAATCATATTTACTAAACATGCTGTACATTATTCTGTACATTATTCAAAATCAATTCAGTCAAATAGTCTTTTTTTTTTTTTTTAAATAAGTCATGATTCAAAAAGGCTTATAGATGCCACTGGTGACCGACGAGCTGGCAGTTTCCTCGCGCAACGCATTAGCATTGCAATACAGCGAGGAAATGCTGCCAGTATCCTCGGTACCATGCCGAGGGCGCCCAATTTTATAGATATTTTTTAGGCGTATTTATTTTTAGATTTTAGTTTAGTTTTATTTAGAATTAATAATTGTATTTTATTTAGATAATAATTAGTGTATAAAATAGTTTTTATTTGTACATTAAAAGTTTAAATAATTGTTAATCCAAGTCATGATTCAAATCAAATATACATCAAATCATAATATCATTGGGTCATTCAAAAAAATAATAAACACACACATTATTATTAATTACACCTTGACTACCATGTTTTAGGCAAATAAACTATTTGAATTTGAATATGAAATGAGAACACAAAGAAAAAGAAATATAAATTGATAAAAGTTTGATATACACATGTATGTATATTTATATTATTTTGAACCATTTCCTGCAGAATTCCAATTTTTTCGTCTTGTTTACGAGACAACGGGCGCCATATTACGGAACTTCGTCGGCCAGCGGAAGTGAATATTTTAAATTTTCCCAAGTGAAACTTAAAGTTATAATTTTATCAGCCACTAGCTCTGGCGCGCGACTTCGTCCGCGTACCTCGGACACAGACCTTTATCAAACACATTTTGATGCGGCTTTCACCATTAGCTAGACAAATTTTCACGGACTTGATTGCAATACAACTTTGAAAAGTTCATTTCCAAAGTTGATCCCGCTGGCAATCGAACCCGAGACCCCTGAGACGTTAGGCAAGTATTACAACTATAACGGGCTCCACTCGTTGTAGGCAGGGATTTAGAAAGATAACGAATTTTACTCTTTTCAAATTCAATCCAATTCAAATTCGATTCAAATTCAATTCAAATTCAATTCCAATTCAACTTCAATTCAAATTCAATTTAAGTTCAATTCAAATTCAAGAATATAGCGAAGAAGATTACGGTTTTCAAAGTTGTAGTGAATAGGCATCTTCTGAGTGAGCTCGCCCCATCATAGGCCTCGTCTTCGCTACACGGCTGAATAAATCTCTAATAAAAAAAAGCCTAATCCAATGTGTAAATCAGTTTTCTAATACACCTGTGACACTTCAAGGTCACAACACGCTCTCAAGGTTTTGTGAAATTTATGGAAATCGCCATGCATATTTATAAGTTAAAAACAAAAATCTCACTCGTTTTATGCAACCCGATTCGACCGGTATTCCTCGTGGCGCCAATCATTTTACTCTCTCCCATACGCTAATTGCGGACAAAGAGTAAAAGATGTAGACGCGAAATTATTTTTTCTTTACGTAAAAGTTTTCAGACAGGCCGACGACGCGACGGTCGACTTGATAGCAAGTGGCTACCGTCTCCACATAACACAAGCCACAACGCCACATGTGCTGGAAGTCCGCTGGCGACCAGAGAAGGATGAACGATAAGGAATAAGTAAGGGAATGAGCTTTGGCCTCCCTTACTCACTTACACAGAGTTTCTAATGGGAGTGGTTACTGCCGCCAGACGGGCTGCTTAAATTACAGTGAAGGTAACATGCCCTGTCAAATCCATAGTAGAGTCTGTCACATCTGTCAGACTGTCACATCCATGAATCTTTGCAAAGTTCATTTTCAAAGTCTGTAGGTAAACGAGCCGTGTCTACATTTTTTTTTTCAAAAAAACAATATGAACACTTTGTACTTATGTTACCGAGGTCAAAAATAGTTTTTAGATTTTTTATCTATGTATCTATCCATTTGTGTACGCTAATATCAGAAACAGCTAATGCGGTTTTCACTGATATATTTTGTAGACAACATTTAGTATTTATGGACTTCGGTATGTTTGGAATGATTGATAACTTTTTTGTGATAGTATAAGAGCACAAAGAGATCCCAACAGATTATGCATTCGAAAAGCACATACAACCCTGATGCCTGAAATTCCAAAAACCATTAAAGAACTTAATCTATTCAAGAAGAAAATGAAGAAATTACTCATTATTATTATTATTGTTTGTACACCAACAAACAAAAAAGTTATACCGAATACCGAGATACCAAGAATACGAAAACCAAAGCGTTTGAAGATGCGGGCACAGATAGTTTAAAGTTACAAAATTATTTAATAACTATGTGTTGCACGCGACTTCGCTAACTTTATTTTTTATAAAATATAGCCTATGTTAACTCTCTGATAATATAGCTTTCTATAAGTGCAAGAATTTTTAAAATCGGTCCACTTGTTTTTGAGTTTTATCATTACAAACATACAAATCTTCTCTCTTTATAATATTAGTATAAATATAGATATAAAAATTTAAAAAAAACACAAAAAAGCGTCTTTAAACTTTACTTTTATAAGTTTGATTATTGCTTTTGTGTCAATGTCAATTGATAGTCAAATGAAGTGTCGCCTCTGTCTACGCGTTGTGTTAGTATTTGACGGAATACGTAACTCAGTTGCAAATAAGCGAATTTCATTGAATGTTATTTATTATGTATGTATGAATAACTTGATAAATGTAAATTGATCTTTTCTGTCTCTGATGCGATTATGTTTTCTCTCAATGCTATATTTATGTATTTATTAAGGTATTTTTATATATACTTAAATTATATATACTTACTTTTTACTAATCAACATTAAATTATTTGCTGCACACATAGATAAATGATTGGCCTCGCTGCGCTCGACTAGATACCGTCGTCGTACTTGTAAAATGCGGCATAAAATAGTAGGTACGCCTAATTCGGCGTGCCCGAGCCAGTCACACTGCAAACTGTCTGTGATATGTACGTGCCGAATTTTTATTAAATTTTAGGCATAATAAAATACCAGTTTGCGTAGTGAAACTGTGTAAAAATATAATAAAACTGGGTAAAAAGTGATAAAAAATGACGATTTTTTACACACATTACAATAAAAAGTTGCCACGTTTTCGGAGCTATTGCTTTTGTATAGCGCTCTATCTAGTCGAGCGCAGCGAGACCAATCCATTATCTTTGGCTGCACGGTTAGATTCCGGCTAAGAGCAAACAATTATAAAGAGGAAAGATTTGATTGTTTGTTAGTTTGAATTGAATAGGCTCCAAATCTAAAATTCTTTCACTGTTGGGAAGCTACATTATCAGCGAGTAAAATAGGCTATATTTAATAAAGTTACGCGTACGAAGTCGCGTGCAACAGCTAGTTAAAAAATCCAGTCGCCAGTTAATTGCAAATTTAATGCATTGCCACTTGAGTTGTGTGTGCGCGTTGAAGTCTTTTTCGAAGAACGTCCTTTTATTGACGACTACCATAGCTGTTGCATCCGACTTGGTTCGCGTAACTTTAAAAAATACTAGCTGGTGCCCGCGGACGGCGTTGAAAAAGCAATATATCGCGTGACAACGTTATTGCTATTATACTTAGCCAGGAGTTAGTTTCCTTAATTTTAGATAATCCCTCGGGAGTAGTACTTTTTTTTGGTCCTTTCTGGTGTCCCAGACAACGTGTATGCAAAATTTCATGGCGATCGGTTCAGTAGTTTTTGTGTGAAAGAGTTACAAACATCCATACATAGGTTTGATGGTTCTCGCTCTTCACTGTAGACTTTTCTTTTTCTTCTTTGCTTTATTTGTTTACTTCTTTTTAATTTTTTTTTTAATTAAGTAAGTTCAAAAATACTCTTTTTTTTAGTCGTAGTTTGTTTTCAATTACTGATATTGGTTTGAAACGGTTTTATTTTTTATTTTATATAGATTCAATATGCGGAAACTTGTAAATGGTGTCAAATTAATCTAAGTCTAAGTAAGTTTTCCTTAAAATAAATAAATAATACTTCCAGCGCCCTCTGACGACAGTTTAGGGAGCTTTTACCTTATCGTCAGCTCGACGACTCTGAAGAGAAAGGTTTTAATGAAAATACTATAACATAATCTTAATCCTAATAGATGTCGCTTTGCTATGTTCATCACAGACTAGATTATTTTACTTTTATTGGCTATGATATGCACAGCCAGGCGGTATTAAGCTAAGTGTTGTAGAGAAGCTAACGACACACACGATGAAAGGTATTTACCGTATTTTCTAATACGGTAAATACCGGTAAATACGGAAAATACGGTAAATAAAATGAAAATATTAATTTTCGAAATTCAGTCCTGTGGGAAAGTTAGTGTATGCGGAATTTATTTCAGGAAAGATTTTAGTAGCAGTCCAAGTACCTATGTATTTTAGACTTAGGTGGATGAAAAAAAATCAGAAACCTATCGAATAGGGTATCAAATGAAAGGGATGAATTCCACAAAATATATCATACCGTTATTTTCAACATTTTCAAAACACATCATGTTTGGGCTCCTCCATACATACAGGAAACGGCTGAATTATTTTTTTCTAAAATATCCTCTTATCTAACGTAGTTAAAAATATTAATGTTCTGAAAGGAGTTCAGGAAAATATTAATGTTTACTATTTTTTTTTTCTTTTTTTATAAGAAAATAATATCATCATAATAATAAAATAATATCAAATTACTTAAAAACGCAGTAAGTCCTGTCGGTGTATACTTAACACTGAATAGATCCGTGCAAAAGTAAAAAAAAATTAAATTCATTTCGGGTAACTTGGACTTGACGGACCCGTTTTGGAAAACTCAAAGAAAAATTGTGCACTTGATTTGATTTGACTGACTAGTCTCGGGATCTGTTACTTTTGATTTTAATTTTAATTTTGCCTTTTTTTATTTTTTAAAAAGGTATATTTTCATTTGCTATTTATCAAGTGATACTGGCAAAATCATCGACTAAGATCTGATGGAGCCAAGACATTAAAAGAGAAGAATAAAACCTAATCAACAGTACAAGTAAACCTTCAACTCATTTTTGACTATTTGAATTTGGAACTAAGTAACTTTTGACATTGACATAAACTGTCAATTTTTTAAGGAAAAATTTCCCGCGTTGCTTAGCAACGCTGTCTATAATATTATCCGCTGAAACTGTTACATAAAATTGTGACGTCACAATTTTACATAACTATTCGCTGTGCAGCACACGGGGAGAAAGAAAGACTCGTCCAGTCCGCGCACGGCATCCGACCGCGACGCACGCGCCACATACTCTATCGGGTACCAAAACAAACGCAATGTTTGTATGTGATTAAAAAATTTGATTAATTTTAAAAATGTACTAAAGTTTCGTACTCGCGAAAATTCTTAAATACATAAACGCTGTGTTAGTTTTAAAATGAAAGTGAAATCAACAGTGCACTGACCGAGGCAACATGTTTAGCGAAATAAAATGGAAAGTAATATTGCTGGTCGCCGCGTCCGTCGCGGCCGCAGAGCCAAGCCGGGCGCTCAGTCTAGTATACCGCGGTCCCTATCAAATGCCCATGTTCGTACCGAAATCGTACAAACGCTCCCGAGTCCTGTTCCTGGACGACGACGAGAACCATCAGCCGTACGGACGTGGTGAAATCGATTTGACTCTGGACAAGAATATCGATCCAAAAATCAAATTTGACGACACAACCGACTACGATTTCACGTCCAGTGACGTCACCACAACTGTCAAAAGTGACGACAACACCGAAAGGTTCTATGAACCATTGCCAAGAGTGAGACCTTCGCCATTTCAATATCCTAAATACTACCAGGGAAGGTTCAATCGTCCGTACGCCCCGAATTTCGGGTTCGATCCTTACAGAGCGTCAGTACCTTTCACGCCGGCCGTGCGCAATAGTTATTCGGGTTTTTACAACTGGAAAGCAAGAAGTCCACGCGTAGTCTTCCCCTACACGGCTGAAGGTGTGAACACTGTTCAGACCAACTCCCACGCGGGTCCAGGACCAAGTACATTCAGTGATAACGTTGTTTTTCGCGAACAAAACTTCGGAACAGACGAAGTGACTGACGATAGCGGATTGCAGGACATTGGCGCCTCGGCGAACGGTGATGCTTTCTCTGAACGAGGTGAGTTGTGAGTTATATAAGACTGTTATAAATGTTTTTAAAATTGTTTTTGAAAGCAGCAAACACGCTTGTTTGTACGACGTTAATCATGTTTGGACAGGTAGACACGAATACTCAGTTTCACAAACGAACTTTGAGAGTCTAATCACTTATTCGACTCTCAAAGTAAGAATACTCAAAAAAATTAAGACTATAGTGCATTCCTAAGTATTTTTAAAATGTTTAAAATGTTTTAGTTATTAATTTGGATTTTTTGACTCATTTAACTCTTAATCAGGTTGCGAAGGACCAAAATTTTCCTATGTTCACGTATGTATTTCAAAATGTTCACGTCAACAATGTCTTATATTGGGAAAATATATTTGCAAAATTTCTAAAATTTTGTTGAAAATATTAAAAAAAAACATGTGGAAAGGATATCCTATTGTCTGTTTAGGTATCGTAAAACACATGTTTTAACATAAAATTCCCAAGAGACCAATCTTTGGGACAGATACAGAAGGCGGTACTTCTTGACACGGCAATTGTACTACCTGTGCCACAACAATTTCAAGATTTTATGATATGTATTGCTTTTTTATTATTTATATTCTAAATAAATGAAGTTATAACTAAACAAAACAAACAAAATATATATAAGTAATAATTATATAGCAATAATATAGCAATATTATCGCAAAAAGCCGGAAAGAGTAAAAAAATTGAAATTTGTATTCAATTGTAACTTTGACGCACTCAAAGTAAGTAAGCTCATAGTGTAAGCACGAGCCAACACGCATATTCAAAACATAGTATAGTATACATGTTAACACAGGCAATAAACTATCTGTGTGCCAAATTTCACCTAAATACATATAGCCATTTTTGGGTTATTGAAACAAACATACAAACATATCATAACAATAGTATATCTACTCAATATAGATAAAAGATATTAGAAATTGCATTAACTATAATTCAAAAACTAATAGAATACTGTGAAAAAAAAAATCAAATGTATATTTGAGCAGCGATATTATATATCGCTGCTCCATATATTATATATGTGTTTCCGCGAGCTCATATAACTCAAATCTTTTCAAAGTTCGAATGAATAGGCATCTTCTGGGTGAGCTCGCTCCATCATATCATAGGCCTCGTCTTCGCTACACGGCTAGATGCTGGCCAAGAGCAAACCTATCACTAATAACAAAAGAATTTGTTTTGAATCCGTACTAATATTATAAATGCGAAAGTTTGTATGGATGGATGTATGGATGTTTGTAACTCTTTCACGCAAAAACTAATGAACCGATCACCATGAAATTTTGCATACACGTTGTCTGGGACACCAGAAAGGACATAGGGTACCTTTCATCCAAAACGCGGACGAAGTCGCGGGCACCAGCTAGTATTTCTATAAGAACTATTTTAAAGTACGCTTGATTTGCCTACGCTCGTAAACATACGGTCATTCCGTGTTTACGATAAAAATAATTAAATAAAAAAAAATTAGCAACCAATCAAAACGTACATCTACCTCGTTATGCCGTATAGACACGATAACTCCCTATACTGAGCGGATATAAAGTTACTAGATGTGACATTTGAATATGCAGTCAATAAAAACTGAATTAATCATATAATTTGGTCAGAATTTTTCTGAAAAATTTTTTTGAAAAAGGGTTAATGGAATGTTCAATCTCGCTAGTATATTTATTTATTTGTGGGAGTTTACTCCTTAAGATTGATTTGCATATATAGCCGTGCATTTCAGCCCGTGGTATGAAAATTTATGGTAGTAAAATCAGAATTGTCACACGAATGCGTTATGTTATGCGTTTATTTTATAGTTACGTTTTATTTTTTTGAATATTTTAGAATACCTATATCTAGTTTCTTAGATATTGGCGCCACCTACACATTTACACATTTTTTTTTTTTTCCTTTTATATATCTGCAATCAGTCCCCAGGACTATAAGCGGATCCGTTGAGGGAGTTGCATACATCTTTCTTTTAGAGAGAGTGGGCCAGCGCCCAATCAACTCCGTCATATTACGTGCTGTCTCTTCAGCCTGACACAATATTATTTAAAAAAAGAATAATGTTGTTCTTTCGGCGTGTTCGAATTGTGAAAATTTATGTTTTATAATCATTCGTAAGGAGTAAACTCCAGTCGTGTGTCGAAGCTAACCCACACATTTTTTTTATACAAGGCCTACAAAATCGTCATCGTTCCAGTTAGGCAACACTTGGCGATATTTATAACAAAGACTCTATTATTTCCTTATTTCACAATATCAACTTTTTCAATATAAATTACAATTAACCGAATGTCGCATCCAGTAAGAAGTAAGTCTTCGGCCGTCGCCCACAATGGAACTTTTACCAATTGTGTGATAATAATGAGCTCAAAAACGACTCGTGCGCATGACAAGGCCTTCTCGATTTCCCGGTGAGCGTCTTGCGTTAACATTCGTCGTGTGCCTTTCGTCACAACCGCTACACTCGCAAGTCTGTTGACCTTTTTCTTTTTAACGTTGGGAAATCCTCTTGGATACCCAGCGTAGGGATGTAGGGGACACTGCGGGGTTATGCCGGATTCGTACCGGCTAAAACCCAACGACTTTCTTTGTATCGCGGCCGTTGATGGACGGGATAGCGGGGACGTTATGACGACGACACGGGTATCGAGCGCGGGGAGGGATACGCTGTCGGAACCTCGGCGTACCCGGAAGTGGAGGTACGCCGGCCATCTCGGAGAGCTTACGACGGGCGGTAGTCTCCTCAAAGACCACCGCCCGCGGGATCCTAACACACCCTGCCGGCGTCAGTATTTCCGAGCGCGTATAGGTAATGGAGACTTTGATTTATGACACGACAACGGTGCCCCGCCACGGCTATCTATCGCGGGGAGGGCTACGCTCCCTGTCAGAACCGCGGCGTACCCAAGAGTGGAGGTACGCAGGCCATCTCAAGGGACCTTACGATGGGCGTAAGGTCCCTTGAGATGGCCGATAGTCTCTCCCAAGACCACCCGCCCGGGTCCCGATAAAGTCTGTAGACCTGACCGTTTGACAATGAGAGAATTACTAACGTTCGTCCCCTGGTTTTCCTGTTTCGTGCAAAGTGGAAAACGTAAATTTCAGCGCCGGATATGTGACGCCAAACTAAGTGTAGTCTTGCTTGGCATATTTATTTTGAAATTTTCTATCTAATATTACTAATATTATAAAGAGAAAAGATTTTAATTTTTGTATTTTTAATTAATAAACTTAAAAAACTATAACAAATTGTATACAAATCTTATCTCTTCATAACATTAGAATATCAAAATTAGAAATAGTATCTGAAGAGCCTTTTTCTGACCTTTACTTACTGCCTCATCTCAAAATTGGGGAGGTTTCCGATTTTGCGTATTTATAATGAAATACTATATAACATTATATATATGTAGTGTTTTAAACAGAAGTAGTCGGCAGACAGCGAAAACTAGTCTACAGAGCTACAAGAATGAAAGTAGTTCACAACTGAATCAATACCGTGTTAGAAGAAACAAGTCGCTAATATTGGCGTTCCTGTCTTATATAAAAAGTCAACTTTCGTCCAGATTTGCTCGTAGGAAAATCGATATTAAACCAGTTTATATTTGTTGTACTGAATACTGTATATTAGCTAATTTAATGTTAATTATGTATGTTTTTAACAATTTTATATTCAACATTTTTTTTTTATTAGAGATGGGTTTGCTCTTAGCCAACATCCAGCTGTGTAGCGAAGATGAGGCCTATGATGGAGCGAGCTCACCCAGAAGACGCCTGTTTACTCGAACTTTAAAAGATTTGGGTTATATGAGCTCGGAAATATAAGAATATAACAAAATGTTATGGTTGATTGGAATGCTTACTTATTTAAAATTTTTGTTTGTGCTGTCGGTGTACCTTTTGAAAAATAAATAAATAAATTAATTAATATTTGAGTATAAAGTATATATTATGTTATAAACTAAATCCTATGTATGTATTTACAAAAAAAGTAATCTATGTAGTATTATATCAATCAACTGTCAATGTCAACTGTCAAAAGCCATAATACAAGCCTAGTTGCTCAGTTCCACAACCTGTGTGGTGGCGGTGCTGTGTGGAATGTCCGAAGAAAAAAAAATGTCCGTACCTATCACATCTGTAAACATATCCCTCAGTGTACTCAGCCACTACTTCAGATCAGAGCCAGGTTTTCAAAGTTGGCTCTGCCTGAAATAGAATCCAAGACACCAAGGGCCTTAGTCAAAGTAGGTAACAATTTAAAACGATAACGAAACGCTAATGAAGTTCGAAAACAATAAAATGTATGGGATTGACCATAGAGGAATGATTGGTCTCGCTGCGCTCGACTAGATACCGCCGTCGTACTTGTAAAATGCGGCATAAAATAGTACGCCGAATTCGGCGTACCCGAGCCAGTCGCACCGCAAACTGTCTGTTATGTGTACGTGCCGAATATTTTGTTAAATTTTAGGCATAATAAAATACAATATAGCATAATAAATATAATAAAACTGGGTAAAAAGTGATAAAAAGTGACGATTATTTACACACACTACAATAAAAAGTTGCCACATTTTCGGAGCTATTGCTTTTGTATAGCGCTCTATCTAGTCGAGCGCAGCGTGACCAATCAATAATCTATGGGGATTGACATATATGTCGTTGCTAAATCACGTGACACATCCCATACATTTTATTCTTTCGAATCGAATCGCTACGAAGCGAATGCCACTTGTCTAAAGGCCCTAATTCATTGAGATGATCTTGACCAATAGCTGTTTTTTAAATAAGCATTTACTTACTGCAATCGTTACTACATTATTTATGTATAATTCAAGTGCCGGAAGTGTTTATAGGTTTTATGCAAAAATTAGCCATGAAGCCGCAATTTTGACTAGGTATGTATTTGGAGCGAAAAATTATATAATTGATTTAAACTTAGTTTAAAAATACAAAATTGGATATAGTTACATAACATTGTAAATGTATATTATTATCTAGAAATAGATTTAAATAATACAATTTAGGAAATACAAATTTCTCACTTAAGTAGGTACTGAAATTCACGGGCTGGTTATTCACGATGATCTTCTATGAGAGGTTGGTTACTGCCACCAGACGGGCTGCCTAAAATATGACTAGAAACGCAGCTGCACTGCGACTTACATACTTACTTAAATTATTTTCAATATTTCCGGTCCTGCTTGTTTGTAAAGAATAATTACTATTGTACTCCATTAGAAAATAAAAATCTCAAGGATGGAGTTGTCCGTATTATTTATTACTTTACTAGCTGGGATGCCCGCGACTTCATCCGCGTTCTTGATGAAAGGTACCCTATGTCCTTTCTGGTGTCCCAGACAACGTGTATGCAAAATTTCATGGTGATCGGTTCAGTAGTTTTTGCGTGAAAGAGTTACAAACATCCATACATCCATACAAACTTTCGTATTTATAATATTAGTACGGATATAGTACGGATCATAATAAAGCTCTGTCTGCAATTCGGTTTTTACTTTTAATAAAAACCGAATTGCAGACAGAGCTTTATCATCTTATAAAAAAAATCTCCGTTCTTTATAAAAAAGAACAGTAATTTAAATAAAAATACAAAACGGCCAGTGGTCTCTTGCAAAAAAGGTCGTAACAGGTCGTAAACTATTTTTTCTACTCCTAAGTGATTAACAGAATTTTTTTTTTTTTTTTTTTTTTCGATAAACAACGTTTGCCGGGTCAGCTAGTAATATTATAATTTGAAAATTCAAATCTTAGGGTCACTATTATTATATTTTTTTGTAACATAGGTATTAATTACAGAGAAAATATTAAATAGTAAACATCCTATAAGTACATTTAAAATTAAAAGAGTTATTAATATATTATATATTAAATTAAATATATAGAAATTAAATAATATAGAAAATTAAATATATTATATATAACTTCATAATTATTTAAGAAATAACTCTAATAAATTTAATATATAAGAAATACTTAAATAAATAATAAATATGTACAATAAAGGGTCACTATTAGTTTTACCAATATAAAAACTCAGTCAAAACAAAACTAAAGGAACATTACCTCACGAGTTACGAGTTACGTAATGGTCAACGCGGTTCATCTTTGTCTAAATTATGCAATAATATTAGCCACCGAATGAAAGCGGCCAGCGAAAGTAAGCCAACTGACATTTAGTTTAGTTGCGATATGGCCGTAATTGTCCAAAATAGTATTGTAATTTTTTTATGATAAAACGTTGCATACACACTAAGGCTTCATTTGGTTTTCACTCGCCTAAAAAAATTAGGTGTGACTGTGTTGTGAACACGGCCGTTTGTTTTACATGTTTATTTCTGTACGGAGAGTGTGCTCAGGAGCTGCATGAGCTCATACCGCCTTCCCCTTTCTTCCATCGGTCATACATACGTACGGCTGGCTACCATCCTCATCTTGTCGAAATTCTCCCTTTCGGACCAAGCGCTTTGAAACATCCTTTATAATGCGCACTGCCAGCGTTTAGAACTCCCTGGCGGCGTCTGTATTTCCGAGCACATATAACCCTAATCTTTTCAAGGTTCGAGTGAATGAATAGGCATCTTCTGGGTGAGCTCGCTCCATCTTAGGCCTCATCCTTGCCACATGGCTGGTTGTTGGCCAAGAGCAAACCCATCTCTAATAAAAATAAAAAAAAGTGAGGAGCATCTTCTTCTTCTTCTCTTTTAATGTCTTAGCTCCATCAGATCTTCTCCGATGATTTTGCCAGTGTCATTAGTAAAAATAGCAATGTGTAATAACCTTTTTCAAAATAAAAAAGGCAAAATTAAAATTAAAATCAAAAGTAGCAGATCCCGAGACTAGTCAAGTCAAGTCAAGTCCAGTCAAGTCATAATTTTCCTTAGTTTTCCAAAACAGGTCCGTCAAGTCCAAAGAACTCCCGGCATCTGCGTTTCCGAGCTCAAATCTTTATCAATATCAAATATCAATCAAATCAAATAAACCCAAATCTTTTTAATAATCAAACCCAAATAATTACAAGGATTGTTTAATATACACCATATTTTTTTAAATTTTTTTTTTTATATCAGTCAAGGCAGCGCTTGGCCGCGATCTCACTTGATGTTAGGTGCAGATGCGGCCGAAGATGGACCACGCTTGCCTAGTAGATGCCCATTCACCCTACGTTTGAAGACCCCGAGGTTGTAATTTTGGGGAAACACAGACGCAGGCAACGAGTTCCACTCCTTAGCAGTTCGGACAAGGTAGGTGGAACTGTAACGCTTCGTACTTGACCGAGGAAGTTCAACCACGAAGAGATGAAACCCCCGCCCGCGCCTCGTGTTCCGCAAGTGGAACGGTTCCGGTTGGATCAAATCGAAAAGTATGGACCGCACACTCTCCATGGTGCAGACGATAGAAAATCGATAGGAATGCTACTTATCGGCGATGCTGCAGGCTTTGAAGTTGAGACTCTACAAGGGAGTCGTCGCCAATGAGTTTCTTAGCTCGCCTTTCAATCGAGTCCAGTGCAGCCAACTGATATCGGGCAGACCCATCCCAGAGGTGGCAGCAGTACTCCGTGCAGGATCGGACTTGTCTCTATATAAGTCAAGGAGCTGTCTCGCAGTGAAGTACCGCCTAACTTTGGAAAGGATGCCCAATTTTAGGGCAGCCGTTTTGGCTCGATATTCTTTTTTTATAAGAGATGGGTTAGCTCTTGGCCAACAACCAGCCATGTGGCAAGGATGAGGCCAAAATCAAAGTCCTACCAAAGTTCAATAATCCTCAAAGTGTTTGTTTGTCTCGATCAGAGAAATAGATACTTAAATAAATAATCTCTAAAGCATCGACAACGACATCAAAATGAACAAAAAAAAAAAAACAGGAATTCCGGATTAGTAACGAACCTCAATTGACAATGAGGTGACCTTCACGCAATACGAACGATCGACCGATTATGTTTGAATTAAGCGGTTCAAATATAGCTTTTGCCCGCGACTTTGTCTTAAGAAAATGAATATAAAAATAGTTCAACAAACTTCGTGAATCTTTTTTCAGGAGTTAAGTTTTAATTTTACAATAAAAATCAAAGAAAACACCCCCTTACCAAGAAGACCACAGATGCTGCCGACATAGATAAATGATTGGTCTCGCTGCGCTCGACTAGATAGAGCGCTATACGAAAACAATAGCTCCGTGAATGCGGCAACTTTTTATTGTAGTGTGTGTAAAAAATCGTCACTTTTTACACCGTTTCACTAAGCAAACTGACATTTTATTATGCCCAAAATTTAATAAAACATTCGGCACGTACACATCACAGACAGTTTGCAGTGTGATTGGCTCGGGTACGCCGAATTCGGCGTAGTATTTGTTGCCGCATTTTACAATTGCGACGGCTGTATCTAGTCGAGCGTAGCAAGACCAATTGTTAATCTAAGGCTGTCGACCATAGTAGGACCACAGCATACTTATTTCGTACAGTAGGCCGACGGAGACGTCTAGACAGGGCAATCGTGCGGGGCGTGAGGGGTGAGGCGCGAGTGGGACGTGCCCAAGCTGCATACTTCGTCGTTCTTAGTAGCTTGGGATAAATATTCCAGGGCTATCTCGTCTTTCAGATTTTAATTTATTATATAAATCAAAATGGTGCATACGGCATGTGCTGTAAGTGCGTGCAAATCTTTATCTCGCATAAATAAAGAACTAAGCTTTCATCAATTTCTGCACGATGAAGAAAGGTACTCAAGCATATTTTATATTACTTAATTTGTGTCAACCCTTCCGCAATTTTTAAATACCTACACAGGCGTATCGCCCAACATCAAAGGCGTCGGCCTACTGTAGGAAATAAGTATGCTGTGGTAGGACTATGGTCGAAATCAATTTCTTTTAAAATTCCAACACTCAAATATTATACTCGTAAATATCGCACGATTCCCACGTGGCCTTAAAAAAGTGTGGAAAAACAAACGCGTATTTAGTTTAAAAAGCAACAATACGCAATAATTTCTATATCTCAAGATCGTGGGAGCGGACGAGGTGTGGTGAAAACATTTTCACTGATGGTGACTGTGAAAAAAAGCAGATAAACGTTGCCATGGGAACGCGTATTGTAAAAATATACGAAAGTGTTTCTACAAATTAATTAATTAATTATAAAATACATATACTTTAAGACTATCTGTGCTGGGGCCTTAGTCAAAGTAACAATTTAAAACGATAACGAAAAAATAAGGAAGTTCGATAACAATAAAATGTATGGGATTGACCATAGATGAATGATTGGTCTCGCAGCATTCGACTAGATACCGCCGTCGTACTTGTCAAATGCGGCTAAAAATAGTACGCCTCATTCGGCGTAACCGAGCCAGTCACACTGCAAGCTGTCTGTGATGTGTACGTGCCGAATGTTTTATTAAATTTTAGTCATAATAAAATACCAGTTTGCATAGTGAAACTGTGTAAAAATATAATAAAACTGGGTAAAAAATGATAAAAGTGATGATTTTTTATACACACTACAATAAAAAGTTGCCACATTTTCGGAGCTATTGCTTTTGTATAGCGCTCTATCTAGTCGAGCGCAGCGAGACCAATCCAATTACATATCTGGTTTACTTTGCTTTGGGCAAATAAATTAATATATTTAATTTTAAAATAAGTTTGTAGTTTTTTTATACATAAGATAAACTATTTTCTTGGGTTAACTTATTATTTCAGCACTATTATCTTTAACTGTAAAGTCAAACGTGTCGGCAAGCGAAAGATTTGCACAACGCGAAAATGTTCCATTTTTTGCACAACTAATTTTCAACCTTATTTGTTTAAGTTTTGAGCTCAATTTTAAATGTAGTCCCATGCAAATAAGACGAAATACACTCGTTTTTCAAACTGTAGCGTGAAAATATGTGGCGTGTATTCATCACAAATATAGTGGGTCTGAAAATTCATAATATATTCAAATTGATTTGACTTTTCTCGGAAATTATAATGCTTTATAGGTTTTCACTGAAAACTCACTTAGGCTAATCTTAATCTTAACTACCTTAAGAGATACATAAAAATAATGTAAGTACATACTAGAAAATTATAGTTCTTTTAAAATCCTAGAGAAAAATCCATTTTGCTTAGATTAATAATTCGGTCTCGCTGCGCTTGACTAGATACCGCCGTCGTACTTGTCAAATGCGGCAACAAATACTACGCCGAGTTCGGCGTACCCGAGCAAGTTCGACTAGATAGAGTACGATACAAAAGCGATAGCTCCGTAAATACGGCAGTTTTTTTTTGTAGTGTGTGTAAAACATCGTTAATTTTTATAACTTTTTACACAGTTTTATTATATTTTTACACAGTTTCACTACGCAACACGGTATTTTATTATGCCTAAAATTTAATAAAACATTCGGCACGTACACATCACAGACAGTTTGCAGTGTGACTGGCTCGGGTACGCCGAATTCGGCGTAGTATTTTTTGCCGCATTTTACAAGTGCGACGGCGGTATCTAGTCGAGCGCAGCGAGACCAATCATTCATCTATGCCCTGAACATATAGATAGAGCATGTTAAGCCCAGTTTAAGCACGTCTATTTGTAGGAAATGAGAGGTGTCATAAGTCATGGGGTCACAATGTAGCATAATTTCTCTTACGCAATATGTTACTTAACATGATATGAGAGAAATTACATCATATGCTGTTTGGTTGAGGAACTGTTCGATTTCCGTATTCAACTGGTAATATATCATGCCATGTTATGTAATTTTTTTACTTTGTTTATGTTATGATATTATGTTTTGGCGTTTCTGCAAATGTAGGCCGCGGCGGTAGAATGTAAAAATATTAAAAAAATTCTTAAATTATTCTAAGACTATATTCTAAGTTATATTTTGCACTGCTAACAAGATATTGTGAAAACGAAGCGCACGTAATTTATAGATAACTAGCTGTTGCACGCGACTTCGTCTGCGTAACTTTATAAAATATAGCCTATGTTACTCCCTGACAATGTAGCTTCCCAAAGTGAAAGAATTTTTCAAATCGGTCCAGTAGTTTCGGAGCCTATTCAATTCAAACAAACAAACAATCAAATCTTTCCTCTTTATAATATTAGTATAGATTACTAGCTGAACCGACAAACGTTGTTTTGCCAAAAAATAAAAAAAAAATGGGGTGGACCACGCTTAACATTTAGGAGTATGAAAAATAGATTCTCAGACCTACCCGATAAGCACACAAAATTTCATAAAAATCGGTCCAGCCGTTTCGGAGGAGTTAGGCAACAAACACCGCGACACGAGAATTTTATATACCTATTAGATTTCGAAATCGGCTTATTGCGCGGATATGAATTCTGCACCAATTAATCTAGTTAATAAGTTCATTTGAAAAATTGTATTATTATTTTTTTTTTGTATAGTAATGTTCTATTTGAAATGTGATGCTGGAGACGGATGTTGCGCATTCCATGGACAGCTAAGAGGACGAACAGCTCGATCCTCAAACAGCTTGCGATTCGGACAAGGCTATCCGCTACCTGCTATCAAAGAGTTCTCAATTACTTTGGGCACATAGCCATAAAACTTGGAGAAGCTAGTGGTAGTTGCGAACGGTTTTCGCAGCGCACGCAACGGAAGCCCACAAAGATGAATAATTTTCCCCGTTTTTCCACATTTTCGACTGTTTCTTCGCTCCTATTAGTCGCAACGTGATGTTATATAGCCTAAAGCCTTCCTCGATAAATGATCTATCCAACACAAAAATAATTTTTCAATTCGAACCAGTTCTGAGTTCATGAGATTAGCCCGTTCAAACAAACAAACAAACTCTTCAGCTTTATATATTAGTATAGATTTCGTATAAACGTTGAAAGTCAAACATCAATGTCATTTGCCTTAATGAATCCCTAAATTATTAAAAACAAGCGATCCGCCCCAGAATAGAATTTTAGTACCAAAACTAAAGTACCTAAATATATTGCAATAGTTTTGTTTTGAGTCTTAATTAATATTTTTTTAAAATACTTATTTATCAAACGTTAGTCAATAATGATCCATAATGTATAGTTTTTAAGGTCCAATAGTTGTGTTTTGAGCTTTAACAATTATAAAAGTACTTAATTATCAAACGTTAGTCAATAATGGTCCATAATGTACCGTTTTTAAGGTTAATTTTCTAATGAACAACACAATCAATGGACAAGTTCAAGATATCAATAGGCAACCTGATATTCAACTGCCTATTTCCTCAATTCATTTGTGAAAAACCGATTCTTAGCTGCGATGTCATTGACACACTGTTGGAAAGAGACGGAAATATAGTTTGATGCGTGCGTGAATGGGACACAAGTATGCTCTTACACCTTGGCAGTGAAATCTTTTGTTTTAAGGCGAAGTTACGACGTTTAGAAATTATCTATACCTACTAACATTATAAAGAGGAAAGATTTGATTGTTTGTTGATGATGCAAGAATGTTTGCATTGAATAGGCTCTCAAATTAGTGGACCGATTTGAAAAATTCTTTCACTGTTGGGAAGCTACATTGTCAGGAAGTAACATAGTTTAGGCTATATTTTACAAAGTTACGCAGACGAAGTCGCGTGCAACAGCTAGTTATCTTAAAGAATAAATAAGCAATATAACGCTTGCCCTATTGTTGCTATAACACTTTGGCCAGGCGTTAGTTTTTTATTTTATTTTAAATGATCCCTCAGGAACAGTATTTTTTTTCTGGATGAAAGGTACCCTATGTCCTTTTCTTTATTCCTGATGACGTGTATGCAAAATTTCATTAAGTTCAGTTGAGTAGTTAAGGCGTGTAAAAGTAAAAGACAGACAGACAGACATAGTTACTTTAGCATTTGTAATAATAAGCATGGGATGTTACTTGTAGCTCTTATTGGCGCATGGTGAGCCTCCTGTAATTGCGGCGGCATCCGCCTAGAGAATTGGTCTGAACGTCTTATTTTAATTTGATGCCTGCCTCGTTGGGGGCCGTGTGAAATAAATAAATAAATAAATAAATCTATTTATAGGAACGTTGCTTCCCCTTAAGACGAACGCTATCGTAACATGCATCGGCAACGAAATGCATTACTTAGTTTATTATGCACCGTATGCGACTTAACGGTAAACGTATACTCCATGGAATAAATTTTAGGCGATTGAATGTTTATATTTTGGATTTCGTAACTTCGTAACTGCTGGAGAAAATTTTTTGATGCGATTTTGTTTAATTTTTTAAAATGTTTTTAACGATTTGCATATAAACCCGTTATGAAAATTTATGGGAGTAAAATCAAAATTGTCACACGAATGCGTTATATTATGCGTTATAGTTAAGTGCTATTTTTTTTAAATTATTTTAGAATATCTGAAGTTTCATAAATATTGCGCCACCGTGGGAAGCTTCGTCGGGCTTTTCACAGGCTTTTTGTCGCAGAGATTTGTTTAAGTTATAACTTAAAGTTTTAAATTTCATGCATGCATTTTTTTCTGCAAATTATATACAAAAACCTTACCCGCTTGTAGTTCTTTTAATTATTGAAAAAAAAAATCGTTTAGGTAATTTAGAAGAAGTTAGCGCACAAACAGATAGTATAGTACCTATAGATATAGATTCAGATCGTTGTCTCCATATCTGTCATTTAACTTATCTCACACTCTAAGACACAAATCGTTTTCGATAAGCGAGGAAGGTTCATGTATTGCTTTGCAAAAAAAAATTGCAACCGTTCGAAGCTTCGGGAGACTTGTACAATATGACTATGTTTGAGCCGGTTCCTCGAGGCGTTTCTGCCCTCCATAAAACACGAAATGATCACATTTCGTATATGAAAGACAAACCACAGGCCAGTGGTCCTCAAATTGTTGTAATTGTATAATATTACGCGAACGCAACGGCTCGGTGACGCACAAGAAAATGTGAAAGTGACAACAACGCTCGGTAGGTAACGTCAGAAAAACAATGCGTTCCGAATATCTATTGTTACAAAGCTTATTCCGTAATAATAATTAGACTTTTATTTATAATTTTCTTATATTATATTGTAATATATCATCTACTAGCTGGTGCCCGCGACTTCGTCTGAGTTCTGGATGAAAGGTACCCTATGTCCTTTCTGGAGTCCCAGAAAACGTGTATGCAAAATTTCATGGTGATCGGTTCAGTAGTTTTTGCGTGAAAGAGTTACAAAAATCTATACATATATCCATACAAACTTTCGCATTTATAATATTAGTATGGACGGATACTTCTATACTTACTAATATTATAAAGAGGAAAGATTTGTTTGTTTGTTTGTTTGCATTAAATATGCTCCGAAACTACTGGACCGATTTGAAAAATTCATTCACTGTTGGAAAGCTATATTATCAGCGAGTAACATATTATAGGCTATATTTTATAAAAAGTTACGCGGACGAAGTCGCGTGCTAGTGTTATGGATAAACATACTACTGTTTGGTAAGAAACCGTGCACAGCTAGACTAGACTCAGACCATGAATATAAAATTTATGGTTTAAGTAAAGTAAGTAAACTTTTTTTTAAAAGCATTAAAAAAATTAAAAAACCGTAATATAAAAATGTATTCAATTTTTTTTGCTAACCATACTGTCCACTTATCGTCCAAGAAAAGTATTGAGTGAGAATTACATAATGCGTTAAACGCAAAGATGTTATCATATCAGTTGTAGGTAACTTTATTTTTATTTATTTTATGTATATATAAACTAGATAAACCCGGCCACTCTTCGTTACTGGATATTGCTCATAGTATATCTAAATTATCTAAAATGAAAGTAGCCTAAATTACTCCTTATGATAATAGCTATCTCCCAGTGCCAGTCCCGTCAAAATTGGTCTAGCCGTTTCGGAGATTAGCAGGAACAAACAAACGGACATACAGTAAAAATTAAAAAAAAATTGTAGTGTATATATTTTGATATACATTTAGTAAAAAGCAATTTTTTTGAAATTACAAACGGACACTTCAATTTTATTTATTAGTATAGATAACATTCAAATTGAAAGCTCACAATTTTGATTTGAAAATTTAATTTAAACTATTTTAAGAATGAGTCTATACTTAATTGTTTTTTTTTATCTTTTTTGAAATCCTAATTAAAATTGTAAAAAGTGCAAAAATTATTTTTTTCGTATTTTTTAAATGTTAAATAGATAGATAGAAAACATTAAAATTTATTTACGTACACATGACACATGACACACACTAATACATCTAAAGATAACAAAACGACCGCACTCGTTAGCGAGAGCGTAAAATATTTGTATGGAAAATTGTCAATTTGAAATTAACAGTTGACAGTTTTTCATATAATGTACTAGCTGGTGCTCACGACTTCGTCCGCGTGAAATAGTTATTTTGGGAATCATTTGGGTATCTCGAACAGTTTTCGCAGCGCACGCAACGGAAGCCTCAAGATGAATAATTTCCCCCCTTTTTTCCACATTTTCGACTGTTTCTTCGCTCCTATTAGTCGCAACGTGATGTTATATAGCCTAAAGCCTTCCTCGATAAATGATCTATCCAACACAAAAAGAATTTTTCAATTCGAACCAGTAGTTTTTGAGATTAGCGCGTTCAAACAAACAAACAAACAAATAAACAAACAAACTCTTAAGCTTTATAATATTAATAATAGTATAGATTTAAAACATTTTAAATCGTGGTCATTGCGTGCGACTTTGTCAGTGGTGCGACTAAACATTTTTAAATGACATACTTATCCTTTTTTGGAAATCGATATCGAAATTAAGTCGTAACTCCAAAATTGACCCAGTAAACTACGTGAAAGTTATATTTGATGGGTCTCTAAAAAAAGAACCGTGAGTCATGTATGAGATTGCCTCATTGTGGCCTATCCTTTTTTGATAGACCTTTAGCTATTATCGAATGCTACAAGTCCATTCGAAATCACCAATATTTTTTTTGTAGTTTTTGTTAAGGAAAATATTTACACTTGAAACTGTGGGAAATCGAAATAACATTATTTTTATTAATTTATTATTAAATAATATTTAATTTAAATTAAATTAGTAATTAAATAATAAATTATATATTACATATTTAATAATAAATAAATAATGTAGTTCTTTGTAGTTCCTTAATAGCTCATAATTAGATGCTCGAGTATAGCGCCCACCTTTGATCAGAGTAAAGCAAAATTGTTTTTCAGCCTAAAACAAAAAAGTCAGATTTAGCTTTTAAAAAAAGCAAAAATCAGCAAAAGTCTGGATTTATCTAGAGGCAATCTAGGGAAATTTACGGATTTTTCAGCGTTGCCTTCATCAATCTACTTTTCTTTAATAATTTTTAAAAATCAGATCTGGCAACACTGCCCTCATGCCTCTCAAAAGGCGACATCAAAATTTAAGTTAAGTTTAAATTTAAATAAATTTAAAATTTAAATTAAGTTAATTTAAAGTTTAAATAAATTTAATTTAATTTTAGTTTGTTTTTCGCATTTGGCTTTTTGGCACCACTCTACCCCATCAAGGTCGACGCTAGTGCACCAGATAGTTTATTACTGGCATTATAGTAAAAAACAAATAATTACTATAAAAAAATCTACACGAAATTCTATAGACTGTTTTACATTTAGGTATATTTTACACGATTATTTATTTAATTATTACCTAGTTATTATGATAAATCTTCCAAAAAAAAAAATCAAAAATCCTATTCGAACTTAGAATTACACTAATTTTGAGTTGCATAACAAATTTCGATATTATTTTTTTCTTTTTTCAAAAACTTAAAATTAAAAAAATTAAAAATTTTAATTTCTCAAAATAAAATTTTAGTAGAGTGACCATGTTTATGATAATATATTAAATTAAATTTTCTTTTTTAATTCAAACAGATGCCAACGACCACTATCGAGCGAGAAACAACAAACGAATTGATATTAAAGTTATTAAGCCTATGTTCGTTCGGAGAAGTTCAATGAGAAATGACCACCTCAGATATGTTTATGATAACACGACAATGTCTGAACTGCCCGCATTCAAGCCCATCTCTGACGAGCAGATGTTCAAAGTGAGAGAGATTTTGAGAGATTTCAGTACGAATCCGAGCACGAAATACAGAAGGGGCAAGAGTCTGAAAGAACTGGACAGCGTCGGCGAGAACTCTGTCGATGTAATCATTAATACTGAGAAGAAAGATAGACAGGAGGAGAAGTGTGCCCAAGGTGGCACATGCGAGTTCTTCTTCTACTGTTGGATGGTCGGTGGTCTTCTGGAGGGCTCGTGCGGTGGTCTTTTGAAAGGCTGCTGTCACAGAGTAGCGAAAGCTGGTATACTTGGCGTACAAGACTCGAACAGTATTGATTATAATTCGGCAGAAGGACTGAGCTATGGTCCGGTCATAAATGATGAAAGTAAGTGGTCATACGACAATTCGTCATACTGTAGATTAGTTTTTGCTTTTATGGGATAATATTGTCCCGTGAAAAGTTTAAATCTCTTGAGAGCTTGTGTTATTTTAGATTAATTGTTTTTGTAGTTTAATGAAAAACAACATACGTTGTTGTTTTTAATAAGTCGTCAGTGCTTGTTTGACTAATATGACGTTATACAGACCACGTGTTTAGAGAGCAAAAATAATAAATGTAATTTTTTTGTGTTTTATACTTTTATCATTAATATGCCGTTTTTATTTATGCAAAACAAAAAAAAGGATGCTTAAAAAATATTTTTTTTAAACACATTTTGAATAATAGGCGAATTATGTCATTTAAGGAATACAGATTTTTTTTTCAATCGGGTCAAGCACTAAATGCTAAAAAATCATCAAAACTAAAATTACATTAATTAAATTAATGATATTACATTAAATTAATTAAATTACATTAAATTAATTAAATTACATTAAATTAATTAAATTACATTAAATTAATTAGGTTACATTAAATTGATTAAATTACATTAAATTAATTAAATTACATTAAATTAATTAAATTACATTAAATTAAACCTCTCAGAAAAGCATTAACTATCTACAGTGTGATGAAAAAAAGAGCACTACAAAATGTCACTAACACAAGCCGATGTGGTCGTTTGGCAAGACATAGGTAGAAATTGCGGTTTTTTTTTACTATAAAATGTCAAGAACTCTTTATAGGTGGTTCCTGCGATTTCTTCGTTAACTCATCAGGTATAAAAACTGTATATAATTTATTATATATACTATAATTATATATATCTACTATATTTTCCCCTTCTTTCTAACTATGTCTTGCTTTTCTCACATCTATAAAACACTAATTTAATGTTATAAAGTATATTTTCTTCATTTCTTTAATATACTAACATTATTTTTTATTGTATGTATTAATAATTTAAATGCAGGTAAGTCTTATTATTTATTTGTTTTATTTAAATATTCAATGAATACTATAGTACCTAATATAAAATCGTTTGTCCTGACTGACTATCAATTCACAGCCAAAACTAGAGATACTCGAGACTAAAGATACTCTTCTATAAATGAGTGGTTATTAATACGGCGCTTTATAATTACAAGTGAAAAAGAAAAAAACTTATGTAAAAACATATTGTAACAGTTAATTTTCAAAATTGACTACGTTACAAAAACCTATGCCTCCCCCTCCGCGCCCGTGACCAAGAGTGGGTCACGTCAAGAGTTGAACGGGTCACGTAGCTTACCAATAATATCTACAAGACGCAGTGTCTCGTGCCACTACTGTTGCAGTGTCTCTTAACACGTTAATTGCCACATAACGCGACGTCGCGTGAAGCGTCCTATTATGGTATTTAACGCGACTTCGCGTGGTGAAGCCTTACAATAATGTACGAATAATAAAATAGCAGCCGCAATGATTTTATTGTTTCAAATTCAGCATTTCGTCTTGGCAATCAATGCGTTACTATGACTTTCCAAATGGTCTACTGAACCTAATATTTAGTGTAGGTAAGGTTATGGTACATTACCTGAAATAGTGGCCCAAATAAGCGCCACATGTTTTCGACTGCGGAGCAATTTGCATCTTAACAAAACAGCCAGTCGCGATTGCGTAACCAGACTTTCTCCTTGCATTTTCGACCTCATCGTCATACGGATGTATTCGTCGCCAAAACACAATAATGGAGTTTGTATGCCAAATTGGAATATAAACGATCTAAAAACAAAATCAACTGAGAAATCTATAAGTACGATAATATTATAAATGCGAAAGTTTGTATGGATGTATAATGGATGCTTGTAACTCTTTCACGCGAAAACTACTGAACCGATCACCAATGAGATTTTGCATACACGTTGTCTGGAACACCAGAAAGGACATAAGGTACCTTTCATCCAGAACGCGGACAAAGTCGCGGGCACCAGCTAGTATTATAAATGCGAAAGTTTGTATGGATGTATAATGGATGCTTGTAACTCTTTCACGCAAAAACTACTGAACCGATCACCATGAAATTTTGCATACACGTAACACGTTGTCTGGGACACCAGAAAGGACATAGGGTACCTTTCAGAACGTTTTCTGTATGAAAGATACCCTATCTACCTTTCATCAAAAATTTTTCTTGTGTATATGTATAATGTATATTATTATACCAATTATACACATATTTTTTCTCCAAAAATTTCTTCTAAACCATCAACCGACTTTGATAGAGTTTCAACTAATGGAAAGAGAAATAAATTGCAGGAAAAAATAGCATCCGTTCAAATCCGGGAACTGGTCGCTAGTTAAGTAATAAAGAGATACACTTTCATGCATTAAGGAACAAATTACAACTATTGCAATTTTAAACACGCGTCAAATTTTTATGAAACTTTTTTATGTTTTTATGATGAAATTATGTTTACTGAGACCATTTGTATGTGTGAAAAACAACTACGAGTTAACGACAAGTAGGGTTGTCACTTCTAGAAAACCAGACAATTTTTTTTTCATCAGGGTGACAACGACAACTTCCTAAAACGTCTATTCCAAAATAGACAATGACCGAAAACGACAATTTCCGAAAATGACAATTTTCTAAAATGGAAACTTTTTTTTTACTTTAACTTTAGAGAATTTGGTAATATAAAAGTTTTTTTTATTTTCAATAATTTCCTGTGAATATTTCAGATTTTGTATATTTCTAAAATGAAAAATACTTTTATAGGCATTTTTAAACTTTTTCTAATACAATTCAAATTTAAATATCTATGAAAACCTATTACCAAATTGGAAGATATTTTTCTAGTAAAATATATATATAATTTCTTCTTACTATACCTGATGGTGCACGGTTTAGCCGTTAATACGGCCATTTTTGTGAAATGCATAAATATTTAAAAAAAAAATTTGACAACCCTAGTTTAATGCATATTAAGTAACACTTTTTTAGTTTTCAAATAGTCTATTAACCTTTCACATTATAAAGGCATGTTCACACACACACCTCTTAATCTAAGAGCCATACAAAGACGAATTATTTTTTTCTAAATATTCTATCACATTTTTGGATTTAGAAGTGAAAAATTAAAAATGAAACATCAGCCTAGTCGACAGACTACTAGTCGACCATAGAAAGGCCAAGGATAACGAATAAGCAGAGGATCTGGTAATGGGTTCTAACATCCTTTACTCACTTACCGAAACACAACAGCACATATGCTTTTATTTCACTGTGGTATTCTATAAGGGGGTGTTATTTTGTAGGGGATGGTATTATGTAAGGGTGTGGTTACTGCCGCCAGACGGGCTGCCCGAATGACGGCGTAACACAATGTCCTGCCACCACTTTCCAAATCCAGACCAAAGCCAACTTTGAAAGGTTCAATTCCAAAGTTGACCCCACTGGGATTCCAACCCGGGAACCCTGAGACGTTACATAACTCGGCAGTACCCCCTACACTGCCGGGTATCCAAGAGGATTTCCCAAAGTTAAAAAAAAAGGAAGCACCCTTATCACTCATCCAATGGGCTGTCAAATGTCATTAGAAATAACCTTAAAATTTTTTGGAATTATTTTACTTTCAAAAATCCTGTACTGGTTAGTAGTGATGTTTCGGATCGTTAGGTAAAGTGTAGATCTGCGGATACGGATACGGATCTTTCTTCTCCTTCGGATATCCGCGGATACAGATACGGATAGGGATATCCGGCACATCACTACTGATTAGTCAAAGTGTCAATAGAAAATTGGCCATTGGCTAACCATAATCAAAGAACATGTCCACATCGGTTTTGCCTTTGACTCATCCGTCCTACTTTCGTTGAGTCGGATTTAATGCGCACCTACAAAACGAAAGAGTTCCGCTTGAAAAATTGCAAACTTATAAACGCAAATTTTCGGAAATCGAAATTTTAGGAAGTTGTCGTTTTCAGAAGTTGCCATTTTAGAAAATTGTCGCTGTCACCCTGAGGGAAACCCGTCTCTTTTATCGCTCTTTGATTAGTGAGAACCGTATCGAAATCTGTTGGGTGATTAAGAAGAAGTTAGTATAGAAACAGTATAGGTGGGTTTATTTTATAGTTTATGTATACTGATATCAGTATACATAAACTATAACATAGTATAACATAGTCTATATATATCATACAGATAGGTATTAACACCATAATATTCCGAGAGATGGTAGACATTTCCTAAAGTACTACGGACCTGCATGGGGAGTAGTGGGGCTATATTGGGACCACCCTCAATATATTTTTAAGTTGCGATTTTTTTTGCAAAAAGTGTCCTTGAGGCAATCTGAAATTTTTATACTTTGAAATTGAATATTTAAAGAGCAAAAAAAAATAGCCAGGTTATTTAGCCAGGTGATGTAAAAAGGTTTTCAAAAAATGTGTTTGAGGCTAGTTGATTTTTCCAGATATTATTTATTTTTTTGCAGGATATTTCTATTGCGAAATGCTGAAGGGAAAGCGGCAAAGACCTTTAAGAGCTTATTTTCCTATCCATTATCCTTAAAGCAAGTATTTATAGTCTGCACTCTACAGCACACTTGTCTGCCCTCTGTCCACCATATTAGGAAGCTATAGCAAATTCGAGTTAGCGATTTATTTTTTGAATCGTATTTTGCATAATCGAATTGCGAGCACGAACGATTTTCTATTGTTTTGAATATTTTAGAATATATGAAGTTTCAGAGACATTGCGAATTTGCGACACAATATTATTTAAAAAAAGAACAATGGTGTTCTTTCGGCGTGTTCAAAATGTGAAAATTTAAATTTTATAATCGTTCGTAAGGAGTGTGTCGGAGCGGAGCTGACAGACAAATTTTTTTTTGTTATCTAAATGTTAGGACAGTTACCTAATAGATCTTCTAGCTTTCTAAGCGTTGCATCAATGTGCACTTTCGATATATTGGAATGCAGCTTATGTAACATAACATGCGAGTTCGCAGAAGACATATTAGATTGAGATTCTTCCTCAGTATAACTATAGTCTCATCTTTGAGACCAATCAATTATCTGATTGATTGGTCTCGCTGCGCTCGACTAGATAGAGCGCTATACAAAAGCAATAGCTCCGAAAATGTGGCAACTTTTTATTGTAATGTGTGTAAAAATCATCACTTGTTACCCAGTTTTATTATATTTTTCACAGTTTCACTACGCAAACTAGTATTTTATTATGCCTAAAATTTAATAAAACATTCGGCACGTACATATTACAGACAGTTTGCAGTGTAACTGGCTCGGGTACGCCGAATTCGGCGTACTATTTTATGCCCCATTTTACAAGTACGACTGCGGTATCTATTCGAGAGCAGCGAGACCAATCATTTATTTATGTATAGTCTATTGTTGAAATGTTTCCAATCACATTAGCATGAATCTTGAGTTTAAACTATGAATTATTGTAGAAAGACTATATATAAATATTTCACTAGCTGTTGCACGCTACTTCGTCCGCGTAACTTTATAAAATATAGCCTATGTTACACGCTAATTACCATCTAATAACATAGCTTTCTAAATGTGAAAGAATTTTTAAAATCGGCTCCAAAATTTTTATAGTTTTAACACACAAAAATACAAATCTTCTCTATTTATAATATTAGTATAGACTAGTTGGTGCCCGCAACTTCGTTCGCATTGAAAAAGAATATTTACAAATTATATAGAAAAATATTTCAGATTTACATTCAAAATACAACATTTTACAGATTTTGACAATGACAGGTCTTTATTTATTTATTTATCTATATTATGTATTTTTTTATCTATATTATGTATTTTTACAGATTTGTATAATTTTTACAATTTTGTATTTTATTTGTATTTTCTGTAAATTTTGACAAAGACCAGACAATGACAGGTATTGAGAAGAATTTAAAAATGACACATTGCATATCTATCGTAAAAGGCCGATTGTTATATCATACTTGTATCATACACTTCTTATGTCTAAATAAATAAATAATAACATATTTTTATCCTATGAGTAAAGAAATTAAAAGAAATTTTATTGTACGGCTTACATAATATAATGCTTCTGAAATATGTCTGAATCTCACAGTCACAGCTCGCACCGCACACAACCAACTTGTCGTAGTTCCAAACTTATCTAACAGATGTCGCTGTCCCGTGAGGTTATATCGCGGTATAGAGATTTTCGCGAGTTTTAATGCCGTTCCGACGCAGTTCTACTTTCGTCACTCTGGTTTCCCTTCAAAACGTATAAATCTTTCGCCTTTTACTAAAGATTTCCGTGGA
Source organism: Synanthedon tipuliformis (assembly GCA_947623395.1). Taxonomy (NCBI): domain Eukaryota; kingdom Metazoa; phylum Arthropoda; class Insecta; order Lepidoptera; family Sesiidae; genus Synanthedon; species Synanthedon tipuliformis. The sequence goes on along the minus strand of OX392434.1, from coordinate 1,160,819 downwards.
GGGGAACACTCAAATGAGTCTATAATGAATTTTTTGAAGGCCTTGCTAACGCGAGGCCCATATAAAATAATTCGCTAATTAGTTTAGCGGCCCGTCCCGGCTTCGCACGGACGGGTATCAATTACGCACACGACCGCTGCGCTGCGTAGGGAGCCGACCGAAAAATTATGCTATACTTACTTACTAAGGATCTGAATCTGAAATTTTGATTTGGTAGTAAATTTTGTTTGATATTGGTTAAGCAGTAAAGTCCAAAAAGTTCAATTTTTTACTTTCAGCATTTTTTTAGCGAATGTCATACTCTTCCATTCTACTTACCCGTATGTTGAAAAAATCTTTTATCTTGGCGCCGAAACGCCCTGCAACTCTGATGACGTCATACGTTTGTTAACATATCAGACATAGAGTAATAAAAAATAGTGTTTATTCACTTAATATTAGTTATCTGTGTCATAATTCAGTTCTGTTGTGTGACGTCACACGTATCAAAGAACAGCGCCATTACAGAAACAGCGTTTTTGGCGCGGTTTCGGAAATTTAAACTCATTGATTTTTTATTAATAATACAGTAAATATCCCGGAAATATCAATGTAGTGTGCTTATTTTGTAATAAGGAATAATTTAAAACGATTTTCTAAAATTAGTCAAATACCGGATTGTGACAGTAGGTATCTGAAATACATCCGACGCTACTTCCGAGGCCACAAACCGCAAAACTGTGGCAAAACTGTGAAAGTTCGTGTCGCGAACAATTGCGGGATAACTCACACTGCTCGTACATAATTATCTACATAGATAGATAGCAACGCTCACTCATTTTCTCGAGTATTGTGTATCACCTACTAACTTAAGAATCGATTTGCATTAAACCCACCGTATGAAAATTTATGAGAGTAAAATCAAAGTTATCACACGGAAAATGCGTTATATTATTCTATTTTCGAATATTTTAGAATATTTCTGAAGTTTCAGAATATTGCGCCATCTCTGAAACGTGTTACGTAATAATACATCCTTGGAAAACTTATTCATGTATCAGAATTCGAACAGATGGCGCTGATGTTTATTTATTTATTAAATTTATTAATTATTGAAATTATATATTTTTTATAATCGTTTGTAAACTCCAGTCGTGCGTCGAAGCTGACACATACAATTTTTTTTATTTTTTTTTATTTAAAAGCCGACAGACGGCATACAGGCACACAGGCTCCACTTGATTGATGGTATATAATAATAATAATAGTAACTTATAAAATAATAATAATAAATATTATACAAAAAACAAAAAGCAAAATATAAATTAACAAACTGACACATTAATAATACATAGTTCTGCAGATCTAGCTATGAATTTACAATTTACAATTAAAACCATTAAAATTAGATACAAATTTTATTTTATTTTATTTTATTTATATTAGGGAAACATACAATATCTCGATACGCATTATACCTACACATACAAGAAAAACATAAATCAGCAAAGTTTTCCACTAAATTACTAAAACATAAATTAATGTAGGTTTCTCTGCCATTACTAATAGAAAAAGAAACCAAATAATGACAAGTAAAAATTTATTGTCCATTGAAAAACCCAAAACATTAAATAAATATAGGTATGTTTACGACATAGACAACTCTTTGCACATTTTTACACAATATTTTTGAGGTGATTTCGCTGCGTATACGCAATAAGTTGATTTAGCGACCTTGAAAATAGACAGAAGCCTCCACCATACACTTAACTGCGAGCTAACGACGTGTAATATTCGTGGAAGTTGCACAAACGGATGTAGTGTCTTAATTTTACGGTATCCTATCATCAGATCGAATAGGAACTTGGAATATAAGCGATTTCCACATTAAAACACCGTTTCTTATTCCCAGGAAAGTAATACTACTAGCTGGTGCCCGCGACTTCGTCCGCGTTCTGGTTGAAAGGTACCCTATGTCCTTTCTGGAGTCTCAGACAACGTGTATTCAAAATTTCATGGTGCTCGGTTTTTGGCGTGAAAGAGTTACAAACATCCATACATACATCCATACAAACTTTCGCATTTATAATATTAGTAGGTACGTAATCTATACTTAATATTGTAAAGAGGAAAGATTTGATTGTTTGTTTGTTTGAATTGTATAGGCTCCGAAACTACTGGACCTATATTAAAAATTATTTCACTGTCGAGAAGCTATATATTATCAGCGAGTAACATAGGCTATATTTTATAAAGTCACGCGGACGAAGTCGCGTGTAAAAGGTAGTATAGTAATAATAGTACAGTTTTAGCATCTGTCTGTATGGCCGCTAACTCCTCGAACGAATATAGGTATTTCACTTACTTCCATATGTTCGATTGATGTATTTCCATGACATGGTAACCTTGAGCTGATGCCACCTCATCAAGTAGTCTGCGGTATACCCAACTCGTCAGCAACTTACAGTAGACTAGCTGTTTCACACGACCGTTAATCCATACATCCATACAAACTTTCGCATTTATAACATTAGTACGGATTAGTACGGATAGGTATAGCGTGTTTGTGCTCAACAGAAAGTACTTAGCTTAGCTATGGCTCAGCTTAACTAGCTTAAATAACTTAACCTCTTCCACTAAGCAGAAGTACTACGTTGTATCACTAGTACTACTGGTAGTACAAGTACAACGTTGTGGCATTTGTGCTACCAAGTAGTACTTCTTGGCAGTACTACTGTAACAGAGCGCAATCTAAATAGTTGTTTGAAAACGCGGAAATCGTTTACCAGCCAACGATTTATTGAATCAAATGTAATTCGATTAGCGTTCAACCTCAATAGTTGAGCCATCGACACACTGCTAATGTTTACATACGTGTTTTGACTATTGAGAAGACAGTAGGTAATACAAGAGTAATAGGTTATGTCACACAGAGAAAGTTGGCCGCAAACATGACCAACTCGTGTGGCCAACTTTGGACAAATGTGTGGCCCAACTTTTTTAATGTGTTGTGATAATGTTCGCGGTATCATTATGCAATGAGAATGAATGACTATTATTAACGAGAGTGACTATTATTTTTATTTTATTTTATTATATTATTATACATTATTTTTATTTAATATTATTATTATTTACATATTTTATTTTATTATCTTAATTTTAAATGTTGTTTAGTTATTTTTATTAACCCTCGATGGTTGATGTAAATTAAATCTGAACCACGAAAGTGCTCTGCGAGATAAGGAATGATATATTTTATAATAATAGTAGCTGACCCGGTAAACGTTATTTTGCGAAAAAATAAAAAAAAAAAAATTTATACCCCTTAACGAACCCTTAACATTTTATAAAAAATAGATGTTGGCCGATTTTCAGACCTACCCGATAAGAACACAAAATTTCATCATAATCGGTCCAACCGTTTCGGCTGCGACACGAAACATTGCGACATGAGAATTTTATATATATATTAGATGTTACTCGCTGATAATATAGCTTCCCAAACGGTGAAATAATTTTCCATTTTCGGTCCTGTAATTTCGGAGCCTATTCAACTCAAACAAACAAACAAATTCCACTATTTTTTATTTGAACCCTTCGGCAAAGATACGTAGGCATATATCTACGCTGTCACCGCTAAGGTACATTTCTTACTGATTGGAAGTATTGGTATCAAGGCCATAATATAATTACAATATCAAGGGCAAACCATAAAAATAATATTACGCCTTGAATAATATACGCGACCTACCTAATATCAATTGATACTCTACTCAATTATTGGACGCAGTGTTACATTATGTAACTAATTTACATGATGAAAAGTCAACTACTTAGGTATATGTAAGTGGTTTATTAATATAAACCACTTACATGGTTTATTACTAAATCATTTTAGGTAGGTACTGGCTGGTAACTTCGACAGCGCTGTCTTAAAAAGTTCCTTTTTGAAAATTACATAGAAACCTAACATTTCTATAGGATAAAAGTATCCTATTGAATAAACAATCGGTTTGTCAAATTTCTTCCAATTTAGTTAATTTAGTTCAATTTAGTTAGTTAGTTAATTTAGTTAATTTAGTTTTGAATGACTTTAAATCACTTCGCTTCTCTTAATTCATTTAATAAATAATTTAAATGATTAATTTCATAATAATAATTTGATCACTTTATTTTTGACTAGCTGGTGCTTCGGACTTCGTCCGCGTTCTGAATGAAAGGTACCCTGTGTCCTTTCTGGTGTCCCAGACAACGTGTATGCAAAATTTCATGGTAATCGGTGCAGTAGTTTTTGCGTGAAAGAGTTACAAACATCCATACAAACTTTCGCATTTATAATATTAGTACGGATTAACAAAAAATAAATAAAAAATTCCTAATAAAAAATATTCCCAAAATGTCCCAAATGGGACATTTCACGTGGGACATTTTAGGAATAGACTCATCTGGGTACATTTCCATAAACAAAGGTAGGTACATACGACAATAAAAATGTTTTTCAGCAGCAAAAAATTACCCTAACCACTTTTGTTCGCGAGTGTAAATCTTTTCTAACGTTTAACGTTGACTGTACCAGTGCATATTACCCAACAATTAATGTTCGGAAGTATCGCGCGTAAGTCCTGCCCTTGATTACGAACGGAAAAAGATGCTTCAGTGAACCAAAGTACACACTTTCGGGTGTGGTACAAGTCACGAGAAACGCGAGGGATTTATTATTATTATTACTTGGGATATTAAATTTTTATTAAATATCACATATTTTGTCCAATTAATTTTTAGGTATTTTTGAATAATTTATTTACTTTTGTGTCTAAATAAAGCAATGTTGTTTTACGGTTACTTTGTCTTTTCCACAAATACTGGACCAACCTGGACTTTCTCATAATTATGTACATCGCCTTTATCCTTTATAGTTCGTCTAATAAATTCTTCAATAAAAATATATTAACCTCGCTTTAAAGGAGTCTTCAATCATAGTTATTGTAAATACGATTTTTCTAACTGTTAATAAACATTTTTTTTACTGCATTTCATTTAAGCATAATAAGCAATTGACCATCGGTAAGCCACATTGTTTGACAATCAAAAGACTATATGAAATAAACATACCTTATTAATGATCTCGATCGATGTATTTTGCACTAGTTTACTTATGTCAGTATTGCTAACATTGAGGTTATCTAACAACGCTACTATTTTATAGTTTGGACCACACACCAATATCGCTTCGTAATCGCGCGCGCTGGTGCATAATTTCCGCTAATGCGATGCGTTCTATGAATCCTTTCACTGTTTACATTGTGCTTACACCAATAGGCATATTACTTAACAGTATCTTACTAAGTACAGGAAATTCTATAACTGGCTCTTAATTTAAGTAAGTACCTACTCAATAATGCAATTAACTTTCGCTATAAGACCTGCCGTAAAATTGCCAATCTATACTTACTTTACTAATATTATTAAGCTGAAGAGTTTTGTTGTTTTTGGTTGAACGCGTTAATCTTGGGAACTACTGGTTCTAATTGAAAAAATCATTTTTGAAACCATCGCTAGGTAACCAGTTACGTGAGAAGAATTGTTTTTCTTGCTACGAAACCAGTTACGTACAAAGAATTTTTCTTTCTACGAAACTGGTTACGTACAAAGAATATTTTTTTCAATAGGACATGACGTAATTTTTATATATGTTTATATAGAGAGAAAGGATAATATGAAAAAATTGCATCCCGGGCGAAGCCGGAAGCTGGTCGCTAGTTGTACTATAAACATGATACCAGCTAGTGTACAACCCTATGTAAATATAAAAAAAAATATCAATGAAAGTAAAATCTTTGTTAACTTGCCATACCCACATCGTATATTAAGCAAAATTATTCCTTATTGCCACACAAGCAAGGTTTTTAATTGGATTCCCAAATGTCATGAATAAAATATTATTTCCTTGCAACAATCAAATGTAAATTAAAACAATGCAAAGGTGTGTAATGTATTCGGAAATACGCGTACGATTTTAGACTTTATAACGTTTGGATAAAGTTCTATGTTGTATACGACTTTCTTATTGAAACTCGTGTACTCGTTAGAAATTAATGGTTCGCACGAAAAGTGGTTAATGATCATTTATGTCTTTTTCTGGGTGTTTCGTACCAACAATAGAATACTTCTGTCCTTAAATGGGTCTGGATTAGGTGATTCTGTCCTTAAGGGACAGAATCCTTTCTCCTAGGAGAAATTGACTATCAAGTAAAATATGATTTTTACTCGGTAAAGTATGATTTTTCTCGGTAAATCATGATTTTACTTGGTAAAATATTGATTTTATCTCATTTATATTGACGTTTACTCAGTAAAATATGATTTTTTCAGTAAAATATAACGTTTACTCAGTAAATGACGCTTACTCAGTAAAATATGACGTTTACTCAGAAAAATATGACGCTTACTCAGTAAAAGATGACGATTACTCAGAAAAATATGAAGCTTAGGCTGGGTTGCACCATCTTACTTTAACTATAACCAACGTCGCAACTTCAGTTAATTCGTACTCATTTTCGGCCGAAAATGAGTTTTAGGCCGAAAATGAGTTGCACCAATTAACCAGTTATGATTATTTGTTAACTGGTGCAACTCATTTTCGGCCTAACCGTTATTTTAACTGAAGTTGCGGCGTTGGTTATAGTTAAAGTAAGATGGTGCAACCCAGCCTTACTCAGTAAAATATGACGCTTACTCAGCAAAATATGACGCTTAATCAGAAAATTATGACGTTTACTCAGTAAAACATTACTTTTACTCCATAAAAGTATCGATTATATATGTTAAAATATATAGCGATTTTTTTGCACTTATTTTGCTATCTCTACCACGAAATACAGTGTGTTTACAAATACATAGAACTTATGTAACTTAATTATGTAAACGAGTATATTCCTTTTGTATGTTAGTTACCGATCATAATTATCGCTTGTCAGACGTGTAGCGTGTTTTTTTTTGTTTTTTTTTTCTTCTATCGTGTGTTTGTTATTATTAGATTTTACTTCCGTAACTTTTATTTTGAAAAAAAGTTTAATGTGAATTTTAATTTATAAAGTACCTACCTTCCTATATTATGTGTTTTTAAAGCGGATTTTCAAGTAAGATAAAACAAAAGTTTTTAAAACAAAAATATATAGGCAATTAAAAAATCGAGTAAAAATAATGTTTTGAAATTACTTAGTTGATGGACTGGGTATATATTTTTATACACGGCAGTGTATAAAAATTACCTTACAAACACTAAAATAAGTTTAAAAAAATGCAAAGGAGAATGAAAAATATTTAAATTTTTCATGAATTTCATGATTCTAATATCTCAAAATGATTACAAGTCACAGAACCATGACTGACCATGAGTGAATTTAAAACCACATTAGTTTCGAGTGCATAGAGTAAATAAAAATGAAGATAACACTACTCTGTGTTGTGCTGTGCCTGCTTGTCATAGAGACTACTGAGAAGAAACGCAAAACTAAAAAGGCTGTTAAGAAAATAGATGGCGTCCATTGGGAAAATTATACTTTTGAAGGTATTGAAGGCAAAAAAAAAATTGTTTTGATTTTTCTGTCAAAATTCTACAAAAATTCATTTCGAAAGTGGGAAAATTAACTGTCTCTATATTTTTGAGAATGTATGTAATTGCCTGGCATTGTTATTGCTATTATACTTAGCCAGGAGTTAGTTTCCTTAATTTTAGATAATCCCTCGGGAGCAGTCCTTTTTTTCTGGATGAAAGGTACCCTATGTCCTTTCTGGTGTCCCATACAACGTGTATGCAAAATTTCATGATCATCGGTTCAGTAGTTTTTGCGTGAAAGTATTACAAACATCCATACATACATCCATACAAACTTTCGCATTTATAATATTAAGTACGGATTAGTAAGGATTTATTTCATTGATAACCTTTACGTCAGAAACTACTAAACAAGAAAGAGTAAAGAAAAATTGTAAAAATTAAAATTTGTGTGTACATTGTTTCTAGGTTGTGGCATCGCTGTTGGTAAACAGACAGCGCAACGAAGAATCGTTGGGGGTGATGACGCTGGCTTCGGCACTTTCCCCTGGCAAGCTTACATCAGGATTGGATCGTCCAGGTAGAAAATTGTATTATTTTTTTAATAAAGCAATAGAAACAGGCTTTTTTAATTTTTTTTTATTTATACAGGAAACAAACAGTCATATATAAATTTTCACAATATACATAAATATTTAAAGACTTAAAGTAATTAATTATTAATTAAGTAGTTTTTTTTAGACAAATATACACCTCTCTATATTCATTTTACTACCATTCAGAAGTTACAATAATATACCTATTTTATTTGTTGTTCTTAAAAATATATTTAAATATAAACCTTTAAAAAAAGAAGAAATATAAAAAAAGCAAAAGTTTTAAGTAAAAAATATCAAAAAAATAAATTAAATATAATATCAAATTGATTTCCCAATAATTGTATAAAATGTAAGGGCGCGTGTACATAGAAAGCGATGCGCTTGTAACGCGATAGAAATAAGGTTACAAATTTTGGTTTCACTTTTTCCGAGATTTTTTTTCGAGTAACAGACTTTACATGTGTTGGTTTACACTTGCTTATTATTAACTAAAGTTTAACTAACATTTCTCGATTTTTAATCACATTTTTTATTTGAATTTGAAAAATTTGAGCAGAAGAAAAAGAACTTTATTTAGATTTATACTTTAAAAAAAGTTTTTATTATTTATAATATTTATTTTGCAAATAAAAAAATATACAAATACTTAGTTAATATTGTCTTCTTCATCTGCTCAAAAAACTTCAATCAAGGTATCATTAAGCTTAGATTATATATGAATTATAGAGAGCGCTGGATCATATTAATATTTAATATACATATCTCCGAGTGGAAATAATCCTATCAAACAACAGCCTTGACATTCAATACAAAGCTTTCGAGATCACATGGGAAGTTGTTAAATTCTATTCCCTTGAGCCTTGACGTCAAGTAGTTCTCCGATATTAAGTAATATGCGAGGGTCGAGGTCCTAAAAATGCTCCGAGAGCTAATGAGGAATCTTAAAATTGATATTCTCTTACAGAGATTAGGTTTTAGCCTATTGACGCTATTCGTTTTATAGCTTAAATTAGTATTTTATTTTAAATTTATTTTTTAATTTTAAATGTAATTCGTAATAAGAGTCTACTTTCATTTTAAATAAAAAAAAAATATATAATTTACCGGTGACAAACATACATAATTATGCTGTCATCCGTGTTTATAGATGTCATCCAAGATTGCGTGCTCTATAGTTTTTGTAAATAGATATATATAATCGATGCTATGAATCTACATCACATGTGTGCGTGTGTGTGTGTGTTTGTTTGTGTGCTTTTATTAAAAAACTAATAATTAATTTTACAGATGCAACATGCTTATGTCAATATTCGAGCTTATCGGTTGGAAGCAGTGTTGGATAGAGAGGTAAATGTGCGAAAGAGATCGCATGTTCACATAGGTTCACTCTGTCTTTCAAATTGCATTTTTGATTAGAAAATTTTGGCCAGTAGTTAGTGACTCTTTCATTCCATCGCAGATTTGATTTGTCCAACGGTTTAACAGTAATGTTGTACCTACTGTATTTTGAAATTTCAATTTCATTATGGACTATTCATTTAAAATTAACTAGAAATTAATTAATAAAAAATAAATGCTTGTTATCTTAATTTATGAAGTTAGCAATAATAAATAAAAAACTGAATCGTGATTAGCGAAATGTATTATATTATCATAGCTTCTGAAAGCCTAAGCTTTCAAAATATAAATTAAAAATGTTAAGCATATGACAATGTCCATAGGAACAGAAATTTTCTTTTCCTATGTATAATATGTTGTTGTCATTTCCATTTATACAGTTGTTATACAGTTCTTAAAAAAAAAAACAGTTTTTTTAATAAAAAAGGAAATTCCATTCTTATCTGCTATGGAAAATTCTTCATAAAGTACGCTTCTTAGTTTTTTCATTGTAGTTACTTAAAGACTAAGTACTATTAGCTTTACTCGTTCATTAGAAAACGAATTCATCTTTATCTCTGTATATTACTTTTTCGCACATTCCTCTTCTGTAAATATAATTGTGTATATATATAGGTATTATACGATTTAATATTTAATCCGCTGCTTGTCAAACTAACTTTGATAAAACACTATTTTATATTTATTTAATTATCAATTTCATGGATCCGAATCATTTGAGTGATCCATGAGCCGTTAAACAATAACTCGTAAGTAAGTAGCCAAATGTAACTTAACTTATAACTTACAACTTTCGTTTCATTGAAAAATAGTGACACAATATATGAAAGAAATTGATCATGTTGCCTTAAATTTTTCAAGAGATTAATTAATATAAGATTAACGTACACTTAATATATTTGGTCCCACGAAGTTTTATAAAATTCGGAATATTACTATTGCATACTATATATCTCAGTCTATATATTATAAAAAATAATTATAATAAAACAAAATCGTCATCTGCTTCTGTCTGTTTCTCTGCTCACTTCTTCTAAATCATCTAACGGATTTTACCAATGGAAAAAGGAATAACGACAAACGAGGAAGGTTCGTGTATGTACAATAAAAAAAATTGCAGAAAGCAACTGCATCCGTGCAAATCCGAAGGCGAGTCGCTTGTTAATGAATATTTTTATCAATCACATTTATATGTTTGTAGATTTGATGCTAAATTTCAACTGTGATTATGTAATCGCTTATAGCTTCGTTATAGCAACGCTAGCACTGTACTAAAGGCTTTACTAAAGAAAATCGCTTTACGCTTTTTATTAACACAAACGAAGACGCAGGATTAAATGTAAGTTTTGCATGTTTTATTAATATTAACAATTACTAATGATGTACTATATTCACATATGATTTTTTGTTTTAATTATAATAATTTATAATAATTTTATTAATTAATTAACTTTAATTTAATGTTAATTAATTTTACATTATGCCAGTGTGTATTTGATTATTTTTCTAACTGACTGTACACTTACCTGGATATCGAGTTGACTTACAAAATATTGAGAGACTATCGCCCGTCGTGAGGTCACCCGAGATTCCCGGCGTACCTCCACTCCCGGGTACGCCGAGGTTCCGACAGGAAGCGTAACCCTCCCCGCGTAACCTCGCAGTGTCCATCAAACTGCCGGGTATCCAAAAGGGTTTCCCAACGTTAAGAAAAAGGTGAAAAAGAAATAGGGTGATTCACCGTGTTTGGCGAGTTTTCTTATCGCGAGATGACCTATAATCCTGTAATTCTTATAACACTTTATTAAAAATACGTGTAATGCAAAGATTGATTGATTGATTGATTGGTCTCGCTGCGCTCGACTAGATAGAGCGCTATACAAAAGCGATAGCTCCGTCAATGCGGCAACTTTTTATTGTAGTGTGTGCAAAACATCGTCACTTTTTATCACTTTTTACACAGTTTTATTATATTTTTACACAGTTTCACTACGCAAACTAGTATTTTATTATGCCTAAAATTTAATAAAACATTCGGCACGTACATATCACAGACAGTTTGCAGTGCAACTGGCTCGGGTACGCCGAATTCGGCGTAGTATTTTTTGCCGCATTTTACAAGTACAACGGCGGTTTCTAGTCAAGCGCAGCGAGACCAATCATTCATCTATAGTGTAATGTATATTATCTGTATCAGTCTTATTTATCTGTAACAGGCTGATTGGAAGTTGTAAAATGGCAATAATAAATTTTGTCATAATTATGATTAGACAATTACATTAGAAAAAATCTACAATAAGTTACCAAACGATGCACAGATTATTATCTGTGCATGGTTTGGTAGGAACACGGTTCTTTATTGGATTATCTGCCATGTATTGTACAATGTATGGCATCTTGCCGCAATCCAGTAGTAACTATACTTTCTAAGGAGTTAGGAGACTGCACAATTTTTACGCAAGATAGGTAACCAGTGTGTCACTAGGGTTTACGTAATGATAAAATTGCTCTATTATTTCGGTATGATAGTAATCTTTCATATTTCTGTAATACTTTTAACTGTACTATATGGATTTGTAGAACATTAACGTCGCAATACATTGTATGGGGTGATGTTTTTTTAATTTATTTATTTTATAAGCCTTAATACAAAGTAAATATGCCACAATGCAGACTAATTATACTTACAAAGCTTTAAACAAATAACGGCAAATATTCTAGATACACTTAATATATATAAATATACATAATTAAGGTACAGATAACAGATACACATAAAATACCTAATAAGTAAAATTAAATAAATAAGCATAAAATTAAATAGTAAGATCACTTTTAGTATGGGGTTGTTGCACGCGCGAACTATCCCGCGTAACTTTATAAAATACAGCCTATGTTACTCGCTGATAATGTAGCTTTCTATAGGTAAAAGAATTATCAAAATCGGTCCAGTAGTTTTTGAGTTTATTCATTTAGAACAATTTTGTTCTAATGTGCCGGGAATCGAACCCGGGGCCACTTAGTCAGAGCGAAGATTTTAGCATGAAAGTTTCAAGTTTTCATGCAAGTAGCTAGTTAAAAAAAATCGTCAAAAATACAAAATTTAAGTATCTGTAAAAATAAACATGCTGCATGCTGTATACGAACCATTAATCTCGTTTAAAACTGGCATCTAAACGGTTACCGTTACGACATATTATGTAATGAAGCGGAATGTAGATATTGCATTCTTACATCACAGGTAACAAGAAACAAAACCAACTTTGGATTATCCATTAAAGGGGTAAAGGTGTGTTTGTGGGTCAACATTATTTTTCATCATAGATAAATAATTGGTCTCGCTGCGCTCGACTAGATGCCGCAGTCGTACTTGTAAAATGCGGCATAAAATAGTACGCCGAATTCGGCGTACCCGAGCCAGTCACACTGCAAACTGTCTGTGATGTGTACGTGCCGAATGTTTTATTAAATTTTAGGCATAATAAAATACTAGCTTGCGTAGTGAAACTGTGTAAAAATATAATAAAACTGGGTAAAAAGTGATAAAAAGTGACAATTTTTTAGACACACTACAATAAAAAGTTGCCACATTTTCGGATTTTTGCTTTTGTATAGCGCTCTATCTAGTCGAGCGCAGCGAGATCGATCAATTATCTTTGTTTTTCATGTAAAAAAAAAAACACTCAAAGCGAGAAGTCAATGGCGAGTTATCATGTTTGATTTTTACCTATTATCTCTTTAGACAACTCGCCCACAACGGAGCGATTCTGCAGATTTTAAAAACACTTATTTTAAAAATGGAAAATATCAAGTATTGGGTGGCCAGTACGTGTCAATCGTGTTTAGTTCCTTAATAAGGGGCATACTAATATAAAGAGGAAAGATTTGATTGTTTGTTTGAATTGAATAGCCTTCGTAACTACTGGACCAATTTGAAAAATTCTTTCACTGTTGGGAAGCTATAATATATTATCAGCGTGTAACATAGGCTTTATTTTATAAAGTTACCTACGCGCACGAAGGCGCGTGCAACAGCTAGTGTTTTAATAATGCATTACGAGCTTAAGGCCTCATCCTTACTACATAGCTGGTTGTTGGCTAAGAGTAAACTCATCCCTCATATAAAAACTCGCTCATACAGCGTGTCCTTAATTACTTTACTAATTTAATTTTAAAGCAATCATTTTCTCATTTTTTGCAGTGAAATAATGACACTTGCATTGTTGTGATAATACAATAAGATAATGATATCAAATATAGATCCTACAATAGGTATATTATATTACAATAGCGGTTCACTATAATTATCTATCACGTTAGATTTAGTATCAATGCTAGATTTTGAGAAAATTATATTTCTCCTTTCATTGTTTACTAGCTGTTGCACTGCACGCGACTTCGTCCGCGTAGCTTTATAAAATAAAGCCTATGTTGCTCGTTGATAATGTAGCTTTCTATAGGTGAAAGAATTTTCAAAATCGGTCCAATAGATTTTTAGTATTTTCAATACAAACAAAAATACAAATCTTTTCTCTTTATAATATAATTAGCTGTTGCACGCGACTACGTGCGCGTAACTTTATAAAATATAGCCTATTTTACTCCCTGATAACGTAGCTTTCTATAGGTGAAAGGATTTTTCAAATCGCTCCTGTAGTTTCGGAGCCTATTCAATTCAAACAAACAAACAAACAAATCTTTCCTTTTTATAGTATTAGTAGTATAGATATACACCTACCACCCACTCGACCAACGGGCTCGTCAAATGTTGTGTTGTATGTATATTGTTGCCATTAATATTTCAAAAAATGCTGGTCATAATTATTCATTAAAAATTTACAGATGTGGCGGCTCACTGATATCCCGGCGTCACGTGGTGACGGCGGGCCATTGCGTTGCGCGGGCGCAACCAAGACACGTGCGAGTCACACTAGGCGATTACGTCATCAACTCAGCGGCAGAACCTCTGCCGGCTTACACTTTCGGCGTGAGGACCATCAAAGTGCACCCCCTGTTCAAGTTTACCCCGCAAGCAGACAGGTTCGACGTAGCGGTGTTGACTCTGGACAGGAATGTTCATTACATGCCGCATATAGGTAATTCGTATTAATAATATTAAATTTTATTTGCAACTAGCTGGTGCCCACGACTTCGTCCGTGTTCTAGATGAAAGGTACCCTATGTCCTTTTTGGTGTCCCAGACAACGTGTATGCAAAATTTCATGGTGATCGGTTCAGTGGTTTTTGCGTGAAAGAGTTACAAACATCCATACATACATCCATACAAACTTTCGCATTTATAATATTACTAGCTGGTGCCCGCGACTTTGTCCGCGTTCTGGATGAAAGGTACCCTACCTATGTCCTTTCTGGTGTCAGATAACGTGTATGCAAAATTTCATGGTGATCGGTTTAGTAGTTTTTGCGTGCAAAGAGTTTCAAATATCCATACGAAGTTTCGCATTTATACTTAATATACCTACGGATATTATGGAATACTAGCTGGTGCCCGCGACTTCGTCCGCTTTCTGGATGAAAGGTACCCTATGTCCTTTCTGATGTCCCAGACAACGTGTATGCAAAAAATCATAGTTTTTTTTTTTTTTTTTTTTTTTTTTTTTTTAAATCATAATATCAAAAAATCATAGTAGTTTTTGCGTGCAAAGAGTTACAAACATCCATACATCCATACAAACTTTCGCATTTAGTTAGGTACAATATTAGTACGGACTATGGAAATTACCTAAAACTGACAATTTCCAATTCCATAGTCGGTGACATTATAAAAAAAATTCTTCAGACAAATAAATTTTTTTTTCCAGCGCCGATATGCCTGCCGGAGCGAGGATCAGAGTTCCTCGGTCAGTACGGGTGGGCGGCCGGATGGGGCGCGCTCAGCCCTGGTTCCAGGCTGCGCCCGCGCACATTGCAGGCAGTGGACGTACCAGTCTTGGACAACAGGGTGTGCGAAAGATGGCACCGTGCCAATGGTAAAATCCCTTAAATTATCTCATACGTTTGGTCTAGTTGCTAGTAACCCTAGCTGTTAATAAAACGGTCGCTGGTTTGAATCCCGCTAGAGGCAAATGTTTAATGTGTTAACATTTTACCTTTTTACCTGAGTCATGGATGCTTGTATATTTATAACTAGCTGGTGCTCGCGACTTCGTCCGCGTGGAATAGTTATTTTGGGAATCATTTGGGTATCTCGAACAGTTTTCGCAGCGCACGCAACGGAAGCCCTCAAAGATGAATAATTTTCCCCGTTTTTTTCCACATTTTCGACTGTTTCTTCGCTCCTATTAGTCGCAACGTAATGTTATATAGCCTAAAGCCTTCCTCGATAAATGATCTATCCAACACAATAAGAATTTTTCAATTCGAACCAGTAGTTCCTGAGATTAGCGCGTTCAAACAAACAAACAAACAAAGTCTTCAGCTTTATAATATTACTATAGATATGTATGTTTTTACAAAAGAAAAGTAATCTATGTAGTATATCAAACTGTCTGGTATCCATAATACAAGCATTAAGTTGCTTACTTTGGAACTAGATGGTGTTGTGTTGTGTGGAATGTGTGAAGATATTTATTTAATAAATGTTTCTGTACTTTTCAGGTATAAACGTAGTCATATATCCAGAAATGCTGTGCGCTGGATACAGAGGGGGTGGAAAAGACAGTTGTCAAGGTGACAGCGGAGGACCTCTGATGCTGGAGAGAACCGGAAGGTGGTACCTGATAGGAGTAGTCTCCGCAGGTTACTCCTGCGCAAGTCGCGGTCAACCCGGGATTTACCATAGAGTAGCTCATACGGTAGACTGGATATCGCATGCGACAACACTATCATAATAACACGAAGAGTTGACAGCACTATTACTAGTACAATTACTAGTACACTTTTTACATTTAAATGTAAAAAGTACATTTAAATTTTAATGAAAAAAGTTTACATTTACATTTAAATGCAGAAAGTACTTTTACAATTAAATGTAAAAAGTACATTTAAATTTAAATGTAAAAAGTAGATTTACATTTAAATGTAAAAAGTACATTTAAATTTAAATGTAAAAAGTACATTTAAATTTAAATGTAAAAAGTACATTTACATTAAAATGTAAAAAGTACATTTACATTTAAATTCAGAAAAAACTTTTACAATTAAATGTAAAAAGTAGATTTACATTTAATAGTGTTGTCAACACAAAATCGATAAATAGATTTTGTCGATAATTTTTTTTATGTTTTCTTGTGGCGAAGTTAAATTTTTCCCTAAAAATGGGGGAGAGAGAAAAAAACTGTCATTCGTGCTGTCAACAATTAGGCTAAGTTCACATGAATTAGCATTAACGGGTCATGTGAACTTAGCCTTAACTTTGTTGGACTAGAAAAATGTGATAGCGAATTTTAAAAAGGCAATTCTCGCCTCGAAAATTATTTAAATTTAATTCGTAAGTGCCTATTACATGTAGCATTTTGTAAATATTTTTTTATACGTAGTTTGTACATAATATTTTAAAAATATTTAAAAAAATATATATTTTAATACTGCAATTTTAGTTTATTAATTATTTGAATAATTATTTTACTCGTTACACTGAAGGTTTTATTGGTGCAAAATAAAAAAATAGGTATCTTCGATTATTTTTATGTAGATTTTTTATTATTATTTATGTGTACTTAATGTATTGTTAAGTAATTTTTTTTGAGTTTCTATTTTACTTAAACTAAAAAAAAAACTTACAATCTTACAAATAAAAGCAAGAACAACATTAGTATTTTTAATTAATTTAATTATTCTATTAATTAATATCTTAATTAATTAATTAATTTTTCTTCAACAATATGTGATACAAAACACAGTGTTAACTTTAAAACACTTTAAATCCAATACATTAGTATAGTAACATACAAAACAACATATAATGAATATATATATATATAATTCTCCGAAACGGCTGGACCGATTTTGATGAAATTTTGTGTGAATATCGGGTAGGTCTGAGAATCGGCCAACATCTATTTTTCATACCCCTAAGTTATAAAATAATATAAATAAAATAAAATATCTCAATTTTTTTTTGCAAAACAACTTTTCCCGGGTCAGCTAGTTATTTATATAATACAATAAAATTGCAGTATTAAAATAAATTATTAACAACAATCAACCATATTTTTATAAATACTTATTTCTAAACTTTCTTATTGAAAGCAAAAATGTAAATAAATATAAATTAATATTTAAAGAGGCTTCTGTTAAATTATTTTACAATGTCCGCAAATCGCTAATGTACCCTAATGCGCAAAAATAAAGGAAGACCTGAACAAGTGGCAAGGGACTTGACTTGACTACTTTGGACTGGACGGACCTGTTTTGGAAAACTAATCAAAATTATGACTTGACTGACTTGTTTTGCTATTTTTGACTTTAATTTCAATTTTACCCTTTTTTATTTTAAAAAAGGGTATTACGAATTGCTATATTCACTTGACACTGGCAGATAATGGCCATTTTAAAATTAGCCGCATTGCCATTTAAACCTAAGAAGAAGAAGAAGAAGAAGAAGAAGAAGAAGAAGAAGAAAAGTGGCAAGCTAAAAGCATTAGGTTCTTACATATGAAATTGACGTTTTGTAAGGGAGGAACATATCTGTGGTGTCAAGGTAAAAGGAGATAAGTCTCAAAATCAAACTTTTCAGTAGAGAGTATAGAATGAAATCACTTAAGTGTTTGTTTTTTTTAGAAATCGGTTATTTATATATTAATAAGTGTGCAACATTGCACACAATTAGCATATTTAAATGAGGGTTTAATTTCTTTGAATAAAATAACAATAAAACTCTTACTTAATAAAATAATTAAGATATCTCTAAAGATCTTTATATTTTGTGAATTAACTCAATATGTTTTTTAGACATTAAAAAATAATCACTTATCTCCTTCATGCCGTGTTAGATATTGTTATGTTGAGCTGATAGGTGCAAAAAACGCATTCTGCCATTTTTAGGACTAATCCCTTTTTTCCTTGAGACCACAGATATTATAGTCGATTTTTTTTTAAATATAATATATTTATTTAATCAAAGTATCATTGCTATCTATGCAATTTTGCCATCTCATAGGTAGTTCATTGATCCCTTTACTAAAAACACCATTCGGACGGGAATCAATAAAATCTTTGAAGGCCCTTTGGACTGCCCCATCTGAGTTGAATTTTTTCCCTTGCAAGAAGTTATCCAAATTTCGAAAAAAAAAATGGTAATCTGTTGGAGCATGTTCCGGGAAGCTCCTCTAATTTGGTAGCCGTCTGTTGTGCAGTGTGTGGTCTAGCGTTGTCCTGAAGCAGCAGTGGCCTAGGGCGATTGACCAGCCTCGATTGTTTAGCAGCTAGCTTTTCCATCATGATTAATATAAATTCCTTGCTATAATTTATATTATTATATATTATAGTTACGTGTGTGACGGGCTTAATAGAGTGTGGTCACCATATTACGTCACAAAAAGGGCGAAGGGGTTCATCATTAGCAATTTGCGAGGCTTATACGCGTTTAACTTATTATTTTTCATTTTTTTAACTTATATACTAAAATAAATCTGATATTTAAGTGTTTGTCATCGAAAATATTTTCAATGAAGTTTTGCGATATGAAATATAATATTCTTTAAGAGGGTAGGTACGCTACCAGCGTTTTTTCCATACAAATGTGTTCCCCTCCCTGGATAATCCTTGTAAAGCAAAAATAAAAAATTTCATCATAAAATCTAGGTCTGCTAAAGCTATGTCCACATCATTTCTTTTTTTCCACCAACTAATTACATAAGAAAATATGACTTCTCAAAAATCGTAATAATAGCCCTTTTATGTCACCCTAATCAGACGACTATGAAACAAATTTGAAAGATTTTTAAGATTAAAAAAAATGATAGGGACATAGATTCGTTTTTCTTGAAAATATTTTTGTAAAAATTATTCGATGGGCTCAATTTTTAGAGGAGAAAACAGGGGAATACGAAACCTTGATTTAGTCAAAAAATTTCTAGGTGTAATCGGTCTGAGCTGCATTTGTCCCTATCGCACAATACAGCTCGTCGTTCGAGCGCAGCGCGATGGCAATAGTTCCTTCAAATACCTTATTTTTCAAATTCTGCTGCACCCGAGGCCCCTGTTAAGGAGTAACCGATCAATTTATTTTTCCTGTGTGAATATGTTCTTGAATTGTAGCAGATTCGTTAGAAGTGAGTCAACTAAATAATAGTCAATTAAACCAGCTTACTTAGTATAGATACAAAATGAATTTTAATAGTCACCGGCTCACATCCGTCCGGCTCATTACTAATAAATAGTACGTACCTACCTAGTTATTAAAATTCTTAACATAAAACAAAATGCCTTAGAGGAAATATGTACGTAATGTTGCCAATTACAAAAGAAATCTTATTGGTAGCCAGTATTGTCAAAAATAGTGTTTCTATTAAAAATCAGATACAGAAAAATAATTACAGAAATAAATTAATCGTGATTATTAACGTTGATTATTCCTTATTCAGAAAATCCCTAGTTTATAAACTATTAACTGTTGCACGCGACTTCGTCCGCGTAACTTTGTAAAATATCTGATAATGTAGCTTTCTATAGGTGAAAGAATTTTTAAAATCAGCCCAGTAGTTTTTGAGTTTATTAGTAACAAACATACAAAAATACAAATTTATAATATTAGTAATGTACAATTTTCCATACAAATATTTTAGCTAGCGAGTGCGGCAATAATAAGAAATACCTAATTATCTTTTATATCGCATTACTTCCGTATTCTTTTACTAAATTATTGGCAGAATTGATATGAAAAAACAATAATTTTTTCTTTTAATTTTTTCTATTATGTAATAAGAGTTTGAAACAAAATTTTGTTTTTGTGCACTATTTAATTTGTGAATAAGTTAATAAAATGTATTTATTTTTAATTTAAACATTGTGTTTTATTATATTCACATGAGACTTTTAATAACAAGCCGAAACATTAATTAAATTTGGATAAATAAGTAACTTCTTTTCACTTCACCAGCCAATAGGAATGTCGTGAGCGCGAACAATTCTATTCAAAATCCCATACAGTCTGCTGTAGTATTTTTTCAATGCAGAAGCCGAAATTGAGCTTTTTCCTGTGGTCTGCAGAAGAATTTCGCGCCAGTTTTGCGAATTTCCGCGCGACATTATGTCTCTGAAATAAAATTCAGGTTTCATTCAGGTTCAACAGACTGCCATAACAAATCTTGTCCTCGGACAAGTCGGGGGTTCCAGGTTTGATTCCCGGCAAACGTCTTTGGAAATGTCAAGCACCTGTGACGTTGTTTGAATTGGGTATTTGACAATATTAAAAATATACTACAAATAGTGGTCATCCTATCAAAAAATAGCGTAAAAAAGCATATCTCACTTTAGTATACTTTTTGCAAATTATATGAAAAAAATCATAATTTTTGAAATTTTATCTTGGCGCCGAAACGCCCTGTTTGTGGTTGCAACTCTGATGACGTCATACGTTAGTAAACATATCAGACATAGAGTAATAAATAGTGTTTATTCGCTTAATATTAGTTATCTGTGTCATCATTCGGTTCTGTTGTGTGACGTCACACGTATCAAAGACCAGCGCCATTACAGAAACAGCGTTTCTGGCGCGGTTTCGGAATTGATTTTTAACATTGACATTGACATTAACATGTTTTTATATATCATTTCTTGATATTAATGAACTCACTTCATAAGTTTCCCAACAGACTTGGATCCGTAAATGTCGCATTTATCCATACTAATGGTATCTGGCAAAGGTCCGTTAAAATCACGTCGACCAAAAACGGCTGTTTTACAGAAACTCTCAAAGAATTGATGCTGGAGAAAACTGCCCAGGAAATACCTGGAAAAAGGAAAACCACATGTGGCTATTGTTATTTTCCTTTACTTTCAAAAGGTCAGTTTATCAAAAGGACAGACTCTAAAATGTTCAGTTTTTCAAATCGTCAGACTTACCAATAGTCACGTTGTAGTAATAGTAATAAGTAATTTAAGTAAGAGCTATTAATTTCCAACCAGTCAGCTTTCAGCGAAAATTTACACAATTCAGTTAATAAAACTAATTTTACACAAAACAATCTGAGTGCTTTACAACAAAAAATACTAACCTTACATAAGGCGTATTATCGGGTATATGAAACATTGCACCAACATCAAAGTAATCCTCTCCTCTCAAATCTGGGGGAGCGATACCTTGAAATTTCAAAGCCATATCCCAAAAATCTTTATTTCTATGTGTCAGACTACTATTTCCCATATTAATATCGCCATATCTCATTTTATTAGCAATATCTTCAAAATATCTCCACCTGTATTCTTCAATTAGAAGTGCAAATGGTATTTTCGGTATTTTATTTAACGCTTGACTTAGCAGAAGGATATCACCAAGTGGTATTACACTTTTTGTAATTTCATCTCTCCTTATGTTTCTATTATTATATTTGTCATTTGCAAGTTTGCTCTCATCTTCATCAATTGGAGAGTTATCAACTAATACATTCTGTTCTGTATTCATTAAAAATAATGTAGAGTCATTAATTAAACCAAGTCTATGGAGGTGCTGGGGTGTCATGACTCCGTACATAACTGCATCACCTATGCTTTCATGAAATGCTGTGTTTGCTTGCTATAAATAAATTTGATTTTCCTTAAGAATTTTATTCAAATGGGTAAATGAATTATAAAAAAATCAATAGTAAGTATGAAATAATATATCTTTGCAAGTTCGCTATATGAAAAACTAGCTGGTGCCCGCGACTTCAACCGCGTTCTGGACGAAAGGTACCCTATGTCCTTTCTGGTGTCCCAGACAACGTGTATGCCAAATTTCATGGTCATCGGTTCAGTAGTTTTTGCGTGAAAGAGTTACAAACATCCATGCATACATTATATCCATAAAAACTTTCGCATTTATAATATTAGTAGGTACATACTTGTGAAGTACAGACAAGATAAACTAACTTTTGTCTGTGGGTCTGTGCATTGCGCTCTAACGGCTCACCCATTAAAGTTGTTTTAATAAAATATGTAGATAATTTAAAAAAAATATGATATAGATATTTTAATAAAATATGATATAGATGTTTTAATAAAATATGATATAGATGTTTTAATAAAATATGTAGATTTGCTTTTTGTTTGTACTTTGGAGTTAAACAAGATATTATTTAAAAAATCAACATTAGAACTATAATAAAATGATCTCTCACCCTGAATATTCCTGGTTGGTTTTCGTAAGCCATGAAATATTGTATATGACCAAGCTCATGGTGGAGTACGTACAGATCTTTCGTTGATGTGTCCGAGCAATAAAGCAACCTAAAGAAAAAGCAAAAGTAGTAAAATACACAATAAAAAATATAGCGGGTCATCTAAGTCATATAGTTAATCTTTGCATTTTTGAGGGGATGTATCCAGAAAAATTGAAGACTGCTATTATAACACCAATTTATAAAAATAAAGGTGACAAAAGGCATTTGGTAAATTATAGACCCATAGCACGGATCTCTGTTTTCTCAAAAATTTTTGAAAAGTACATTTACAAAGAAATAAGTAATTATATGGAAAAGTTTAATATATTAACAAATGAACAACATGGATACAGAAAAAATAAAACAATAAATGAGGCAATTTTTAAATTCTTAGATATAATTATGACAAATGTAGACACTAAATCTCAAATATGTGCTGTATATATGGATATGACGCAAGCGTTTGATCATGTAGACCATGTAATTCTTCTTGAAAAACTCGAAAGTTATGGTATAAGAGGTAATATACTAAGTTTAATAAAATCATACCTATACAACAGGAAACAAATTACTGAAATTAGCCGAATAAACAGAGATAATAAATCACATGAAACATTTCTATCTAATGAACGTACTCTGAAATACGGAGTCCCACAAGGTAGTGTTTTGGGACCACCATTATTATTCATAGCATACATAAATGATCTCCCGAGAACTGTTGATCATCCTATGTGTCTTTTTGCCGATGATAGCACAATGATAATAAAATGCAGAGACAAAGATACATATAATGATGATATTAATGCTGCTTTAAGAAAGATTATATTTTGGCTTAATAACAATAATTTAAAAATTAATTTGCTTAAAACAAATGTCATGCATTTTAGTCAAAGGGAACATGCTAAACCATATTTAAACATACATTATGAAGATCAAACTGTAAAAGATATTAACACAACAAGATTTTTAGGCCTAGAAATAGACAGTAAATTAAATTGGAAATCCCATATTGATAGTCTCAGAAAAAAACTAAGTAAACAAGCCTATGCCCTTCATGAATTATCAAAAACTGTAAGGATTGAAGCTATTTTATTGGCATATTACGGTCTTGTCGAATCTATGCTCAGATATGGACTTCTGTTCTGGGGAAACTCGACTAATAATTTTTTTATTTTTAAAGCACAAAAAAGATGTATTAGAGCAATGTTTAAATTAAAAGTAACAGACGGTTGTATGCCCTATTTTAAAAAACATAAAATACTAACACTACCTTCACTTTTTATTTATGAGGTTGTAGTATATGTCAAAGCGAACCCTACCTTATTTAGACGAGTTTCAGAGCATAGTAAAAGAGCTCAAAGAGATCCAAATAGACTGTGTATTCGTAAAGCACATACAGCTCTTATGCACAAAAGTGTTTTTTGTCTAGCACCAGTCATTTTTAACAAGATTCCGAACAAAATTAAGGAACTCAATATTAATTTATTTAAGAAAAAAATGAAAGAATTACTAGTTGATAAATGTTACTACGATTTAAAAGATTTTATGTCTGATAACTTAGTGGATAGTTGTGATTGAGTTTATTTTGTTATGTAATGTTCAAAAAGAAAAAAAAAAAAAATTTTGCACACCCCAAAGGGTAGAATGTAGCGAGCCTAATTCATTGTAAAACCATTGTAATTACCTATATTCAGCAAATAAATTATTATTATTATTATTATTATTAAAAATTACAGAAATATCAAAGCAAACTCTACTTGAAATTGTTCTAAATAAAAATGAGCTAACGGAGCATCAAGGTTACCAGAGGATTTTTCTGAGCTTAAGCTTAAAAGCGAAAATGTAAATACTTATTGTATGAAAAAATACAGCTCGCATTGAGGAACGAAACGATAGCGCGTTAAAAACTGCCGGCACAGCCACATCTATCATAGTTTTTGTGAAGCTATGTTTACTAAATGAGTTAAAGCTGCTAAAGTTACCATTATTATTATTAAGTGTTATGCTATTACCATTTAAAGGAGGTAAGGTTTTAACATGTTATCTTGGCGTAGTCTCAATAATAATAATATAAGTAGAATTATAAGTCTCAATAATATAAGTAGAATTATAAATTATATTAATCAAAAATATTAGTTTAGTATCTTAAATAGTCATCATAACTGACCTAAAGTCATCCTTCTTAAACATGTCTGCAGCTGTTCCGTGACATCTTGCTTGATTATATTTGTCTTGTGCGAAGATTGATTTACGCCAAAATGTCTCTGTCAGAGGCGGAAGTCCTAAGGATTGGTAGAAATCCTCAGCACGTTTCACCTATAAATTAATTATATTTGGGAAGTATATGAAAATAATTATATTTGATACACTTAATTTTTTTTTAATTTTTTTAATTTTTTTTTTAATTTTTATTTAGAATATAACACATACCTAATTATGGTACATCATTACAGGATGTTCGTATCAAAATAAAAATCAGAAAACTTATTCTAAGTACATCTACTCAGTTTAGTATTTCGGGTTGATTATCACACATAATATAACAATTTAGGTCTTAAGTTTTTTTTAGTAGATTTAGTTATATCCCAGCAATAAAAGTCTAAGGGAATTAATTTTATAAAATATAAAAATAAGTATATACCATATGTGACACTGTCCAGTTTAATTTCTTTATACTTTCGTTTAGATCGATTTTAACGGGAACGATCAAATCAATCAGTGACTCCCAGTTATCGCCCCAAAGTGAACCTGAAAACATAGATAAATGATTGGTCTCGCTGCGCTCGACTAGATACCGCAATCGTACTTGTAAAATGCGGCATAAAATAGTACGCCGAATTCGGCGTACCCGAGCCAGTCACACTGCAAACTGTCTGTGATGTATACGTGCCGAATGTTTTATTAAATTTTAGGCATAATAAAATACCACTGCATAGTGAAAAAAAATCGCCTATCAAAGGATGCACTAAACCGAGTGCATAATTTAATAAAACATAAAATTATTTCTAAAAGTAACTAATCAACACTTTACTTGTAATTAGTTGGTGAAAGAGGCCCCCCTTACTGTAATATTTTTGTTTAAATTTAAAATGCTAATACCAGGGGCGTACTTAGCTAGCATGGGTGACACCGGGTGCCACCCATGCTAACTCATGCTAGCCCATGCTAGCAATTAAAACTATTAAAATAAAAAAGTAATAATAATTTATGTTTTATCAAAATACACTAAACACGACAATTAAAGGATCAATTAAGAAAAAATCAAATTTTTTCCGACCGATACCGACCAAGTAGATGAGCAGGTATAGGCCCACGCTCAGAAATCACCCCCCCGTATTGACGCCTCAGAAAGAATCTAACCACCCCATGTAAAAGCTCATATAAGGGTTTTATGCTCTCATACAATTCATGGCATAGACTCCTCAAATTTGGTATCTCTAATTCGTCTCGCCATGACTCCCCTATATCTGTGTAACCTGCAACAAAAATGACAATCTAGCCTCAGGTTCAGAATATCCAAAGTATCAAAATGTCTAAGTACTTTATCAAAAGAACTTTTTGCTCTTCTAGAGATTTTTGCTTGGAATGTGGAAAAATATTGGTTTTTTTTTTATTAGAGATTGGTTTGCTCTTGGCCAACAACCAGCCATGTGGCAAGGATGAGGCCTAAGGTGGAGCGAGCTCACCCAGAAGATGCCTATTCACTCGAACCATGAAAAGATTAGGGTTATATGTGGTCAGAAATACAGACGACGGCAGGGATTTCCAAACCCTGGCAGTTTATCACTGACAACACACATTAGCATAAAGTTAAGACTTCTCAGCACATTAAACTAAAAAAAATTGTCTTACCGTTACGCATAGATGCTCGGTTTTCTATTCTTATCAATTTCTCGTAAGGCTCCTTTATTGTAGGGCCTACTTTTTCCCTCCAAACCAACCATAGCCATTTCAAAACTTGTTCTTTTTTTGAAAAAGATATCATTTTTTCAAAATGTGAATCCCCTTTTAAACACAATGTGTCGTTACTTATTTGCTCTGTGACAGCAGTTTTCGCGGCAAACGCTACTGACACGTTGGCTTCCAATTTGAAATAACGTTCTACATTTGATTTATAAATCAATATGGCGTCTTCAACGTCCGCCAGATTCTCTGTTGAAATACTCGTGTCAGTTGGCAAGCATATTTCAGCGTCTGAGTATGTCGACTGTAATTCTTCATAATATGCGCTCATTTTCCTGAAATAAATTAATTTTTTAATCTATATAACTAATATTATCGTTAAGTTAAATCATTAAAAACTTAAATACAAATCCTTTCCATTTATAATACTAGTACCTATCTATAGATTAATTGAAAACTCAAAGAATTCTTATTCAACATATTATAATCGGCGCGAATCTTCATGAGCTCTGGCGATATAACGTGTCAAACATAGACAAATGATTGGTCTCGCTGCGTTCGACTAGATACCGCCGTCGTACTTGTAAAATGCGGCATAAAATAGTACGCCGAATTCGGCGTACCCGAGCCAGTCACACTACAAACTGTCTGTGATGTGTACGTGCCGAATGTTTTATAAAATTTTAGGCATAATAAAATACCAGTTTGCGTAGTGAAACTATGTCAAAATATAATAAAATTGGGTAAAAAGTGATAGAAAGTGACGATTTTTTACACACTCTACAATAAAAAGTTGCCACATTTTCGGAGGTACCTATTGCTTTTGTACAGCGTTCTATCTAGTCGAGCGCAGCGAGACCATTCAATTATCTTTGGTGTCAAATATGTGCAGCGATTTTGGGACTGTTTGTAAGGTATTGTGATGCGAGGGGTGGGGCCACAGAATGGCACAGAACATTTGGCTTTGTACAAGAGAGAAAGCAGTTGCGCCGTATTATTCGCAATTCAATAATATGCGCAAACTAGGCGCAAACGAAAGATACCCGCTCAAAGTCAGAGTCCAAGAAGATTTGCGATGTTTAGGTATACCTTGCTTCATTATAAGTGTAAATTGGTCCTCTACACAACAAATACGTCTGTCGCCGTTGAGTACTGTTCAATAACTGGTAATCTCGCAGCGCTGCCAACTTAGCGCAAATGGATTGTTGCCATATTATTCGCTCTCTTTGATAACTGGCAGCCCTTCGCGGCAGTTCAGTGTTGCCAGGATTCACTGATGATTCCCAAGCTATATCTGCAGCTATTGCATTATATTCGGCAGTATATTTGTTCACACTTTCAAATAATTTATTTATGTTTTCTAAGCATAAGCAAGCATTAATGCTGATTGAAATGATGAATAGAAGGATGCACTTCATTTTTCAATACATTTGTTGGCTCTAAAATATAATTAATTAATTAAAATAACACCGTCTGTGTTTCCGATTCTGAAAATAACACTGTCTGTCTGTGTGTTTTTGTAAGTGAATAGGCATTTTCTGTATCTCGCTCCATAGTCGGCCTCGTCTTTCCTGCACGGCTAGATAATGGGCCAGAGCCAGCGACCTGCTCGCAAAGATATATACTATTTCGTTGCCCAGAGCAAACCCATTTTTCGAATAGTTAACCTTTTTTGTAAACATACTCTTTTTCTATTTCTTATTTTTAAAATAATAAAATATATGGAATCTGATGTTTTGTTACCAAGGAAAATACTTGAATAAAAACATGTTCGTAGCAACATCTATTTTTCTTTTTAGTAGTTATTTTTACATAAAATAAATCATTTTCCATCATCTTCCAACAAAAAGAAACTCATATAATTTTTGCGTTTTTTTATAAATTACTATCGTTTTACCGCTAAGTACTTCGTATAAGCGATCCCGCGGGAACAGTATTTTTTTTATATTACCTACCCTATGTTTTTTTCTGTATCCATGACAACGAGTATATTCAAAATTTCATTATTTATTGAATTTATTAATTATTACGAAGCACTTTTTAATCATACTATGGCCGACAGTACTATTGCATTACCAGGTTTTTCTTGTGTTATAGGAAAAAGTACCTACCATCAGTCTGTATGACGATCTTTACCTAAAAAAAGAAAATATCCTGTGTTTGAACCCCACTTTTATTAATAAATGTATAGGTATCTGTTTAATTACAGTGTTACGATAAAGTTGACCAACACTTCCAATGAGAGACATTATCTATTCAATCTGAAGTACTTTTCAAGATAGGAGATAAAAGCTCTGATATAATAATGCTGGTTGCAGACAATTTGTAATAACTGATATTTTAATAGAAAACTTTTTGATTCTAATTAATTTAAAAAGTTATTAAAATAACTTTAATTTTAATTTTTCGTAAATTATTTATATATTATAATCTACTAGCTGACTCGACAAACGTTGTTTTTCCAAAAATAAGAAATAAATTTTTGAAGTTGACCACCCTTAACATTTAGGGGTATGAAAAATAGATGTTGGCCGATTCTCAGACCTAAGCATGTGTGCTAAATAAGCACACAAAATTTCATCAAAATCGGTCCAGCCGTTTCGGAGGAGTTTGGCAACAAACACTGCGACACGAGAATTTTATATATTAGATTTTTAAAAATCTGTATATACCTTCATTGATTTGTGGTTAAAAATTTAATACATTATTTTTCACATTGCATTTTTATTTTTCACACTGCTTAACTTTGTAAATTACTTATATACTAAAACCTTCCTCGAGAACCACTCTATCCATTAGAGAAAACCGCATTAAAATCCGTTGCGTAGTTTTAAAGATCTAAGCATACATAAGGACAGACTGACAGACAGACGCGGCGGAGAACTTTGATTTATAATATGTAGTGATATAAAAAATTACTTACTTTTTAAAAGAAAATCCAGTAAATACTTTTTTTTATTTAAATGCGTTGCAACACAACGCTATCTGAAAATAAACTGAAATCAGAATTCAAAGCAAGCGATTGCGGGAGGACAATTTATTTGAATCCATAAAGGCAACGTCACAGCGACCGAGCTAAGCTATACAGTTTAACCTAATTTTTATGTGAGTAAACTTTTGAAATGGTTTGTGCGGCTGTTCCACCTGCCCGTACTAAGTATCCCCCCTGGCAGGGGGGTAAGTGCCGTCAAATGGGTACTTTCTATAGCTTCTTCCTTAGCTTTCTATAGTTTATAGCTTGATTAGAAAGATTGAAAAAAATATGTATGATTCATCATAAAGTTTGTATAATCAAAGCTTATCAAGTTACCAAGTTTATCAAAGTTTATCAAAATTAACAAATAATTTGGTTTACGTTTTTTTAGATAAAACTTCTAAAAAACTTCTAAATTTAAAAAATGTTACTCAGTGGTTTTGAATTCCCTACAGGTCCTAAACGGGTACGACGATTGGAAATATTTACACGCTAACAAATAAACAATCTGTTGTACCTACTTTAACTTTTACTTAGGTCGGTATACCACTTTTACCTACTTTAGCTGACATGGCGGCCGCCCCGCGTAAATCAGCTGTTCCTTGAGCGTCGTCCAAATGAGTCATATAATTTGTAAATTGGTTAAAGTAAATTCAGTCAACCTTGCATCATTTTTTATTTAGCATCAACAAGCGTGGAAGAAGGACTAAACTGTTCCATGTTCCGCTATCACGAACAAATTACGACCTTGGTCAAGCGCAGCATCGCGAATACACTTAAAGATAATTAAATGGAACCACACACACACACACACACACACACACACACACACACACACACACAAATCCCTCCCCTATTGTTTAGAATAGAATATTGTTTAGAATTAGGTTAGGTAATATACCTGTAATTTTCTTTTTTTTTACGTCTCACATAATAAAGCCATGTAACTGGCAATACAGCAGTAATACGGTATCTATTGTAAGATTTATAAGTACCTATATTATTTTGTTTTGCTGTAGGGTTTATGTTCAGAATAAAAATAAAATTAGTGAAATTGACGAGTAAGGAAACTGACCAGTGGTACGCTAACTCATATCATTATGTGTGAGACAAGGTTTAGGGTGAACTAAGAGTAGGTAAGCAAAGCGCCCCCTACGGGCAAATAGGCAATCGCAGTCCATCTTAATTCCAACAAATAATACAAATAAAGTGGTTTTCCTTTGTACTGTTTCTTTGTCCTGACAGGTTTCACTTATGAGACAAAATGTTACTGGTACAAGTTTCCGATTTTGACGGGAATTTTAATTACTTTTCATACAATACTAGCTGTTGCACGCGACTTCGCCCGCTTAACTTTATAAAATACGGGCTATGTTACTCGTTGATAATATAGCTTCGCAAGAATAAATTAATTTTAAAAATCGGTCCACAAATTTTTGAGTTTATTCATTAGAAACATAAAAATACAAATCTATCTTTATATAATACTAGCTGGTGCCCGCGACTTCGTCCGCGTTCTGAATGAAAGGTACCCTATGTCCTTTCTGGTGTCCCAGACAACGTGTATGCAAAATTTCATCGTGATCGGTTCAGTAGCTTTTGGGTGAAAGAGTTACAAACATCCATACAAATATTCGCATTTATAATATTAGTAGGATCATAGATTATTAAATAATTAAGTATTTTTAAAATTTATTTTAAGTGAAGGCTGCTACAGATACATTTATATTATTAAGATATTTATCTCGGTACATACTCACAAGAAATTTAATATCGAGAAGTAAATATTGAAAATATTTCTCACGTGTGAAATTTTAAATTGAAATATCTGTTGCCCAAGAATACCGTACTGCGTACCCAAGAATTTATATAGGGGCTTGCTTTAGTCAACGACTTCTTTCGCGTACCTTTATAAATTATATACTAGTCGGTGCCTGCGACTTCGTCCGCGTTGAAAAATGTAACACCAGACAAAATATCTGACATCTTTATTATCGCAGTGACGACGGTGGTGGCGTATTTTGGGATCATCTAAAATATAATTATCCAGGAATAAAAAACATTTCTCCAGGATAAAAAGATATCTATGTTTTATCCTGGAATTAAACTGTTTGTTTGTTTGCCAAATTACTATCCAGATGCGTTTATTCAATCGTTTTTGCATGAAGGAGTAACAAACATTTATTTATCCATCCTTTCTCACCAACTTTCGCTCTATTATAAGAAAGAAAGAAAGAAAGAAAGACATTTATTCACTGCACAAAGGACATTAACATAAAACATTACATAAAAAACATAAACAAAAAGACATACTTAAGTAAGTAAATTAATAAAACAGACAGATAAGAAGTGTGTGTCCTCGCGGCAGTGAATCGGATACTGGCTCAGCATTGTATAACAATACTAGCGGGCCACCCTTTGGCTTCGCACGAATATTTTTGTACAAATTATATTTAAAAACCTTCCCTCTTTTAATGGTCTTTAAACTAGTTAAAACCGCATTAAAACCCGTTGCGTAGTTTAAAAGATCTAAGCGTAACATACAGCAGAAGGACAAAGGGCAGGAAGCAACTTTATAAATGTAAAGAAGAGGGATGCTGCAGAATTACAACTCCTCTAGGAAGATGTTGATAAAAGACTAACATCGAATTTCTTCGTATAAAAATAACCTATCTGCCCACACATTGAGGTTTCAAATCAAGAGGGATTCGCTCCGCCTACTAGACAGCAAAAATTACAAATTAATTCTAATTTGAGAACATAAGTATCAATATTTATATACATAATTTTATCTATCATAGTTCGCATATCGTTAGTAGTATAATTTATTTAT
This sequence comes from Synanthedon tipuliformis, assembly GCA_947623395.1. NCBI lineage: Eukaryota > Metazoa > Arthropoda > Insecta > Lepidoptera > Sesiidae > Synanthedon > Synanthedon tipuliformis. The sequence continues at coordinate 1,128,250 of OX392434.1, read as the reverse complement.
ACTTATTGTTACACTGTATACTTAAATTCTTCCTTCCTTCCTATATTCCTGTGTCCCCTAGATGGGGCAGAGGGCCTCCACAATGCGCTGCCATCCCGTTCGATCTCGAGCTTCGTGCTTCAGTTCGCTCCAAGTCTTCCCCGTGTTCTTCGGCTCTGCGATACTTAAATTAATATATTTAAAATTATATTTACTGATTGTTCATTTATTTTCATTTATTTATGTTATTATAGACTGCTATATATTGCTCCAATGATATATATTATTTATTTGTAACATTATAGACTTGGGCGGGCGGGTGAAGGACTCGCAAAGTAAGTATTCGTAGTCTAGTCGAGAAGTATGTGTCCTGGTTAGAAGTCTTCGAAAAATATGAGCGAAAGCTCATTCGACGCGGAATGCAATTCTGAGAGACCCTTTCAGGATTTAACAGTTTTAACTCTCAGTTTTAACAGAAATATGATATGCCCAGGAATATCATATATGCCCAATTCCACGATGCGCCGACGACATGGATACCAGACAGTTTATATACTACATAGATTGCTTTTTTTGTAATTACATACCTACATATTATAAATATAAAAATCTATGACTCAGATACAAAGGTAAAATGTTAACACATAAACATTTGCCACTAGCGGGATTCGAACCCGCGACCGTTTTGTTAACAGCTATAGGGTTACTTAACCACTAGACTAAACGTGTCGTCGAAAGGTAGGTATAATAATTATTTAAATCAACTTTTTCACATTTATAGTTCATTTAATTTTCACATTAATATCTTCAATATCTTCTTTTATCTTCACACATTACACACAGCACCATCTAGTTCCAAAGTAAGCAACTTAATGCTTGTATTATGGATACCAGACGGTTGATATACTACATACATTACTTTTTTTTTGTAAATACATACATATTATAAATTTAATGATTTAATGAAACAGTCCACTTAAAAACGTAATGTTTTGACATCAGGAACCGAAATTGTCGCCATACATTTTGTAAATCGTAGGACAAAATCTCTTTGCCAATGTGTCGTAAGGTGACCCCTTCATCACCTTCAAATGATGTGTGAGATGATTCCAGACATGGTAGACATAGGCATTTGTTGCCTTTAAGTCTCCTGTGTCAAAGTAAACTCTTCCCTTAGTGTATCCTATTGGATAGAAGAGTTGCGGACCGTACACTTCAAAACCTGGAAATAATTCATACTGTTAGCGCATAGATAAATGATTGGTCACGCTGCGCTCGACTAGATATCGCCGTCGTACTTGTAAAATGCGGCATAAAATAGTACGCCTATTTTAACGCTCGGCGTACCAGAGCCAGTCACACTGCAAACTGTCTGTGATGTGTACGTGCCGAATGTTTAATTAAATTTTAGGCATAATAAAATACCAGTTTGATTAGTGAAACTGTGTAAAAATATAATAAAACTGGGTAAAAAGTGATAAAAAGTGACGATTTTTTACACACACTACAATAAAAAGTTGCCACATTTTCGGAGCTATTGCTTTTGTATAGCGCTCTATCTAGTCGAGCGCAGCGAGACCAATCAATTATCTTTGCTGTTAGCAATTTACAAAACAGCCATAAGGGTCCGAAGCCGTGGTCCTCTATAAAATTTTGAGGTACATTCTTTTTGTATTCAATGGGGTAGAAGAATTAATGTAGACCATAACCTTCACAACCTGAAAACTAGTCATGGCAATCAATTAATTGCTGACTAAAAAAACTGCCAGCCGTAGGACTGCAGGTCAAAAGTGAAAACTACGCCATCTGTTAACATCTTAACAAACTACTGATGAAATTAAGCTTAAACATTTGAACTGAGAAGAAAAATGTTACAAGGAACTGGCACTAAATAAATTATATGTTACCGTTACAGGTAGAAGCAGACATAGCGGCCACCTCTTTAGTAGAACATTTTTCCTTCAAAACTCTCGTGATGACGCCTGGCCCATTATTCCCCCATACATCACCTCTGTACGACCTCTGTGTGTCTCTGAAATCATAGAATTATAACCTAACCTAGAAGCCTAGTACACGCACTATCAGTGATGTATTTTACACCAAGCCGTATCAGCTTGGTAAACGAACAGCTTTGTAAAGCTTGGTAAACGAACGAACATTTTTTGTATACTTGTGTGCGTGTCGCAGAGCGTCATTTTACGTGTGGCTTACGCACACATCAATTATATTTGTGCTTCATTTTCGCCAGTCTTTTGATATGAAACTATCGTTCTATGATTATAATTCTATGGTTGAAATTATGAACGGACCAATTACCAACTACATTGGCTGATATAGGTACCCGTAACATCCATAATATTATAAATGTGAAAGTAACACCGTCTGTCTGTCTGTTACATTTTCACGCCTTAACCACTCGACCAATAAATAAATAAATAAATATATTCACACATTCCACACAGCAGCATCTAGCTCCACAGTAAGCAACTAAATGCTTGTATTATGGATACCCTATTAGTACATGCAAATTAAGCCAAATATCGGCAATCAGGGAAAATAATCCGTGTAGTTTTGAAAATTGGTACAATCATACCTTACGGTATCCAGATGAACTTACTAAAAGTCCTCAAGGATGGGGGTTGCGCTAAGGGTGTAGGAGGAGGTTGAAGGTACCTTTTTTCTGGTTCATACTGCGAATATCTGTAGGAATAGCATTATGATTACTTCTGATAAAAGTTTCTACATAAATTTTTCTACAAATTTGGCTATATTCATTTTTACTCTACGATCAATACTTTAGGAATTACATGCTGTGTAAGTTTACAGGGAGCAGATTTCAGCAAACGGTGCAGTATTTTTTTTTCGTCGTTATTCAACTCCATTTTTAGTTTAGAAGCTAGTCCATTCTATGTATATAATACTAGCTGGTGCTCGCGACTTCGTCCGCGTGGAATCTTTCCCTGTTTTTTTCCACATTTTCGACTGTTTCTTCGCTCCTATTAGTCGCAACGTGATGTTATATAAATAGCCTAAAGCCTTCCTCGATAAATGATCTATCCAACACAAAGAGAATTTTTCAATTCGAACCATTAGTTCCTGAGATTAGCGCGTTCAAACAAACAAACAAACAAACAAACTCTTCAGCTTTATAATATTAGTATAGATGTACCTACATACTCGTACATAGAAAAATTTGTCAGCTAAATTTATCAGTGTATTTAATTTATTTCATATTTATTTAAAGTATATAGGTATACTTAATCCATCCTTTATTTAGCGCACTAAGTACCAAGATTTGGATTTTGGAACTCCCTGCCGGCTTCTATGTTTCCGAGCTCATATAACCCAAATCTTTTCAGAGCTCGAGTGAATAGGCATATTCTGGGTGAACTCGCTCTATCATAGGCTTCATTTTCGCTACACGGCTGGATGCTGGTCAAAAAAAAGTGAGTATTTGTGACCCACTCAATTAAATAAATTAGTAACCCACTTTAATAAAAAAAAAATTATAACAAAAATATATACCTATAAAAAATGTTAGGTAATATCTTCTTGGCAATTAATATGACTACAGTCATATAAAATGCATTTAATTGTTGTGTCATTGTGGCCATGCATGCATTCGTACTAGAACTGTAATATTAATATTGCATTTCTCAATGTCAATAGAAATCGATATAATATGCTGTCGTATGCTAGAAAGGCGCAAATCCATACTTAATTTATATATATATATATATATATATTCACACATTCCACACATCACCATCTAGTTCCACACTAAGCAACTAATGCTTGTATTATGGATACCAGACAGCTGATATACTACATATATTACTTTTTTTTTTGTAAATAAATACATATTATAAATACAAAACATCCATGATTCATGTACAAATATAAATGTTAACACATAAACATTTGCCCCTAGCGGGATTCGAACCCGCGACCGCTTGGTCAACAGCTAGGGTTACTAGCCACTAGACCACTAGACTAGTTTACTTTAATATTATAAATTTAAATTAAATTTAAATTTAATTTACTTTAATATTATAATATTACTTTAATATTATAAATTTAAAACTAGCTCTGTCTGTCTGTTACCTTTTCACGCCTTAGCTAGGCACTGAATTTTGCATACACATTGTCAGGGATACAGGAAAGGACACAGGGTACCTTTTATTCGTAAAAAAATATTATTAGGTATAGTATTTTATTAGTAAAAAAAAGTACTGTTAGCGAGGGATCATTTAAGTAAAATAAAAAACTTAACGCCCGGCCAAAGTGTTATAGCAACAAGAGGTCAAACGTTAAATTGCTTTAAATAGATATAGCCATATTTTATTTTTCCATGCGAACGAATCACCAGCTAGTTCAATATAAAAACTGAAGCGAAGAAAAAGAATGGGCTCTGGCAAAGATAATTGATTGGTCTCGCTGCGCTCGACTAGATAGAGCGCCATACAAAAGCAATAGCTCCGAAAATGTGGCAACTTTTTATCGTAGTGTGGGTAAAAAATCGTCACTTTTTATCCAGTTTTATTATATTTTTACAGTTTCACTACGCAAACTGGTATTTTATTATGCCTAAAATTTAATAAAACATTCGGCACGTACACATCACAGTATGCAGACAGTTTGCAGTGTGACCCGAGTACGCCGAATTCGGCGTACTATTTTAAGCCGCATTTTACAAGTACGACGGCGGTATCTAGTCGAGCGCAGCGAGACCAATCATTTATCCATGGGCCTCTGGCACACTAGTGCTGTAACTGGTGGCCACTGCCGCCAGACGAACTGCTCAAATGAGAGTGTGCCTTGTCACTTACCTACTTATGGCAGAGATATATTTCTAAATTGTGCCCTCACCTTATTGCAGATTCGGCGAAATCTCTTCCGATACGATCTCTTGAAAACGAAAGTGCGCCGGCGGCTACATTTAAATCTGTTTCCCTTGCTGCCCAATTCACAGCTAACCCCTCTAGACTCCTGGCCACAACCACATCTAAGTCCAGATAAACTCCGCCCCATTTATACAAAGTCAGATACCTTAGCACATCAGAAGTGTGTGAAGTACGCCATCTCGTTCTATTCAAGGCTCCACCAGACACTAAACTCTCTAGCGGCGTGTTTTTAGCGTAATACGTCACATGAACACGCGCGAACTTCACACTTAACTTTCTCAGAGCATATATACTGCCGCTGTTCAGAGTGAAGTGAGTCACGGGCGATGAAAACAAGACGTAAATCTGCCAATCGGGGTGAGCTTTCGAAGCCGATTCCACAGCGCAAGCCTGTCTTGAATCTAAATTGCCTTTGCATGAAGTTTCATGAAAAAATATAGACTTTGTAGGAGGCCTAAATGAGTCACTGTCCGCTGAAGGCAAAGCGTCGTCTGCTGTCGTGTAGTGACAAGATGTATTCTCGTATGGACCCCAGTACATAAAATACAAATCCGGTTTCAAGTACGACAAATATATAATTCCATACAAAACCGTGAATGTAACGCAAGCGCATATTTTACGACGTTTGCTTCCTATTATTTTTTTCATTTTATTTGGCCTAAAACTTCTTTATTCGCCGATACGTGTTTATTGTATTGTAATACAGCTGTAATTATAGTAATAATAGAAATGCTAAGTATCGCATTTAATATCTAACTAAGTCTTTTTAAAGCAATGTAAGTATTTATTGCTTTCACTGCGTAAGGTGGAATGGCGTGTTACTACCTAGCTATATAATTTATTTCTAATATGCAGCTGTTTTAATACATTGCAATTGGTTGGTATAAGTTATAGGATATAGCGATATAGTTACGTTCCTAACCAATATTTATTTTTTAACAAATCTTTATTTTTATTTTTTATTTTTTGTTGCAATTTTTAATACATGTTTTTTTAACAATTTTTAATTTTTAGTACATGTTTTTTTAATAGCTGTTTTAATACATTGCAATTGGTATAAGTTATAGGATATAGCGATATAGTTACATACGTTCCTAACCAATATTTATTTTTTAACAAATCTTTGTGAATATAAAAAACTAGCTGTTTGATCTTGAAACTTTTAAATATTTTCTAGATTTCACATAAATCAAAAAACTATTCACTGAAATCAGTATCTGAAGAAGATTCACTTTCCACTGTATTACTTAATTATGATTTGATTTTTAGGTTCATTTGACTTAAATTTATTTTCTTCCTTGATCACATGTTCACAACTGTTCTTTCAAAAATTATTAAGTTGATTATCTGAATAAGGTTTTCATTTAGCTTCGGTGCAGTATTTTCCCATCTAATTGCTCTTTTAACTATGGCCCACATATATTCAATTGCATTTAAAACACAATAATATGGAGGTAAACGTAAAACATCGTGCCCATTCGTTCTGACGATGTTGTTGAAACAATGCTCTTTAACAATATTCAATAGATTTTTTTAGTTGCTTTTTGTGGGTAACTGCTAATACACGAATGCGTTATGTTATGCTTTATACGTAACTCTAAAGTTTCAGAGGTAGTGCGCCATCTACACGATATTATTTAAAAAAGAATAATGTTCTTTTTTTTTCAAGTTTTTTTTTTCCAACGCGCAATATAATCCTGACATCTATAATATTGCTATAACACTTTCGGTAGGCGTTAGTTTTCATAATTTTAGATGATCCCTTCGGAACAATACATTTTTACTGGATGAAACGTACCCTAAGTCTTGAATCCCTTTTTTTTTTTTTTCAATTCAATTACTTATTTATTGCGAAACCATAATGTGTTTATGAAGGTGTTACAAAAAATACTCAGCGGCACATTTAACCGGCCACTCATTCGAAATTCCATATCGTTTGTTTATGTTAACTTGCGCTTTGACTACTAGGCGTAACTTTATAAGTACTATATCTGAAATAAAGAAAACACACATATCCGCGTTGTTTTTTACTTTTGTGGTTTTTATTTAGTTAAAATCCGATACAATTTTGAAATAATCGAAAAAATTATAGGTGGCCGGTTAAATGTGCCGCTGAGTATATATAAAGACCAGTGTTATGGACCCTTTCGGGTAGATATGCGTGCCATAGGTACCTACCCTTATGTGTATGCAAAATTTTATGATGATCGCTCGAGTTAACGCGTGAAATGGTAACAGAGTCTCAGATTTATAATATTAGTAATAGTAAAGAAAGGATAATTATTATGTGAGATAGAGTAAAAATCTGAATTTCGCCAATAGTATTTTATTTTCATTTAGAACCAATAGGTACTGAGTACTTCTTTACTGGAACTATCTGCATCTTCTTCTAAATCTATCTCTTTCTTTCCTATCCATTCGATTCCTACAATGATTTTGGTCATAGATGAAAATATTAAAATGCCAGTTTGCGTAGTGAAACTGTGTAAAATATAATAAAACTGTGTAAAAAGTGACGATATTTTACACACACTACAATAAAAAGTTGCCGCATTCATGGAGCTATCGCTTTTGTATAGCGCTCTATCTAGTCGAGCGCAGCGAGACCAATCAATTTGTTGCAGGCATTTATTAAGGCGCTTAGTGTCGTCAAATTATTGAGGTACCTATAATGTCATAATATTGTAAATGAATTTACCAAAATTATATTTTATTTTGACCAAAAAATAAAAAATAAAAAAAATACCCACCTTTACCATTAAAAATTTGAAATTTACCCACCTGCTACTGTAGAGCCACACTAATTTGAGGCCATTTAACAGACACTTGGATACACAGACAAGTTGTCTTTGTATTATACATCTTTGGTTTTTGGTTTTAGTTCAATTACATCAATTGCGTAGTTCCATTACACTAATTCATTGAACTATCGAAACTAAGAACTAAGAAGTCTCAATAGTTAAGGATGTTTAAATAACGAGGCCAACGTAAGGATTGTACATATCAATTTTATTTCAACAATAAATACTAGTTAACGAATAATATCAATAACAAATCAAAATAGGTATACATTAGAACAATTTTATTCACAGCAAAATAAACAATTTATTTTTTATGTTAAGGTCGACAGACAGGCTGACGATAAGGGACAAGGAAGGGATGGGATATAGATTGTTGGAAAATTTGTAAATTGTAATATAAAAGCTCTCTTTTCAAAGCTTTGGAATGTCTGCATTAAATATGGCATTAAAATTTTCATATTACATTATAATAATACATAGATAAATGATTGGTCTCGCTGCGCTCGACTAGATACCGCCGTCGTACTTGTAAAATGCGGCATAAAATAGTACGCCGAATTCGGCGTACCCTAGCCAGTTACACTGCAAACTGTCTGTGATGTGTACATGCCGAATGTTTTATTAAATTTTAGGCATAATAAAATACCAGTTTGCGTACATAGTGAAACTGTGTAAAAATATAATAAAACTGGGTAAAAAAAGTGATAAAAAGTGACCATGTTTTTACACACACTACAATAAAAAGTTGCCACATTTTCGGAGCTATTGGTTTTGTATAGCGCTCTATCTAGTCGAGCGCAGCGAGACCAATCAATTATCTTTGTAATAATAATTAATATAAAATATTTTTTATTTTAATTATTTTTTGGGTTGCAAAGTGCAATTACTTTTTCTGTATTATGTCATCCAAATCGTCGAGGGTGGATTCGTTATTGCTGAAAAAAAAATGGCTCCAATCAGAAACAATTTTGAAAACGAACTTTTCAAGGTTTGACTTTAGTCTGAATGTGCAGTACCTATATACATATCTATACTAATATTATAAAGCTGAAGAGTTTGTTTGTTTGAACGCGCTAATCTCAGGAACTACTGCTTCGAATTGAAAAATTATTTTTGTGTTGGATAGATCATTTATCGAGGAAGGCTTTAGGCTATATAACATCACGTTGCGACTAATAGGAGCGAAGAAACAGTCGAAAATGTGGAAAAAACGGGGAAAATTATTCATCTTTGAGGGCTTCCGTTGCGTGCGCTGCGAAAACCGTTCGAGATACCCAAATGATTCCCAATATAACTATTCCACGCGGACGAAGTCGCGAGCACCAGCTAGTTATAAATAAAAGGTGATTGAATTGAAAGAATGATTAATTGATTTGAATATGTTCCTAAGCATAGATAAATAATTCGTCTCGCTGCGCTCGACTAGATAACGCCGTCGTACTTGTAAAATGCGGCATAAAATAGTACGCCGAATTCGGCGTACCCGAGCCAGTCACACTGCAAACTGTCTGTGATGTGTACGTGCCGAATGTTTTATTAAATTTTAAGGCATAATAAAATACTAGTTTGCGTAGTGAAACTGTGTAAAAATATAATAAAACCGGGTAAAAAAAGTGATAAAAAGTGACCATTTTTTTACACATTTTCGGAGCTATTGCTTTTGTATAGCGCTCTATCTAGTCGAGCGCAACGAGACCAATCAATTATCTATGGTTAACATATAAACATTTGCCCCTAGCGGGATTCGAACCCGCGACCGTTCGGTTAACAGCTACGGTTACTAGCCACTAGCTAGAGAGACCAAACATGTCGTCAAAAATCTTATTAGATGTTGTCTTAAATCAAGTCAACCCGCACGAAGCACCTAGTTTAGGATGAAACTAGCCAAAATCAATAAAATATGAATTATTATTTTCATTGAAGAATTTAAAAAAAAAAAACCTCTCAGTCCCTAACTTCAACGATGTAATTATAGTTGGGATCTCTCTTAGACCTTTCCATGTATGGGAGTCCGTGGCTTCCTTTGGATGAATATTCATCCATGTTCGGACGAGACAACAGGTCCGGCCTGAATTTCTTCAGAAAATACACCCAACAGTCGACTGTCTCCTTTTTGTTTGTATCTCTGAAATGGAGATAATAAAGTTAATTATAAACAATACTAATATTTATTATATTAATAATAAAACTAATAATAGAGAAGATTTGTATTTTTGTATGTTTGTAATGAACAAACTCAAAAACTCATACTGGATTGATTTTAGAAATTCTTTCACCTATCTATAGAAAGCTGCATTATCAGCGAGTAACATGGGCTATAATTATTTTACAAAGTTACGCATTCGAAGTCGCGTGCAGCATCTAGTAAGCAATTTCACTTCAACGACTGAATTTTTTTATTTTTGTTTATAAAATTAAAAACAATTTATTTTTTTATATTATTATGGATAGCCAACGCAATAGTGTACATATATTTTTTTTTAAAACAAATTGTACAGCTAACTAACAAACACACAGCTAAGCTTGCACAAATCACATTTACAGGCTACCACAGCATGCATACTCTTAGGCACAAAGATAATTGATTGGTCTCGCTGCGCTCGACTAGATAGAGCACTATACAAAAGCAATAGCTCCGAAAATGTGGCAACTTTTTATTGTAGTGTGTGTAAAAAATCGTCACTTTTTATCACTTTTTACCCAGTTTTATTATATTTTTACACAGTTTCACTACGCAAACTGGTATTTTATTATACCTAAAATTTAATAAAACATTCGGCACGTACACATCACAGACAGTTTGCAGTGTGACTGGCTCGGGTACGCCGAATTCGGCGTACTATTTTATGCCACATTTTACAAGTACGACGGCGGTATCTAGTCGAGCCCAGCGAGACCAATCATTTATCTATGCTTAGGAACATATTCAAATCAATTAATCATTCTTATCCATTCACGCGAACGAAGTCGCAGTCATGTGCTAGTTATCCATAAAAATTAAATCAATCTATGCATTTGCAGGTAATCCTCAACACTTACTGAAACAACAGCACAAATGCTATTATTTCACGGTGTTTTCCTGTAAGGTTACTGCTGCCAGTAGGGGATGGCCAAGTGACTGCGAAATGCAGTATACCATACTACCCAACACAAAATATTACATCAAAAATTTTCTTACATGCTCAATATTTCTATAGCATCCTTTTCTCTCTCATAATAGTTCGGGTGGTCTTCTAGAACATCGAGTTTACTCAGCATCAGATCATCAACTTCATAAATTTCTCCTGAAAATTCCAAAATAATTCCTCTTTAGTCTAGACTTTCCTGCAGTACCGCAGTCAGGTAATTGGATAAGGATACTGGCTGAGAAATAATGAGCGATTTTTTTTTAATTTTTTTTATAACCTACCTTTAACTCTATGCCCTTCACCGCGACTGTACAATAGGAATGGTATGTTGTATCTGGTGGCTATAATCAATGGATATTTATGCTTGGAGACACCATCAGCTACAAACTTCGCTAGCCCATTCTGAGGATTTGTAAGCCAGTGGTGGTTAGGTTCGTTTCGCTTCAATGTACCATAGACAAACACTGTATGAGTCATCTGCAAAAAATTAAACGATGAAAGATATAATCACTGTTAAACTATAAAAACAAAATTAGAAAATTTCAATGTCCCCATACAATTCACCATAGAATAGATGGAAGCAAAAAAACAGGTATGAAGATAAGGTATGTACATTTTTATTCTTACATCGCGTAATAGACAAATGGGCTACTACATACAAAACTAGCTGTTGGACGCGGCTTCGCCTGTGTAGCTTTTATAAAATATAGCCTATGATACTCGCTGATATTTTAGCTTTGTATAGGTGAAAGAATTTTAAAAATTGGTCCAAATTGGTCAGTAGTTTTTGAGTTTATTCAATACAAACATACAAATCTTCTGTCTTCATAATATTAGGTAGTTTAGATAAGTAAAGTATAGAAGTATAGATTAAATACTAAATACTCACACCTACAGCTACAATTTCACTATCAAACAAATGTAATAATAGAGAGAGATAGGCAAATGTATCGACTCGGCAGCGTGAATGTTATATGATAACAATATGAATCAATGCTACCCATCCACATCCAAGAGAAAGCTGTTAGTTACTTCCCGCTGGAGTGTTGTTGAGTGACTGAATGAAACTGAGACCACTGGACTCAATTTATAAGAACCACGCGCAGTTAATGAGTCACATATCTTTCTTTTTTGCTTCCATCTACGCTTTACATAGTACAATCAATTTAATGTGCATTATTTATGTGGCATTGTTATGGTAGTAATTTATTTTGATATATTATCAAATCAATGTTTGCATAAAACAAACTAATAACAATGTATTATCAGTATTATAATAGTTATAAACCATAAACATATATACTCTCTAGGTTATAAATTAAAATCATTAGACACACGTCTCTGCTTAAAAACACAAATAAAAATTACACTTTTTACAGGAGCTAATCAAAAAAAAATTTTTATTTTTGTGTATATTTTTTTCTTATTAGATATATATTAAATATATACATATTATACATCGTTAGAAGCGTATTTTTAAGTAGTATTAAATGTTTTAAGTACTTTTATAATAAACTGAATACTAGAAGAGATATAAGCATATATATAAGTTATTTTTGAATATGTAAAAAATGATCAAAATAAACTAAATATGGAATAAAACAACCATAAGTATTTTTGCAACTTACAATATGAAGGATTGAGATTGTATTTTTGCAATAAAAACATTTATGGATTTTTTTGGTTTATGACCATTTAGTTTTTAAGCAGCGATGTATGACGGAGCATCACTTGGGAGGGGTGTGACAGGGTGTCTGTGACTGATTTTTTTTTATGGATAAGGAAATGGACTCTGCTTACAGCTCATATTCGAAACAAAAATTTAGCGCTGTAATCAAAGATAATTGATTGGTCTCGCTGCGCTCGACTAGATAGAGCGCTATACAAAAGCAATAGCTCAAAATATGTGGCAACTTTTTATTGTAGTGTGTGTAAAAAATCGTCACTTTTTATCACTTTTTACACAGTTTTATTATATTTTTACACAGTTTCACTACGCAAACTGGTATTTTATTATGCCTAAAATTTAATAAAACATTCGGCACATACACATCACAAACAGTTTGCAGTGTGACTGGCTCGGGTACGCCGAATTCGGCGTACTATTTTATGCCGCATTTTACAAGTACGACGGCGGTATCTAGTCGAGCACAGCGAAACCAATCATTTATCTATGGCTGTAATAAAATATTAAAATATTGTTGTTCATAAAACCACCTATATACAGACACTACCGTTTACGTTGGGACCACGGCCCCAAAGTAATTCTTACGAAAAACTTAATTAAAGAAAAATAAACATCGAATTACTTACTGTTTTTCTTAGTTGTGTGTTAAATCCTTGTATTAAGGCACTCAATTTTGTCATATACTTTAACTCTTTTAAAACATTTGATTTATATGTATATTTTATATGGTAATATTTATGCGGTTTACCTTTGATTATTTATATTAAAAAAAAATTAACTAAATATATTATATAATTAGTTCTAATCTAATTTATTTCTATTTATATTTACTTACATACAGACGATTTACAAAATAAAATTGAATTTGAAAATTTTGACATGAAAGCACAGAACACTATAAGGCACAGAGAAGAAATCAAGAAATGAAATGACATCAATGACAGTTTTGATAATAATCTGTGGTAGATTCTTTTCTTCTTCAAGTTCATGTCTTGACTCCATAAGATCTTCTCCGATGTCCAGTGTCATTCCTAAAAATACCAATTTGAAAAAGGCAAAATTAAAATTAGCAGTTCGGAGAATACCTAGTCCAACCTAGCCAGTCGAGTCAGTTCAAGTTCACAATTTTTCTTTGAGTTTTCAAAAAGTCCGTCGAGTCCAGGGCAGTAAAGTTGTCTCCACGGCTGGTAATCTTCAAGGAAATTTCACTAGACATAGGAATTTTATAGCCTGTGGTAATAGCAAAATAGAACATGACATTTCACCTCCTCTCTCATGGCCTTGATTGCCTTATAGCGATCTGTACTAAGAGAGAAAGCCATTTTGTTTTGTAAGGTCATTGTTGTTTATATTGTTGCGTCGATTAATTTCCGCCTTTTTATATATCTACTAATTTATTAATAACAATCTTTGGATACATTTATTATATAAAGTATTAAGTATGTATTATAAGTGCTGTGTGCCAGAAAATACAAGTTCGTGACAGGACTCAGTGGATGTGCAGTGTATAGTGTAAATCTGTTGAGTTTATCGCACACTTTGTTAGTACGGGCGTTATTGTTTTATTTATTTCTATTCTAGTTTCTATTTAAGTCGTATATTAAGTCCATGTTATGTTTGTCTATATCATAAAAAATAAATATGTACGCATTATTTACTGTGTTTTAATTGTGATGATATTTCCTTACTTAAAAATAAATTCAAGGACTAATAGCCCGTAAAAAAACAAAGGGGTGAGAGCCTGAGAGGGGCGGGGAAGTCAAATGTTCTATTTTGCTATGACCTCAGGTGAAATTAAAGTACTCGAGCTCATGTCCAGCGCATTTGTACTGCAGATTTCCGTCTGATACGTTAGTATCTACTATTTAGTTTGTGGTTGTCTCCCTGTGGAAGTTTTATTAAAAGTAAAAGTAAAATAACTTCGCTCGACTGTACAGTTAACCTAGTTGACAACTCCCTACCCTAGACAGTGTTCTGTGGTTGACTTGACACTTGACACTCTTGACAGTCTGTTTATCACAGTTATGTCAGTTATCATATCATCATCCAAATCTGTCCTCGTCTGTTTTATTCTTTCAGTTTCACTCAGCAGTTTATAGTGAGTTTATATTTGGTTTGAGTACGATATACTTGACTTGTGTGAGCTCAGAATTGTTACGTATATAATATATTAAATAACATTATGTGTGACTATCTCTAGTAACTGTGTACATTGACGTGACTATAGTAGCTAATAAGCTAATCTTATATTATAATACAGTTTAAATTTATGTTAAACAAGATGAGGTTGGCTGGGGCAATTTTCACCAATGTGACCAAAATGTTGGACTTTTATTCACAGTTCAACCCTTCTCCGTTGTCTATTAAGCAATTTATAGACTTTGGTAAGTTTTATTTGTTTTTTATTTATTAAAATGGACATATTATTGATTATGTACTTTTAAGACTCAAGGTCGAGTCTAACGTTTTTGTATAGATTTCCAAAAACAAATACAATGAATCATTCGTAGCATCGATGTTATGATACAATACGTGTGATTGAATATGTAATAACTTAAATGCCGTTTTTTGTTTTGATTTTGACTAGTTTGGCTATAGAAATATATTTAGATTGCCTCGAGTAGACATTGTGATTTTATATAATCTAGCTACTAGCTTCTGCACGCGACTTCGCCCGCGTAACTTTATAAAATACACCCTATGTCCTTTCTGGTGTCCCAGACAATGTGTATGCAAAATCTCATTGAAACCATTCAGTAGTTTTTGCGTGAAAGAGTTACAAACATCCATACATCCATACAAACTTTCGCATTTATAATATTAGTACGGATTGTAAAGAGGAATGAAAAGCAATAAAATGACACTATAAAATAGATTTTAAAAATTCATTCACCTATAGAAATCTACATTATCAAGGAGTTACATAAGTTTTATTTATTTAAAAAAATATATATAGTAGAGATCTCTACCAAAATTACAATATTTTAGCACAGTGTATCAAAAATTTGCCTATAACTAAGTCTATTTCACATACCTTTAGGTATACATAAAATAATGTATACTACATGTTTATGCAGTTATTCTTTACCCACAAAGTTTACAAAGCCATAGTTATATATTTTATGTCTTGACTAATTTGACTTTTTTGTTCAAATTAATCAATCAAAATATGGGTAGAAATGAAAGATTATAACATTAAAAACATGACCTTATAATTTTTAAAAGAAACATATAAATTAAATTACTTTTTATACATACATGTAACACATACAGCAGTTACAGTATGTTCTACCTGACAAGGGTAAGCAAATATTTATATTTGATTATAAATTTTAGGTATTATATATTTTAATGTAATAATGGAATTAATGTTTTTTTTATTGTAAAAATATTTAAATTCACAACAGCACCACTCGAATAATCATTCTGTCAAAGTTTCTTTTAAATTTTGGATTTGACAATTCCTCTATATTTTCTTTTTGTGATTTCATTGTCTACATTCTAGTCTGGTCTAGTTAGGGTCTAGTTCTATAACAGTTAGTATTACTTACATACATTTCGGTCTTTGCTATGAATAAATTTTTCTAGTTATTATTTTTTGTTAAAATTATTAATAATAATTTCATAAGGATATAGGTAATAGGTATATCTGTATAGTAGCACAATCCCTATCTCTAGTAATGTTAGACTTGACAGCATAATGGGACAGCTCTGTTAAGGCGGCAATAGTATTGCAGCCTTGGTCAAGTCATGTGATATTATCTGCTCGGTGTTATATTACAAGCTGTCGTGTGGTTTAATCAGTATTGTCCTTTGTAACAAACACTTGTTGACCTCAATTCTCAATTGTTTTAACAAATACATTTTATTTTTATTTAGCACACTATTATATATATAATATTATAAAGCTGAAGAGTTTGTTTGTTTGTTTGTTTGTTTGAACGCGCTAATCTCGGGAACTACTGGTTCGAATTGAAAAATTCTTTTTGTGTTGGATAGATCATTTATCGAGGAAGGCTTTAGGCTATATATATATAACATCACGTTGCGACTAATAGGAGCGAAGAAACAGTCGAAAATGTGGAAAAAAACGAGGAAAATTATTCATCTTTGAGGGCTTCCGTTGTGTGCGTTGCGAAAACCGTTCGAGATACTCAAATGATTCCCAAAATAACTATTCCACGCGGACGAAGTCGCGAGCACCAGCTAGTGTGATACATTTGATAAACATCTCAAATTCTTTAAATATTATTTTTGTTAGCTAGGTACATAAATTGAAATTGAATCATCATCATCAGCATAAAGTTTAACACTAGAAAGACGGAAAAAACAACTAACCTCCAAAGACGGCCAGGGGTCATTTGACCTAACACATTTTTTCTTATATATTCTTAACATATATAAATATGTATATAGTTAGCCATATGGAAAACGATGTATATAGAAATATATAGGTTTTCATTACAACAAATTTGTGTTTATTTCAGAAAAAAAGAATTTATTCGCTATGTACTGATGTCGTACATTCACGACGTACAAACATTTTTGATTGATTGCAAGTTCCACATAACGGTTTTTTTTACATTGGTCAAACATTTTATTAGTTTTATTTTTACGGTGAGTTTGGTAGCAGTAACGCCTATTTCGTGGCTCAGAAGCTGTAGTTTTAACGAAATATCACGTTGCAACCAGGTCTCAGGAGCAGATTCTTCTGATATGTTACTCGCTTCGAGCGCCAATTTCAGAATAAAATTCCTTCTATGCAATCGTTTATTACTTACTTACAGGCATTTGTTGCAGATAAATCTAATGTTATGAAAAACTTGCAAAAGTCATCTTCTAGAAGCAGCTTTGGTACTGTATCTTGCCATTTGGTCCATAACATCAACACCATACTTAGTAGCATTGTAAAACATACAGTTTCGAGGTTTTTCCATAATATTCCACTAATATAATATCACCAAGGTGATATTATATTATTATGAGGTTTATTTCCACAAAACGAATGAATACAGAGTACTTGAATCTGAGATGGTCTTCCTTTATTACTTGGTGACGTAGAATTTCAGCTAATGGTAGATTTCTGTCTGAGCCATCACTAGAACTTGATGCAGGAGTATATGAATGTCTATCTTCAACTTGTAGTAGTACTGCTACATTTTCACCTTCACTTTCCAATTCATCTTCTGGCAAAAAACTGCAAATATGCTAAAGTTTCTTCACTGTGAAGCCGAGCCATTTTCCAGAATAATAAACAGAAAAAATTATAATCTTTCAACGAAAGTACTTAGTGTATTGAAATAATGAAACTATGATAATTAGGGGTGTGTGTAACAAGACCAGTCAATAAAAAAATATTCAGTTACTAACAATATCTGTTGAATGGGTCAAATGACCCTAGCCGTCTTTGTTGGTAAAAGCTGTTTTTACTAATGTTTGGAGGATCATATTGCTATGTAAACACTTTTGTTTTGAAATTAATTGTATTTTATTAAAAGTCACGAGACACGAAGTCATATAAACCAATAGTGATAAAATAATCAACCATGAAAGTTTGAATTGGGGTCAAATGACCCCTTCCGTCTTTCTAGTGTTAACTTATATATAACTATACGTTGTTTTTGATATTGTTAAAAATATCATTAAAATACTTGACCTTTACTGCTAGCATCACTGACTCTGATAACACCACATTAAAAATAGTATCAGAGTCAGACATATCCAATCAACTAGAATCTAATTGGTAAATATGTAGCTTAAATCTTGTAATTTTCTCAGAATTTTTTTTATTTTTATTTATCTATGATTTTATATAAGATCTATCTTGCGTTGCTTACCATGTATTTATCTGAAGAGTTTAATTATAGTTTCCACTTGCTTATCTCTGGAATTACGTACAATTCGGATTTTTTTTTCTACATTTCATAGCCCAATTTCGAGTATTTAACTTGAGGCCCGGTAAAAAGAAATAAAAATCAAAATAAGTTGCTAAGCTAATACGAAGTACATAAGAACAATATAGTCCGACAAAAACCGACCATTACCGAGATTAGCCTATAGGTACTATAACAACCGAAATGTGCATACCTATATGTACGAATTTCAATTAAACGACCAATCTAGTCATAACAGCAGTCGCCAAAATGTTGTCGCGTCCAGCTATAACTAATTCGGCCTATTGTAGAATTTAAGAATATTCTCAACTGGCGTCACGCCATACCACTCGGTCAATGTTATTCGCTATTTTAAACGTTTTTATTGCTTCCTCAAAACTTTGAACACGTTTCGTGAAAATGATTAGATAATATAGCTATGTATATATATATATGTATATATTAGTTGTTGCACGTGACATCGCCGGCGTAACTTTTATAAAATACTACACGGCTGGTGCCCGCGACTTCGTCCGCGTTCTGGATGAAAGGTACCCTATGTCCTTTCTGGTGTCCCAGACAAAGTGTATGCAAATTTTCATGGTGATCGGTTCAGTAGTTTTTGCGTGAAAGAGTTACAAACATCCATACATACATCCATACTAACTTTCGCATTTATAATATTAGTAGGATAGCCTTTTACATACTCGCTGATAACGTAGCTTTCTATAGGTGTCTATAGAAGAATTTACAAAAATACAAACTTCTCCATTTATATTCTATTCTTTAAGATAAGATATTCCATACTAACTAATATAATAAAGAGGGAAGAGATGTTTGTTTGTTTGAATTGAATAGGCCGCGAAACTAGTGGACCGATTTGAAAAATTCTTTCACTGTTGGGAAGCTATATTATCAGCGAGTAAAGTAGGCTATATTTTATAAAGCGCGGACGAAGTCGCGTGCAACAGCTAGTAAGAAATATAGTTGAGGTGCTCACCTACTATATTTTATGCTTTTAATAGTTTTTTAAATGTCATACTGATGCGGAAAATGTATACAATACAAAGGATTCGCGATAAAATGGCGGAAAATGTAAATATAGTCGGCCGTTTGCGAGCGACTCTGCTTCCGGTATCTCGTAGAGGTCACTAGGAAACCTATGCAGCGATTCTAGATTATTCAATTGACACTGCCTAACCTAACCTAGGTCATACGAGTCGAATTGATGAAGGTTTTTTTTTATTTGTGTTAAAGTCTATAAGACAGGCTGGTAGATGGTAAGTGGCTACCGTCGCCTATAACAACAAGCAACGCCACGGGTGTTGCTGAAAATATATGGGGGGGGGGGGGGCTATATGTAATGAGGGGGGCTAATAAGTAAAGATGATGAATATAAAAAAACAACTAGCTCGTACCCGCGACTTGGTCCGCGTTGAGAAAAGAAAAATATAACACTCGAGAAAATATTTGACATCTTTATGACACGACGGTGGCGCCGCCACGAAGAGAAGATTACGAAGAAAAACTTTTATTCCCAACGGACAGAGAGACATTTTGTTCAATCATCTCACCTTGAAGCGAACAACGATATTTATATATATTATATTTTTTAAATAATTTATTTTTGCAAACACATTTATGTTTAGTCTATAAATAGCTACTGTACCTACTAGTTACTAGAGTGTTGACAGAAAGTAAATATTTATCGCCTTTATTGCTGCAATTTTGCACTTCTCAACATAATATATAACCTGTGTATGTATGTAAATTATAATAGCGAATTTAGCGATCATACGTAAATTTAAGTTATTGGTCAACCAACTTGTGCTTAATTAATAATTAGGACAGTGAAATAGATGTAACCTTAAAAGGTGACATTAAGGTGACATCAATCGCACATTAAAGTGACATAAATTTACTGTTAATTTACATAAAATATTTTTTTAAACCCCGACGCAAAAACAGGGTGTTAAGTTTGCCGTGTGTCGTTAAAACTTATATAACAACAACAGCCCTCTCTTTTACATCGGGCGTCGGGTGGTCGAGTGTTAAAAAAACATGTGTTATGTGTCATACAGTACGTAAGAAGCTAATAAAACAAAACAAAACAATGCCGACTTGATAAATTAAATAGATAAAAATATATCTATACAATACTATTGTATAGTTATACGCATCGTGACAACTGACAAATATTTTTCTGTCTGCTTATCAGGTGACCTTGGAAATTGGAAGATAATTTAGCAACCGTGTGGTAAATGTCCTTTTGACTGTAAACAATCGAGCGTTCGTCAATTCCGATAACTGCGTGTTGGTTGCGTCACTAATTTGCAACTAACGGTTGATACTTGAAATAGGTTATATCTCGCATCGCAGAGTCACTGGACTACTCGCCGCGGAATTCATCTCGTCCGAAACGGCGAGTTGTCATGTTTGATTTGTATATCTTTTTTTTTTTTTTTTTTGACGCTAGGAAATGCGTTACGCATACACACACCGTCTGGGGGGACGGTGTGCTTATGTGGGACTCCCCTCCCAGTGATGAGGGAGTTAAAACCAAGCGGCGGTCTTCCACACCAGCAGGAGAATCCTGGGCTCGCATTAGCGCCACCAGGGCTTGATTTGTATACCTATTAGGTATTTCATTAGACAACTCGCTCTCTAGCTCACGTGCAACACATTTATAAACTTCTGAAACATAACAAAAAACATATTAGCTTATTTAGAGTTGTTGTCTAGCGTCTAACAATTTCTATGTAATAAATGAACCACTTAGGTAGGTGCATATTGATTTCGCTCAATGAATAAAAGCAATAAAATTTATTTATGCCTCGCTGAGCGTTGCGAGGCTACTACTCTAAATATTTTGAACTAGCTGGTGCCAGCGACTTCGTCTGCGTTGATTGAAAAATAAAACAAATATGAGTACGACTGCGACAGTAGCGCTTTCACTTACAGAAAGCTACATTATCAGCGATTACGTAAATAAATAAAAAAATTAGAAACGGGTTTTCTTTCCTTTTTGGAAATAATTGTGGTCTAATTAGATCAATGGACGAAAACTGGAAAAATTAAAAAGAATTCTATCCCATACCTACCCCATATCCGGCATGCCAGCAGTCGGTTATGTCCTATAATATATATTTTTATACAGCCAGTTCTTTTTATAGTTCCCGAGTCACACTATTTGTGTAGGTATAGGTACTTACAAACTTATCGTTGCAAAGTAACATCCGGTGTTACGTTATATTGCATTGAGTATAGCATATATATAGGTACACACACACATTACAAACACCGCCAATGTAGACTTTATTCCCAAGCGGATAGAGTCTCAAGTTAAAAAAGAAGCGACCACTGCAAAAAGCCCTTGACTAAACCAGTCTGGAATGGAAACGTGCATGCGTGTGTTTGATGCATGCTTGGCGTCATTTTGTTCAAACATTTGATCAAATAAACAGGGCGACCTTCATTCGTGTTTGATGAATTATAAATAATTAAACCATGTGTTTTTTTCTGGTTGTTTATTATATTGGCTTCCCTGTTATTCTTAGAACTATTACTATACTAGTTATCGTCTGCAAAGTTTGCAAAATCTTATCTTAATGTTACCTAGTAGGTTACTTTTATACATAATTTCATAATCATCTCAGCGTTAGGTCCACACCATAGCTGGACATGGGCCTCTTCTATGCTGCTGGTATCTTGAATACGTAAATGTTAACACAAAAATTAAAATAATGATTTTTTTATAATCATGGTGCCCATGACTTTGCCGCGTTCAAAATTAAAAAAATAAATAAGCAGTATGACGCTTGACCTCTTGCTGTTATAACAATTTGGCTGAGCATTAGTTTTTTTATGTTATTTTAGAAATTCCCTTTGGAACAGCACTTTTTTCTGGATGAAAGGTACCCTATGGTATCCTTGACAATGTGTATGCAAAATTTCATGATGATCGGTTGAGCAGTTAATGCGTGAAAAGTTAACAGACAGACGGACAGAGTTACTTTCACAATCCATAACATTAGTAGGTAATGGATAAATTAAATGACAGTATTAAAATAATTTAAAAAATTTGGCAACAGTTAGCCGTAATGAAAATTTTCTATGTGAATTTCTTGGCCGAGTTTCTGGGGATTTCAATCTCTGGGTGGACTTTGTACGCTTTTAAGTTCACAAATAAAATCCTATATTCGCAACGCGATGTTCAAAGTCTTCAAAGACGACAATGTAGAAAATTCTTAGGTGATGACCAGTTTGTGGTTTAAAATAGTATTTAACATCATTCTCAGAGACATTGTCCACAATAGGTCATGCGAACTATTCGCGTAAAAGTCTTCTGGTTATCAACAGCCAATCAATCAACGGCTATTTCGGTCTAAAAAAGACTAAAAACTCTTTCAGAGTTCGAATAGGTTCGTTGGTGAACAAATTTAAGCTCTCTGTTGGATTCTCGGCGTACCCGAACGTGGAGTGGAGGTACGCACCAGCCATCTCGGGGGAAACCGGTGGACGTCCCGGGGCTGAGATAATGATAATGATGATGATGATGATGATGATTATGAAAATTTTTCTGTCTCTATCTTCCAACTGCTGGAAAATTGCTGGAGCCATAGAAGAGCGCCTAAATAGATAGACACCGAGCCTACTTCAGACTTTTTCCCTATATAAGCAAAAGTCTGAAGTAGCCTGAACGTTGGCTCGCTTACATCGGAGTTCGGTTTCATCCATCAGAAGGTTCTTCCATCATTTTAGTCTTTGTTTAGTTAGAGACATCAAATTTTTTTACAAGAAGGTATCTCTTAGTTTACCGAGGGCCATCCAGTTGAATTCGAAGATTGAAAGGTTACAAATAATTATATAATATATATATATATCACTACATAGTATAAAACAAAGTCGCTTTTTCTGTCCCTATGTCCCTTTGTATGCTTAGATCTTTAAAACTACGCAACGGATTTTAATGCGGTTTTCACTAATGGGTAGAGTGGTTCTCGAGGAAGGTTTAAGTACATAATTTACTAAGTTACGCGGGCGAAGTCGCGGGCAGCAGCTTTAATTTTATTAACACGTAATTTTATAAACTATAACTAACATGTAGTGCCATCTGTTAACTTTTAGATGAATTAGAGTACTACATTGCTTCAAACAGAATTCCCTAGATGGCGTTGTAAATTTTGCATACACGTTGTCTGGGACTCCAAAAAGGACATAGGGTACCTTTCATCCAGAACGCGGACGAAGTCGCGGGCACCAGCTAGTATATATATATAGTTATATATAAATATGTTAGTTCAGAGTTCTACGTTGTATAGTAACTGAAACTTTCAACTGTAGTTTTTATAATTTACATTAATTATTATCTAAATAAAATACAATTATTAATTCTAAATAAAACTAAACTAAAATAAAATCTAAAAATAAATACGCCTAAAAAATATCTATAAAATTGGGCGCCCTCGGCATGGTACCGAGGATACTGGCAGCATTTCCTCGCTGTATTGCAATGCTAATGCGTTGCGCGAGGAAGCTGCCAGCTCGTCGGTCACCAGTGGTGTCGATAAGCCTTTTATATAAATATATATCGTTGTATAGTTATATATAAATATAGTGAAGAACTAAAGCTGTTATCAACGGGAAATGTACCTACTCGTATAAATTGTCTAGTTAGTCTGTACCGTAAGTTTAACCCAACACACATTGTCTCGGAAGTAAAGACGTATGTTACTCTTATGTATGTGTTAGTTTTTCTAATATATATGTATACTAGCTGGTGCCCGCGACTTCGTCCGCGTTCTGGATGAAAGGTACCCTATGTCCTTTTTGGAGTCCCAGACAACGTGTATGCAAAATTTACAACGCCATCTAGGGAATTCTGTTTGAAGCAATGTAGTACTCTAATTCATCTAATCTCACTTCGAATAATGGAAAAAGTCTGTTAACAGATGGCACTACATGTTAGTTATAGTTTATAAAATTACGTGTTAATAAAATTAAAGCTGCTGCCCGCGACTTCGCCCGCGTAACTTAGTAAATTATGTACTTAAACCTTCCTCGAGAACCACTCTACCCATTAGTGAAAACCGCATTAAAATCCGTTGCGTAGTTTTAAAGATCTAAGCATACAAAGGGACATAGGGACAGAAAAAGCGACTTTGTTTTATACTATGTAGTGATGTACATTTTAAGTTATTATAGATATATGATTTCAAATCAAATCAAATCAAATCAAAATATTTATTTATCAATTGGGTTTCTACAAAAAACTCTTATGATCGTCATTATAAGTTTAAATTTACCAGGGTTTCGGAAAAAAGCCAAGATGACGATCCTGAGAAGAAACCCCGAAAGAAACTCAGGATACTAATCTTTTTGTCATCTTTAAAATATAAAATTACAATTACCTACAATTAATATAAAGATAATAATATTAATATTAAAGTAAACATACAACACAATATGAGCTCCGAATCGCTTAAATCCAGGCTTCATTATCATTTAAATAATCAGTGATTTTATAATAGCCCTTTGAGAGGAGTTTAGTTTTAATGACAATTTTAAATTTATTTATAGATAAGGCTCTGATTATCTCAGGTAGTTTATTATAAAACCGTATACATTGACCCACAAAAGAATTACTTATTTTGTGGAGTCGCGTTTTATGTAAATCTAAATCATTTTTAAACCTAGTATTAATATTGTGTACATCACATTTTTTATTAAATTGACTAATATTTTTATGCACATAAATTAAATTTTCATAAATATACTGACATGCAACAGTTAAAATCTTTATTTCTTTAAACTTTTCTCTTAGAGAAGACTGCGGATCTAGTTGATAAATGGCTCTAATAGCCCTTTTTTGTATAATGAAAATAGTATTTATGTCCGCAGCGCT
This sequence comes from Synanthedon tipuliformis, assembly GCA_947623395.1. Classification (NCBI taxonomy): domain Eukaryota; kingdom Metazoa; phylum Arthropoda; class Insecta; order Lepidoptera; family Sesiidae; genus Synanthedon; species Synanthedon tipuliformis. The sequence continues at coordinate 1,102,974 of OX392434.1, read as the reverse complement.
ACCCCAAAGAAGAATCCCATAACACATTATACTGTGGAAGTAACTAAAATAGACAATCCTAGCTGTATCGACATCTGTTAGGCGTCTAATCTGCTTAACTGCATAAGCCGCAGAGCTAAGCCTTTTACTTAGTTTCTCAATATGTGGCCCCCATTGTAATTTAGAATCTACGGTAATTCCTAAAAATACTGTCGATTCCACGAGCTCCAATTTTTCACTACCCAAAATCACATTCGTTCCAATATCTCTAACATTAGGAGTACTGAATTTAACAAGTTTAGTTTTCGTGGCATTTAAAAGGAGATTATTTACACTAAACCAATTCACTACGTTAGAAAGTGCATAATTAATTTCATTATAGCATCTAAGTTGTCTTTTGATCTTAAATATTAGTGATGTGTCATCTGCAAACAATACAATATTGTGTTTACTCACAGAATGAGGTAAATCATTAATATAAACTAGAAACAAAAACGGACCGAGTATCGAGCCTTGAGCCTTGATTTCGATGCGTATACCTAGTGCACCGTTTCATGTACATAATAATTACTTATATACATATACGTACGTAAATAGATCGATATTGGCACACGGATGCAATTTGTACAAAGTCCAAAGAGATTGTGTCAAAATAATCTCAAACAGAGATATCACTCTCTTATTTGTTTTTATTTATGATAGTTAAGTGTGGCTAATTTTTTTTTATATTATTTAGACATAATATTATTATTAGAAATAAGAATAAATTTTACATATAAAAATATACATAGATAACATTCTATCTATAGTAATATTATAAAGCTGAAGAGTTTGTTTGTTTGTTTGAACGCGCTAATCTCAGGAACTACTGGTTCGAATTGAAAAATTCTTTTTGTGTTGGATAGATCATTTATCGAGGAAGGCTTTAGGCTATATAACATCACGTTGCGACTAATAGGAGCGAAGAAACAGTTGAAAATGTGGAAAAAAACGGGGAAAATTATTCATCTTTGATGAGGGCTTCCGTTGCGTGCGCTGCGAAAACTGTTCGAGATACCCAAATGATTCCCAAAATAACTATTCCACGCGGACGAAGTCGCGAGCACCAGCTAGTAACTGTATATACATAAAATAAACATTTATAATGCGAGAACGGCTGGACCGATTTTCATGATCTTTGTTTTGTTAGATTCGTCTCGTCAAATCGACAGAAACTGTCAAATTGATTGGCCTCATGTTGTTGTGATGTGCGGGTGTTATTAATGGTAGGGGAGCCCAAGAGAGGATTTTTGGATTTACTCGAGCGCGTCAGATATTGCCAATGTATATTCCCCACGTGTCTCCGATAACGGATATATATTAATCTGCCGGTTTGGTTGGTGGGGGTGGGGGTAAAATTTTAAATACAACTCGAGCGCATACTAAGCTCCCATTTAAAATTCAGACTAACGCAAGCTCGTGGCAGCTTTTTGAAAATGCAAAAAAGATTTTTGGCGATTGTCATTTTGTAATACTCGAGTGCGTCAGATTTTTATACAGACGGTTCAGCCTGAATTGCAGATGGTGCTGATTCTTAATCTGACGATTATATCGAGGATTTTTTTAAATACAGCTCCTACAAAATTTTGAACGCCTGTAGACGCTCAACCCACCGTTGAAATGAAAAACTTCATATAACCTTTTCGTCTTCCTACAATCTAATCTAGAAAATCCAATAGGTCCTCACGACGCTCGAGTGACTCCACATTTAGCATCGTGGGCTCCCCTACTATAATAAATATTATTTTACAATGATTTTGTGGCGGTACGAAGTTCTCCGGGTCAGCTTGTATTATATAGTATAGATAACGCCTGACAACAACGAAAGTTTGCTTATATAATTTGCATTAAAAAATTGCATCCGTGCCAAGCAGGTAGCGTCTAGCTAATCTTCTCCAGTATATAGATTGAATGAAGTGACCTTGTACCGCGTGACCATTTTTCTTTCTAAATCTATTTTGAAACATTTCGGTCAATGAGACATGTTCATAGTCCTAAAAATTTTTCACCGCCTCGTCACACTGACGTTGTTCCGCACGGGAGCCACATCATGTTTGGAAACAAGCCAAATTTCGTTAAGGTAATGAATGCTGAGAGAAAATGGCAAAAAAATAAAGCGTGTACTTAATTAAGAGATATCTATAATTAACACGCATCTAGAAAAATAAAGCCTACAGTTCCCGACGGATCATCAGTCTGTACTAATATTATAAATGCGAAAGTTTGTATGGATGTATGTATGGATGTTTGTAACTCTTTCACGCAGAAACTACTGAACCGATCACCATGAAATTTTGCATACACGTTGTCTGGGACACCAGAAAGGACATAGTATAGAAATAAAATAAAAATATATATTATAAGCAACTAGCTGGTGCCCGCGACTTCGTCTGCGTTCTGGATGAAAGGTACCCTATGTCCTTTCTGGTGGGAGGACACATAAGAAAAAGGGGCGCGGACGAAGTCGCGAGCAAAGCTAGTAATTTTTTTTTTAAATTTTAACCTGTGGGCAGCGCCTTTGCATTGTTTGTCGAGTCCTCAGACTTTTGGTTTTGTATAGGTTTATTAATTTCTTATTGCATGTGTCATTGGTGTCGGATGGCTATATATCTGATATACTCTTTATTTGCCTTAATATGTTATATACAGGGCGTCCCACGACGATGCCACATGGAGGGAAAGTACCTTAAATATTGTAGATGGAAGATTTTACTGAAAGAAGACATTATTTTAATTTTAAAAACAATTTAAACTGCATTCATAGATTTTTAAATAATTACATGGTTGAACCGGGAATCGAACCCGTTACACGAGAAAAAAAAATTACCCTGTAGCTTTATCATACCGATCGAAAGGCTTCATCATAAGGATTATTTTTTGCTAAATAACATAGTGTCAGAAATAAAAGAAAGACCATGAATTTTAACATTTTAATACAAAATTAATCAATTTATCAAATGCTCAAAATGAGTCCCATACTGTTGAATGTATGGGGTTATGTAAAAAATTTAGTTTATAAGAACCAGTATGAAAGTGTTCACGAGCTACAAACAGAACTTAGACATATTATTCTAAATATCCACCACAACAAGATAAAAAAATCGACAGGGAGTGAAATAATCAAAAGAGTGCGACTTTGTATTCAACCGCCTTACGGCAATGTCAGCTTTTCATTTTTCGGAACAAAATTTCACATTAAATGTTAAAATTCATGGTCTTCCTTTTATTTCTGACACTATGTTATTAAGCAAAAAATAATCCTTATGATGAACCCTTTCGATCGGTATAATAAAGCTACAGGGTAATTTTTTTTCTCGTCCAGCGGGTTCGATTCCCGGTTCAACCATGTAATTATTTAAAAATGTATGAATGCAGTTTAAACTGTTTTTAAAATTAAAATAATGTCTTCTTTCAGTAAAATGTTCCATCTACAATATTCAAGGTACTTTCCCTCCATGTGGCATCATCGTGGGACGCCCTGTATAATATAATAAATAAAATGAAAATATTATGAATAAGTGAAATTAATTGTAACGATACGTTTCTTTTTCCTTTTCAGGCTTGAATGCGTGCGAGAGGAAATCCTTCATCTTCCTCAGGAAGGAGTTGCCTGTGAGGTACCTATGTTCATTTTTTTTTAAATTATTGCAGCAGACATACACAAGGAATAGAAGGGTTGTTCCAAACAGTTCTACTAGTTCTACGATAGAACTGTTTGCACAAAAAAATTCCAAGTAGTTCTACTGCACAATATGGAAGTTAGAAAACATTTATTTGAATCATAGTCATTGATTTCGCTTGAATACACATTGACACACACCAAACACACACGAACACATCCAAAGGTAAAAAAGCAATTAAAATACATTAAAATTAAATTAAAAATTGATTTTGACATTTAAATAAGAAAATCCCGTTGAGTGTGCGCCGAGGGGGAAAATTGCGCTGTCAACCCTCTGTATATTTTTTCAATACAGTTTATTAATATCAATATAGACGAAAGTCTATAAGAATTCTAAGACAAACTTTCCGTCTTGTGTGCTTTTTGTTCAAGATTGTATAAGTTAATAAATGTTCTTAAAAATAATCTTCTGTGGCGTCCCCCATACACACTCGCTGAAACACAAAAGCACACGTGCTGTTATTTCACCGGTGATATTATGTAAGGATATGTGGTTACTGAAGTCAGACGGAGTGCCCAAATTGACTGCGAAAAGCAGTGTGCCCGCTGCCAATACTACTCTGTAGTAATAAAGGGTGGGGTAGGGTAGGGGGTAGATAGATAGGTAAGGGCATAGTGTAGTGCCCTTTCTTGTGCTCTCCGAGGCTCACGCATTTGAGTAAGTTATATTTATGTTCACGCATCACTCCCGGACAGACACACGCAACTAACTTATCCCACGTGGATCGCTGGCATCAGTCACGTGGTACGTTTTAGACTGTGCTTGTAATGTTGCTAGTGAACAAATCCAAGATGCATACACTACACATAGGTAAATAGCAAATTGAAACTAGATATAGGTAAAGAAGTTACCTAGAAGATAGCTTAAATTATAATATCACAAGTACCTTTGACTGAATATGTACAAAAAATGCATTATTTATGCGAACGCATGCACTTGATGTCAATAGGTTGAAAACAAAGGAATAAAAATATGCATGACATGGGAAACTTAGAATTTGATACGCATATTATTAGGTTTCATTTCATTGCGAGTATTTACGAGTATGTAAGCACTTATAAATTACCTACTATACTTACACTGTTAATGAACATTTTTTTTTAATCTTTATTTATAAGCTTTTCCCTGAAGGACTTGTCGCCTCATTGGGCAAGGTCGTATATATGTGACTTAACTAAAATAATCCGTACTAATATTATAAATGCGAAAGTTTGTATGGATGTTTGTAACTCTTTCACGCAAAAACTACTGAACCGATCACCATGAAATTTTGCACGTACACACGTTGTCTGGGACACCAGAAAGGACATAGGGTACCTACCTTTCATCCAGAAAAAAGTACTGCTCCCGAGGGATTATCTAAAATTAAGGAAACTAACTCCTGGCTAATTATAATAGCAATAACGATGTCAGGCGATATATTGCTTTTTCAACGCGGACGAAGTCGCGGGCACCAGCTAGTTATATACTAAAACCTTCCTCGAGAACTATTCTATCCATTGGTGAAAACAGCATGAAAATCGATGCAGTAGTTTTTTAACTCAACGCGAACAGAAAGACAGACAGACAGACGCGGCGGAGGACTGTGTTTTATAATAATGTAAGGATGAAGTTGAGCAAAAATAGTTCTTAGTAAATTTATACTATGATAAGTCACGTGTGCCTACAATAAGTAAGCAAGTTGCGTATTTATTTACGGTTCAACTGCTACTGATAACTTTGGTATTGGTACTGTGCTATAAGTTTACGTAAATGTTATTTTGAAATGTTGTAAAATTAAATATGTTATAAAAACACAAATGATTGTCACATAATATCCGCTTTTAAATCTTGACAATATTGATTATTGACATATCTACATTCTACATATTGTATCACGAATATTATTTTACTATACCTAAATAAATTTAAGAGCTTTACCTATAAATAAATTTAAAAGTGTAATCAAAAGCAAACACTTTTCGAAAAGTTATTATAAAATCGCTAATTTTATTTAAGCGATAACGATCCAGCCAGGCTTCATTACCTGAGCTCATATAGGAACGCAGGCGAAGTCGCCTGCAAGAAGCTAGGCCACCACTTTCCAAATCCAGACCCCAAGCCAACTTTGAAAAGTTATTTTCCAAAGTTGACCCCGCCGGGAATCGAATGCCCCTGAGACTTTAGGCAAGCAAGCACCCTTACCACTAATCCAAGCAGCTCGTCACTCGATGCTCTGATAAAACTTGAAATGAAATGATGATTCGGCATTGTTATTATGTTCGTTGTTTTATGACTTCAAAGCAGTAATCCATTTTTATCACTTGCTTGCTTATCAAAAATGCCACTCAATACAATATTATTTAAACACTCACTCGAAAGATATCCTAATCCCATTAAATCCTTACATATTATAATAATAAAAAAGTTCCCCGCCGAGTATGTTTGTTTGTCAGTAGGTACGAATGTTCGTGATGATCTCGAAAACTAGGTAGGTACTCAACGTCAACGATATTTTTTATACGGTTTTCATCTATCAACAGACTGATACCTGAAGAAGGTATAGGTAGGTACCTATAGGTGAATAATACGTTAAGATTTTGCGTAAATCTGTTGAAATATAACGATATAGGTAATTGTTGAAGAATCGAGCCGGAAAAAATCAAGCTACACAATTTTCGTACAGTTCCAACAATTAAAATAAAAACAAAGCCTCTTGTTTGCGTATCACTATTATAATTTAAAATTCGTCACCTCAATTGTCAATAAAATTTGTAGAAAAACAACCAAATAATATGTTATTCACAAAATGGAGTGGTCGTTTCCATATTGTTATGAATTAATTAAAAACAATTGAAACATCCTATGACTCGTAGGTAATGAGCGCTCACGTTAAATAGATTCAAAATATTAATATTGTTTCAAGGCTTTAGCGATGTCTATGTTTTTCACAAACAAATTGCAATCGTCCGAATCCGCGGCAATATATAGCTATAACTTCTTACTTATTATCCTTTGATATTATCCTTTGATATTACATAAATTATTATCCTTTGATATTACATAAATGCTATAAAATGAAGACGCTTTTCACGTCTGTCGTCTGTATATCCGCTTAGAAAAAGTAACGTCAGAGTTAGAAAATATCTTGATGTTCGCTTTCCCTTTTCCTAGCTTGACAAGGCTGTATAACTGTACCAATTTTCAAAACTGCACGTTTTATTTACTCTGATTGCCCATATTCTGCTTAATTTGACCGTACTATGGTGTAGAGATAAAGAAATGATAATAAAGTTACTATTGCCTGATGTTTGAAGAGTCCTCCGTCTGATACATTCGTTTGCGTTACGTGGGCACGCGTGTAATCATTTCAAGAAACTTCCAGTGTGTCAACAGAACACATGGTTGTTTAAGGTGGGAACAAACTATCGGACGCGTCCGACAGTCGCGGCTGTCATATGTGCACGTCGTTCCCATTCCCATCCAGTGCGTGCGCCAGATTTCTATCGGACGTCCGAACGCTCAAGGACGGTCCAACCGCGACTTACGTTATGTCCAATAGTTTGCACAGCTTAGGGCCTCTTTCACCATCTCCGAGTAAAGTTTCAAGTAGGCTAACCGCCATTTAAAGTCACCGGTTAGGAAGCGTACGAGTTTCACCATCTTCGAGTAGCATTACTCAAGGGTAATTTACTCGTAACATTTACTCGACAATCAACGTTACTTGAAAAGCAACTAATCAACACTTTACTTGTAGTTGGTGAACTACTTGCCCTTAGTGTATTTGCACTATCCAGATACCTGTCAGCCGCGGCTGTCGGACGCGTCCTTTAGTTTGTTTCCACCTTTATTGTAGAGAAAACAACAGAGCAATTGTCACAAGGATTGTGACGTCACAGTATGACTACTTGTTGTCGTAGGTCGTTGACTTTTATTTGACGTATGTAATTAGCATTCATTACATACGTCAAATAAATACTCTCGATAGAATATACTCGAATCTACTCAAATACTCCGACAACATACAAGGTTGTCCTTTTGTCAATAAAATAATACGACCTCGATGTACAAACAAGCGTATAATACAAGCGATCGTCCGTGACTTTGTTTACTCTTCATGGTGTCGATATGCATTAAGCAAAATAATTTCGATGATGATTAGTAGTCCGTTGCTCGAGTGGTTAAGCCTTGAGTGAGTCATAGCCCTCTGTCACAGTATCACAAACAAACAAACAAATAAACAAACAAACTCTTCAACTTTATAATATTAGTATAGATATATATGTTTGGTATTATTTTGGCAGGTTGGCGAACATAATGAAAGAGATAGCTCTACTGCCGGAGAATCTCCTGCGGATGCCGTCCGTTGGTCTCGTGAACCAGTGGTACGAGAGGTCGTTCGAGGAGATCATCCAATTCGAGAAAATGGAGCCGGAGCCTTCCGTGTTGACTCAGTGAGTGTCTCTTAAATTAAGAACAATCATTTGACTCGTACAGCTGGAGAGATAATTTTATTGATCACCACCAGTCCGACAAATGTATGGCCAGTCTCAAGGGACCTAGCATTTTATTATTATTTTGATTTGATTTAAGAAGGGAACTTACTTGTTACTGTCGCCACAGACAGGCTGTGGACAGTGGTGGAATTTTGTGGCAGCCCTGTGAGTCTTATTCCAACTCCTCTCTGATTTTAGATTCTGCGAACGCTTGGTGCACATTAGAAATCGGCACGCGGACGTAGTGCAAACGATGGCCCAAGGCGTTCTCGAACTGAAGGAGTCGCACGAAGTGGACGGAGGCACCGAGAACTCAATACAGTACTTCCTGGACAGATTCTACATGAGCAGGATATCAATAAGGATGCTTATCAATCAACACAGTGAGTCGATTTTTGTTTGATCCAACCAAGCTACTTAGTCCCTTTCGTTTTAGGCGAGTGCGTTAGATGATTCACAGACAGAACGCACAGACCACTAGTCTGGTGCTGTGTGGGAATGTGTGAAGATATTTTATTATATTATATCAAAGATAATTGATTGGTCTCGCTGCGCTCGACTAGATAGAGCGCTATACAAAAGCGATAGCTCCGTGAATGCGGCAACTTTTTATTGTAGTGTGTGTAAAACATCGTCAATTTTTATCACTTTTTACACACTTTTATTATATTTTTACACAGTTTCACTACGCAAACTGGCATTTTATTATGATTAAAATTTAATAAAACATTCTGCACGTACACATCACAGACAGTTTGCAGTGTGACTGGCTCGGGTACGCCGAATTCGGCGTAGTATTTTTTGCCGCATTTTACAAGTATAGCAAACAATAAAATTGCTTTATCAGTTTCCATTACAAATTCCATTCATTTCAAAATTCGCTAAGACTTACATTTGAAATAGGTTTATTGATTACTGATTGACATAATAAAGATAGCAATAGAAATTGTCACTTTGAATTTTCAAAGGAAAACAGACCTTATCACTACAACATACAAAGAATGTTCAATCTTAGGGTGATAAAGCACTTTATTTGTCGAGTTTACAACGGCGGTATCTAGTCGAGCGCAGCGAGACCATTGTCTCATTCATCTATGTATTATATTTATTATTATTATTATTTAATTTCACGTGCCTCAAAAGAAGTTGTCACTCTAATAAATCGCCTTTAAAATTCTAGCATTGCTTTTCGGCGAGCAACAGCTGGGCAGTAAACAGGCGTCCGTCAACGGAATGGGCAACGGCGGACGCCACATCGGGTCTATAGACCCGGCGTGTGACGTCGTCGGCGTAGTCCGCGACGCGTACGAAAACGCTCGGTTCCTGTGCGACAGGTATTACTTGGCGTCGCCCGAGTTGGAGCTGTTGCAGGGAGGCGGTGAGTTCTTTTTTTTTCACCTCGACTGTACTTTGAACAAATTGCTAGGTTGTGCGACCTGGGTTTCCCGAGTTCCTGACCTGAACAAATTTTTTTTTTTCACCTCGACTGTACATTAAAGAACAAATTGCTTGGGTGTGCGACCTGGGTTTCCCGAGTTCCTGACCTGAACAAATTTTTTTTTTCACCTCGACTGTACATTAAAGAACAAATTGCTTGGGTGTGCGACCTGGGTTTCCCGAGTTCCTGACCTGAACAAATTTTTTTTTTCACCTCGACTGTACATTAAAGAACAAATTGCTTGGGTGTGCGACCTGGGTTTCCCGAGTTCCTGACCTGAACAAATTTTTTTTTTCACCTCGACTGTACATTAAAGAACAAATTGCTTGGGTGTGCGACCTGGGTTTCCCGAGTTCCTGACCTGAACAAATTTTTTTTTTCACCTCGACTGTACATTAAAGAACAAATTGCTTGGGTGTGCGACCTGGGTTTCCCGAGTTCCTGACCTGAACAAATTTTTTTTTTCACCTCGACTGTACATTAAAGAACAAATTGCTTGGGTGTGCGACCTGGGTTTCCCGAGTTCCTGACCTGAACAAATTTTTTTTTTTCACCTCGACTGTACATTAAAGAACAAATTGCTTGGGTGTGCGACCTGGGTTTCCCGAGTTCCTGACCTGAACAAAATTTCCTGAGTTTCTTACGGCTTCAAACTCTTCAGCTTTATAATATTAGTATAGATTTATATACATGTTAAGGTCATACACGTTGTCTGGGACACCAGAAAGGACATAGGGTTATACCTTTCATCCAGAACTCGGACACCGGCTAGTTTTTCTATATAGGCCTCTTCTCTGGCATTCTCGGTCTCACAAAAAAACTCCTGCTAAATTCCAGTGCCGAGTGAGAGGCCAATGCAAGTGGTGTACGTGCCGTCTCACCTTTACCACATGCTGTTCGAGATTTTCAAGAATGCTATGCGCGCCGTCATGGAGACTCACGAGAACGCTCCGCCGCCCATACAAGTCAACTTGGTCAACGGAAGGGAGGACATATCTGTCAAGGTGCGCGATAATAACTAACACACGACGACGACGACACGTTTGGTCCTTTCAAGGACGTTTAATATAACAGGATGCTTTATATGCTTCAAAAAATTTGCTTTTAAAAAGTTGTCTGTATTACCAATAATTAAAGTATATTTTTCATTGCGCCTTACATAAGGGCTAATCCGATAAGAGAGAGATAGCCAAACTAAGGCCTTGTGCTTTCTTTCATCTTGCCAGACTACAAAAATGTATTTCATTAAAAACTTTGATTCAAAAATCTTAGATCAAACACTATGTAAATTAATTGTACTTCAATTATTTTAATAATTTTTATATCAACTTATTATAATCACATAAATGTTTGTATTACTAAATTACAAAAAGATAATATTTATAGTTTCAGGACTATTTATTATTTTCTACTGGTATCCCTTTAAAGTGACATGACGGTAAATGTCCATAAATTTGTAGCGTTAGTGGATATGATTATGTACAAATGGTGCAAAACTATTACAAGCAATGAAATAAACAATGCGAAAATTACAATCGCTAAAAGTGTTGGCTGATTCATATTTCAATTTTAAATTTTTTTTGTAAGAAACTACTACATACTATATGCAAGTATATTACAACATTTAATTTGTCTCACATAACAAAAATCTTATTGTCACCTCATTAGAAAGGGACACATGGCTTCTCTACTACATATCCTGCCTGGCTCGATTTTTAGATTCAAGTAATAAATCCTTTTATGATAAATTCATGGGTCCTTTACCCTTAACCCCCTCCCCCTTACCCTTCCCCCTTTGCCCCCTGTCAGCAAAAGTGAGCGAAGCTCTTAACCAAAATACTCAGTGAGTAAATTGTCAATGGACAGATCTCGGACAGGGGCGGTGGTATACCTCGCAGCGTGACCGATCTCCTCTTCAAGTACATGTACAGTACTGCCCCGCAACCGTCCAAGAGTGACTCTCACACTGTCCCACTGGCCGGTGAGTATTCGTTTAAATTTAGTGTTTTTTAACTAACACTAATTAATTAACCTACTACGTTTAATTAACCTCCACTCGATGGTAGGTGGCTACCGTCGCCAATGACACGAGCAACGCCACCGGTGATCTAGTAGGATAAAGGATAGAGAAATGGGCTCTGGCATCCCTTGCTCACATACCGAAACACAAAAGCAGACATGCTGTTTTTTCACGGTGGTCTCATGTAAGCTAGTGGCTACTTCCGCCAGATGGACGCCAGATGCGACTGCCAAGTCTGATCCAGACTATAGAACCAACCATGAAAATTTCATATTCAAAGTTTACCCAGCCGGGAATCGAACCCCGGAGACCTCCGAGAGAGAGAGTCAAAGCAAGCATCTTACTTAACCAACGGGCTCGTCAAAAATCGATTATCCTTACTATCCTTACTTCCTTACTTTACTTTACTAATATTATAAATGCGAAAGTAACTCTCTTTGTCTGTCTCGCTTTCACGCCAAAACTACTGTACCGATCATGATGAAATTTTGCATACACGTTGTCTCTTAAGCGAATTAACTGATTTTCATGAAAATTGGTAGATAAACATTCAGACGTACGAGCATTCACAGGATAGGCTACTTTTTTCACGCGGACGAAGTCGCGGGCGTCAGCTAGTTAAATATATATATTCAAATAGAAACATATTATAATAGTAATTAATACTTAATTTAAGGTTACGGCTACGGCTTGCCCATATCGCGTCTGTACGCGCGTTACTTCCACGGAGATCTGACTCTCATGTCCTGCGAGGGATTCGGAACGGACGCCGTCATCTATTTGAAGGTATTATTACATTATACTTTGAAGCTATAAAAACTCAGAGGAGAAGACCGCGTCCACTATAGGTAATTTAACTTCACAATAAATGGAAAAAGTTATGGAAAAATTACAGTAACAGACCTATCTCGCTAATGTCTAATGTATATATAAAATATTCTCAAAGATATTATTTATATCAAAGATATTTTTATTTTATCCAGATACTGTTGCATAGTGAAGTTGCAAATGTTTCAAATTGTAATTCAAAGTACGGGACCCCACGATACAGGCTTGCCTAGTGTGGGGACCGGGGTTTTGTTTCATAAAATCTTTGGAAATCAATAAAATTATTATTATATTAGAGCGACTAACAAGGCAAGGACCTTAGTTAGATGAAAATTAGCCAAAAATAGGCATGGGCGTTATTTCACGTCACTATTTACAGTAACTGGCTACGAGACATGTAACCGATTCACTAGTTTCAAGTCAAACGACAAACTAGTGATTTTTGTAAACATGTGATTTTTGTCACTACAACTACACCATAGAGTAACTTATAATATATACGGAAAACTACACTCAATGACAGAGTGTCGAACAAATACAAGTGATTTTTGTCACTACAATATAGTGATTTTTTTGATGTTGAACCACAGAACACTAATATCCTGACGGAGCGTCGAACGACAAACTAGTGATTTTCGTAATATTTTGCGACAGCTCTGTGTATTTTGTTTCTTTTGCCACTTCTAATTTCAAAGTTTTTTAATTCTAAACACGACTTTATTCGTTATATAACGAACAAAAGAAGGGCTGAGAATATTTACTTTGGGTGGGATTGTCCAAATACGGTTACCAAATAAAAAAAATCAATTTGCCATTTACTTGTCCATTTTTACTGACTAGTGACTACCACTATTTTAGTATATTAAATTTGCAGCGCTTATTGACTTTAAAACTCCGAAAGCGCCAAGATGTCAGCATTATTTTGTTATACGCTAGCATATCTGTGTAATCTACTGGCCGCGAGCTGCCCAGCGAACAGACCTCTGTCTGTCTCAGAACAGACAGAACACTACTCTGAGTATGTAGTGTTCTGTGGTTCTGTAAGTCGGCTTCCTAAGTGAGTGAATAATCCGAACGCAGATTATTCTCTCGAGAAAAATCCGAACGCGCATTTGCTCGTCTCAAAACCAAAATAGAGTAAGAGTTATTATAATTCATATAATTTTGATAGGTATTGCTGAAGGCTTAGAGACTAAAGACTGGTTTTTGTTTTTAAATTATCTCAATAGTTCGTGGGAAAAATTACAAATTCAAATACTTATTGTTTTAGTTCGTTGACGAATTTCATTTCATAATTATTGTGAAAGTTGCAGACTACGTGCATATATTTTTTGTTATTTGAATTAAAAATTAAAGAATATAAGTGTAAATAAAGTGGGTTTCTTAAATAAGTAAATAAAAACTTAATTATTAAAGTATTAAAAAACTCAAAATAATATAAGTGGTATATACAGTAACGTAGCCATAGCCACAGTATTTTGGTCTCGTAAATGACTGTTACACACACTTGGTAGAATATATTAATCTAGACAATATCACTGTAACTAATAACAAACAAAACGATACTTAAAAAATAACTAGTTACTAAAATCACTAGTTTTCAAAACTGGTGACGGCGTATTCATAACTAGTTACGTTACGTTTCGCCAAAATCACGTAACGACTCACGCCTAGCCAAAAATACATAGCTAAGCTAGTCGTTCTCCGCTCCACTATGAGCATAAAGAAAGAAAGCAAATTATTCAGAATTTGGCAGAGGGGTAAATAAAACAGGCAATTAAAAAAAGTATACAAAATAAATGTAATGGGAATTTTCTATGAAAAGTGTAGCTCGGTGTTGAGGAACGAAATGATAGCGCGTCATAACCTGCTGGCGCAGCGACATCTATTGTCGAAAAAAACAAACTGGTTGGGATATCCTCTCGGATACTAGGCAATGTAGGCTACGCTGCGGGGTTATGCCGGACTCGTACCGGCCATAACCCAATGACTTTATAACGCTGCCGTTGATGGGAGTTATGACACGACATCAGCGCCCCGCCACGGCTATCCAGCGCTGGGAGGGTTACGCAACTTGTCGGAACCGCAGCGTACCCCAAAGTGGAGGTACGCCGGCCATCACGCGGACCCTCACGACGGGCAGCAGTCTCCCCCAAGACCACCGCCTGGGTCCCGCTGCCTTATTATCTTAACAGCAGACGACTCGCGACCAACTTGCAACAGGCGAAAACTTGTGCAATTTGTGCAATATCACACTAAATCGCACACGCGATCGCAAGATGTCTGCTATTAGATAATAAGTCCTTCTTTAAAAAAAAGCCCCGTTCAAAAATTAATTGACACATTTCAGGCTCTCTCGAACGAAGCGAACGAATTGTTGCCGATCTTCAACAAGACGTCGTCGAAGTTTTACAAGCCGGTCTCCGTGCCCGCCGATTGGTCGGGCTCCTTGAACACCGGCAGCAGCTCGGGCGGTAAGAAGGAGAAGATGGCGCCGTCTCGCTCGCACATAGCGTGAGCGACAGAGACGGGGAGACTCATATCGTAACGTAGAAAATGGAGAGTAATTCTATTTCTTTTTCTCACTAAAGAATCGCGGCCCCAGTTTCATGATTACGTCCGTCTCGCTCGCACGTAGCGTGAGCGACAGAGACGGAGATACGCGTATCGTAATTATAATTTTAAAATAGATACATCTATTTCTTAGTTTTTTTTTTCTAAAGAATCGCGGCCCCAGTTTCGTGCTTACACGAACCGTTTTCTTTTTTGACAGTAATTTTATAAGAGATATTATTATAATTTGTGTATTTTGATTTTGTATTTATAAGATAAGAAGAAAGACAAGCTCGATTCATTCGTTCAACAAAAACAAAAAAAAAAAAAATTATAATCCTTGTCGTGTGCAATGGAATGTGGAATGTGACAAAAAATTAGTTAATTCAAGATATTGTTGATATTTTTCTTTCGCAATGTGATATTCGGTTTAGGGTTTGACTAAGAATAGAGAGAGAGAGAGAGCTTAGGAACGGGTGTTTTATAGATTTTGTTTAAGTTAAAAGTAAAAAAAATGTTTTTTAAAAAAAAATTCGCCAAAGAAATGCGCAAATTTCATACAAAAATGCCCCAGTCCCGGCGCAAAAAGAATCTTAACTCAGATTTTTTTTAATGTAATCTATATTAAAAAAAATGTGATTTCCCAAATATCAGTCAAACAAAGAAAAAAAATGCTTGATTGTCTCGTCGTCTATTGCCGTTTCGCTCTCTTTCTTATATTAGAGAGAGAGAGAAGAGTAGTGACGCCAATGGCGAACGTTGTTATGTTTCTAAAAACATAACATAACACTTTTAAAATAAAATATTGTTCTGTACTATTTTATTTTAATCTGAGTGTTTTATGTTATGTATGTATTGTTTTTATGTGTTTACAAAAAAGTTACTTTTGCTTATCCGTTATCGTAATTTAGTCTAATATTACTTTGTGAATAGACAAAGTCTTCAAATAAAATAACTAAAGCATTTTTTTTGTCTATTCTTGCAAATATCTTCAAATAAAATGATTAAAGCAATTTTTTCATTGTATGACTATGATAACATGAGCAAATAACATTACATATATATTTTTTTTATTTATGTTTGAAAACACTAAAAATGTACTATTTATTTATTTATGTATTGTCTAACAAGTATTTGTACACAAGATGATGAAAATGTATGTAAATCTTTAAAAATATTCTGAAATAAGTTGCTTTTGCGCCAAGACTGGGGAAATTTTGCGCATTGTCTTCTAACTTTGAGTACCAGTGTTTTTTCTTTTATAAATAAAAAATCTGTAAAACATCCGTGGGTATGATTAATTATTATTATTAATATAAATATAATGCGATTAATTTTATTATAGTTAAATTTTTTACTAAAAATAATGTCGTATATTTATGTTTGTTTATTAATTTCTACCGCTTTTAAAAGGTCGTATGTCGACATTAAATTTTTTGTAAAAAAAATCCTATTTGTTGATTGAAAATGATGCAAATTTATTTAATAATTATTATTAAATATATATTTTTGTTTATGTATGTATGTATGTTGAAAATTTCTGGCGTTGTTTGTTAACTAGTACAATGCTGTTACATACATTTTTTTTTAGATTTTAGGCATTTTCGAATTTGTCAAAAACGTAATTTTTAGTTGTTACTAAATCGCTGTGTTGCGGTGAAACTTTGAAATTATGCTAAATGCTTTGTCTCTACATTACAAAAAAAATATTATTTAATATTTCAAACGTCTCTAATTAACTTAATTGAACTAAGTTCTGTCCAACTTAATTTATTCCTGGAATGAATTTTTTGGTCCACGGACTTAAGGTCCCATTTGGTAAGTAAGTAACTTACTCTTAAGTATGTAAGTTTACGACGGCAAAGTGTAGCTTAATTTTGAATTTTACAGTAACACATTCGCGTAGCCATAGAATGAAAAAAATTATAAAATTATCTGGTTTTTTTTTTTTTTGTTTAAATTGTACTATGCAATAAAATTAGTGACTGCTTCAATGTTTTAGTTAGATAACTAAAAGAGGATGCGCAAATTTCATACAAAATTAAGCCAGTCCCGGCGCAAAAGTAAACTATCTCGGATTTTTGTTAAATTCTTGTATGTATATTAAAAATAAATATACATGTGATAAAAAAAAATTTCTCTTTATTCAGAAAAAAACACTCATTACACAATTTTTTTTTTACAATATACATATATATTTAAAGACACAAAATAAATATTTTCCCAATTTGCTTCGTTTCTGTTCTTGGTTCTTGTGTTCTGTCCTATTTATTTTGATCTGAGTTTTTTATACTATTAAAGCAATTTCTTTCTTTTTGTATAACTATGATTAGGGACATTACATAATATGTATTTATTTTTGATACACTTACAAAATTCTGACGTAAACTCGGACAAATAAAGTGTTTTATCACCCTAAGATTGAACATTGTTTGTATGTTGTGGAATGATAAGGTCTTATTTCCTTTGAAAATTCAAAGTGACAATTTCTATTGCCATCTTTATTAGCGATGACAAATTATGTCAATCAATAATCAATACCTATTTCAAATCTAAGCTTTTATTAGCGAATTTTGAAATGAATAGAATCTGTAATCGAAACTGATAAAGCACTTTTCTTGTCTGCTTTACATAAGTTGCTTTTGCGCCAACGCTGGGGAAATTTTGCGCATATGTTTTTGTCTTTCGAATACTTAATTAAGTTGATGTATATGAATAGTTGTTTCTGAAACACTTATTCAGAAGTTCAGTAATTCAGAAACTGAATTAAATATTAGTTTTTTAATAATATAATATTATTATTATTATTATTATTATAATAATATCGTGGTATAGATTGTACCAACTTTTGATTTCAATTCACACTGCCTACTATGTGTTTATTGTTTCACAAAGACACAAATTGTACACTTTTAATTTAAATATAAAAAGTAACTTTTTTTGTACTGTTTTTAATAAAAAAATATTTGATGTCTTTATCTAAAGTACGGCCAACGAGACAATAGAATAAAAAATGGTTATAAAGTAAGTACTAATATTGTAGTATTTTTTGTTTCACAAAAAAAATATACTGTATAAGTACTATGTGTACTATATTTTGTATAATCAGTGCGTTTTAATTTTTTTATTTTTTTGTTTCTGTGAATTCCGCTAAATAGTTAAATTTTGAAATAACTTGTAACTGCAATTTTTAAAATTCTGTGAGGAACGCGATAAATAACTTACCATTTAACTGTTCAGAAGTACAATTTACGTCTAAGATTTAAGTTGTAAAAAGTTCAATTGAAAAAAAATGCCGAATTCTAACACAAATTTTAATAACCTAAAGTGAAGCCAAGAAGATAACGCTAACAATATAAACAAAGCAGACTCATACTGTGAGTTTCAGAATATCGAATCAGAGAGAGAGAGATATATATAATTATCTGTCCTTTTCTCTCGCACGTAAGAATGTGTCTATCTGTCTCGTCGTACACGAAGATCTATATTCCCAATAGTCCAATTAGGAGTTGATATGATTGGACTATATTGAGACTTCTTAGTCTCACTAGTTCAATTATTTTAATTAATTTTATTGAACCAAAGAGACTAAAAAGTCTCTGTAGTCCTCTTGGACTTTCTTAAGAGTTCTTGACAACATTTGATCTCCTTTTATTATTATATAACAACTTTATATTGTTTTATACTTGTTATTAGTATTTGTTTTATAAAAAATGTTAAAAACACTCGAAAGTTTATTTACACTGTTTGCGTTGTCTCCGTGGCCTTGCTATAGTTTAAAAAAAAATTTTTTTTTTTTTTGAAGCTCTGATAACAAAAATAAACCAGAAATTGTCATATTTAAAGACCGACGAAACATAAAATAATAATATATGGAGTAGTTTAAAAATGTCATACTTTTTGTTTGATGTGAAATAAAAACAATGTTTGGCCAATATTTGGCCAGACCTTGGCCAAACTTTGACTAAAACTTCACCTAACATTTAAACGAAGAATTTTTAAAAAAAAATATTTTCGACATTTCACATAATATGCCTAATTTTATTTAATTTATCAAAAATATGATGTTTTTATTTATAACGATAAAAATAATTATTACGAGTAAAAATGTTGTTTTTATCCTCCAGGGTCGCGCCCTTCTGGCTCGTTCTGTATTCAGATGACATACTCATATTAACTGTATGTTTTTTCATTTAATATATAATTATTAGCTTTTATATCTAATTTGTATGTGATTACTTGTGTAATTTTTTAATTTTTTTTTTTTGTGGATAAAATTCACTTTTGACATTATTGTTTAGTGAAAGAAGGTTGGTTGCATTTTGTATTTTCTTTGTATAAAAACAAATGATATTCCAGATATATGAATGTGATTCAATGTGTAGAACTGTCTAGAATAAATGGATAATATATTTAATTTTTACAAATAAATTTTTATTACATAGAGATTTGTGTTTTATTTGCACTAAATGTTTGAGTATCTTTTTGTAAAATTTTACAGGTAAACAGGCAGTACCCAACTACCCAACTGATATGCGAATTTTTAAAGCGTGGGAAATGCTGTCGACCAATCCACACACTTCGCGGCTTTTTCCAGTTCCGCTATTGGTCGCCAGTTGGCGCTACCTTAGCGGCATGTTGCGCTCGTGCGAGTGAGACAACACTTGTATTGCATTTGCATTGTATTATGAACCTTATAAATATTGCATCTATGGTTGATTGTAAGTTTTAAGCTTTCTTCTTTATCGCCTTTGACTTTTTTTTCTGTGTGAACGAAGATTCACGACGCGCTTTATATTGGACCCCTTACCTTTACATTCTGATATTGTAATCTTAGCCTATGATGCATCGCTTCTGTCGCCTTTAGCAACAGTTCTTTGGTCTGTTTCTCTGAACCATCAAACAGATTTTGATAGGGTTTTTACTAGTGGAAAGAGCGATAAACTAGAATATATAAAAATTAATATAAGTATGTATTTACTCTACGGTCTTCTATGTAAACCGTTCAACCGATATTAATTCAATTATCGCTTATGGAAAGAGGGAAACACAGCCAGCGCCTCCTATTTAATGAGCCGACCGACGCTTTCTCACATAGATTTAGTATTGCTACCGTTCCGTTAGCTTTCTCACTTGTAAGTATGTATAAATAGAGTTGTTTGTACTCTATTTTTACTTCTATTCTCCTCTCCATGGTTTAATTAATCGAATGGTCCGAAATTACCAAAACGTTATGGCAACACTGTTAAATTTATAAAGGAAAGTGCAAATAAAGACGGCTTAAAGGTTATAATTACCAGGCCACAAAATTAAAAAAAAAGAGTAAAATGCTGATGTCAAAAATGACGTGTAAAGAAGTGTATGTAATTTTTTATGTGTGAATTGAATTGAATGTTATGAGTGCGAATTTATAGGTTATTTATTTAAAGAATATTGAATAAATATATAGAATTCGTGCTGAAAGTATAACAAAATGAAGATTTACACCAATAAAAACAATACTGCTACGCTAAAACTCTTAATAGCAGCGAAATTAGCGAATAAAAATGTAGAAATAGTTATAGCAAATTTCGGAGGTAGGAATTTTAAATATATTTTTTTTAATATTATGATAAAAGAATTTAGTTTTATCAATGGGCACTTAAACGTGACAATACTATTTAATTACTTTTTGGTTTTTGTGTATCGGATTCATACAAAAATCTTATTTTAAAGATGAAATGAATAAGCGATGAGCATAAATTACTTACCTTTTCTTTCATTTCTTCATTATTTTGGATTGCATCATGTACCTAACATCAGAAATTTAGAATGCAACATAATACACCTATCCATAATAATTATTAGAATGCGATAGAAATATAAACCAACAAAAAAATCTCAACCGTTTGACCATTATTTATTCTAGGTATACCTACTTATAAAATTATTAGCTCGTGCCCGCGGCTTCGTCCGCGTTGATAAAAAAAAAATACAAAGCATATAATGGTTGACATCTTTATTGCTGTAATAATTTTGCCAAGCCTTGGGTTTTAAATGTATCTGTATGAAAGGTACCTTATATCCTTTCTTGTATCTCTGACAATGTGTATGCAAAATTTCGTGATTATCTATTAATTAAGGCGTGAAAAGATAACACATACAGACAGAGTTACTTTCACATTTATATTAGTACTAGCTGTTGCACGCGACTTCGTCTGCGTAACTTTAAAAAATATAGCCTGATAATATAGCTTTCTATAGGTGAAAGAATTTTTAAAATAGGCCCAGTAGTTTTTGGGTTTATTCATTAAAAACATACAAAAATACTAATCTTCTTTCTTCATAATATTATTATAGTATAGATAACTCTACCTGCAGCGACATTTTTTTTGGACCTGGTTTACTTAAACCATATAATTGTCTGTGAAATGCAGACGATGTATTTTCAGGACCGAAACAGTTGCCGCTGTTTGAAGTGGACCCACACCTGACCTTCTTCTCAAGCAATGCAGCTACACAGTACTTGTTCCCCACCTTGGATCTCTCTGAGAATAGACAGTGGTATGTAGTAAATAAATAAATAAATAAATATATTTACACATTCCACACAGCACCATCTAGTTCCATTTTTCGCCGACAATGTGGTTACTAAATATTGTTGTTTTATTATATTTACAAAAAACCTAATTACTGTGAAAAAACGCTTCAAAATCCGCTGCATTGTTTAGTTAGAAGGAGTTATAATATATAAATAAAAGATGACAAAGACAAACAAATAAGGTATAAATCCGCTTTTTCTGTATTTTTTATGGGCTTTGATTACTTTGATCGCAATAGATTACTTGTCTGCTAGTCTGTCCAAGAAATCGGTACTAATATTATAAATGCGAAAGTATGTATGGATGTTTGTAACTCTTTCACGCAAAAACTACTCAACCGATCACCATGAAATTTTTCACACACATTGTCTGGGACACCAGAAAATACATAAGATACCTTTACCTTTCATCCAGAACGCAGACGAAGTCGCGGGCACCAGCTAGTAAATGAATAAATTTAATTATTTTTCAATGGTACAGTCAACAAATGCAAGAATGGGAAGCCACGCGTCTCCAACCAGCCGTGAGCGCGTTGGTCACTTCCAAAACTGTCACCTCGGAGTTGAAGCAAACGCTCGGAGTGCTATTGGAACATATTAACACGATTCTCGACAAAAACGAGTATATCGTCGGGGTATGTATAGTATCCGTACTATAATATTATAAATGCGAAAGTTTGTATGGATGTTTGTAACTCTTTCACCCAAAAACTACTGAACCGATCACCATGAAATTTTGCATACACATCGTCTGGGACACCGGAAAGGACATAGGGTACCTTTCATCCAGAACGCGGATTTTCTTGTCTTTTTTTTTGTGAGATCTACCTACCATCGAGCGGACCGCCAGACCTTAACATAAAAATTATAAAAATAAGAAAAAGCCATTCTTATGTATATAAAAAAACTACATAATGTTTTATGGTATTTTTTCTATTCAGGACAAACTGTCATCCGCAGACATATCCATATGGAGTACTCTGTACCCGCTGTATTACAACAACGATCTCAAACAGCTGTACCTGTTGGAATATGGTTGTTTAATGAAATGGTACGAGGATTTGGCCGATTCTAAGGCTTTTCAGGTAAATATATTATTACAGATTTTTTTCACAGGTGAGGACATAAGGGTGTAAATAATTTAATAATAATTCATCGTTGGGCACTTTTGAAAAAGCGCTCACATGACCGTCACGCTTCAATATAAATGTTATTTATAACCCGAGCAACATCTGGGATTGCTTGTGTCATAGGCGACGGTAGCCACAACCTACAAAATTGACCATCAGCCTGTCTGCCGACCAAAATAT
Source organism: Synanthedon tipuliformis (assembly GCA_947623395.1). NCBI lineage: Eukaryota > Metazoa > Arthropoda > Insecta > Lepidoptera > Sesiidae > Synanthedon > Synanthedon tipuliformis. The sequence continues at coordinate 1,080,069 of OX392434.1, read as the reverse complement.
CTTAATCTCAAAAAAACATTAATCTCAAGCAAAAGCAAAAAGCAAAATCCTGTCTATAGTTTTTAGATTAATGATTGGTCTCGCTGCGCTCGACTAGATATCGCGCTATCTAAAAACAATAGCTCCGCGTGAATGCGGCAACTTTTTATGTAGTGTGTTTAAGACATCGTCACTTTTTACACAGTTTCATTATATTTTACACAGTGTCATTATATTTTTACACAGTTTCACTACGCAAACTGGCATTTTATTATGCCCAAAATATAATAAAACATTCGGCTCGTACACAATATCACAGACAGCTTGCAGTGTGACTGGCTCTGTTACGGCGTAGTATTTGTTGCCGCATTTGACAAGTATGACGGCGGTATCTAGTCGAGCGCAGCGAGACCAATCATTTATCTATGGTATGGTTATTATTTGGTCTGATTTTATAATAATTAATTGAAATCGTGTGCCAGGAAGCGGTAAAGCAATGGGACGGTTCACCGAACGGTCCCTTCGGACCCTCAGCGGAGCTCGGTGCACCAGAAATGTCCACTTTCTCGCCTGGGTAAGTTTTATGTATATTCTATTTATATCTAACCTTCAATATTTGTGGTTTTAAAGGAAATCTATGATTACCCTTTAACAGGACCCCAGAAGATGACGTCACTGGACCCACTCCCGAAGAGTTGCAAACGGCCAAAGACAATTGGCAAAACGGATTTGCGAACTTACAAGCGCCCCTAGTACGCGAAAAAGTTCCGTAAGTAGTTTTTTTTGTTGTCGTTTTTGCTTGTAACAGGTTTCTCGCAATAGATCCCATCCTATCCCCCATTTGCTTAGAGAAGATATTTAAGCCGTACTAACCCTGCACTTGGGGTTTCAAAATATAAAAATATATTAATAACATAGATAAATGATCGGTCTCTCTGCGCTCTACAAGATACCGCCGTCGTACTTGTAAAATGCGGCATAAAATAGTACGCCGAATTCGGCTTACCCGAGCCAGTCACACTGCAAGCTGTCTGTGATGTGTACGTGCCGAATGTTTTATTAAATTTTAAGCATAATAAAATATCAGTTTGCGTAGTGAAACTGTGTAAAAATATAATAAAACTGGGTAAAAAATGATAAAAAGTGACGATGTCTTACACGCCCTACAATAAAAAAGTTGCCGCATGCACTGAGCTATTGCTTTTGTATAGCGCTCTATCTAGTCGAGCGCAGCGGGACCAATCAATTATCTTTGATTAATAAACATAAATAAAACTTTTCTGATTGATTGTTGTGTACATTGTACTCATTCATTTTTCTTCACTTGTTATAATAATTTTAACACCACATATCAAAATATAAAAACAACTTATAAATTATTTTTCTAACATAACTTTCAATATCAAAACAATACTATATAAGTATACCGTCCATTTTTATTTCAAAGATAAAAAAGGTAAACAAACAATTCACGACATAGAATTTTCCAGTTTTTACCTTAATTACACATTCATATAAACACGAATTCATTCACACTCACTAAACATAATATTCTTTACGATATGTATCCAAAATTATTGCATATTTTCAGAGGAAAATGCAAAAAAACTTGATAAAATCGTCTCACAACCTACAATATCAATAGACGTCACAGAGATTTTGTCTATGGTTTTAGAGACGGGACATGTACACGATCTAAGTCATTTGGAGTCACATGAGGTTTAGATTCGTTATACATCAATTATCAAGTTCACAATTCTATATACATTTTTAAAGTTTTAGTTTATCATAATTCATAATCGTAGACGAAACACTTTATGAAATTATTTTTGATTAAATGGCATTAATTAAATAGATTACTTACTTAAAATTACTATTAAACTAATAATTCGTATTTTATTTGGTATTCTTATTAATATAATAAAAAGTAAAAAGACAAGAAATTCATCACATTAAACAGTACGAACAAGTTCTAAATGAGTTACTCACTGTGTCAACTCTCTTTGATATGTCTATTGTACAAATCCCATCTCTAAAACAGGTCAGTGACCCTGGCGACGCCATATTTGTTTACCTTTTTTATCTTTGAAATAAAAATGGACTTTAATATAATTATGTTTCTTCTCTTAAATTGTTCTGTAAACTGTATTGAAAATTTTCCATTTAAAATCTACAATAAGTACATAATAATATTGTCTTTTAAAATTAGCGAAATGTATATTTTGTATATAAAAAGATGTATATTTTGTATATAAATAAACGTATATTTTGTATATAAAATAAATGTATATTTTGTATATAAAAAGATGTATATTTTGTATATAAAAAAATGTATATTTTGTATATAAATAAACGTATATTTTGTATATAAAATAAATGTATATTTTGTATATAAAATGAATGTACATTTTGCAGACAACCGGTGAAAGATCGCAAGAACATTCTCATAACATCGTCCCTGCCATATGTCAATAATGTGCCACATTTGGGCAATATTATTGGCTGTGTGCTTTCGGCTGACATTTTTGCTAGGTGAGTCAATTAAATATTATAAAGTTTTTAAAAAGTGAAAAGTAAGAAAATCCATACTGATATAATGTTGAAAATGCGAATGTAACTCTGTCTGTCTGTTACCTTTGTCCTTACAAAGGGTACCTTTCGTCCAGAAAAAAAGTACAGATCCTGTGGGATCAACTAAAATAAGAGGTCAAGCGTTGTAATATTGCTTATATATTTTTTTTAATTTTCAACGCGGACGAAGTCGCCCGCACCAGCTAGTCTCAAATAAGTATCATTTCTCTTGTAGGTATTGTCGTATGTGCGGTTTTAATACTCTGTACATTTGCGGTACTGACGAGTATGGTACTGCGACCGAAACTAAGGTATGTCTGCAACGCTTTTTTTTTTTTTGTTTTTAACCCTCAGCCCCCAACGCAAAAACGGAGTGTTGTAACTTTTACATTGTTTGTCTGTGGAATCGTAACTCCCAAACCACAAATCGCTTACTAGGTTAAGTGACGTCACAGTCTGTACGACATTAACGAAAAAGGTACAGTCGGGGTATGAAAAGTTGATATTTACATACCCCGACTGTACCATATTTCATTTCAAACGAAGCATTGACGTTTGCACAGTGCTTTAGTTTTAAAAGGTACTAAGTGTCCACCACGATTTGATGAAGAAATTAATTTGAAAAGTGACGGAAAGTTTTCGTACACCGACTGTACCTTGGGTTTGTATTATTGTAATTTTCTTAGGGATCTATGTAACTGCGGCTGTACACTCTCTGTGAGGCACGGCGAGAGCGAGAGTGTACATGTTACACTCGCTTCGTCTCGTTGTCTCGCCTCGCCTCGCGTGCTCTCTCGCTTTCCTCGTGAGGCGAGGCGAGCGCATCACTGTACTCTCTCGCGTTAGCTTTATGTTCAGTTTAGCGGAAGCTTTCTAGCCATTACGCTCTCTCCGTTTACGCCATTTTTTTTATATATATTTTTTTTTGCATGGTAATGTGCACGTAATTATACGAGTAATAACTAATAGCGTAGGCAACAGTTGCCTACGCCTTACAAATAATAAACGCCTTAAAATAACAGACCTTGTATATTTTTTTGCATGGTAATGTGCACGTAATTATACGAGTAATAACTAATAGCGTAGGCAACAGTTGCCGTAACTTGTAACGCGTGCATCCTCTGCTAGGTGTTTGCAACCGACTGAATAAACGAGAGTGTACATTGTACACTGTACACTGTACAAGGTCTCACTCGAGTCGCCATAACGTTTGTTTAAAAACCAACAGACACAACTTTGACGACACGTTTGGTCTAGTGGCTAGTAACCCCAGCTGTCAACCAAGCGGTCGCGGGTTCGAATCCCGCTAGGGGCGAATGTTTATGTGTTAACATTTATTGTTGCACCTGAGTCATGGATGTTTTGTATTTATAATATGTATGTATTTACAAAAAAAAAGTATAGTATGTAGTAAATCAACTGCTTACTTTGGAACTAGATGGTGCTGTGTGCAATGTGTGAATATATATTTGTTTAACAGGCTATCGAGGAGCGCGTGACGCCGCAGGAGATATGCGACAAGTATTACGCCATTCACGCAGAGGTCTACAAATGGTTCAACATTAGCTTCGATCATTTCGGACGCACCACCACTAAGGAACAGAAGGAGTAAGAAATGTTGAATTTTTTTTAAGCGAAAACTTGGGCACTAAAGTATGAAAAAAATTCATAAGTATAGGTACATAATATAACTCGCGCCGTCACGCTCTGAGAGCGACACCCTCAGTGAAGTTTTAATTGTATGAAATATAATTTAAAATCTTATAATATAAATTTCAGGTGTACAGTAGAAGCTTAATTGAGTTTGATTTGTGTGTGTAAATAAATATAAAAAGCTCCATCTACCTAATCCAGTACGTACTTCCTGGTTCATAGCAAATTTAACTTGCTGAGATCGACTAATATGACAATCAAAAAAAATATTACATACTCTCCAACAATAAAATAAGTGTTCTAAAAGTGGCCACGATGGCGCTAGTGTAGCTTATCTTCTATCTATCTATCTATCTTTGTCTAATTTACTCGTCAATGCTACACCAGCGCCATCTTAATTTACTGGTATTCTGGGGACTATGTACTTTTTTTTTATTAAACTAATTTTTGAAATTGTAAATACATAGTCTGTCCTCGTCACCTTGTTATATTTCTTTCTCTCTCTCTCTCTTGTGTGTATATTTTTTTAATTACTAATATTCTTTAAAAATTGTCTTTCATGTCATCGTTGTTAGATAAATGTTCATTTTTTTTTCTTATTACAGAATAGCACAAAGTCTCTTTCTGAAGTTGAGAAGCAACGGTTTCATAAGCTCACAGACGGTCGATCAGCTGTTCTGTGAGAAGTGTCAAAGATTCTTGGCCGATCGGTATGTTTGTTTGTTTGTTTATAATATATATTTTACTAGTTGAACTTGACTCTGCTTGTCTATATACTTTCTATACTTACTAATATTATAAAGAGAAAAGATTTGATTGTTTGTTTGAATTGAATAGGCACAGAAACTACTAGACCGATTTAAAAATTCTTTCCAAGCTATATTGTCAGCGAGTAACATGAGCTATATTTTTATAAAGTTAACCCCCCCTTCCCCCTTGTCAGCAAAAGTAAGCAAAGCTCTTATCCCCCCCCCCCCTCCTCCCATGCTTACGTAAACATTGGTATATAATAAAATGCATTTTTCTCTTAATGTATTCTGATTTTTTTATTGATTAGTGAGCAGCAGTTATTTATATCATTTTACACATACGGGTTGCCACATGTATAAAAAAGTAAATAACTACTGCCGACGTTATCACCATCTAGACCCCCCCACCCCCCATGTCATCAAAAATAAGCAAAGCAAAGACCCCCACCCCCCATGTCATCACAAATAAGCAAAGCAAAGCCCCCCCCACCCCCCATGTCATCACAAATAAGCAAAGCAAAGACCCCCCCACCCCCCATGTCATCACAAATAAGCAAAGCAAAGAGCCCCCCAAACCCCCGCCCCACTATAGTGCTTACGTAATACTTGAACGGCCCCCGAATACTCGTGACGTTCGCTATGCAGATTCGTGGAGGGAACTTGTCCACACCCGGGCTGCCTTTACGACAACGCCCGCGGCGACCAGTGCGACAAGTGTGGCAAACTGATAAACGCGATCGACCTACTCGAGCCCAAGTGTAAGGTCTGCTCTCACAAGCCCATAGTCAGGCCCAGCGAACAGCTCTTTCTGGATCTACCCCAGGTATGTTATAGGTGTGAATAGTTAACGACCAAGTTAGTACTATTGATTTATTTTAAACTCCACAAAGTGTTTTCTTTAAATGACAGATGTTGAAGGGATTAGTATAATTGCTAATACGAAGTTAACTGTTTAATTAACGGATTAGCGATTAACGAAGTTAACTTTTTAATTAACGGATTAATGATTAACGAAGGTAACTTTATAGTAACGGATTAGCGATTAACGAAGTTAGCTTTTTAGTAACGGAATAGCGATTAACGAAGTTAACTTTATTAATAACAGATTAACGATTAACGAAGTTAACTTTTTAATTAACGGATTAACGATTAACGAAGTTAACTTTTTAATTAACGGATTAATGATTAACGAAGGTAACTTTTTAGTAACGGATTAACGATATTAGCTTTTTAGTAACGGAATAGCGATTAACGAAGTTAACTTTATTAATAACAGATTAACGAAGTTAACTTTTTAATTAACGGAATAGCGATTAACGAAGTTAACTTTATTAATAACAGATTAACGAAGTTAACTTTTTAATTAACGGATTAGTGATCAACGAAGTTAACTTTTTAATTAACGGATTAGCGATTAACGAAGTTAGCTTTTTAGTAACGGAATAGCGATTAACGAAGTTAGCTTTTTAGTAACGGAATAGCGATTAACGAAGTTAACTTTATTAATAACAGATTAACGAAGTTAACTTTTTAATTAACGGATTAGCGATCAACGAAGTTAACTTTTTAATTAACGGATTAGCGATTAACGATTAACGAAGTTAGCTTTTTAGTAACGGAATAGCGATTAACGAAGTTAGCTTTTTAGTAACGGAATAGCGATTAACGAAGTTAACTATTTGATGAACGGTGCCCAGCTATGGTTATATTATAATAGAATAGTTTGGTTGCTTTCCAGTTGGAGCCCGCCATAAGGTCTTGGGTGTCCGGGGTGGAGCGCCAGTGGTCGGGCCCAGCGAGGGCCGTCGCCCGCTCGTGGCTCCGCGAGCCGATGAGATCGCGCGCAATCACGCGCGACCTCAAATGGGGCGTGCCCGTACCTCTAGACAATTATCGCGACAAGGTGAGACTAAGTTTTTTTAAAGTGAAAACTTGTTTAAACGCGCTGTGCACTTTATTTTGTGGGTTTGTATGAGAATTTCATTAACGCTCGACTGGTGGGCGTGACCAGATCGGCTAAAACCCAATTTGAGCGCTAGACCTCAATTCTACCGCGCTCTATTTCTAGAGCGGCCTAAACCCAATACCAGGGCTAGAACCCAATTCTAGAGCGGCTAAAACCCAATTCCAGCCTATCTGCGGCCGCGCTAGAATTGGGTTTTAGCCGGTGTAGGAGTCCGACTTAATAATCCCACAACGTTGTCGAATATATGCTTGAGGATTTCCCAGTGTTAAATAAAATGGGTCTTTAAAGTGTACCTAACTGTTGTAACGGTGATTCGCAGGTGTTCTACGTGTGGTTCGATGCTCCGATCGGTTATTTGAGCATAACTCAGTGCGCCACAAAGGAATATGAAAAATGGTGGAGGCCCAGCAAAGAGCATAAGGTGAGCCTCTTGACTACCTTACAGAAGCAAGATGTCCTTTTAATTTTCAAGGGCGCATCTATGCAACAGTCGATTTGCATTGTGATTTGGTGTATTGTGCAAATTTATAAATAATATTGTATTTGTTTGTAGGTGAAGTTGTATCAGTTTATGGCGAAAGACAACGTTCCGTTTCACGCGATCATGTTCCCAGCAACGGTCATAGGGATCAACGAAGGACATCTTTTGGTCGAACACTTGTTCGCTACGGGTGAGTTTAATTTTTTATTTATTTTATAATGTTTCATTTAATTTACAAACTAACATTAGAATAATTCTGTAATCACTGATCGTGTTCAGATTACAAAATTATTCTATTACATACAGATACTTAACTATTCTGTAATCGGAATGATTAAGTATCTACATATATTTATGTATTCTCATTTAAATTTTCAAGATTTTTATGTATTTTATTTGTTTCGTTATCTTTAGAAAGCAAATGTTTGTGTGTGTGTATGCAAATAAATGTTATCTATCTATCTATCTAATATAATAAAATAATGGACACTAAAGTGGTGGTAAAGTTACATATTTAAAAGTTATTTAAAATTGTTTATTTCCAGAGTACTTGAATTACGAGCAAGGAAAATTCTCAAAGTCCAGAGGTGTCGGTGTCTTTGGTACAGATGTTCAGGTGAATATAGTCTTCTTTATATATTCTTATAGTTTTCTTTTATATACTTACATACTAGCTGGTGCCCGCGACTTCACAGTCTTCATACAGTAGGCCGACAGAGACGTCTAGACAGGGCAATCGTGCGGGGCGTGAGGGGTGAGGCGCGAGTGGGACGTGCCCAAGCTGCATACTTCGTCGTTCTTAGCAGCTTGGGATAAATATTCTAGGGCTATCGCGTTTTTCAGATTTTAATTTATTATATAAATCAAAAGGGTGCATACGGCATGTGCTGTAAGTGCGTGCAAATCTTTATCTCGCATAAATAAAGAACTAAGCTTTCATCAATTTCCGCACAATGAAGGTACTTAAGCACATTTTATATTACTTAATTTGTGCCAACCCTTCCGTAATTTTCAAATACCTACACAGGCGGCGGTATCGCCCAACATCAAAGGCCTACAATCACGGCCTACTGTAGGAAATAAGTATGCTGTGCTTCTAGTATGTAGTATATACATACTAGAAGAAGGCGATAATTAAGCTCATGCAGCTCCTGAGCATACTCTCCGAAGTACATCTTATAAAAGACACATAGCCAGGCGATTTTGCGTCCATTTATATATTATGCCAGGCTCGGCGTCTTAGTTTTTCAAAAGCATAAATCTGTCGACCTCGACATAAAAAAAGTCCTCTAAAAGTAATTACTGATTGATTACCAGGACACAAACATACCAGCGGACGTGTGGCGGTTCTACTTGGCGAGCGTGAGACCGGAGGGTTCAGATTCCGCCTTCAGTTGGAAGGAACTAGGACAGAGGTAACTTTAGGCAATTGTAAGGTTTTTAATGATATCTCATACGAGTTATTAATTATGTGATTTTAAACATATTTGGGCGCGTTGGGCACTTTTGGGTGCGCGTTGGGCACTTTTGGGTGCGCGTTGGGCACTTTTGGGTGCGCGTTGGGCACTTTTGGGTACGGTTGGGAATTTTTGGTTATGGGTTGGGCACTTTTGGTATGTGGAAAAGAGCGTAGGAATTCGTGTGACAGTCACGGTTTAATGTAAATATTAACCGCATAAATATTAAACCACATAATATATAGATATTATGTGTTTTGGCTATAGGTTATATTATATTTTATCAGCTCTGGAAAAAATAAGAAAAGAAAAAAATATCTAGATATGTTTGAAAATCATCGAAATACTACACAACTACGGATTTCGCGTGACAAATGCCAAAGCGGCACGTGTCAAGTACCCCTAAAACTTGAATCATGGCGGAGTCAATGGTAAAAGGTAGTAACTAGTAACTACCAAATTCTACTATTCATTTTAAACTCCAATGCGTTGACGTAAAGTCGCATTTTCTTTAAATGACAGACGTTTGGTTGGTTTTAAATGACAGATGACACAGTTGATGCTCTACGTATATGTCACTTTTAAATATATACTAATATTATAAAGTTGAAGAGTTTGTTTGTTTGTTTGAACGCGCTAATCTCAGGAACTACTGATTCGAATTGAAAAATTCTTTTTGTGTTGGATAGATCATTTATCGAGGAAGGCTTTAGGCTATATAACATCACGTTGCGACTAATAGGAACGAAGAAACAGTCGAAAATGTGGAAAAAACGGGGAAAATTGCTTCCGTTGCGTGCGCTGCGAAAACCATTCGAGATACCCAAATGATTCCCAAAATAACTATTCCACGCGGACGAAGTCGCGAGCACCAGCTAGTGTTCCATAAAGTTCGTGATGTTTTGTATGGCGTGCGAAATCTATAGCTGTAGTACATTAATGGTATTTTAGCTGTTAAGTTGTGTGGAGATATATGGTTGCGCCGTGATCGAATAGTTGGCTGTCAAGTACCTTTCTTTCTTTCACGTATACCCACCTTCCTAATAATATAGCCCTCACATTTTTCCTCTTTACCCTCTTATCAAAATAATGCACTACTGCCGATGACCGCCGCGTGAGAGGTCGAAGAGAAGAAAAAGGAACGCGCCCGCGCTTGAGCTGTGTTTCCAAATATATATGGGTTTATCCCTAATCCGCGCCTTAACTCGTTCTCGGAAGTGAAGTGATTCATCCGCGCCTTATCGCTGAACATTTAAATACATGTGAACAGTGTCTGCCAGTTGGACGTTTAGAGATTCCTGCAGGAGAGCGCACCAGAGCACCGGTATAAGGTATGTGCATTTCCTTCTGTTTCTAATCCTGTCCTTCAGACGGTCATACTGTTCGCTTACAGCCGCAACCAGATATACAGTCCACTAAACCGCTAATTCAGGGATTCATGGCGTGATTCTGTCGCAATCCCGCCGCAACGAAATTTAGATTTCGTCCACCCCTTTAGGGGTTTCACCGCGCCTCCATTTGTTGGTCCTTACGAACCGGTTATTTTTTGTTTTTTTTCGAATCATAGGTTTCCCGCGAAACGCATTATTATACGTTACCGCGAAGAAATGTCGAGTTTATTCATACCTATTAGTATAAATTAATATTTCATATGATTTAGTTGCGTTCGTATAAATAAACCGCATTCCCGTTAGATTTATTTAGATAAACGCATTAGAATTATTTGTACGCACGCATCCGTATTCATATACCTACATTAGTTCAATAATTTGAATTTCGCGCGCTCCGCACCGAACGTTATTTCTTAGCTACCTACTTGTATTATTATTATTTCGCTTTTCGCACGAAATGTCTAAGACAAAAGCAACCGACGCAAAACATAATAATGAGCTTGTGCTATTACAATCGAAATACGATGCACTTTTTGAAAATGTACAACGAGTGTATGATTTATCAAAAGAGGTTCATATTAACGATGAAAATAAAGAGAATTTTTTGTGTTCCGTAGAAACGTTAGAAGATACGCGTTCTGAATTTAAGAATATTGTTGATCGTTTAAATAAAACATTACTCCTGGTAGACCCGGAAACCGCACCTAGTTATCAATGTTTGAATGCCTTCGAAGACCTTTACTGTCGAATTAAACGCGTATTGAAGCGTATCGAGTCCGTACCGTCGAGGGTGGACAGCGCTGACCACGACCAGAAGGGTTCAACTGACCGCGTAGATATGAGATATAGGATGCCTGCCCTTCCGCCTATAGAAATTATGTCATTTGATGGGGATATACGTACCTGGCCTTTGTTCTATGCAGGTTTTAAGTCATTGGTACATGATAATCCGCATTTAAACAATTCGGAAAAATTATATTATCTGATGGGCAAGCTTTCCAGTAAGGCGCAATCTGTATTTTCGGGTATTACACCATGCGCAGATAATTATGATACTATATTAAAATGTCTCATTGATAGATATCAGGATATTCGTACGATTGCAAATACCTACTTGGAACAGATGATGAATGTTAAATTAAACGGTCCCGCCTCGGAGTCTAAGTTCCAATTATTTATGGATCAGTTTGTAACTGCCGCGAACGCATTGAAAAATTTGCAACTCGTAGATTTGTCAGATTTTATTATGTTACATATGGCATTAAAGAAGTTTGATTTGGATACCGTCCGCGCCTTTGAATCGCAGTATCGCGAGTATAAGATACCTACTTTCACGCAACTAACTGACTTTATTAGGAGTCAGCATAAAATATTCCATAACGCGCAGAGCCCGCCTACTTACAGTAGTAGTACATATAAACCGCGAAATCGTATACAAAATCCGCACACTTATGTAGCAGTGTTACCTGCACGTAAGACATGTCTCTGTGAAAACATTGTGCACGATCACCTTTACAAATGTCCACAGTTTAATGATTTAACACCTTCATTACGTTTTAAATTAGTTAAAGAACGTTACGCGTGCATAAATTGTCTTAGTTTAAAACATAAATCTCGCGAGTGTGCTTCGAGTGTTAAATGTCGTAGTTGTAATCAAAAACATCATTCCGCGTTACATTTTGAAAATCATAATTTGAAGGTTCAAACCGCATCGCAATCGGACGAGCCGACTCGCTCTCCGTCGACACATTTTACCGCGAGACAGACGCCTCGAGCTAGATCGCCTACTGAAGCGCGTGATATGAATGTCTCGTCGATGCATACATTCATCGCTGCGCCGGTTGAGAGTGCCGCAAATAGTAGCGGTCAGAACGCGCAATGTATGCAACACACTACTGTATTACTATCAACCGCTCAAGTTATTATTTATGATAGTAAGGGGCGCTCGCACATTGTAAAATGTTTGCTTGATTCGGGATCGCAGCGTAACTTTATAACTAACGAATGTTGCGCGCGCTTAGGTTTGAATTGTAATAAAGATATACAAGCGATTGTTCGCGGTTTCGGTGGTACAGAGAAATCTATTAGAGGCGCAACGGACTTTAAAATATTTTCTCGTTATTCGGATAACGTTCATTATGACGTATCGGCGCTTATTGTCGATCGGATAACGGACAAGCTGCCTTCTAGTCCGGTCGATCAATCCACGCTCGTGCACATAAGGGGATTGCCGCTTGCGGATAGTACTTTCGCAACTCCTTCGGAAGTAGAAGTCCTGATTGGAGCTGATATTTTCCCACACCTATTATTACCGGGCACGGTACAGGGTAATATTAGTGGAATGCCGCGAGCCGTAAAAACTGTTTTGGGATACATAATTATGGGAACAGCTCCGGTCCTGATGCCTCGAAGTAGGTCATTGTTAAAACCCGCATCCGCCTGTTGTGCCGTCATGCAACAGTCTTCATTGGACAACCTTCTTAAAAGGTTTTGGGAGTTAGAGGAAGTCTCTGCTCCGCCCGCCCACAGTCAAGACGATCTTGAATGTGAGATGCATTTTCGAACTACCACTACGCGCGAGGATAATGGAAGATACATAGTAGCGTTGCCGTTTAGAGACGACGTATATAAATTAGGAGATTCTTACTCCGCCGCCCGCAAACGATTTCTGTGCTTGGAACGGAAGTTAGAGTGTTCGAGTATGCTGCGCTCCGCCTATGACGACATCATTCGTGAATATGTTGATAAGGGTTATTTATCAAAATTAGGATTTATTGATTTAACAGTACCCGCCGCATCCTATTTTGTACCGCACCACTGTGTATTACGCGATGATAAAATAACAACGAAAGTTCGTATGGTTTTGGATGCAAGTAGCAAAACAACCACAGGGTTGTCACTTAACGAATTATTGCATTCCGGCCCAAAAATACAGGGTGATTTAAATAATATTATTTTAAATTTTCGGCTTTTTAATATCGCGATTGCTGCAGACTGTCGTCAGATGTTCCTGCAGATTGGCATGCGCGAAGCTGATCGCAAATTTCAACGGATCCTATATAGGTTCCATCCGCAAGACCCAATATCAGTTTATGAATTTAATAGGGTTTGTTTTGGCATGAAGTCAAGCGTATTTCACGCTGTTCGCGTTGTGCATCAACTAATTGAAGATGAGGGACCTAGATTCCCCACAGCTGCCGCGATAGCATCTAGCTCGACTTACATGGACGACGTGTGCTTCAGCATAATGGCCAAGGACGTAAAGAGAAATGACGAAGCCGAGGCTATAGCCGCGTGTACGCAGCTCATCGAATTCTTCAAAGGTGGCCAATTTGACCTCGTCAAGTGGACCAGTAACTCATCCGCCGTACTCCGCGCTATTCCCGCATCGCATCGCGCCTCCTCGGAGTTAGAGATAGATAAGGACTCCACACCGCAAAAAATATTGGGCACGTATTGGGACAGGTCAGACGATGTCTTCTACTTTAAGATAGTCACACCTGAGCTGGGATGCACTAAACGAATAATATTATCCGTTGTCGCTCGTTTATGGGATAATTTGGGTTTGGTGGCTCCGGTCGTATTGCATGCCAAACTTCTAATACAAGAGCTTTGGTTGCTGAAATGCGATTGGGATGACGTCCCGCCTCAACGCATTATATCCCTGTGGTCTAAATTTTGCCGCGAATTGCCTGCTCTTAATAATGTACGTATACCGCGACATCTGGGTGTAGTTCAGGGCTGCCTCGCTAACCTAGTGGGGTTCGCTGACGCCAGCGAGCGTGCGTACGGCGCTGTCATATACCTTCATGTTACTGTTAGCAATAGTAGAACGATACGACTTGTTTGTTCTAAGTCCAAGGTTTCACCGCTTAAAACAATCTCGATCGCTAGGTTGGAGTTATGCGCCGCGCTTTTAATGTCTAAACTGTTACGCAGAGTGCTTGATATTTTTGAACCGCGATACAGGATCTCGAATGTATATGCCTTTACAGACTCAAAGGTCACCCTTTGTTGGATTAACTCCTCTCCGCATCGATGGCAGACGTTTGTTGCGAACCGCGTAGTAAAGATAGTAGAAAATATTTCTGCTACCTATTTCCATCATATAGCAGGAGTCGACAATCCCGCAGATTGCCTATCACGTGGGTTGTCTCCAGCAATGCTCATAAACCATCCTCTATGGTTTTCGGGACCACCATGGGCATCTAAGGATCCAAAGGAATGGCCTATCGCGGAATTCGTTGATGGAGATGTTGGTGAAGTGCCCGATTTAAAGCCGCTTACACACACAGTCACCGCTACTTCGACTGACTCTTTAATTTATGTACTCGCTACTCGTACCTCTTCGTGGTCGAAGTTACTACGCATAATTGTTTATATTTATCGTTTTTTGAAAGTATTACCGCGCAGAACACATGTGACAAGTTCAGATTTAAATTTCGCTGAAAATAAAATAATACTCGTACTTCAGAATATATATTTTGCTGATGACATAATTAAGTTGAAATGTAACCAAAGCTGTTCGAATGCTTTGCAAAAATTACACCCATTTTTTGACGAAAATGTTATCATGCGTGTTGGCGGTCGGCTATCAAATGCTGACGTTAGTTATTCGCAAAGATATCCGTCCCTACTCCCGCGACGCGACCACGTTATAGATCTGATAATAGATTATTATCATAAAACGAATTTACACGCAGGTCCAGAGCTTCTTGTGTCCATACTTAGACAGAAGTACTGGATAATTGCAGCATGAAATATTGTTCGATACCGCATACATAAATGTAACACTTGCTTTAGAGCTAAACCGCGTCCGTCTTATCCTTTATAGGCAGAGTAGCATTTCTACTCATTTATACTCATTTATGAATAATAGTTAGGAATTAGGATTAGTTATAGTTTAGTATAGTCGTTTAGTAGTAGATAGTTATTAGTTATGTAACCGCATTTATTATCACCTAGTTTTAGGATTAGTTATTAGGAACCGCATTTATTTTCGCGTAAATTACCGCATTCTTATTTTGAATAACCGCTTCTTCTTTCGTATAAATTAACGTATATCGTTAAAATAACCGCATCTCGTTTAGCATTATTTACCGCATTTCTTTCGCATTCGCATTGTGAGATCTTTAAAGGTGACCCTTTAAGGCCGGGGGAGATGGTTGCGCCGTGATCGAATAGTTGGCTGTCAAGTACCTTTCTTTCTTTCACGTATACCCACCTTCCTAATAATATAGCCCTCACATTTTTCCTCTTTACCCTCTTATCAAAATAATGCACTACTGCCGATGACCGCCGCGTGAGAGGTCGAAGAGAAGAAAAAGGAACGCGCCCGCGCTTGAGCTGTGTTTCCAAATATATATGGGTTTATCCCTAATCCGCGCCTTAACTCGTTCTCGGAAGTGAAGTGATTCATCCGCGCCTTATCGCTGAACATTTAAATACATGTGAACAGTGTCTGCCAGTTGGACGTTTAGAGATTCCTGCAGGAGAGCGCACCAGAGCACCGGTATAAGGTATGTGCATTTCCTTCTGTTTCTAATCCTGTCCTTCAGACGGTCATACTGTTCGCTTACAGCCGCAACCAGATATACAGTCCACTAAACCGCTAATTCAGGGATTCATGGCGTGATTCTGTCGCAATCCCGCCGCAACGAAATTTAGATTTCGTCCACCCCTTTAGGGGTTTCACCGCGCCTCCAATATATTTTCAGTTTTGTGTTTTCTAGATATATTTTCAGACGTGCAGTGCAGTCCAAGGACTGACAGTTTTTCTTTTTTGGTTTTTTTTTTTCTCAAATAAACGCGTCTCATTTCAGGAACAACTCGGAGCTCTTGAACAATTTGGGCAACTTCTTCCATCGTTCGTTGACATTTTGCTCGAACATGTACGAGAGGAGGTTGCCCGAGATCGCTCTCAGTCAGACCGACTACGAGCTGGTCGCTCTGATCAATAGGGAGGTAGTCGGTGAGTTGCTCGTATTATTCGGTCGAGATACACAGATACACAGATACACACGTGAAAACTTATAAAAAACGGGTTTTTACATATAGAGTTGGAGCCGGTTTGTGTATGTCTCTCTATTATGCTCTCTCTATATCTGTACTAATATTATAAATGCGAAAGTTTGTATGGATGTATGGATGTTTGTAACTAACTCTTTCACGCAATAACTACGGAATGGATTTCAATGAAATTTTGCATACACGTTGTCTGGGACACCAGAAAGGACACAGGGTACATTTCATCCAGTAAAAAAGTACTGCTCCCGAGGGATTAACTAAAATTAAGGAAACTAACTCCTGGCTAAGGCTGGGTTGCACCATCTAACTTTAACTATAACCAACGCCGCAACTTGAGTTAAAATAACGGTTAGGCTGAAAATGAGTTGCACCAGTTAACAAATAATCATAGCTGGTTAACTGGTGCAACTCATTTTCGGCCTAAAACTCATTTTCGGCCGAAAATGAGTGCGAATTAACTGAAATTGCGACGTTGGTTATAGTTAAAGTAAGATGGTGCAACCCAGCCTAAGTATAATAGCAATAACGATGTCAGGCGATATATTGCTTTTTCAACGCGGATTTCAAGTCGCAGGCATCAGCTAGTGTTTTTATATATTTTATTATGTCATTTGTGTGACGTTCAAGTAATATATTATGTAACGCAATCTGGAGGGGAGGGGGGTTTCTTATAAAACGTTACGATGTTACACGGCCGAGAGGGGGGGTTCGAACAACGCGTTACGTAACATTATTTTCTTATTGTTTAGGGGGGAGGGGGTTACAGAAAAAACGTTACAGCGCATTACATGGGAAGAGGGGGGGGGGTAAGAAATCTTCAAAAATTGCGTTACCTAATACTTGCTTAGCTGTAAATAAAATTTATCCATACTAATATTTGTATGGATGTTTGTAACTCTTTCACGCAAAAACTACTGAACCGATCACCGTGAAACTTTGCATACACGTTGTCTGTGACACCAGAAAGGACATAGGGTACCTAGATTTCATCCAGGGCACCGGCTAGTTGTAATATATTGATGTATTCGCAATTCGCACTCAGCCTACGTGAACAACATGGAGAAGGGTCGTCTGCGAGACGCCCTCAGACACGTGATGGCCATCTCCCGTCTCGGGAACCAGCTCATCCAGGCCGAACAGCCCTGGTTACTCCTCAAGGGTACCGAGGAGGAACAGTGAGTATAATATATGAGGCGATTTTTTTATCAAATCAAAAATTAAATAAAAAATTTAAAAAAAAAGTATAATATTTGAGGCGAGATTTTTTTTTTATCAAATCAAAAATTAAATTTAAAAAAAGTATAATATTTAAGGCGAGATTTTTGAAATAAAAAAAAATAAAAAAAAATGTGTGTGTGTAAGTTTCGACACACGACTGGAGTTTACTCCTTACGTACGATTATAAAATTAAAATTTTTACAAAATAGTATGTACACGACGAAAGAACAATAACATTGTTCTTTTATAATATAGATGGCGCAATATCTATATGAAACCTCAGAGATATTATAAAATATATTAAAAAAAATAGAACGTAACTATAAAGAGAATAAAATAAAGCATTCGTGTGACTATTTTGATTTTACTCTAATAAATTTTCATACCACATATTATGTAATAAAATATGCAAATCGATTCTTAACCGAGTAAACTCCAAAATATCAATAATTACATATTTGTTCATTTTATTATTAATAATAATAATAATTTCGTATTTTTTATTATTATTCGCTCCCCCGCCACTCTCGCTCCTCCTCCCCTCGCTCCTCCGCCCGTCCTCTACTTTTGCCTACAGTACACAAGAGACACGAGACGCGCGATAGAAGTGCGAGGGGAAGAGCGTCTACCAATAATGTGTCGGCGACGACGCGCTCCCGCCCCTCTCTACTCCGTCCCTCACGCTCCACCGCTCCTCTCGCTCCTCCGCACCCTCGCTCCTCCGCCCGTCCTCTGCTTTTGCTCGAGAGGTCTTAATCCGCCGCGCGAACTATAATGAGTTTTCTCTTTTTATTGACAGACATCGCGCCGGCTCAGTGGTGGGTTTCTCGTGTCAAATTGTGGCGCTCCTGTGTATATTGATGGAGCCTTTCATCCCAGAAACTGCCGACAAGTTGAGGGACACACTCAACGTTGATAAGTCTACGCTCAGGATAAACCCGGAGTGAGTTTTTTTTCCAATTTTATATCTATAGGTATATGTATGTATATAAAATTTTCCATCTTGATTATTAAGATTAATAAGATTAAAAATATTATTAAGATTAATAATATTATTAAGATTAATAAGATTAATAATATTATTATGATTAATAAGATTAAAAATATTATTAAGATTAATAAGATTAAAAATATTATTAAGATTAATAATATTATTAAGATTAATAATATTATTAAGAGTTAATAAAATTGTTCCAGGAATCCTTCCCTAGTTCAATATCTGCCTCCAGGACACGAGATAAAGAAACCGACTCCGTTGTTCTCCAGGATAGAGTCAGACACTCTGACCGCTCTACAAAAAAAGTTCTCTGGCACACAATCGGAACGAGAGGTGAGGTTTCTCTCGTTCGTTAATCTAAGAGCAAAGCCATTATTTAAAAAAGAAACTATAGAAAATTGACCAAAAAAAGCGTGATTTACCACTACGATGTGTGATTCAAACAACCCCCTTTTTTTAAATATTTTAATTTTAATATTTTAATTTTAATCTTATTATTTAAATCTTCCACCCAAAGGTTGTAACTGCTAATGCGAAAACGCCGAAGAAGTCGCAGACGAAGAAGGAAGTTGGTTCAAAGTCTGCGAAAGAGTCGAAGAAAGAAGCGAAGGGTTCTTCGACCAAGTGTGAAGCGAAGTAAAGACGAAGGTAAGAATAAGTTAAATCGCCTAAAAAAAAATGTCTTAATTATTTTTGATATAAGCTATAGCGAGAAAACTCGCCGTGTAATTATTATTAAACCATTAATTAATTAATAAACCATTAATTTTATTAAATCATTAATTTTATTAAACCATTAATTTTATTAAACCATTAATTTTATTAAACCATTAATTTTATTAAACCAGCTAGTATATTAATTAATAAATTGGTATAATCGAAAATACTATAATAATAATTTTTTTTTCAGGAGGCTTCGTTAATTATTTCTAAATGAGTCATCGACGAAGTTTCGCATGCACCTGAAGTTGAGAATTTGGCGAATATTAAACTATGCTATGTATTAACTGAAATATTAACTGAGTAATTAATTAAGTGATAACCTTCGAAGGTGTTTTTTTTGGCCGAAAGTGGCCGAAAGTGGCCGAAGCCGAAGCCGAAGCGGAAGTTTCGGTCAGTGTTGCCAACGTTACTGGCATTGTGTCACGAGATTACGTCACAAAAATGGCGACCAGATGCATTGGAAATTTGCGTGGCTCATATAATTATAAGTGTTTGTATTTCTTGAGGTTCCTTTTTGTGACTCGAATTTAAATAGGTCATTGAGTAAGGTATTTTATAAAAAAATAATTCAATACTTAAACAATATAAAAGGATTCCATTTTAAATTATTACTAATCTAAGAATTATTTATTAAAAATCGTTGGTTGGGATGACTTCATTAAATTAAAGATGATAATAGGCAAAGATAATTGATTGGTCTCGCTGCGCTCGACTAGATAGAGCGCCATACAAAAGCAATAACTCCGTAAATGCGGCAACTTTTTATTGTAGTGTGTGTAAAAAATCGTATTTTTTGCAAACTGGTATTTTATTATGCCTAAAATTTAATAAAACATTCGGCACGTACACATATCACAGACAGTTTGCAGTGGCTAGCTTGGGTACGCCGAATTTGGCGTACTATTTTATGCCCCATTTGACAAGTACGACGGCGGTATCTAGTCGAGCGCAGCGAGACCAATCATTTATCTATGTTAATAGGTATAGTTAATTGAAATTTAATGAAGTTGTTTCATACTTAGTTAAAAAATGTATTAAGTTGCAAAATATATGTACAATAAATGATATTCTTAGAATGTTTGTTTTCTTTACCAATTTTTTCTTAGTTATTAAAAAAAATCTGGACTTACATAATTTGTGCCTGTACATTAATATATATATATATATATATATATATATATATATATATATATATATAAAAAAAACAATTTGTACATGTTTTACTTCAAACATATAACACCTCGTTTTTGCGTCGGCCGTTAATATTCTCCTTGTTTTGGCTTTTTATTTAAAGTGAAGTCACTGAAATATTTTCGCTTTTAGTTTGTATATGAGTTTAGTTCGTATTCATTCGATTTATTGCTCTGCGGTGAATAATGTGCTCTGTTTTCGTGATCTGTGTTCCTTTTAATTAATGTCAGTCAAGTTAACCAGTGTTGCCAATTAAGACGATTTTCCGTTAGTATAAGAATAACGGAAGAAGCCATGTTTTATTTCTTTAACGCATTTTTACAAGATTTCCACAACAACCTCTACCGCCTTTGAAATGGCTAATCCCACAAAAACTGAAAATGACGATATAGAGATAAGTTCAAATGTTCAATGTTCCTTTTATGAGGATAAGAACAAAAGTTCAATACTCCTTTCTTTCATATCTAATATTACAACTACAAAAAAATTAATAAAAATTTGGTTTTAGTATGTCAATCACAATATAGTATCGTAGCATTTTATTTTTTTAATAGTGAGTGTCTTAACGGATACTATTAACGAGAAAATTCAAAATGCATAGTGGATTTCTACCGGAATTTTATAATAACAAAACAACGGTGGAATTTCAAAATTAATACTGGCAACACCGAGTCAAATTGACATTCGATTGTTTTCTTTCTGATTTTGACTTTTTGTGTTTGTTTGTTTGACTTTGACTACTTTTTCATGTGTACATATTTGTGTCATGTAATTTTTCAAAATAATATTCATTTTTATTAATTAATTAAGTTAATAAATAAATAGTTAGTCAATAAAAATGGAAACGTGTCCGAAAACAATTGCAGATAACGTTTGCAGGACTTGTATGTGTAAATCTACAAATATGATTTCCTTATTCGCGAAAACTTGTAATGACGAATTTTCTCTATCACAAATATTAAGTTTTCTAACAAATATAGATATAAGGGAAGACGATGGTCTATCAAAATATGTCTGCGAAGAGTGCCAAGTGTTATTGAATAAGATTGGAGCGTTTAGAAAGGTTTGTTTAGACACTAATACTAAGTTGATCACGCTTCACGTTAATAACATGATAAATATTGAAGTAAAAGATGAAGTTACAAGCGCTTTATGCGTGGGAAATGGTAATAAAGAATACGAATGCGAGAATTGCTTAGAAAAATTTCAAAATTTACCATTATTTGATATGCATAAAGATATTTGTTATAACGATAAAAAAGATTGTATTAATGATTTCGATATGCCTTCGCCGACTAGGGAAAGCGTTTACACACCCTTGGAGGCCAACGGTGATTATTCTAGTAATAATTTTGAGGAAATAAAACAGGAAATGTATGAAGATTTCATGGAAGTCAATGTCGCGATCGATGTTGAAACAAGATCTGAAAAATCGTCTATAAACGAGCAGTTGCTATGTGTCAACAATACCGTCTTCAGTAGTATAGACGAATTTAAAAGACATATACTAAACGGTGAAACCATTAAACAAGATATCGTTGAGAAAAATACAAATAATTTCAACATAAAATGCCAAAAGTGTACATTATATTTTTCTAATGCCAAATCTTATATGTCACATCTAAAACAATATCATAGCACGTTGAAGTATCAATGTTCGTTGTGCGAAAGGAAATTTAAAAAGAAAACTTCACTCGCCAACCATATAAGAAGACACGAGGATAAGGTTGCGTACATATGTACGACTTGTAAAAGGGAATTTCAGCATCAAGCGCATTTAGATAATCACATATTGTCCATACACACAAGGGAGAAGGGTTTCAAGTGTGAGATTTGTTTTAAAAATTTCATGACTAAAGACAGCCTCGAGGTCCACATAGACGGACATAAGGTAGAGAAAAAACATAGGTGCGAAACGTGCGATAAGGCTTTCACCGTAATTTCCACTTTGAAGGAACACATGCGAAGTCATACGGGGGAAAAGCCCTATTTATGTTCCACATGCGGTAAGAGCTTTAGTCAGGCGAATAATTTGAAACAACATGTAAAAAGACACCAGGGTTTGAAAGAGTTCAAGTGTGAGAAATGCGAGAAAAGGTAAAAAAAATCTTAATAGCATAGATAAATGATTGGTCTCGCTGCGCTCGACTAGATACCGCCGTCGTATTTGTAAAATGCGGCATAAAAAAGTACGCCGAATACGGCGTACCCGAGCCAATCACACTGCAAACTGTCTGTGATGTGTACATGCCGAATGTTTTATTAAATTTTAGGCATAATAAAATAATAGTTTGCGTAGTAAAACTGTGTAAAAATATAATAAAACTGGGTAAAGAGTGATAAAAAGTGACGATTTTTTACACACACTACAATAAAAAGTTCGCTTTTCGAAGCTATTTTACAGCGCTCTATCTAGTCGAGCGCAGCGAGACCAATCTATTATCTCTGCTTAATAGATTAAAAATTGATTTATTTTCAGGCAACTGGACCCATATTTTACATCTTCTTTATATATACATATATTATAAGTAATATAATGCCTCATCTCCTATTACACTTTTGGCAAGTGTTAGAATTTTTATTTTTATTTTAGATGATCCCACAGCTACATTACTTTTTTTTTATTTAACGTACCCTATGTCCCTTTCTGCATCCCTGACAATGTGTTCAAATTTTCCACACTTATATGTTTGTTCAAGTAATAATCATCCAAATCCATTCAGCCGTTTTTGTGTGATCGTTTGTTATTATTAATTTAAAGATTTTAAAATTTGTTATTTTAAAGATAAAAAGAATGGTTGGTATCCTGAGTTTCTTTCAGGGTTTCTTATCAGAACCGTCATCATCTTTGCTTTTTTTTTTCTAATACTCTGGTAAATTTAATTTTTTTATATATATACAATATAACACATACTTTATGGTACATCATTACAGGATTATTCCTAATTGAATGTATCTGTTAATTTTGAATAATCATGTATAGGTACCTACATAAGTTAAAATAAACAACAAAATAAGACGTGTTTTAAGCCTGATTAAATTGTGTTTAATGTTTTTGTAGTAAGACCGTAAGTTGTTAAAATTTTAAACAGCCTGTAGCAGGTGTACAGTCTTGTTATCAACAAGGATGCACTTATGCGAGCTGGCTGCATGTTAGAGTGGGACAAGCGGGCGCGTTGTGTTGCGTTGGTTAGAGGTATTGTTTGTATGTATTTCTGTGTTAGGTTTTTAATTCTTGTACCTACTATTCTTCATTGTAGACAACTCAGGTGTACGCTAGAAACTCAACTGAGTTTATAGTGCACCTCAACTGTGTACCATAATATATTGTTATTCTTGTGTAAATAAATAAATAAAAAAAATAAAAAAAAATTAAATACATAAATTTGTTATAATATGCACAAGAATACTTAATAATAAACTTAAATTACCTACTATAACATATTACAAATAGTCCTACTCTACTAAATCCGTTCATCGTTTTAATGAGGATCATAAGAGTTTCTCAGAGAAACCTAATTGTTAAAAGTAAAGATTAGGATAGAAAGATCAATGGATAGAGGGCATATTTGTATGTATCACATATATCATATTTTCAGATTTGTCTCCAAGGGTGAACTGGTGGCCCACAACCGTAGGCACACGGGTGCACATCCATTCGTATGTGACGATTGCGGAAGCGGTTTCACCACATCCAGCTCTCTAAGGAAGCACTCACGGATACATACAGGGGAGAGACCTTATGCGTGCGATCTGTGCCCAATGAGATTCTCCGCGTCCGGCACACTCAAGAACCATAGGTGAAAACAGAACTATTTATCTTTTTCTATATGTATGTTAAGGTTGACAGACAGGCGTACTAACCACTCGATGCAATGAATGGTACTTTAACGAATACAAATACAGATTCGAATTAATATCCATCAAATACTAATAATAAACAATTTAGGTTAAAAAAATATCTTTTTTATATAGGTAAATAAAGATAAGACAGTCCCTGGGGGGTGGTGACCCGGGAGGTCCTAGGTGGTTATTTGCCAAAGTGGCCACCTCCATGTCTTTCTCAAAATATCTAGTCTCAGAATATCCAGTGTCTCAAAATGTCTAATTGTCCAAAAATGTCTAGTTTCTCAAAATGTCTAATAGTACAAAAATGTCTAGTTTCTCAAAATGTCTAGTTTCTCAAAATCTCTAATTGTCCAAAAATGTCTAGTTTCACAAAATCTCTAATTGTCCAAAAATGTCTAGTTTCTCAAAATGTTAATAGTACAAAAATGTCTAGTTTCTCAAAATGTCTAATTGTCTAAAATGTCTAGTTTCTCAAAATGTCTAATTGTCCAAAATGTCTAGTTTCTCAAAATCTCTAATTGTCCAAAAATGTCTAGTTTCTCAAAATGTCTAGTTTTTCGCGTTTACAAAAAGTTCCAAAAAAAATTAATCATATTAAATGAAGACATCACAATTTATTGTTACAGAAGAACTCACACGAACGAAAGGCCACACAAGTGTACGTACTGCGAGAAAGCTTTCGTACAGAGAAGCGATATGTTGGCCCATGTGCGATGTCACACAGGCGATAGGCCTTACGTATGCCCAAACTGCGGACAGGCCTTCAGGAAGACGTCCAACCTGAAGAGTCACATCAAGACTCATATGAAGGAGCAAAAGGAGTTGTCTATGTTGCAAGAGGTCAATGTGGTTTTGAGTGGGATTCAAGTGGAACATTGAACAAACAATTGATGAATATTGAACAATTTGATGAACAATGTAACAGTGAATTAACATTGAACGGATAAACATTGAAAAGTGGATGAACATTGAACAGTGGATTGACATCAAATGGATAAACTTGGAACAATATATAAAGATTGAACAGTGGATTGACATTAAATGGATAAACTTGGAACAATATATAAAGTGGATTGACATTAAATGGATAAACTTTGAACAAAGTATAAAGATTGAACTGTGGATTAACATTAAATGGATAAACTTTGAACAAAGTATAAAGATTGAACAGTGGATTAACATTAAATGGATAAACTTTGAACAATGTATAAAGTTTGAACAGTGGATTAACATTGAACAAAAGATTAATGATCGTCATTATAAATTTAAATTTACCACAGTTTCAGAGAAAAAGGCCAAGATGACGATCCTGAAAGAAACTCAGGATACTAATTTTTTTTTACCAATTACCAAAGCACCATGGTGTTCTATAAGCTCTTTAGTGATACTGTATATATTTACGGGATAAAAATTAGTTAAACCGAAGTCTGGCGGCAGTAGCCAGGGAGCCACCTCAGGAACTCCGTCACTGCAAGAGGTCTCTTGCAGTGAACGATGGTGAAGACCGCATCAAAATGGGTTAGTCTTAGATGGAGTTAACCGCCATACGGACAGACAAAGCGACTTCGATTTATAAAATATAGACATGTGTGGAATGTGTGTGTGTGAATATGTTTGTTTATATTATGTAATAATAATAATAATGCTGCCTATACAAAATATGACAAGAATAGTACAAAGCGTTTTTTTTTTCTCATAAGTATAATAATTGTAGATTTAAAATAAGCATTATAAATGACAATTCAAATAATTTATTAATTAATAATAAGGTAAAACTGGACCATAGACTTTTTTATCGGTTTCTGTCCAGTTTCCATAGACTAATTTGTATTTATCATTTAAATTTGTAATTACCAATTTTTATTTAAATACCTGCTAATATTTTTGAAAAATTTCAATGTGTTAATATTTAAAATAAATTAATTATGTTTGAACTAAGTACATAAATGTGCTTGTTTTTATTTCAAGTCAACTTTTTGAGTTAAAAATCAAAACCCTTAATTAAATTTTTAACTTTGATTTAAAATCTTGTCTTCTTAAGTTAAAATATTATCTTGACTTTTACTTAAAATCTTAACTGTTTCATTTGAAATTTTGATTTAAAATCTTGCCTTCTTAAGTTATAATATTATCTAAACTCTTAAAAAATGAAACGAAAATCTGACAAAATGGTAAGAAATTTTGATTTTTTTTATTATAATTTCAACATTGACGCTCCACTTGATAATAATAAGTGGCTACCGTCGCCTGTGATACAAGCAACTCCATAGGTTTTCAGTCAAGGATAAGGTATTGCAAAGGAATCCTGTCGGCGATAAATTCCTAATTCTTGTTTTTCAAAGCGAGAAATTTTGCAAATTATTATTGGGACGAAAGGAATGGGATGGGAAAATGGGCTCTGCCATCCCTTACCTACTCATTCACTAGCACACATGCTATTATTATTTCACGACGTGCTTCTGCTTACTGCCGCCAGAAGGGCTACCGAAATGACTACGTCAGGTATCAAAGTAAAATGAAATAGATATCAAGTACATTGCCCGTGTTTAGGGATTTTTACTAGTTGGTGCCCCGCGACTTCGTCCGCGTTCTGGATGAAAAGTATCCTATGTTATTTCTGGTATTCCGGACAGCGTGTGCAAAATGTCATGCTGATCGGTTTAGTAGTTTTTGCGTGATTTTACTCTCATGAGGTCATTATACTGATAGGTGGACCACGGGCACTACCCGATATTGACTTCTCTATTTTACTTCTTAGGTCTATGGTCCATAGGATAGGATGGGGTAATGTGGGCTTTGCCATGTCTTACTCACTCATCGAAACATAAAAGCGCATTTTTATTTTTAATAATTTATTAATAATAAATTTTTATTAAACACAAATGCTGTTACTTATTTCACTGTAGTCTTCTTGTAAGGGAGTGGTTACTGCCGCCATGCTGCTAAATAAAACCAAAGAAAACAGAAAAATAAATTCTTTATATAGTGTCAATAATATCCAACTTATAAGTAAGTAATGTTTATAACGAAATACTTGATCATTAATTTTTTTAATAATTCATACTGAAAAGGAAATTCTATTTTAAAAATACACAATTTTTTTAAAAATTTTAAACCTGTATTGAGATCTCAAGGAAAAAATAACATCACATTTTTTTTTAAATTATCAAAATAGAAATATAAGTATGTCGGTAAAATAATAACTAAAAATCTACTCTTCATTTTGATTATCAATGTAAATAATATTTTTTTTAAAATAAGAAAATTTGTAATTTTTTAATGTATATACATAATTTCTACAAAATCTTTTTATATATTTATGTATATAAATATTTAGCTTCCGTATGTATGTATGTTTGTGTCAACTCAAAAACTAACCGATGTATCAACTCGAAATTTTTTACACATTAGATTTTAACAAAATATTGTTTTTATATACTTTTTATTCCAAAAAGAAACACAAAAATATTCAGCTTTTTATTTATATTTACATTGATATTCAAAAAAAAAAATTAAGGTAGGTTAATTTATTGTCTATATAAAATATAAACTAAAATATATTGTCAAATGAAATTATTATTATTATTATTATTATGCTTAGTATTGACAGACGAATATTCATTGAGCAAAGACTTTTTGTATTAGTACATAATACATAGAAAGTGAAATATCAATAAGAAAAAAAAAACTATGTTTCTGGCAACAAAAAAAATTGAAGGTGTATGTCGCCTTCGCAAAAATGGCTCTAAAACTGTATTACAATCTATATTTTTTAAATATATTATATATATTTATTTACAAATTGTCAACATGAGGTAATATGAATTATACTTTCAACTTTTGTACTGATTTTATACTCGTTTTTAATTACAAAATTTAAAATTTTGTAATTTTTTAAATTACTTACGTATGTTCATAGTTCTAAAAATAATGTCACAAAATGAAATAACTTTAAAAAAAAATTCGTTACACGACTTCCTTCGACTTGGCACGCTTTTTGACTTAATTCAAATTGCAATTATGTAAAATAAATAAATTATTTAAATTAGAAACTAAATAAAAATGTCCCATAATATTATGATTTTGAATGCGTTACGAACAATTATATCCTTTCTTACGATATATAAATCAAACGCAAAATAGGCTAATAACACAATAATTATGCCATTTCCTATTACATCAAAAGTTTTTTAAAAAAAGAGAGCTAAAACGAAAAAAATCATTAATTAATAAAAAAATAATCTGAATTCTATTTTACATAATAGCAATTTTTTTTATTTATATATGATAAAGACTAGTGTAGTATATAGATATATATTTTTCGTCGCATTTCGACACTGTCCAAAATACTTTAACCCCGTATCAAACAATTATTATTATTATTAAAACTTATCTAAGTACTAAAAAAAATACGCGCCGTAATTTATATTTGGCAGTTCGTTTAAATAAAATAAAAAAATATGTACTTATGTGCGCATATAGCTGCCATGTTTTAAAAAAAAAAAAAAAATTAATACTTAAAAAAATATCAACTTACCGAGCGACGAGGTCTAACTTTAAGCACTTAAAGTCTCTATACTAAGAGAAAATAAAACATTACGAAAATAAGCTATTCAAAACGAAAAAAATATCTATTACAAAAATAACAATGTATTTTTTTGATCACAATTCAAAATGTGGCATTTCTTTGGCACCTAAGAATTAAACCGACCGACAGTTTATTGAGAGGCATCAAAAATATACCGAAAAAATACCCTTCTGACCAACAAATATATATTTTAAATATATATTGTACAAATATGTGTACACGCTTACTTTAATTTCCCGCGAAATACCTTTTTTTTGGCAAGTTAGAAGTTTTAGAATTCGAATTTTTAAAAAAAGCTACTACAAATTTGCTTGGTAAAATAATGGTAAATACTCCAATGTTGAGTTCAAATATGTCGGCAATATAAATAGCTTCATTTTTATATGTAGTTAATTTTTTTTATATATAGTACACTATAGCAGTTGTTATAGTATAAAAATTCCCGCATGAAAACACTAGAAATTTTCATAAGAAAACATTTTTTTTGCAACGCGCAAACCTACTGCAAAAAATTACAAACTTAACCTGGAGTGAATGACAATTGCGAGATGTAATGCAACACTTTCTAGAAAAAGAAAAAAATCTAGTCTACCTTTTTTATTGCACTTGTTAAAAAAAAACTGCCAGTAGTAGGACTGAACGTCAGTTAACATCTTAACAAATTATTGACGTAGTTTATCTTATTACGAACCAAGAAGTACTACTAGTTCGGGTAGATGGCGCTTATTTCATACAAAAGTAAACGTCACTGAGGGTGTCGCTCACAGAGCTCAAAAATAGTTTTCGATACCTATGAATAGGTATGGAAAACAAAATAGCGATACCTATGAATAGAATAGGTATGATAAAAAGATAGCTTTTTCTTTAAGTGTTGCAATACATCCCGCAGATGTTATTCACCCCAGATTACCCGGTACCTTTATTTCTTCGTTTCCATAGTATTGTCGGCCATCTTGTCGTTTATCACAGCGACGCATTGACTTGACCAATCGGAACAAAGCGAACAAAAACCAAGCTCACCCATTGGCCAATTTTTTTTCAGACGTGGTAACTAAGAGTAAACGATGGCACTTTTAAACTAGAATGGACATTGCTTTATTTTGTCGTTATTAATTTCTCTAAATAATACGACATGTTCAATATGTTAATATCTCCTATTATTTAAGAAGTTTTCGCGACTAATTTGGCGCACCCCTACATCAAAACTGTTTAAAAAATAATAAATCAAAAATTAAAAAAAAATATATCTCCTGAAAGATATTTAAAAAAATAATAATATTAAGGGCACCCTGTCAAAATAAAAAGCTACTTCTCTAACAACAAAACTGAATCAACTCTGAATAATTTTGGCTTTTTTCATACCACCGGTTCAACTCAAAATAAGAGAATCTTGAATTATATGATCAAATTGTTCGACGAAACTAAAATTTTGAAGAAACTTGATATATTTTTTCGACTTCGACTTTTAAATCAAAAGAGTTTTAAATCGGGACTTCATAAGCACCATTTATATAACTTCTACATAATATTATCTATATTTATGATACATTTATGTATCTTTCAATATTATATGTGTATTGAAGTATTCGTTGTATTAATTTATGGTAAATTGGATGTATAATTATTT
Organism: Synanthedon tipuliformis; assembly: GCA_947623395.1. Taxonomy (NCBI): domain Eukaryota; kingdom Metazoa; phylum Arthropoda; class Insecta; order Lepidoptera; family Sesiidae; genus Synanthedon; species Synanthedon tipuliformis. The sequence continues at coordinate 1,049,602 of OX392434.1, read as the reverse complement.
ATTTTTATGTGTGATTTACACTCGGTCTAAGTGGCACATTTTGGTATTTATAAAAATCACGATTATACTAACGAAATGTTATATATTTTGACTAAGTAACGTCCTATTTGTGTGACTTAAAATACATAAATAGACGCCATTTTAAAAAATATAAAATAGTCAAGAATAAAACAACGGTCAAGAATTTTGAGTTGCGCCAGTTTTGATTTAGGGATGCGACCTTGACGTTTAATTAACACTATTTCTAATTATTACTTTATTGCTATTATTTATTATTATTAAGTATTTATTTTAGAGTATTATTTTATTATTAAAAAAAAAACACTGTTAGTATTAATTCTCGGGGTGAAAATTCGACTTTTGACAGTCACTCAGAGAAAAGGCGAAGACATTTCTTCTTCAAGGGACACTTTGGATCTGATTTCAAGGTATAATACCTTTTTTTATTTATTAAAACACGTCCACAGCACAAACAAAATCGTCAAGTATTGTGTAGTCAGACGACTTAGTTGTTTTTGAGTTAGGGCTGTTTTCAATTTTTTTTACGTGTTCAAACATTGAAACGTATCGCAACGGCTAAATAAACATATTTAGCCAACGACTAAAAATCGCGCACCCTTGTCTATGGTTCGCACTTTTATCACTTTGCGTTGGCCTTTTCCAGAAAGTCCATTTTCAATCTCAACTCGATAAGAAACAATTGTTTCTGCAAAGAGAAAATCTCTTCCTTCTGTCTCAGTTCCATGTTGAGAATTTTCATTTTCGCCTCGTGCTCCCATATGGCGTGTTGTCTTTTCGCCGAGAAATACAGTCTTTCCTCTTCAGTGGCCGTTCCGCAGTCCTGCTTGATCTGTTCGTCTGTCTGTTCGTCTACCCTCTCTTGGCAATTTCTCCTTTCGTCGTCCAGATGGCTCAGATTGAGGGGAGTGTTGGAGAATTCGTTCAGTTTCTGGAGGAACGTCTGCTGTATCCTCGCCTGTTCGAGCGCGTGCGGGTTCAATAGGGGATGCTGGGCGAGTGTCGGTTTCGCCGTTGTTGGCGTGGGGGGAGACTGGGGTATTATTTGCACTTGGGGCTCTAGTACGTTTGGCATTGTGTCGTCGCTGTCGTTCGTGCTTGACAGTTGGCCATTCGACATCTGTGAACAAGTGTCAATGTCAACAAATGTCTAGTTTAGTTTGGCCTATCTTATCTATCTAGTCTAGTGCATGGAGGATAGAGGCATTAGGCAAGAAGGGACTTGACTTGACTGTACTGTTTTGGAAAACTAAGAAAAATTACAGACTTGACTTGACTCTGACTAGTCTCGGGATCTGCTACTTTTGATTTTAATTTCAATTTTTTTCTTTTTTTTTTTAATTAAAAACAGGCTTTTCTACAAATTGCTATTTTTACAAATGACACTGGCAAAAAACATCGGAGAAGATCTGATGGAGCTAAGACATTAAAAGAGAAGAAGAAGAAGAAGAGGAAGATCAACTTATATGGGTGTTAAACTGAAAAAGTAGTTCATAAATTGACCGCAATGGCGCTAGTGTAGCATTGGTGCCATGATATGATTGGTTGGTTTCGTAATTCATGAAAACACTGTACTTATTGACAACATAAATTTTGAAAAAATGTTTAAAAAAAAAATGGTCAAGTTGCAGGTCGCTATACACCGTTGATTTTTTTAATATCAAAGTCGCCGTAAAAAAAGGCTAAAAAAGGTCAAGGTAAATTTTTACTCATAAAATAAAATAAAATAAAACAAAACAGTGGGTAGTACTAAAAAACACATACATTAACTGGCACACAATCTTCTTCTTTAACGCTGTGAACGCTTTCAGCGGCCTGTGAGGCCGACACATCCTCATCTGCGAACAGACGATTAATTAATATTAGACAAATATCAAGAATACTAGCCGTTGCACGCGACTTCGTCCGCGTTCAAAATGTCATATAGAGTGTAGATGTCGTCGGCACATCGTATCATTCCTGGGCAGATATTTCTGTAAAAATTGAGAGGGTCGCCTCATTCCGCTCCGCTTCGCTCGGCTCCCCAAATTTATTTCCATGTAAACCTAACACGCTCATTCTCGCTTTGCTTCGCTCCGCTCCTCGTCGCACCTATTTTTCACTTTTGATGAAATATTTTTGATTTCATACTTTACGATCTGCCCAATTCTACGATCTGCCCACGACATAATATATATAGCCTAAGGCCTTCCTCGATAAATGAACTTATCCAACACAAAAAAAATATTATTATATTCGAACCGGTAGTTCCTGATATTGGCGCGTTCAACCAAACACACAAAGTCTTTAGCTTTATATATCTAATAGTAAGTATATATAAAAGTATAGACTAGCTGTTGCACGCGACTTCATCCGCGTAACTTTATAAAATCACTACCCAACCAAGCATTACTTAAAAAGCATAAGAATTACTTAAAATATTGTAATTTTTGGGTTAAATTGAACACAATGGTTTTTTAATTTTCGTAACTTGATGATTGATGGGTTCACGATTAAACGTGTCAGAGTGGAGAAAATGGGCATTCAAATTTAAGGCGTGCGAAGCCACAGGGCACATTTAGTTTTATTAAAAATTTCAATCACCTTTGACTTCTAGAGGATGCATACTGTGCCAGAGCATGCCGTCTAGCAAACTTGTCGTTTCGGATGGTGGAGGCTGAAAGGTAAGAATAATAATCATAATCTCTCTCTCTCTCTTTAAGTATGTGTGTGAAAGAATTATTAAAATATCTCTAGAAATGAAAAAGTTACGGAACTTTAAAGTTGCACTTGCAACAATAATTTCGTAATAACTGGAGCAACTCATTTTCGGCCTAAGCGTTATTTTAACTGAAGTTGCGGCGTTTGTTATTGTTAAAGTAAGATGGTGCAACCCAGCCTTAGTAAGTAATCTGACCTGTTGGTGTTCGTGGGCTCGCATTTTGCACTTCTTCTTGTAGTTCTCGTACCACATCTTGACCTGCGCAGGAGTGCGAGGCCGCTCGCCGCCACAACGCTTGTTCACCTCCTCGCAAATCGTCGACCACACTAGCTACAACAGTTTTAAGGCACAGCTCACACAGAGCGACTTATATCGCGCCAACTAGCATTTCAATCGGTGCGAGATGCGGCATAAGAGATAATTATATACCCATAGATAAATGATTGGTCTCGCTGCGTTCGACTAGATACCACCGTCTTCTAAAATGCGGCAAAAATTACTATGCCGAATTCGGCGTACCCGAACCAGTCACACTGCAAACTGTCTGTGATGTGTACGTGCCGAATGTTTTATTAAATTTTGAGCATAATAAAATGCCAGATAGCGTAGTGAAACTGTGTAAAAATATAATAAAACTGTGTAAAAAGTGATAAAAAGTGACGGATGTTTTACACACACTACAATAAAAAGTTGCCGCATTCACGCTTTTGTATAGCGCTCTATCTAGTCGAGCGCAGGGAGACCAATCAAATATCTTTGTATATACCCTAGCCAAGAGCAAACGGACAGTCATAAACGCTGCGCTCAGGCTACGCTACGCTTGGGAGAAAGCTTTGTGATTGGTCAAAATTTTATGTGGGCGTTACAACAACCAATCACCGGGCCTTATTTCTTTCGTTTCGTCAATATGCGAAGGGAGCGTTTGCATAGGTATGGTTCTTGGCTAGGGCACCTGTTATTTTATTATGACAAAGATTATCTGGTAGATACAATAATCTACTACAACTATGGATTTTGCGTCATAAATGCAAAAGCGGCACATAAAAAATACGCTTAAAACGGAATCATGGCGGAATCTTGCCTTCGCGCATCGATGGTAAAAGGTAGGAACGACCAAGTTTTACTACTGATTATTAACTCCAAATACTCCAATGTGTTGACCAAATGGAACGTCAGCCTGGCTGTAATAAGCATATAAATAAACACCATAACAAGCTCTAGCTAATTAAATTTAACTACACTACACCATAATTATATCGCTTCCAAGCACGCTATATACGCTATGCTGTAAGTTGCTGAGGAGTTGAACATTCCGCAGAATAACCACTTGTTGCTGCAGCATCAGGTCAAGGTTACCGTGTCATGGAAATACTACCCAAATAACAGTAATCCGAAATTCACATCAATCGTATATGTGAAAGTCGGTGAAATCCCTTCATTGACTAAGAAATGAGCTGATGGTTTTCAAACGCCTCAAGAGAACGAATCGGTCCATCCGTTTGGGAGCTACGAAGCCACAGACAGACAAGTCAAACATACAGCCCGTTTTTGCGTCGGGGTTTAAAAAAGCGATAAAGATTTACATTTATTATTATTTTTTATTTATTAGAGATGAGTTTGCTATTGGCCAGCATCCAGCCGTGTAGCGAAGACGAGGCCTAGATAGAGCAAGATCACCCAGAAGATGCCTATTCACTCCAATTTTGAAAATATTTGGGTTATATTATGAGCTCGGAAACACAGACGCCGGAAGAGTTCCAAACCTTGGCAGTGCGCATTATACCTGAAGGATGTTTTAAAACGCTTGGTCCGAAAAAGAGGGATTTCGACACGATGATGTACATATTAACATGTAGGTAATCTTTTACGTTTATTCTAACTTATTAACGTTATTAATACGCAAACAACAATCTTTTTTTATAATGCATATCTCAAGCGAAATAATTGTATGATACGCGATCGGGTTTTGATAATGTGTTAAAGCAAGATAACTGATTACTTTGACACAATTGTTAAATAACTTTGAATAAATAACATTACTTATACGGTTTATGTAAAGGAGTATTTTTTACTGTATTTTAAGGCTTGCAAATATTGAAATTAAAATCACTTTTAAGAGTTAATCAATTTGAATTAATATAGATGTCGTCGGTACATCGTAGAATTGGGCATATTATGATATTCCTGGGCAGATCATTCATATTTCTGTTAAAACTGAAAGGGTCGCCTCATTCCGCTCCGCTTCGCTCGGCTCGCCAAATTTATTTCCATGTAAACCTAACACGCTCCTCCTCGCTTTGCTTCGCTCCGCTCCTCCTCGTACCTATTTTTGACTTTTGAATTACTAATAATATAAAGAGGAAAGATGTGTTTGTTTTTTGAATTGAATAGTCTCCGAACCTACTGGATCGATTTTTAAATTCTTTCCCCTATAGAAAGCTACATTATCAGCGAGTAACATAGGCTATATTTTATAAAGTTACGCTAGCGAAGTCGCGTGCAACAGCTAGTTATATATAATATATTTCAGGCGTAGCGGCGTCCCTCAAGGCTCCTGTTGGGACCACTCCTGTTCGTCATTTTTGTCATTGATATCCACAAACATATCAAAACAGAACTATGTATGTACTCTGTTTTGCTGACGACATGCAACTTTTTTCCTTTAAAAGTTCTTGCGACGCGTCAGGTGTGGCCAGCATTCTGCAGTAATAATCTTGATCTAGACCCTGGTAAGTGTCAAGACTTGTTCACTTGCTTGGTAGGGATTCGTCTATACGTGATCTCTGTGTTATCTATCATAGCAAGCAATTTTCGACTCACATATTGACCTTTTTTGTCTCTAAACTATTAGTAGTTTAGTAGAACTATTTTACTAAACTATTTCTTTGGAGCTTCTATCGGTCTTACTACAAAAGATTCAATAAGCACTGTTCAAACATGTGCTTAGTTAGACAAGCATTAAGCATTTAAGCATTGGTCAGCGAGCGTTTAAAATATCCCTACCACAAAACCTTATTTAGCGCTTGTATTTGTAGACAGTGTTAAAGTACGTGAATGTTATTGAATTATGGCAACCTTGGCAAACATTCATTCAGTCACTCGCCCTGCATTCATGTCGTTTTCATTTTACGCAAATCTGATAGGCGTATAATGATGAATTTTGGTTTTCACAACCTATTATTACGGACTATATTAATGATATCAGCAAATTATAAGATTTGAATAAGTAATAAATTACAAAAAATACGTTAGATTATTTATAAAATTTCGTAATACCAAAAAATTTTGCGCATAATGGAACGTAACTGACACTGACGTAATTGTCTAATGTGGTCAAATGTAAAGTTTGATTTGTTAAAATTGTTAAAAGTTTGATTTGAGGATCCACCTCTAGCATCACATGGTAGATCATCATTTATTAAATCAGTAATCTTGTTACCAAAGTTATATATTCGAATGGATTAATTCTCTCACGATGTATCATATCTCGAAAATTATCCATGTAATCCATATCCTCCATGACGATATAATCGACATTAAATTTAAAATATCCATACTCATTTATAAAATCAAAAGAAATCTTTAATATTAAGTATACGCAAAACGAAATTTGACTGAACACGTCAGAGGAAGAGAGGCCGTTAACTAGATAGATACTCGTTAAACTAGCATATGGCCGTGGTTAAATATAAATAATGCTCGAGCATTATCTAACCCTAAACAATGCCTAGACACTCTTTTGTAGTAAAGTTTTTTCTAAACTCGTGTTTTAAGCCTGATTAAAGTGTGTTTAATGTTTTTGTGGTAAGACCGTATATGTTATTTAGTAAGTACGTGACCTCACTATCGACTCTAACGGAAGACCAGCGCAGGTTTTTACAACCTGCATTACGATGATATGACGTTTGTGTTTTTATATGTTATAAAAACACAAACGTCATATGTATGTTTCTGTATGTCCTTTGTTGCAAATAAAGTTTATTCTTATTCTTAAATTACTTTAAAAAGCCTTCAGATTTGATTTAAACAATGAGCGCGCGCAAACGTTGCCGCGGTGTTGCAAAAGTGAAATATTAAAAATCGGTAAAGTTGCCAGCAAAAAAATCGGGAGAATTTTATTCGAAATGTAAAACAAGAATCAGCAATATAATAAATTTGTGAGAAATTTGAACAGGAATTTTTGAATTGTCAAAATCATAGAAAAATAGAGACCATAACCAAGTTGAGATATCAAAAGTTACACATCGTATATGCGATTTGTTGTCTTGGTTGTCTTTGTTTTTATATTAATTATAACACACACACACCCACACACACTGCTCATAAACTACCCCAGATGTTTAGAATTAATAAATTATTAAGTACTACGTAATGAAACAATGTAATTGGCAATGTAGGTGGTAATAGTAATAATGTATCAATTGTATCACAGCATACTTATTTCATACAGTAGGCCGACGACGGAGACGTCTAGACAGGGCAATCGTGCGGGGCGTGAGGGGTGAGGCGCGAGTGGGACCTGCCCAAGCTGCATACTTCGTCGTTCTTAGTAGCTTGGGATAAATATTCTAGGGCTATCGCGTCTTTCAGATTTTAATTTATTATATAAATCAAAATGGTGCATACGGCATGTGCTGTAAGTGCGTGCAAATCTTTATCTCGCATAAATAAAGAACTAAGCTTTCATCAATTTCCGCACGATGAAGAAAGGTACTTAAGCACATTTTATATTAGGTACTTAATTAGTGTCAACCCTTCCGTAATTTTTAAATACCTACACAGGCGGCGCTATCGCCCAACATCAAAGGCGTCAGCCTACTGTAGGAAATAAGTATGCTGTGATTGTATGTTATATTGTTTTGCTGTAGGGTTTTTTTACCTGTTTACTCCGATTGGTAGCGTTGTTGGACCGCCCCTGTCTGAGTACGTCCCTGTGTCTCGCAATGAGTTCTAACACAGTCCGTTTCTCCAGTTCGGTGAAGTTCTTGGAGCGCTCCTTGTGGCCGCGTCTCACGCGGATGGTTGCATTCGAACTTCGCGTTGTCATTGCACTCTATAAGGAGATACATTTATGTTTTTAAAGTGGTTTTTTTTTAGAGATGGGTTTGCTCATCTCTAAAAAAGGTAGAATTCCAACAAGTAGGTATAGAGTTCCAACAAGTAGGTAACAGTAGGCACGCGTGAGAACATACAACTTTCGTCCACCTACTTATTTTACCTCTATGGGTTTGCTCATAGATAAATGATTGGTCTCGCTGCGCTGAATAGATACCGCCGTCGTACTAGTAAAATGCGGTATAAAATAGTACGCCGAATTCGGCATACCCGAGCCAGTCACACTGCAAACTGTCTGTGATGTGTACGTGCCGAATGTTTTATTAAATTTTAGGCATAATAAAATACCAGTTTGCGTAGTGAAACTGTGTAAAAGTATAATAAAACTGGGTAAAAAATGATAAAAAGTGACGGTTTTTTACACACACTACAATAAAAAGTTGCCACGTTTTCGGAGCTATTGCTTTTGTACAGCGCTCTATCTAGTCGAGCGCAGCGAGACCAATCCATTATCTTTGGATTTGCTCTTGGCCGACATCAAACTGTGTAGCGAAGATGAGGACTATGATGGAGCGAGCTCACCCAGAAGATGTCTATTCACTCCATTTTTGAAAAGATTTGGGTTATATGAGGTCGGAAACACAGACGCCGACAGGGAGTCCCGATCCTTGGCAGTGCGCTTGGTCCGAAAAAGAGGGATTTGGACAATATGAGGATGGTAACCATCCGTACGTCTGTATGTCAGATGGAAGAAAGAGTAAGGCAGCGGCGGGAAGGTCCTCTCGACCTTACCTTACCTAATTTCTATGAACCTATGATACCTAATTACCTTAATCTTAAGGCTAAAACTAACAAATTCTTTTGTCTTGGACCTAATTTCTATGAACATTTTTCGCTTTTTTACTAAACACAACCCAGCCATATTTATATGTATAAAAAGAAAGGTCCCCCCAGAACTAACAACTTGTAGTGACTTGTCCTACTTAATTTCTAGTAACATTTTTAGCTTTTTATAATATAAAATATATAAATTGCTACCCAGGCAAAATCAGGAACGGGGGTCGCTAGTTTATTATAAAATAAGTCTGCAAAATTTTTATACTTTTTTTACCATTTTTGATACGGTTTTCACTAATGAAAATAGCGATAAACGACCAAGGTTTGTTTGTGTATATAAAATTACACCCACGCGCGCAGCAGGAGCTGATGGTCTCTAGTTTGCAATAAAATTAAAAAAAAACACATTTCAAATATTATTTAAATGTCATTTAAAATAACCAAACGCATAACATATTAATACTATGTTAGTTATGCATTAGTTTAATAAAGTCAAGTTCAATGTTGAATCTAGTTTTTTTTTTTTTTTGCAATCCAAATATATATATGGAGCCGTTAATTTTATACCAGTCTCGGAAACCAGTTATAATAAAATGTTAAGTGTTAATGCCAACCAAACGTTATTAGATTTGAAATACTTCACTCAAAATAGTGTTTAGCTCCCTGAGACCGCGTGGTTCGACTGATCGGACAACTGTTACTGAGGAACGGTGCTGGAAGTATGCACTGCACACTTTCTTTTTTTTTTGACGAGGAGAAATCCGCTTACAGATTCCCTACCGCTGGCTAGGCGATAGGGATATGTGGGGGGTCGCCCAGCACCTGATGTTAGCGGCACTGGGAATACCCACTAAAACTCCCCGGTGCCTCCTTGCCCTGTGAGCGGGGTGAACCGGGCTCTGCCGAGGCACCTAACTCCGATCCACCCCCAGGGCAGCCTAGCCATTACTGGCTAGGCTATCGCCAAAGAAAGGGATTACCCGGAGACACCCAGGCAATACCCACGCGAAAGGGGGGACCTTGTGCAGGCACTCATAGCTAGCCAACCATGATGCACTCCACACTACAGTAGGGTCATAAATGAGCGATTTAGAGGCTATATGAAATATGGGCTCTGGCATCTTAGCTTAGCTTAGCTTAGGGTAATTATCGGCATCGATAAGGAAAAGGATCCTTCGGCACATGGTGGTCTACTGTAAGCGGGTGGTTACGGCTGCCAGACGGGCTGAAAAACGCAGTGCGCTGCGTTAACAGTCGTTGATTTTTTATTTTACAACGCTTAAGAAAAGGGGGAGAGCGTATGAACGGCTTAACCATTTTTTTAAATAATCTATACTAATATTACAAAGCTGAAGAGTTTGTTTGTTTGTTTGTTTGTTTGAACGCGCTAATCTCAGGAACTACTGGTTCGAATTGAAAAATTATTTTTGTGTTGGATAGATCATTAATCGAGGAAGGCTTTAGGCTATATAACATCACGTTGCGACTAATAGGAGCGAAGAAACAGTCGAAAATGTGGAAAAAACGGGGAAAATTATTCATCTTTGAGGGTTACCGTTGCGTGCGCTGCGAAAACCGTTCGAGATACCCAAATGATTCCCAAAATAACTATTCCACGCGGACGAAGTCGCGAGCACCAGCTAGTTAATAATATGTTTGCTCGAATTTCAAATGTAGTCGGGTAGCAAGCTTCTAGTAACATTTTAGTGTGTGTAAACAAAACCAAAAAGTTATGCGCTATATTCCGAATAGCACGCGTGCTAAGTCGCGGACACGAAGCCTGTCTTCAATATTTGTGTTAATGGAAAAAAATGTGCCAGTGTATGGGATAAAACTACAACCGTTGGGATAACAACGAACATTAATTGAGATTTTGTCGTTTCTCGATGTCAAAAGCAAAACACGAACTGATCGCTGATCATCGTTAAAATAATACTGGTTTGTTCAAGGCTTAATCTCTAGTTAAAATTCAAATGTGTCTGGCTGGCTATAAACAGTTCGCAATGTTACCTTAGCTTAGCTTGTATCTGGAAACTAACTTTAGCATTTTTAATTGTGAACTAGCGACCCGCTCCCACCTTCGCTTGGGATGCAAGTATAATTTTAACAATTTTAAGGCTAATAATAATTATAATATACAACAAGTAAAATGTTAACACTAAAAATTACTGAGGTTTAATCTTGTGTTACCTACCATTTGTAATTACATATTACTAAAATCTTTACTATATAGGCACTATGTTATTATTAACTACATTTTAAAACTGTTTAAACTTTTGAGTTTTTTTAGCAATAATTTGTTAAGGCATAAAAAATGAAAAACTGCCAGTTATCTTGATTTTCAACAAAAACGATAATTTCGAACATTCCAGACACTAAGAAAAATAAGTCGCAGCTTTCAGGGTTTTTTCAGGACATATTGAGGTTGAAAAGCTATATAGAAAAGATTTTTCGTATCTGCATTATTTGCAAAGTTATTGCAAGTTATTCAAATATCCTTAAATTTGCAGTTTTTTACCTTTTATCGGTCAACATTTTCATTTTGAAAAAAAAATTTCATCAAAATCCGATTTAAGCGCCTTGAGTTTACAAAACTCTACTTTAATTTTCTGTACGACCATTATTGTCCAAGTAATTAATTATCAAAGTCAAATGCGAATTTTTCGCTTTAATCGAAAATAACTTAGTGACAAATTACCGTATAGAGCCTCATGAGCATGAGGAGGTCAAGTTATAGGGAATCAATGAGCAAAAATTTAAAAAAAAATTTTTTTCGTTGGTTTTCTGATAATTACTCATAAACCGCTAACGAGAAAAATATTTGAAGCTCGGATTCAAAAACTAGAGACTTGAAGCTCCTTTTTTAAAGAGCACCGTACGACCATTTTCTTCGAAGTTACAGCCTGTTACAGCAGTTAAGTTTATTCGAAGTTTTTTATATCCTTTAATTGCGTTTAGTATATATTTTTCACATATACAAAAATATTATATTCTTAGAAAAACCTGATCTTTTATATATATATATATATATATATATATATAATATATATGACGAATTTTTGAGGGAGCCCCGCCTCAACAATCGTCCATTTGCAAATAATGCGACTCATTTTACGATCAAAATAATAATATTAACTAACTATCCTCCAAATGAATACACACATATAGACTTCTAGACGGTTAATAAATTCATAAAAGCATTTAACTGGTCTTATTAATGGTGCAAATTAGTTTCCGAGGTCGAGTTATGCGATAATGAAACCTAACGTCCATGCTTAAAGACTATTTTAATTTAACTTTGTCAATACCTAGTTATTGGGATAGTTACTTGAATCAATGTGTTTTTTTTTAGTACACTAGACACTAAAGTAATATAAATAGGTATGATTTTTTTCTTGTAAAACTTTACGATGCTTTAAAGGGGTGGGAGGGGGGAATCCTTCGAGTGTATTGTAGGCACGTAATTTTCTCAAGTTGGCAACCCTATTCGTTGGTAAAAATGGTCACTTGGTAAACCCGTGTTTACGTTTAGGGGAGAGTACAGGTAAATGTTCGGCGCTTAGATAAATGATTGGTCTCCCTGCGCTCGACTAGAAACCGCCGTCGTACTTGTAAAATGCGGCATAAAATAGTACGCCGAATTCGGCGTACCCGAACTAGTCACACTGCACACTGTCTGTGATGTGTACGTGCCGAATGTTTTATTAAATTTTAGGCATAATAAAATACCAGTTTGCGTAGTGAAACTGTATAAAAATATAATAAAACTGGGTATAAAGTGATAAAGAGTGACGATTTTTTTACACACACTACAATAAAAAGTTGCCACATTTTCGGAGCTATTGCTTTTGTATAGCGCTCTATCTAGTCGAGCGCAGCGAGACCATTTATCTTTGGTTCGGCGCTTTACATTGAGTTGTCAAAAATCTTCAAAAATTGCGTTACGTGATACTTGAACCTCCCCTCAGTTACAATTTACATACTTATAAAAATCCTATTGTGCCAACCCTAACATTGTCTTTGTAGTGGCTCTGAACACTATTGAAATCAATTCTTCTAAATTTTTATTTCATTATGGTCATGTCATGACACTCATGACTAACTAAAATCTATAATTATAAAGAGATGAAGTTCGTTTGTTTGTATGTCATGCATGTGGGTAGGGGGTAATTTTCGAAACTACTCATTCAATTTAAAAAAAGAATTTTTTAGATAATTAGAATTTCAGGACGGGCAAAGGCTAATTAATCAAATAGGCTAATAGTCCAGGAAAAATTAGTTAACAAATACAAAATTTGATTCCCTTAAATAGAGACATTTTTGATATAAGTTTCTAAAATACTAGCTTTTGCACGCGACTTCGCCTGCTTAACTTTAATAAAATATAGTCTATGTTACTCGCTGGATAACGCAGCTTTCTATAAGTGAAATAATTTTTAAAGTTGTTTCACTAGTTTTTGAGTTTATTCATTACAAACATACAAATCTCTTTATAATATTAGTATAGATATAGATTTTATAATACCGATGGGTGAAAGAAATTTTCGATTCCAACCTATAGAAGGGGCAAAATAATTTTTTTTTCTCAAATTATGACAAAAATGGTAAAAAATTTAACTATATCATGCTGCATAGTAGAACCTATATATTCATGCTAATATAATAAATCCAAAAGTAAATCTGTATTTATATTTTTTTTTTATTTGAGATGGGTTTTCTCTTGGCCAACAACTATCTGTGTAGCAAAGATGAGGCCTATGATGGAGTAAGCTCACCCAGAAGATGCCTAGTCACTCCAACTTTAAAAAGATTTGCACTAATATTATAAATGCGAAAGTTTGTATGGATGTATAGATGTTTGTAACTCTTTCATGCAAAAACTACTAAACCAATCACCATGAAATTTTGCATACACATTGTCTGGGACACCAGAAAGGACATAGGGTACCTTTCATCCAGAACGCGTACGAAGTCGCGGGCACCAGCTAGTATAGTTATAGCTAGTATAGTTGAAACAATTTTGATAAAAATTTGCTACAGATAAGTTGACTTGGTAAGTTAGACATACTACTCTTAAAATTTTGCACAGACAATGGGTACTGACGAAAGCTATGCCTGTGATTATATAAATAATCAATATGAAATATTCAATAGTCCGATAAAATTAAAAATAAACAATCAAAATGGCAACCCTAGTTGTAGTTAAAATATACTAGCGACCCACTCAGGATACAATTTCTTATACATGTAAACCTTCCTCGTTTATCCCTCTTTTTATTGGTGAAAATTGTATCAAAATCCGATAGGCGGTTTAGAAGTAGCTAGCAAAGAAACAGACAGACATGGACAGTTTAGCCGACTTGGTTTCAAAATGTTTTGTTTTTCTAATTACATAAAAACTTAATGAGGTTTTAACTTTTGTGAAAAATTATCTAACTGATGGTGAAAACCGCATCAAAATCTGTGGCGTGGTTTAAGAGGTTTTAGCAAATATACAGACAGATATAAGTATATATCAGATATAAAATGATATCTGATTGTTAGTCTAATTGTATTATTTTGCATATTATGCCACTCTTACATTCAATTAAAATACCATTCCTTGTTTGAATCAACTTTGTTATAACAGTAAACTGAGAAGTAGGTATTAAAGGAAAATTAATTTAAATAGAGAATATGTTGATTTGAAAACGAATTTAAATAGAGAAAAATTCGCGCCAATTTTTATGCGGCCAGTTATCTGGTTTTTAGAAGAAAAACAAGGTGTTTACTAACCTTTTTGAAAATGTATTCAGCCAGTAAATTATTTTTCAATGTCCATGAAACACCCGAGGTGATATAGATAATGTTAATATTAGGTACCAGTTAATGTGTTATTATCAAGCAGTTTAGCCCTAATCAATGGTTCAACACTGAAATTCGTTACAGATAACGAATTAATTATACACGATAAGTGCCGATTATGCTGGTTAGGTAGGTGTTATATATTTGTTTTATTTATTGCACGGAACACCGAAAACAATACTATCAGTGGTAGTGACCAGACTAATATATGCGACCGCGGACACAATCGTAATAAAATTATACACGGCGCAGCGTCAAATTACGCGTCTCTCGCTTTTAGTTAAAAGGTTAACAGCCAATTGACTACGGTTTTTTTTAATCAGTTAAAAAAATAAGGACATTACGTCGGCTAGTCCTAACCACTTACCGTTGCTAGCGGGCCGCATTCCACCGTTCTCGAAGTGCGTGGGCCTTTATTTTCATCTTGTTCACGTAACACCACTTCACGAGTAACTATTATTTTGTATAAAATGCAAGGAGGTGCAAAAAAAAATAAAGATGATCACTGTGATACAACTGTCAAAATTGAACTTCACTCGAGTGTACTTGTGCCAAAACATCCATAGACAAGGTTGTTGATCGTAAGGTTAACTATATAAATAGATCGCGTATGCTACTACATACTAGATGGCAGCACTAGTAGTCGATCCATTTTTTTTTCCAAGTTTATGCTACTTATAGCTAGGTGGCTCTGATTACAACTTGAAATGTAGTGACTGCTAGTCTGCTGGTGCCCGCTACTTCAGAATAAAAAAAATAGCAATATAACATCTGCATTACTATTACACTTTTGCTGGGCAAAAGTAATATTTATATTATAAAGGGAGCCGACACTTGCTTGATGGCAGGTGTCGCAATGAGAATTTGTCTATGGCTAGTTTGAAGTGCCCAAAGAAGGAATCACTTCAAAAATTATGAGTTTACTTTTGATTTATTCGGATCACCAATTTTTTTTTAACGTTGACTTCGCCAACTTTCTTGTTTTGAGTGTGTACTTTTGTAGTAACTCATACATGTTGTTCTGTTTTGCCAATTTTTGAAGGCATTCGTATTAATAATGTTTAAGTCGACAGGCTGACGGTCCATTTGATGGTAGCTGGCTACCGTCGCCAGCCAGTATAACACAAACGACACTGGTGCTGCAAATACTTCTGTCGACCATAGTAGGATTAAGGATAAGGATTAGGATGGGATATGGGCTTTGGCATCCCTTACTCACTTACTGAAACACAACAGCACATGTGCTTTTATTTCACGGTATTCTTCTGTAAGCTTTGTCACTATTAAAATAAAACCAATTTAAAATTTTCAATACATTCACAATTTAATTTCAAGAAAAATATATTACCTACATGTAACCTCCAATAAATCTGTGACATTTCGATAAAATACGATTATAAGGGACATTGTTTCAATCCACACTATTATTATATTTGATTCTGATTTGTATAGTAAAGCCAAGGAGACAACGCAAACAATGTAAACAAAGCCGACCCTCTGTCCCTTTCCCTCCCAAGAAGCGGCCGTCTGTCCCTTTCCCTCACAGGAAGCTGTCGTCAGTCCCTTTCCCTCACACGAAGCGGCCTTCTGTCCTTTTCCTTTACACGAAGTGACCGTATGTCCCTTTCCCTCACACGAAGCGGCCCTCTGTCCTTTTCCTTTCATTTTTCATGGTACAGTAGGCCATCTTGACGACAACCCTCGAAATTTTGTTTACTTTGCGTTGTCTCGTTGGCCTTACTTTAAGCTAGGCCCTACTGATTGTGTGAGAATAATCACACTGAAATATAGCTCTTAAAACCTTATGAAGGGGGTTGAATTTTCATTGACAACATGTTTTCGCTAACTACCCACATTTATAAGATACCAAGTTTCTCTAATATATAAATAAAAATATATAACAGATTGTTTAAAAATTTAGTCTTTAGTTTAAAATGTGAAAATAATATTTTATTCATTAAAACCTGAATCACAGAAAAAACAAAAATGTATTAAGTAATGGAAGTTAAAATAAGTTTAATATTAAAACGTTTAACTAATGAAAAAATTTGAAAAACTGTTTTTTTCTTTTATTATTAGCATTGATTTTTAAACGATTTTTAATTAATATTTTATAAATTAAAATCAATTTACAAACACGCCTCAAAGTAAGAAATAATTACAAAGCTTTTTCGATATTTGTTTCTAATTTTTTTTTTTTTCAAGAATCTTAAAAAAATATACATAAAATAGTACAGATTAAGTTATGAATAACTTTTTTTTAATTTAAGAATAGCAATTATTTGCTATATTTTTTTTAATTAGACATTTATTATACAATTTGTTGCATACATTTCAATCGGTCTATGAAATAAAGTAATAAATTTAATATAATATTAACTGTAAGTCTTTTTAAATTAGTTTGATTTCTGATTTCAACATATATAATATAGTAAACTTTGTTCAAATATATCTAAATTTCCTGTAAAATAAAATTGAAGAAAATTTCGAAAATTGTGTTGTTTGCCTTAACCGATAGTAACTAATGTTTGGCATCCCTAACGGAGATATTTCTCAATTGAAAAATTAATTTTGACTTTATTACAGAGACATAAGAACTGTTTTAAGATAATCTTAAGCAGTAATCGATCAAAACATTTAGATATTACATTTAATGGACATCAATTTGCTACAATCCGACAGGAACAGTTGATTCTTTATTTAAAATAGCCACTACGTTCGTTTTCGTATGACACATACTGCAACATAATATAGTATAGTTCGAGATGCGACATAAGAGAATCCAGGCAGGCTTAACATTTATGTTAAGTTTATTGCGCGAGTGTGGAGAGTGACAGTGAAACGTTGCGTGCGCCATTTCACGTGACAGAGGCGAAAGTGATGGCCGAAATGTAGCCACAGTTTGGCCAAACGTTGCGTGCGCCACTCCGCGTGACAGACAGACTAGAGTGTTGGCTAAAATGTGGCCAAACGTTGCGTGCGCCACTCCACGTGACAGACAGAGACGTCGAGAGAATCCGTAACTCATTTTCAATTTATCATTGTAATTATCAATCAGATTATCTTTGTTTTAATTAAATAACAGATGAGGTTATAAATCTATCTCTTATGTCATATCTTATCTTAAAGTTATCCGATGATTTTTGCTACTAGTATTGACATGCATGTCACATATAACTGCTAACATCTAAGTATCTAGTTAGACATTTATTAATGAACAATATATAATTATAAGAAATATTATAGCATATTCGATTTCAATTATAATAATATACTAGTTGACCCCGTCGATTCCATATAAAAATACCATTCGTATATATCCTACTTTTCGAAAATTTTCTTTCATACGAACCTTGTCGTAAATTATTATCCACAACAAAAAAACATCATCAAAATCGGTTGTGCCGTTCTCATATGTGATGCTCATACTTCAGGCCATAAGGGGTACGCGAGTTTCACGTCATCCGTGAAGTGGTATGCAGCACGGATATTATGGATAGGAAATTTCGGATCTGGATGTAGGAATATTATACCGATTTCGGAAATGTAAATTTTTCGGATTATCCGCTAGTTTCGGATTGTAGTGGTTAAGGTTACGGATCTCCATTCCATAATACCCTTATACGCAGGAAAATGTTATTGGGAACCACTGATATAGATACACACATAGACAGATAACACTCAGAATATAAGAATTTATTTATGGCCTAATCTCTGTTGAAACTGTATTCACCAATGCTCTACATAGAATAAAAATGATGCCCCATTTTAAAATTGAACTTTATAACTTACGCATTAAAGTCGACATTATAGTGTTTACATCTGTTGCGTTGAGTTTCCGTTCCATGTGTTGTTATCGTCGTCCGGGGGCGCGTCGCCCGGGAGCCGATGGATGTTACCGCGACGACGTACGGGTACTGCGGACGGCGCCTGAGTACCCGCGCGGGACCCGCCGACGTTCGCTCGGGTATCCCCCACCGGGGACCCGCCGCTCGCGGCCCCCCCGCCCGGTATGAAGCTGCGCAGCCACGCCAAAACTTGCGTGGTCGGATTTAGTATGAGCGTTGCGAACATTGTCGAGAATAGGGCTGCAAAAAATAATCACAATATATTTCTATGATTGTTAAATTTTTATTTTATTTTATCATGTTAAGATCGACAGACAGGCTGACTGACGGTCCACTTAAGTAAGTGGCTACTATCGCCTATCCTATAACACAAGCAACGCCATAGGTGCTGCAAGCGCGCTGCCGAAATACAGCGATTAAGGATAAGGGATAAGGAAGGGATTAGGTAATGGGCACTGCTCTGGCATCCCTTACTCACTCAGTATTTACCACTTTATTTACTGGTATACTCTTTTAAAGGTCAGAGGAGGATAAGGTCCGACAAATTCCAATACTCACACATGAAAGAGTTGAAAGCCGATACTGAAGCCGGGGCCGATGGGGCCGCTGTCCTGCGGGGCAACACCAAAAGAGCCGCCGACGGAGCCAGCTGCAGTTGACGCAGAGTCGCATCGAAATCGGTCAGCTCTCGACTCGGGAACGCAGTCCAAAGCGACAGACACTCCATTGGCAACTGCACGGACATTTCAACTATATTAAAGCGGCTCCTCCACCAAAGAAGCAAAAAACGAGTAAAAAAGCAAAAAAAAAATATGTCATAACCTCCCCGCGACCCCGTTCATCAACGGCCGCGCTACAGTCGTTGAATTTTAGCCGGTACGAGTCCGGCGTAACCCGGCAGCGTCCCCTGCGCTGCCGGGTCCCCATGAGGATTACTCCGCGTTAAAAAATAAGGAAGGGCGGGGGGAACGAAATTTGGGTAACACCTGCAGATTACCTTCAAGGTGTCGGCCAAATGTCTGCGCACAGTCGCTATAGTATCGTCGGACTGAAACTGCGCCATGTGCGACGCGCCTTCCGGAAGCTTAAACTGCAACCGAGCGCCTCTACTTCCGTCGCCAGATGCTGTGAAAAAGGAAAAAGCACCATCAAAATAGTTATAGACGCTCAATTTTTAGACGGATTATTTTATTGCGCACACCCAAAAAGTAAAATGTATTTCATCACTATTTGAATTACTAATCTGACTTTTGCTTGTTCTTAATTCCGTTTCATCTGTGCTTGGGTATTCTATTGAAAAGTCCGTTTCCAAAGACAATCCTGCCGGAAATCGAACCCGAGCCAGGAACCCTAGAACAGAGCGTTAAGGAAAGCACCTTAACCACTCATCCAACGGGGCGAGCGACGCGGCGAAGTCCGCGCTGTATCTTTTTAATAAGTGATCCCAGGCAACACATGGATTGACGATTAACGGGCTTGAATAAAGTTAACGAGTTAACGGAAGTTAACGAGCCCGGTCTTGTGTCAGCTGTGGAAACACACGGATAGATAGATGATCAAAGACTATATAAGTATATTTGGGGTAGATGATGCGATAGATACTCACTAGCTGCAGGCGGTGCGGTGGGCGCCGGATTAGCCGGCGCGGGGGGTGGCCCCTCTCTGGCCCGTCTCTCCGCACGGTCCTGAGCTATCTGCTCCAATATGCGTTGTCTCGCCCGATTGTTCTCTATCTTCTCTCGTTTCCTTTCCTCCTGCAAAGTTTTCGCGAATTTTTTTTTTTTACTTTTAGTCGCAAATTGGGTAGCAATTACCTCAACCCTTCCTTGTCCCTTATCCCTAACCATCTATGGTCGGGTACACACTTGCAGTACCTAACCTATGGCTTTGCTTGTGTTATAGGCGACGACGGTAGCCACCCACCATCGAGTGGACTGTCAGCCTGTCTGTACTAGACCTTAACATTAAAAAAGTCCAAACACTAACGATACCTGGATCTGCTTCAACTCTTGCTCCTGTTGCCACCTCTTCAGTTCGACTACACCCTGGCCTGTTGAGCGACGCTGCAATTCCTTCTGCTTCTCCAGCTGTCAACACAAGTACAGTCAGGTAAACAAGTGCTGTTATACTTATAAGGGGCCGTTCACATGTAACGCGCCGTAACGTTTTTCTGTGGCCTCCCTAAACGTTAACCCGACTATAATATTAAATATGTAACAACGACATTCTATAACTAGAATTCTTTTGGACAGAGAACGTGTTGAGGAGATGTGGCCTTTCTCTTTCTTTTTTTTTTCTTTCTTACCTCCTTTTCCTTCTCTTCCTTCTCTCTGCGTTTCGCTTCGATCAAATCTTGAGCCCTTTCCAACTTCTCATCGATGGTCGCCTGCGATCCTGCGTCTTGTACGACTTCGCCGGACCCTTGCTTCTGGAGGAAAGCACGTCGGAAGTGAATACTTAGCTTTACACAAAAAAAAAAAAGGATAAAAAGTTCATTTTATGGACAACAGGTGTCGCTGCGCCGGCAGGTTATTATACGCGCTGTCGTTTCGTTCCTCAACACGAATTACACTTTTCATACAAAATTGACGGGCCCGTTGGTTGACAGGTAATGATACTTGCCTAACGAATCAGGGTGAACCCCGGGTTCGATTCCCGGCGGGAGCTTTTCAAAGTTGGCTCTGATCTAGTCTAGATTTGGAAGGTAGTGGCAGGGCACACACACACACACACACACACACACACACACACACACACACACACACACACACACACACACACACACACACACACACACAGCGTTTCGCAGTCATTTGTGCAGCCCGTTTGGCGGCAGTAACCAACCTCTTACTACATAAAGTCACCGTGAACCGTGGAAATAATAGCATCTTGTAACGCTTTAGCGTTGAACGAAGGAAGTTAACTTTTGTTGAGGTGACCTCGTTCGGTCTGAGTTCTAGAGTGACAGATTCTATGAAATCAATAAGAAAAATACCTCCGGTCCCGCCGAAGACTGAGAACTGGGTCCCGGGTCACCGGTCTTCGGTCTTTTGTAGCAGACGTCTCCCACACAGACTATCTCGTGCTTGTCACCGGCTTTATCGTTCGCTGCGTCGGTCCTCTGTATCTTCGTCGCTGGACTCGAAAGTTCTGAAATTTAAAAAGACCCGTTAAGGTTGGCGAAGAAAAATTAACATTTTGTGATGATGTATTGTATGCAGTAACGAAGAAGGAGAAATACATTTATTCCTCACTGAAATAAAAAAATAAAAATAAAAGATAAACCTGCAAAAACACAAATTTAAGCAACAAACATGTAACATGTATAGACAAACATTTGAATAACAGATAAAAATAAATAATGTGACGAAATGGTTTGATTCAGTTTACAGACAACACCGACATTCTGCCAGGGAGTAGAGATTTTGAGCCGAAGGAGTCTGCACAGGACAAGGTAGCAGCTAAGACATTGATAAGGAAGTAGCTATTTTTATTCAGAGTCCATTCAACTTTCGCTTTAAACAGGCGGAGCTGAGGACAAGTGTGTGTGTGATCACTCACGTGCTGACAGTGAAAGACGATGTTCCGCTGCAGTCGGATGGTAGACGCTGTACATTGATGGTAGCTCTCTATGGCGTGGCTGTGGCGTGTACGTGGCTGATAGAAGCGGAACTGTATATAAGGAAGCTCAATTCAGCTTTTGTACACTTTCCGAAATTCCGAGCGTTCAGCGCTGTACGCGGCCGATAGACGCGCTGTACAGTGATGGTAGCTCTCTATGACGGTCGTACGTGGCTGATAGAAGCGGAACTGTATATAAGGAAGTCACTACATTTATTCAACTCAATTCAGCTTTTGTCCACTTTCCGAGTTTCCGAGCGTTCAGCGCTGTACGCGGCCGATAGACGCGGTACCTACAGTGGAGATAGCACGCTATGACGGCCATACGCGGCTGATAGAAGCGAAATATTTATTCAGCCCAATTCAGCTTTTGTCCTTAGAAAACAGCAGTTTTGTAAGGAGATGCGTATAACTTTTCGAGTTTCCGGGCGTTCAGCACTGTACGCGGCCGATAGACGCGGTACCTACAGTGGAGATAGCACGCTATGACGGCCATATGCGGCTGATAGAAGCGAAATATTTATTCAGCTCAATTCAGCTTTTGTCCTTAGAAAACAGCAGTTTTGTAAGGAGATGCGTATAACTTTTCGAGTTTCCGGGCGTTCAGCGCTGTACGCGGCCGATAGACGCGGTACCTACAGTGGAGATAGCACGCTATGACGGCCATACGCGGCTGATAGAAGCGAAATATTTATTCAGCTCAATTCAGCTTTTGTCCTTAGAAAACAGCAGTTTTGTAAGGAGATGCGTATAACTTTTCGAGTTTCCGGGCGTTCAGCACTGTACGCGGCCGATAGACGCGGTACACTCTATGACGGACGTACGCGGCTGATAGAAGCGGAACTGTATGTAAGGAAGTAACTACATTTAAACAGCTCAATTCAGCTTTTGTCCTTGTTGACGTGTTCGTTCGTGAGGTAGTAATTTTAATTTGAACATAATGAAGGACTTTTTTTACTTATTAGATTTAAACATTTTAAATGTCACCTATGAATAGCTATCTTATGTCTATGACTGATAGTACAGGCAATAGAGGAGACGGTCTTGTTCATAATGCACTAAAATACAACTCTTTTTTTTTTGTTTGAAATAGGTTCAGTATTACGTTCTGACCCTATATATACAAAATCCTTACAAATTAGGCGAACGGAAGTGCCGCCATTTTGACAAAAACCGTTTCGGCGGAATTAATAAATCGTAATAGTCGAATGAGTCGTAAACAGTAAGTGATAGAAAAAAAAATTATTCGACAAAAAGATAGGAAATTAATTTATCTACAATAAAGGTTATTACCATTTTTGACCTCAAGTGTACGGTTACGGAGATATAGGCCGAAACGGTTTTTGTCAAAATGGCGGCACTTCCGTCCGCCTAATTTGTAAGGATTTTGTGCATTTAGGGTAATTACGTGATACTGAACCTATTTCAAACAAGAAATAAGAGTTGTAATTTAATGCAGAAGAAAATTCTCTATTGCCTGTAGTATGATGGCAGATTAGACATTGTCAGAAGATGGTGGATACTGCTGTCAGACAGTCTATCCACTTTATTTACTTGGAAAACAATGTTAAATTACTGGTTTGATCACAAGCACTCACACAGACTAATTGGACAGTCATTCCATCATCTCATGTGAAGAATAGTGATGGTACAAGGACAAATTGTAAGGTCAACCATACAGTATAATTTCAAAGCTTAACTTTCAACATTTTAATTGCCAATACTAAAGAAACAGTGTAAAATTACCTGTTTGGGTATCATCAATGTCTAGCTCTTCATCGTCTACGGAGAATAGTGAAGGCATTGGGACAAATTTATATGTTATTAAGGTCACCAAATTACAGTATAATTTCAGAGCATAAGTTTTAACATTCATTATTTGATTGCCAATACTAAAGAAACAGTGTAAAATTGTCAGTTTGGACACTAGCACAGATTACTTCGGCAATCATTACATCATCTCGTATGAAGAATAGTGATGGTACAGTGAAAATTGCAAGGTCACCATACAGTATAATTTCAGAGCATAATTTTAAACATTCATTATTTGATTGCCAATACTAAAGATACATTGTAAAATTGTCAGTTTGGACACTAGCACAGTACAGACTACTTCGACAATTATTTCATCATTTCCTATGAAGAATAGTCATGGTATTCATTATTTGATTGCCAATACTAAAGAAACAGTGTAAAATTACCTGTTTGGACACCAGTACAGGCTACTTCAACATGTCCTACGAGGATTAGTGAAGGCACAGGGACAAATTGATATAAAATTCATATGACAGTATAATTTCAAAGCATAAGTTTAAACATTAATGTTTGACAAAGAAACAGTGTAAAATTACCTGTTTGGCTACTGGAACATGCCAAGTTATTGTTATTGACATACTCGTCATCTTCTAATGAAAGCATGGGGACAAATTGACAAACTCTATTAAGGTCACCATACAGTATAATTTCAAAATATAAGTTTAAGCATTCATGGTTTGACATAGAAACAGTGTAAAATTACCTGTTTGGACACCGGCATAGGCAAAGTTATTGTTATTGAAATACTCGTCATCTCCTATGACGACTAGTGAAAGCACGGGGACAAATTGACATAAACACCATTAAGGTCATACAGTATAATTTGAGAGCATTAGTTCAAACATTCATATTTGATTGTCAATATTAAAGAAACAATGTAAAATTACCCATTTGGACATCATCACATATTATGTCTTCATCTTCAATGAAGAATAGTGAAGGCATGGGGACAAATTGACATGAACTTTATTAAGGTCAACAATACAGTATAATTTCAGAGCATAAGTTTAAACATTCATGTTTGATTTCCAATTCAAGAGAAACAGATTAAAATTACCTGAATCTTCATCATCGAGGGGTGATCCGTCATCTCCTATGTAGAATACTGTACGCACAGGGACAAATTGACATGAACTCTATTAAGGTCACCATACAGTATAATTTCAGAGCACAAGTTTTCTTTATTTTTTTTTATTTTTATTAATTTTTGGGGACACAAACAGAAATGAAAACAAAAATATAGAAATAAGAAGACAAGAACATGAACATGAACACATATTCCACAAGTGTGGCCACAGATAGAAGATATCTTACATGTAGAATAGAAACTAAACATCAAGACAAAAAGAACAAAAAGTTGTACAACAATCTATTTTTAATTGCCAATTATACCAAAGAAACAATGTAAAATTACCTAACTGGACGCTATCATTGACTTCTTCGAGAGGTGTTCCGTCATTTCCCATGAAGAATAGTGAAGGCATAGGGACAAAATGACATAAACTCTATTAACTTCACAGTAGAGTATAATTTTAGACGATAAAGAAGAATGGGCGTTTTGGTACCCGCGCCAAATAATAGCAAAGAATTTAGTGTAGGTATTTGAATAGGTATGTATTGCAAAGACCAACAATGTTTACTGAGACGACTCGACTAAAATCTTTGTCCGTTCGGTGATATTCCGATATGAAAATGGCAGATCTCATAGAAAAGCAACATTTGTTACTATTATGATTACAACGTGTTATCGTGCATCACACACAGCGACTATATAAATATTTTTTTATGGTTAAATTGGACAGACAAGCTGACGGTTCACTTGATGGTAGTCTTCTATAACACAACTGTTACAGTCGTCTATAACACAAGCAACAACCATAGATGGATTAAGGATAAGGAGTAAGAGAAAAGGAAGGGATGGGGTGATGGCCTCTGGCATCCCTTACTCCCTCACCGAAACAACAACACATAATCCCCTTTATTCCGTATCACACGCTTTATTGATAACGCAACCTTTATAGACATAAATTAACCTTTAAATTCTAAGCGATATGTCATTTTAAAGGTTAAAAATGTCTATAACGGTTGCGTTGTCTATAAAGTGAATGATACGGAATAAGGTGGAATATGCTTGTTATTTCAAGGTTGTCTCCTGTAAGGGGGTGGTTACTGCCACCAGCCCAAATTACTGCTAAACGCAGTGTGGTGTGTGCCCTGCCTGTACTTATATATACAATTAATATTAAAAAAAAGCGTACAGACACTCTTTTTTTTTCTTCTCTTTTAATGTCTTGACTTCATCAGATATTCTCTGATGATTTTGTAAAATGTCAAAATTCAAAATAAATAAAAAAAAGCGCACATCCCGAGAATAGTCAGTCAAGTCAAGTCCACAATTATTATTTGATTTTTCTTAAAATAGGTCCGTCAAGTAGAAATCAGTCAAGTCAAGTCAACAGCAAAACTGAATGCCTTACGCATCAATGTAAGTATGTACTACAACTATAGACAACTACAACTACGCCATACAAAATACTAGGAACTTTGTGGAACATTCAAAAGTGACATATGCGTATGTAAACATCTGTCATTTAAAACCAACCAAACATCTGTCATTTAAAACCAACCAAACATCTGTCATTTAAAGAAAATGTTACTTTACGTCAACGCATTGGAGTTTAAAATGAATAAGTAGTAGAAGTTGGTCATTACCATCATTTACCATTGACTCCGCGATAAGATTCCGTTTTAGGCATACCTTTTATGTGCCGCTTTGGCATTTATCTTATTCTTCTCTTTTGTGTGTCATTAGTAAAAAAAGCAATTTGTAATAGCCTTTTTTAAAATTAAAATAAAAAGTAGCAGATCCCGATACTAGTCAGTAAAGTCAAGTCCAGTCATGTCATATTTTTTCTTAGTTTTCCTAAACAGGTCCGTAAAGTCCAATGCAGTCAAGTCAAGTCCTTGGTATTTGTCACGCAAATTCCTTACTTGTAGTACTTCGATGGCATCATTACATACGTCAAGATAACGTTGACGTTCGGTGTTACGTCAACGTCATCTTGACGAGCCGTCAAATACAATTTTTCTTAGTTTTCTAAAACAGGTCCGTAAAGTGCAAAGCAGCAGTCAAGTCCTTGGCATTTATCACGCAAATTCCTTACTTGTAGTACTTCGATGGCGTCATTACATACGTCAAGATGACGTTGACGTTCGGTGTTACCTCAACGTCATCTTGACGAGCCGTCAAATACAATTTTTCTTAGTTTTCCAAAACAGGTCCGCAAAGTGCAAAGCAGTCAAGTCAAGTCCTTGGCATTTGTCACGCAAATTCCTTACTTGTAGCACTTCGATGGCGTCGTTACATATACGTCAACATGACTTTGACGTTCGCTGTTACGTCAACGTCATCTTGACGAGCCGTCAAATACAATTTTTCTTAGTTTTCCAAAACAGGTCCGCAAAGTGCAAAGCAGTCAAGTCAAGTCCTTGGCATTTGTCACGCAAATTCCTTACTTGTAGCACTTCGATGGCGTCGTTACATATACGTCAACATGACTTTGACGTTCGCTGTTACGTCAACGTCATCTTGACGAGCCGTCAAATACGTCAAGTATATAATATTTTTTCACAATTTTTTTATCTTCGTTCGCACAGCAAATGAAGACAAGCGCCTTAATGATCTATCGTATCGATAACAATACCTTTCAATTGATCTATTGGTGCGGGTACCAGGCTGCATACAATTTTGCCAATCCCATCCTCCCTTAAACGTTCCTGCTCGATTGAAAATACATACTAAAGAAAATTAATTTAAAATTTACCTGTCGTATAATCCTTCTCGGTGTCAGGCTTATCTTCGACTGTGGGCTTATTTGCGGCCGACGCGGGCATATCCACTGCAGGAGACTGTTGGGCGTTGGCGACGGTATCCACAACGTTTGTGTTTGAACTTGACGCCTTGGACTCTGTATGTAACAAATCGGCGGTTTGCTGTTTTATGCTCTGAGACGATGTGGATGGTTGGACAGACGATGGTGCTAGTTTTTCTGAAAAAAAAAAATTCAATCAATTAAATTAGTAGTATTAGGCAGCCCGTCTGGCGACAGTAACCACCCCCTTACTCCCAGCGCATTTGCAGAACCTATAGTTATCGGTGACGGTAACCACCTACCATCAAGTGGACCATCAAATTCCCCCATAAATATTGTAATTATAATAAGAGTAGAATTATATGTGAAAGAAGAGAAAATAAACGACCCACGCGGGTGGAGTAATCCTTGGGGGTAACTAAAAAAATTAAAAATTAAAGTATCATAAAAAAAATTATTATCAAATAAATTATATTGTTATATTCCTTTATAATAATGGCGAGTTATTCCGCTATCGACTACTCACCATAGGAAATGGCGATTAAAGTGTATTCGACTATTCGCTATA
Source organism: Synanthedon tipuliformis (assembly GCA_947623395.1). Lineage (NCBI taxonomy): Eukaryota > Metazoa > Arthropoda > Insecta > Lepidoptera > Sesiidae > Synanthedon > Synanthedon tipuliformis. Next base: position 1,021,423 of record OX392434.1, on the reverse strand, counting down.
ACAACTATTTGCAACATAAGTATCTATAGAGAAAAATACTTACTATGTTCATCAAGTATCCTATCGATCCGGGTGGCCAAATTATCCGGTAGTACACCTACTTTGCAACATACTTATCTATAGAGAAAAATACTTACTATGTTCATCAAGTATCCTATCGATCCGGGTGGCCAAATTATCCGGTAGTACACCGCCACAGACCACTTCGAGCGGTGTTCCGTTGTGTCCTATGAAGAATAGTGACGGCACGGGGACAAATTGATCTGAACTCTATTAAGGACACCATACAGTTTAATTTCATACAATTGGTTTTTAAAACGTTAATGCTTGATTGACGATACTTAATTAAATTTCAGTTTATAATATACTAGCTGGTGCTCGCGACTTCGTCCACGTGGAATAGTTATTTTGGGAATCATTTGGGTATCTCGAACGGTTTTCGCAGCGCACGCAAGGGAAGCCCTCAAAGATGAATAATTTTCCCCGTTTTTTCCACAATTTCGACTGTTTCTTCGCTCCTATTAGTCGCAACGTAATGTTATATAACACAAAAAGAATTTTTCAATTCGAATCAGTAGTTCCTGAGATTAGCGCGTTCAAACAAACAAATAAACTCTTCAGCTTTATAATATTAGTATAGATTTTTTTTATTTATTATAACTTGATGTTAAGCGGAGACTATTACTTTACCTAATTAATTCTATTTTAAACTACAGTAGATAGTGATTTTTTTATATTGCAACATAGACGAAGTCGCGGGCACCAGCTAGTTATCATCATGATCTTTAGAACAATATTTATTCACTTATATGAGAAACTAATGACTAATTGGTAAAAAAAAATTACATTAAATTCGCATTAACAAACAAACATTATTATTATACATATTATAGTATATTATTATTGTAAAGGATACATATTTGTGCGAAATGCGTGTAGTCTACAGAGCCGCTCTTTAGTTTGATAGCTAGGAAATTATATTCATTCGACAGCCGTTTCAAAATAGCTGCATTATCTAACATGCTGGCCATCTCCACTGACATGTCATTGTCACCTGTAATCAAATAAACATGTTACCTAAAAAAAGTGCCTTGGACTTATTAACATCAATACTAATAATAAATCTGTATGTGTAGGTATTGTATGCTTAGATCTTTAAAGCTACGCAACGGATTTTAATGTGATTTTCACTAATGGATAGATTGCTTCTCGGGGAAGGTTTTGGTATATAATTTACAAAGATACGCGGGCGAAGTCGTGGGCAGCAGCTAGTATACATATAAATCACTAGCTGGTGCTCGCAACTTCGTCCGCTTGGAATAGTTATTTTGGGAATCATTTGGGTATCTCGAACGGTTTTCACAGCGCACGCAACGGAAGCCCTCAAAGATGAATAATTTTCCCCTTTTTCGACTGTTTCTTTGCTCCTATTAGTCGCAACGTGATGTTATATAGCCTAAAGCCTTCCTCGATAAATGATCTATCCAGCACAAAAAGAATTTTTCAATTCGAACCAGTAGTTCCTGAGATTAGCGCGTTCAAACAAACAAACAAACTCTTCAGCTTTATAATATTAGTATAGATAAAACAATACTGTTTCAATACTTGGTAATTATTCAGTAAATCAAGTAAATATTTGGTTGATGATAAGTTTTAGGTTCGAATGTTTATGTGTTAACATTTACATTTGTACCTGAGTCATAGATGTTTGTATTACATCTATAATATGTATGTATTTACAAAAAAAAAGTAATCTATGTAGTATATCAACTGTATGGTATCCATAATACAAGCTTATAGTTGCTTAGTTTGGAACTAGATGGTGTGTAAAGATTGTATAGATTTATTTTATTAATATTAATGTTGAACATTCCATCCGTGCATCTCTAGTAAAAGGTAACTTTCACTAGAAAGCATATGTCCACTACTAAGTGACGAAATTATATATGATATGATTAGTTTCAAATAGCTGGCCACATAGAATTCTAGTTTATTAAGGTCACAATCAAAGGTAGAAATACTACATAATTTTTTTTGCCTGGACAATTAATATGTCAATGCATGGTCAATACATCTGTATTGATAATTATTGACCTCTGAAGTTGTTGCAAGTTGGGTCGCAATAGCTAAAAATAGGTTTTACCGGGAACGCGCGTCTGTACTTGCGCGAACTAGAGATTGAGTTTTTTGATATGGACTCTACAATTTTTATCTGGCAGTTGGTTTGGATGCATAATGGAACCCGAAAGGCACAATTTCTATTAGGATTTAAGATTTATTTATTTTAATTTTAAAGGCGTCGCTATTTATTAACTTGGGTTACATATTATGACAGAAATTTTCTTAGTCACAGATGACACAGCACTATCCATATTGAAGTGGTAAAGAAACTATAACGAAGCTTTTCATATTGCAATATTTGACTGGGATTTATAGAAGAGTTTATTATTCATTTAATTTTTTATTTTGATAATAAATAAGAATAAAAATATATTTTACCTTCAACGAAGACAACGAAAATCGCATTTTTCTGTTTACAGAGAGTCACCGCTTCAGCGATGCTCCCACCGTACCAACGCATCTTGTTAATGCTTTAAAATCTTCTTATTTTAACACATTAACGAATGCCGGCTTTTTTATTACTTTATTGAATAATTCCGATAAAATGCAGCAACAAAATACACAATGGTTACGAAGAAATGACACTTAGAATTTTGACAGTTGTGATTGATTCTGTCATGATTCTGTGACGTGTTTATTTTTGTTTCTCATTCTTTTTGTTTAAATAAGAGGCGACTAAATTAAAATGTCACTAATTCTGGGGCTGACAAAATTCACAGAGGCCATTTTAATTTATCACCTTAATAGATAAGATTGGCCTTTGATTTATATAAATAGTCTATGGTATGCGCGGAGTAATGTGACCTTTAAAAGTTGCTACTGCACAACAGATGGCGTAGTTAAATTGTTTTAATTAAGGAATTTGAGGCCGATAAGAGCACTTTAAAGGCCGATAAATCTGTAACTTACTTGTTTATTCTTTGTGATTATATGATATGATATTATCACAAAGATAATAAATATGTGAATAATGTAAAAGATAACATGTCTATTATAAAATGTATCACTGAAATCACAAAACACAACTAAGTGCCTGCTCAAATTCTCGCAAAACTAAATTCGAGCCATAGATGAATGATTGGTCTCGCTGCGCTCGACTAGACACCGCCGTCATACTTGTAAAATGCGGCATAAAATAGTACGCCGAATTCGGCGTACCTGAGCCAGTCACACTGCAAACTGCCTGTTATGTGTACGTGCCGAATGTTTTATTAAATTTTAGGCATAATAAAATACCAGTTTGAGTAGTGAAACTGTGTAAAAATATAATAAAACTGGGTAAGAAGCGATAAAAACTGATTTTTTTACACACACTACAACACACATTTTCAGAGCTATTGCTTTTGTATAGCGCTCTATCTAGTCGAGCGCAGCGAGACCAATCAATTATCTTTGATTGAAGCTTTTTAGAAAAGAAAATACCTTAGATTAATCATTGGTCTCGTTGGGCTCGACTAGATACCGCGCTATCTAAAAACAATAGCTTCGTGAATGCGGCTACTTTTTAGTGTAGTATATGTAAAACATCGTCACTTTTTATCACTTTTTACACAGTTCATTATGCATCTGTGCGAAGCCGAGGCGAATCAGTTGGTTTTACCAAACGTTATTACGAAATTAATACGATCTGAAATTAATTTGAAATAAGTAGGTATTTGACAAAAGTTACCAAATAAACGACGATCGTAACTAAATAGGTATAAGTATAATAAAATTGCTTAATAATATGTATTTATCGCGGAATATAATTGACAATAAATTATAATTTTTTTTTTTCTAATTATAAGTAATATGTCATCGGACATCTCTAATTATAAGCCGTCAACGCTTCCTCTCGCCACGCTATTTTTAGACGGTGCAGCAATTAACCAATTTGTTTTCGAACGCAACCGGTAACCTCACGCTCGACTAACTTTACTTTATTGCGCTGGCAACATTTTAGCGTCTCTTTGAAAATGAAACTGAAAATTGCGTTCTAAAAATGAAATGATCCGCGAAATGTAGAGATGGTTTCGCGCCTTCGCAGCTTCAAAATGGCCGCCGGTTGACAGCTGTGCGTTACGGATGAATAGATTGTTTGCGTTTGTTTTATTAGGAGTCCCCGTTTGGAATGTCCCGTACACTATTATTTTAAGAAATGTTCTTATTATTCCTGTCGAGACAAACAGATTTTTTTCTTTTTATAATTTCGCGCTAAACTTTTTTGGTATCTAACCTAGGTAATAGCGGGTACACTGCGATGCAATCATAAATTGAACAGCCCGAAAAAAGGCAGTAATCACCCTCTCACAGAAGACCATTGTGAAATAGGTATCGTTCATTAGAAATGTCTTACAGAGTCTATTTTTTACATAATTGTATAAAATTTTTGATACTATAAACCTACAAACTAATTCTTACAAGTACAATATAATATTCTGTTAACAAATCTGTTAATCTGTTATTTCTGATCATATTATAATCCAAACCGCCATAAAAAAACTTTCCCGCCAAAATGCCAAATGTCAAATTGTTATCAAAAGTTTGGCGCCATCTATATTTAAATTTAATTGTACATCGTAACACGAATGTAAGCTATTTTATTGTAATTGATTATTCAAATTAATATAATATTATTCTGAATTTTATTGGAATCTAAAAAAGACTAAAAACTCCGTTGTTTTCATTTCCATATTTTACCTGTGCGGGCGACATCTATGCTTTGGGGTGGTGTACTTTGAGTGTACTAACTTATGACAGCAATTCAGCATGAATGATGTAAAAAGGGAGTGAAATTTAATGAATTGATCGAAAGACCTCCGAGGGTGCGCACTGCGCAGAGTGCGTCACAATTATAAAGTGTTCTGTGCTGTGATTCTCGTTCTCGTTACATTTATTTAATTGTTCTGTATTGTATTTGTTGTGAAGACTGTGGTGAAGACTTCCCTCAGTTTATTTGCAAGAATTTCAATTCCCTCATTTTCAAGAAAATGGTATGTAAACATTCTATTTCATTATTAAAAATATGCATTATGTATGTACATGCTTTAAACCTTGAACGCAAATATTTTTTTTGTCATGATAACTTTCTAACAATAAGTACTACCGACTGTTAGTCGTTATTGAAGAAACAACACAAATTAGACTGATTCACAAATGCCTACGTGTTCATTTGTTTTGTATTAGATATTTATAAAGTATATTATTTTGTCGTTTAAAACTGTTGACGTGCCTACAGATTAAGGGCGGCTTGCACAATATTTTTAACTGTTAAGTAATATTGTTTATTACGTATAGGTATATAATTATATTGTGTAGATACTAAATAATGCCATGGTTATTTTTAAATTTTGAACCTGTTTAAATCATAATTAATTTTTGATAGGATGAAAAACCTCTGACATGTAGGCCTAATATAAGCACTGGACTGGCTGTTCCATACAAATTACAGATAATTTCGTGTGACGTGTACCAATTTGAAATGTCGCTGTACGAAAGTACGGAGAACAAATGTTGACGTTTGCGTATTTTTATTCCGTGTCTGGTCTGCCGACATTACTAGTTTTAGTTCCATGTACTTACGCTCCATAGCCTACAGCGCCAAAATGGCGTTTTTCAAATAGATTTAAAAATAATTTGACAGCAGCCTGTCCTGTGCTATATTACAGGTTAGTGATAAAAACAGATTAAATTATAACCTATTTAAAATTCTTGAAAAATGCTGTGTTTTGACTACACTAACTAATATGTGCGAAAGTGGGTGTTTGTTTGTTACGTGTTCACGCCTGATCTACGCAACCGATCAACTTGAAAATTTTTGTACACGTTGTCAGGGTAATAGAAAAGGATATAGGGTACCTTTCATCCAGAAAAAAGTCCCGAGGGATCATCAAAAAATAAAAATGAAAAATTCAACACCTGACGAAAATATTATGAGCAATAAATGTTTTTACGTCTAAGAAAAAGTGACGCGGTCATAGTCGCGGGCAAAAGCTAGTCTATTATAACAGGCACATTGAAGGGAGTGATCTCACTTACTTTAGAATAAAAAAAAACAATAAACATTTTGTGTCCAAAAACAAGATGGATGCAATATTTTACGATGACAGTTCGCCATAGATTAAAAAAAAGAATTTTATTTAAATAAATTAACTATGTACTTATACAGTAATAGATTCAATTAATTCGTAAATGTAGGTGCATATTTAATATTTACAAAACACAACTACATAGCTATATAAAATCGTAGATGGAAGCAAAAAAAGAAAAATTAGTGACTCATGAATACTGAGTCCAATGAACACAGTATTAAAGGACACATCACTGTCTTGCATACACGCGCGCGACACGTTAACGTAACTAACAACTATGTTATAGCTATGTCAGTATTTTAAAATATGTTCTTATTTTAAAATACTGACATAGCTATTATTAGTTAGAGATGGCATTATCATTATAGCATTATTAAATAAATATATCAATAACTAGCTGTTGCATGCGACTTTGTCGGCGTAACTTTATAAAATAGCCTATGTTACTCGCTGATAACGGTGAAAGCTTCCCAACAGTGAAAGAAATTATTCTAATCCGTCCTGTAGTTTCGGGGCCTATTCAATTCAAACAAACAAACAATCAAATAAAGAAACATTTGGGTTTTTTATGAGGCGGAGGCGAATAAATTATGTTTTTCACGAAAATAATTTTATTAGATGAAATTTTTTTGTGAGGACTTATTTTACCATTTATTCTATTTTTTGACTCTTATGCGTTTCTTGCTTATGTATTACATAAATACGTACTTATATAAAAATCGTAGAAAAATTTATATGTTTGTGCGTTTGTGCAAGCTAATCTTCGAAACTGCCTAATAGATTTGAATGAGGTTTTCAGTTTATAGAATTTTTTATTCTCATATAAAAACAATTTTCTTCACTTATCTATGAGAACTTAAAAACTATATATTTACAACATTAAAGTCCATCGGAGATAGTTTATTTAAGATTATGTAGTGCTGGTCTGTATATATTCTTTTAATTTAAGCTTAAAGCTACACATGCTATTACAATTTTTTAGACTGTCAGGCAATGCATTGTATATCTGTGCTCCCTCATACAATATATTTTTTTTACCGTACTGTGTTCTAATTTTAGGCAATTTAATGGTATTTCTATTTCTAGTGTTGTATTTGTTAAGTCTTTTTTGAAAAGTGATTTGAGAATTTATACTATTTGTTTCTATTTTTCTAATTAACATACATATCGAATAATTATATAGCTTTTTTAAGTTAAAAAATTTAGTTTTATCATAAATTAATTTTGTAGATGTTAAGTAGTCGTAATTAAAAAGAACCTTAATAATTTTCACTAATGTAATAAGATTCCGGTAACGTTTACTGTTAGTTTCATTTTAATCGGTTTAAAAACGAAAAAAAAAATCACAATACGTACGAAAACCGCACGTACGAAGTTGCGGGCACTATAGGAATGAGAAATTATTAAAAAAACTGTTTTCTTTCAGCCTTTAAAAGTGGACGTCAAGACTACCTATTCGACGCGCTCGGATCGCGTCAAAGACATTGACCAGCATCCGACCGAACCATGGATAATCTGCGCTCTTTACAATGGCGTTGTCAACATTTGGAACTTTGATAGCAAGCAGCAAGTCAATGCTATTCAAGTATGCGACGTGCCTATAAGGGCTGTCAAGTTTGTCTCCAGGAAGAATTGGTTCGTGACAGGTTCAGATGATCGGAATGTTAGAATATTTAATTACAATACTCTAGAAATGGTGAACTCTTTCGAAGCCCACGTGGATTATATAAGGAGCATAGTCGTACATAGGAGGCTTCCTCTGATTTTTACATGTAGTGATGATATGCTAGTTAAACAGTGGAACTGGGAACAGAATTGGAAATGCGAACATACATACGAAGGTCATTCGCACTACATAATGCAAATAGCAATTAATGACAAGACTGATAATTTTGCAACTGCCAGTCTCGATAAAACCATTGGATTTTGGCAAATCGGAACATCCACGCCAAACTTTGTATTGACAGGTCATCAGACCGGAGTCAATTGCGTCGATTTCCATAATAGCAAACCTTATCTTATAAGCGGAGCAGAAGACGGTGTTGTTATGATTTGGGATTATCACAATAGAACATGTATACGGTTTTTAACCGCTCATCCCTCGAGCATATCTTGCGTGAAATTCTACGCTAAATTTCCAATTTTCATCACTGGCTCTGGCGATGAAACTGTTAAACTGTATCAAGAGAATACATTTACTCTTCTAGATACACTAAAATACGGTTTAGAGAGAGTGTGGACGATTTCAACACGACCAGATTCGGATTATGTCGCTCTCGGTTACGATGAAGGCACGCTGTTGGTTGATCTTGGAATGGATCCCGTCATATCAATGGATCCCGTTAACAATAAAATTATCTTGGCCAAAAGTGGTGAGCTTCAACAGGTTAATCTAAAATCGTTACCGTACGATTTGAAATTTAAAAGCGGTGAAATTATCCCGGTTGTGGCTAAAAATTTGGGCTTAAATGATATATTTTCTCAATCCATTGCGTACAACAATAATGGTAGATTTATAGCAGTTTGCGGTGAAGGAGAATATACTATTTATACTGCTATGGCCTTAAGAGTTAAAGCTTATGGTAGTGCTGAGGAATTTGCATGGTCCTTCTTTAATGATTATGCAACTCTTGACGATAACACAATAAAAGTTTTTAGTAATTTCAAAGAGAGAAGTGTTCTTAATCCTGACTTGGGTGCGGTTAACATTTTTGGCGGAAACCTACTAGGCGTGAAAGCAAGCACCGGATCTCTATTGAGTTTCTATGATTGGGAAGATCTAAAACTAATTAGAAGTATTGAAATTAGAGTACGTCATGTATATTGGTCTAATAATGGTGAATATTTATGTTTGACCACTGAAGAAGCATTTTTTATTCTAAAATATAATACTAAAGATGTAGACTCGCTAAAAACTAATGGCGCAGCTATGCTCGAAGAGGATGATACTTTGAAGTTGATGGAAGAAGTAAAAGAAAAGGTACAATCAGGTTTATGGATTGAAGACTGTTTTGTTTACACTACTTCAACGCACAAATTGAATTATTACATCGGTGGTGAAATCGTGACCGTAATGAATACAAATCTACCTCTATATATCCTAGGATACTGTGCCAATAAGGACCAGCTATTTGTCAGCGATAAAGATTTAAACATAATCTCTTATGAGCTCTCATATTCGGTATTACAGTATAAATCGTTTATATTTCGTAGAAATTTAACAGCCGCCGATGAAGTGTCTATGTCGATACCGGACGGAGAACGCGACGGTGTTGGAAAGTTTTTAGATAAAGCTGGCTATAAAGAGATGGCACTTCAGATGACAACCGATAAGAAACATCAATTTGATATAGCTATCTTTTTAAGAAAACTACAAACGGCCAAAGAGATTGCTGAAGACATTACTAATGAAATGGAAATAAATGAAGCCGCGTCGATATGGTCACGCTTAGGAGAAGCAGCGAAGTTGAGCGGTGACTTTGAAATGTTAAAGATGTGTTACAAAAAGTCGAACAATTTTCAGGACTTACTTTTGTACGCTTCGTCCATTGGCGATGGAAATTTACTGAGCGAAGTTGCTGCATTATCAGAAAGTAATGGCCTAGCTAACGTAGCATTCATGGCTAACTTCATACTGAACAATTTGGACACATGTGTCGAAATACTGCTTAAAAATAAAAAGATAGCGGAAGCAGCTTTCTTTGCACGATCGTATGTGCCTTCAAAGATAAATGAAATAGTTGGGTTATGGAGATCAGATGTGAATAATAAAGTAGCTCGAACCATAGCCGATCCTATCCATTACGACAATTTATTTCCTGAATACGAAGAGTCGTTGCTTCTGGAAAAGTATCAGCAAGAGTTTCAGGGTTCGAAAACCTGTGGCTCAGATTGGCTGTTGAGCAATGATCAGAGACATTTAGTAAAAGAGAAAGTGGAGAAAGAAAATTAAGACATTTAATAACAATAACAGTACAAAGAAATAATATAAAATTTATAAAGTACTTAAGCTAAAGTTGAGTTACTGAGTTTCTGCAGGAAGGGGGAAGCAGTCATTTCTTTTTTTTAGACCTGGGTTTGATGGAGCGAGCTCACCTAGAAGATTTTTATTTTATTTTAGTTATTAAATACGTTTGGTTTTTATTTTATTTGTCATATTTTATATTTTTTTATTCACGTGTTAAATTACCATTGTAGTGGAATCAAGAAACGTTAACCCTGCAGTGGTCGCACTTCAAATAAATAAGGACGTAAGTGGTCGCGCGGATTACATAATATATGTAAACTCGACAAATAAAGTGCTTTATCACCCTAAGATTGAACATTGTTTGTATGTTGTAGAATGATAAGGTCTGTTTTTCTTTGAAAATTCAAAGTGACAATTTCTATTGCTATCTTTATTAGCGATGAGACAAAATATGTCAATCAGTAATCAATACCTATTTCAAATGTAAGCCTTAGCGAATTTTGAAATGAATGGAATTTCTAATCGAAACTGATAAAGCACTTTTCTTGTCTGCTTTACAATCCATTTTAAAATAAGATTAAAACTAAAATGTTTTAATTTTAGTTTTAATTTTAAATTATCAGTCTGCTTTATTTCGTTTTTAAATTCAGTAACATAAAGTATTCTTTATTACTTAAACTTAAATAACATATTAAGTAAAAAATATTTCTTCAATTTAGAAAAAATAACAAACTAAAAAAATAAAAAAGTAATATTGAAAAAAAAATAACTTGAAGTACTAGAGGAGTGACAAAAGATATTTAATATTGCAACTGTGGATTACTATAATAGGTATTGTAATCCGCACGACCTTTGCAGGGTAGATGTCCGTTTCAAGTGTTAAAAAACATAAAAAACTTAGAAGTTAGAAAACTTTGTACTGAAATTGTTAAATCGCAGTGACTGTGGGTGGACGGAAAATGTTAAATCTAACTAACAATGTTTTGTTAGAATGTTACCGCAGCGAAAGCGCCTTAAGTTAAGCTAAACGTGTTAAGTGTTAGAATCTCGATAACTTATGTTTTCAGCAAAATAGATATTAAATACATACTGTAATACTTATTTATTGTGTTTTAATAGATAAAATAGTTACCTACCCACAATCCAAAGTTTTAGGGCGGACGATTATTTCGATTAAAATCATTTTTGTAATTTCCATTTGATGAAAATTACTTAGATTGATTTTTTAAAAAAAATAAATAAAAGAAATCTAATATTTAATCTATAATAGTAGGTATAAATAAAATTTCTAAAATGTGCAGAAATTGTGACACTTTCGCGGGTTGAATTCTTGTTAGTGGCACAACTTGTAACGGCAAGTTACAATTTAGGAAAGAGTGTCAATAAAATTGAGTAGATCATTCTTATTATTTTTTTTCAAACTTGTTGGTAGGTTGCCACTTTTTAGATATTGCCACAATGACTCTCGATGTTAATATTGCGAAATAAACAGCTTCGACTGGGTAGGAATATTCAAGAAAATAATAGTTAACTCAATCCAATAAATAAAATATAGGTTTTAAAAAAATACCACTAAGTACTTGTAGTTTTAGCCACTTTGCAACTAACTCCGATTTTTGTAGTCTAATCATCTACAGCTTGCTCACTTTAAAGCCAAACCTTTGCTGTTGAGGAATTGAGTTTTAAATATCACTGGCTGATTTTAAAAAGAAATTATATTTGAACTAGGGTTTAAATTGAAAATAAATTTGTAGAGAACTTTCTATGACAGTGAAAATTAGGAAGTCAGTTTTGTCTGAGGGTTTTGAGATATATTTTGTAGTAGAAACAGGAAAAATGTTTATTAAGTTTTGTTTATAATGTTTGTGTTTTGAAATGAAATTACGTAATTAAATATATTGAAATAATGTGCACATGAGAATTGGATATTTCATTTAATCACGCTCTGCTACCAGATCCCAAGAATCTTCACCGCTATCATGTACGAGATATAAGAAGTGATATGAGATGGATAAACCAACAATATTTGCAACTAAATTGCACAGTCAAAGATGTTTAATTTTATTTTTAATCACATGCAAACGAAATTAAATAAATAAAACGAAGACAGCCACACAGAGTGTGCCGCTAAAACATCCGCAGGGAACGCTCGGACGCTTTCCCGCGCAATAAGACGTCAAAAAGCCCGCCCAAACCGATCCATCAAGTTGACGTCCCGACTCATCGTACAAAACGGCAAAGATTTCAGCTCGTTAGGCTTTGATGACTTTGTTAATTGTTATTTGGCACCAAATTAGATTTAAACCATTTAGTGACGTTTGAATTGATTATTGCGACGCGTGTTTGGCGTACGGTATGTTAATTTGAATTCTTCTCGTGTATTCGTTGTGTCTGTGTAGTGGCTGTTTGTTTTAATGTCTTTGCCATGTCTTCGGTTTAAAAAACAAAACTCTCAAATGGGACGGATTGGTTCTACCGTGAAATTTATTTCCTTCGCAAGTTTGTTTTTGTGAACAGCTCTTAATAATTTTTAGATTTTTATTAATTCTGACCAATAAAGATTGAATAAAGTCTTTTTTCCTTATTTCTTTCTATTTTTATCTTAACATAGGTATTATAAAACAAAAGTCCCCGTCGCACCTGTCTGTGTAATTCTATCTTACTAATCTTACTAATATTATAAACTAGCTGGTGCCCGCGACTTCGTCCGCGTTCTGGATGAAAGGTACCCTATGTCCTTTTTGGAGTCCCAGACAACGTGTATGCAAAATTTACAACGCCATCTAGGGAATTCTGTTTGAAGCAATGTAGTACTCTAATTCATCTAAAAGTTAACAGATGGCACTACATGTTAGTTATAGTTTATAAAATTACGTGTTAATAAAATTAAAGCTGCTGCCCGCGACTTCGCCCGCGTAACTTAGTAAATTATGTACTTAAACCTTCCTCGAGAACCACTCTACCCATTAGTGAAAACCGCATTAAAATCCGTTGCGTAGTTTTAAAGATCTAAGCATACAAAGGGACATAGGGACAGAAAAAGCGACTTTGTTTTATACTATGTAGTGATGATGCGAAAGTTTGTATGGATGTTTGCAACTCTTTCACGCAAAAACTACTGAACCGATCATCATGAAATTTTGCATACACGCTGTCAGGGATACAAGAAAGGACATAGGGTACCTTTCATCCAGAAAAAAATACTGCTCCCGAGGGATCATCTAAAAGTAAGGAAACTAACTCCTAGCTAAGTGGCAATAACAATGTCAGGTGATATATTGCTTTTTCAACGCGGACGAAGTTGCGAGCACCAGCTAGTGTAGGTATATGTTCGCGGTGATGTCAAAAACTACTGAACGGATTTTCATGCGGTTTTAATCTATCAACAGCAGAGTGATTCCTGAGGAGGATCGAAAATGATGGTAGGTATTTCATCAAGATCTCGGGTTGGTGCTTCCAGTGCAGTTAGGTGCTTTGGAGATCCCTTCGAGCGATTTCAGTGGTTGATTGACGGATTGACGTGATTGAAGCCTTTTTAAAGGCTTTTTTCGTTTCAGTCTCGAAATTTAGTTTTGTTATAACTCTGTTGTTTGTTGACGGATTTTGCTGCGGTTTTCTTTGGTTGCAGCCTTTTTCAAGGCTCTTCAGGGTGGCCAGCAGTAATTTCTGTTTTTGTTGTTGTTGTTATCGTTTTTGTTGATTTTGTTATTTTCATAAAATTTTTAATTTTCATTAAGAGTTTTATAAAACTTGTTAGTTTTTCTGTTGTTTTTGGACTCACTAGGGGTCACTCGTGACACTCTAGTGTTGTTATTGTTGTTATTTATTGTTATCCGTTGTTATTCGTGTTTTTTACACTGATTCTGTTGATTTTTGTTGATTATTTGACCTTTTTGTTGCTGCATCGGCCATAATCCCTTAGTGATAGGCTCACTACCTACCCCGAGGGCCGACAGGGCCACAACTTGGCCATGTCGGACTCCACAGGGGCCGATCGAACTAACCAACAGGGGAAAAAAGGGAGAAATCTCCCCTCGTCTGTAGCTGTTACCCGTTCGCAGACGCGAAAACGCGCGGCCAAGAATCAGGAGAGTGCAATGGGGTCCTCTCGTCCCTCCTCAGCCTCGAGCAGGCGGAGCAAGTTCTTCGGATCATCAGCATCCGAGGACTCGGAGTCTGTGGAGGAACCAGCGGTCCCTCCTAAGATCTCGAAGAGGGGCAAAGGCAGTGCCAAGCCCCATGGACATGACACTGGCATGTCAAGGGCTCGTCGAGAGCTCAGGGAGATCGAGTCGGACTCGTCGGAGGATGAGTTCCACTCGATGAAGTCCTCTTCCCCTTCGGGCTCCATCGAAGGTCTCACCCAGAAGGCGGAGGAAAGCGCCTCGTTGATTCTGGAGGTTGTTCGGAAATCGGGCAACTTCAAGGGGTCCTGTCAACGGGACATCAAGGAGGCGACCAATTCCCTTGTCGAAATAGTCAAGGCGGTGGCGGAGCGGAAGACTAATAAGGAAGTCCGACGCCTTAAAGCGGACAACAAGCGCCTTCGCGGGCAAATGGAGGCCCTATTTACGGAAGTGAAAGCGTTGCGGCGGTCTTTTTCGGAGAGGCCTCGTCCCGAATCCGCAGCTGACTTGCAACCACAGATAGGAACGCCCGAAACAATGGCTGACAGCCAGTCACTGTCTCGGGCAGAGTTCTTAGAAGCCTTCGGCTCCCTACAGGCGGAGCTCATGAACCACATCGGGGGCATGGTGAATGCGCGCCTCGAGGGTTTGGAGCTGGACGGGAGGCTGCTCCCGGCGGAACGCATTCGGCCGCCACTAATGGCGGATCGTAAGGCGAAGGACCGCGAATCGGCCGCTCAGGGAGTGACGGTGACAACTCTCACCCCCCCGGCTAACCTGCCCAAGATCGCGAGGGCCGCCAAAGTGGCAAAGCCCTCAGCCCGCAAGGTCCCGGAGCCGCTGCCTGAGCCATCGACTGAGTCCGCTGGAGCCGTCGGAAGTTGGTCCGAAGTCGTCCGGCGCAAAAAGCGCGCCCCCGCTGCTCCTATTCCGGCGGCGGCTAAATCGAGTGCACCGAAGCTCCCGAAGGAGCCAAAAAAGTTAGCCGTGGTGGTGGCCCTAAAACCGGAGGCGATTGAAAAGGGCGCCACCTACAATAAGGCAATTGCACGGACCAAGGCGGCGGTGTCGCTCGATGCCCTCGGGATTGGGCCGGCACAATTCCGTACGGGCATCACGGGAGCCCGAATTATTGAGCTCCCGAAGGAGACGACGCCTGTTCAGGCGGACCGACTCGCGGCGGAGATAAGTGCCGTGCTTGGAGATGAGGCGAGAGTCACACGCCCGGTGAAATCAGTCGACATCCGAATCAACGGACTGGATGATTCCGTGTCGGCTGAAGAGGTAAAGGCGGCTCTAATATCGAGCACGGGTCACCCCCCCGAGCACATCAGGGTGGGTAAGGTACACCCTGGTATCAGAGGGGTGGGCTCGGCTTTCGCCTCTTGCCCTATTGAAGCCGCCAGGAAACTGGCGATCGGCGGTAGGCTGACGGTGGGCTGGAGCTCAGCTTCGGTGCAGATATTGGAACAGCGCCCCATGCGCTGCTTCAGATGCATGGGGCTTGGCCATCCTGTGGTCAGGTGCCCGTCCAAAAAGGACCGCAGCGGCCTTTGTTACCGCTGTGGACTAGATGGGCACTCCGCCAATCAATGTGAGGCCGCATACAAATGCGGAGTCTGCGCCGATGCTGGTCTCCCGGCCAGCCACCGCATGGGAGGGCTTAATTGCTCTCCTCCGGTCATCAGGGGCCGTCTCGCAGCGGCCGCACCGGTAGCATTAGCCCGTGCGGCAAGGGAGGAGCCCATGGACACTCTCAATGCCCAGTAAGTCCTCAACAAGAATCCTCCAGGCGAACATCAACCACTGCGCCGGGGCACAAGACCTATTGTGTCAGTCCATGGCGGAGTGGGAGATTCACCTGGCGGTCGTGGCGGAGCCATACGCTGTTCCCCAAAATCTCAACTGGTTGGGGGACCTCGATGACTCCGCTGCAGTCTTGTTGAGGCCTGGTGGCGGAGCTCCTCCCCTTTCCCTCAGGGAGAGAGGTTCGGGCTTTGTTGCAGCAGACTGGGGGAGAATGGTGGTCGTATCGACCTACTTCTCCCCTAACCGTAGCCGGGCGGATTTCGAGTCCTTCCTGGCTACGGTGGAGGGTGTGGTGAGGCGTGCGGCCCCACTTCCAGTCTTGGTGGCGGGGGACTTCAACGCCAAATCAACGGCGTGGGGGTCCCCCCGTACGGACGTGAGGGGGGGTATCCTGGAGTCCTGGGCGTTGGGCCTGGGACTTCAGATACTCAACCAAGGTACCACTCCCACGTGCGTACGGTGGCAAGGTACGTCCATAGTGGACGTATCCTTTGCCACTGCCACCCTTGCTGCCACAATCCGAAGCTGGCGGGTCGAGAAAGAAGTGGAGACCCTATCGGACCACCTCTACGTCCGATACGAGGTCTCCACGCGGGCCCCCAGCGCGTCACAGCGTCGGGATACTACGGCGAGGGTCGCCTTTCCCAGGTGGGCACTCGCCAAGCTCCGCCCGGATGTGGCGGAGGAGGCTGCGATGGTGAGGGAGTGGTCCCCTCTCCCCCCTCATCTCGCAGGGGATCCCGACGGCATGGCCGACCACTTTGCAGACGACCTTCGAGCCGTCTGCAATGCTGCTATGCCGCTGTGGCGCCCTCCTCCAAAATGGAAGAGGGTGTATTGGTGGGCGCAGGAGGTAGCCCTCCTGCGCACCAAGTGCCTAGCCGCGAGACGCGCTCTCCTCCGTTGCCGGAGAAGGCGCTCCAGGAGGACGCCTGACGAAGAGGTCCTCCTTCGTCAGGCGTACAGGGAGGCTCACAAGGCCCTGCAGAAAGGGATTTGCAGGGCCAAGGAAGAAGCTCATGAGCGCTTCCTAGCCCTCCTGGACGCTGACCCCTGGGGCCGTCCGTACAGGGCAGTGAGGGGGAAGTTTGCTTCAAGCTCCTCCTCCACTGCCAACCTCGATCCAACGCTGCTCGACGAGGTCGTGGGGTCTCTCTTTCCGACCCCCGGCCCATTCGAGCCCCCACCTATGGAGCCTCCGGAACCGCTGCCGGAGGCTGCGCTGCAGGGCCCTCCCGTCTCCGACGTAGAGTTCGAGGCAGTGAGGGAGCGGATCGGGAGGAAAAAGACGGCCCCGGGACCTGATGGGGTTCCGGCTAAGGCACTGGCGATAGCGCTGGGGCCTTTGGAGGAGAGGTTCCGGGCGTTACTAGACGTGAGCATTGCCCGGGGCAAGTTCCCGGCGAGGTGGAAGGTGGGGCGTCTCTGCCTTTTACGTAAGGAGGGCCGCCCTGCCGACTCGCCGGCGGGATACCGACCGGTGGTCCTGCTCGACGATTCCGGCAAAGCCATGGAGAGGATCATGGCTCGTCGGATAGTCGAGCATCTGGAAACGGAGGGGCCGAACCTGGATGAACACCAGTTCGGCTTCCGCACCGGTCGGTCAACAAACGATGCAGTGAGCCTCGTCAAGCGTTGGACTGAGGAGGCCACCGGCAGAGGGGAGGCTGTTGTTGCGGTGTCGCTCGACATCCGCAACGCCTTCAACAGCCTCCCCCACGAATGTATCAGGGCGGCACTCAAATTCCACCGAGTGCCGTCCTACCTCTGCGCCCTCGTTGACGACTACCTCACCGAACGGGTAGTGCTGTACGAGGGCGCAGATGGGCGTGTTTTACGCCGGCCAATGGCGGTAGGCGTACCCCAGGGGGCCGTTCTCGGTCCCCTACTATGGAACTTGGGGTACAACTGGGTCCTGCGAGGCAATCTCCTACCCAAAATGGAGATTGTCTGCTTTGCCGACGACACTCTGGTCGCGGCAAGAGCGCAGACGTGGGAAATGGCAGAACGGCTAGCGTCGGTCGGCACCTCCTTGGTCGTCCGGCGCATCCGTCTGCTTGGATTGGAGGTGGCCCTAGACAAAACTAGGGCCATGGGTTTCCATCCCCCACGCCGCAGGATCCCTCCGGGGCTCCGAGTCCGAGTGGAGGGGGTCCGGATCCCG
Source organism: Synanthedon tipuliformis (assembly GCA_947623395.1). Taxonomy (NCBI): domain Eukaryota; kingdom Metazoa; phylum Arthropoda; class Insecta; order Lepidoptera; family Sesiidae; genus Synanthedon; species Synanthedon tipuliformis. The sequence continues at coordinate 1,003,165 of OX392434.1, read as the reverse complement.
GTCGAGATGCACATTAAGTATCTCGGCCTAACACTGGACCCCCGCTGGAATTTCGAGGAGCATTTCAAGCTCCTCGTTCCACGGCTGACCGCCACCGCAGCCGCACTCGGACGGCTCCTCCCGAATCAGGGAGGACCCAATTCGGCGTGCCGTCGGCTCTACCACGGGGTGGTAAGGTCGATGGCACTCTACGGAGCCCCGGTCTGGGCGGAGAGTCTCACTCCTCGCACCCGGGCCCTCCTACGGAGGCCTCAAAGGGTCATCGCGATCCGGGCCGTGCGGGCTTACCGCACGGTCAGCCACGGGGCTGCCTGCGTGCTTGCAGGCATGCTTCCGTGGGATGTCGATGCTCTAGTTTTGTCCCAGATGCATCGGCATCGGGTCGCCGCAAGGGCCCTTGGAGGAAGACCCGTTGCCGAGGACGCGCAACGGGTCCGTGCTGAGGCACAGGAGAGGGCCATCGAAGACTGGAGTGAGGCTCTGCGAGAGCCTACCGCCGGGCACCGGACGATCCTCGCGGTTCGTCCGGTGTTGGAAGATTGGGTGAGGCGCCTAAGAGGTGGCCTCACATTCCATATGGTGCAGGTAATGACTGGACACGGGTGCTTCGGTCGTTATCTGCACCGTATAAAAAGGGAGGAGTCGCCGCGGTGTCACCACTGCGGCGACCCCGATGACACGGCCGAGCACACACTCCAAGTGTGCTCGGCCTGGAGACCCCAGCGCCGGGAGTTGATGGCGGCGCTGGGTGGTGGAGATGTCACACTGCCAAACATGGTCGAAGCCATGCTTGGCAGTGTGACAATCTGGAAAGCAGTTGCTTCCTTCTGCGGTTCTGTAATGTCGCAGAAGGAGGCAGCTGAGAGGGAGCGAGAGGAAGAGGCCGGTCTCGCTTCCCTCAGACGCAGACGGTTGGGCAGAAGAAGGCGGGCATACCTAGCCCGTCTTTAACTGTCCATTGGGACCTGCGCACATAGTTGGCTAACTATGTGTGCCTGCACAAGGTCCCTCCGTCTGGGGATTGCCTCGGTGTCTCCGGGCAATCCTCCATTGGCGTTAGCCTAGCCAGCAACGGCTAGGCAGCCCTGGGGTGGATCGGAGTTGGTGCCTTGGCAGAACCCGGTCCATCCCGCACAAAGGGCGAGGAGGCACCGGGGAGTTTTAGTGGGTATTGTCGGGCCCGCTATGATTAGCATAGCGCGGTGCGCCGGCTGACCCCCACACACCCCTACCGCCTAGCCAGCGGTAGGAAGTCAGTAAATGGATTTCTCCTCGTAAAAAAAAAAAAAAAAAAAAAAAAAAGGTATTTCATCAAAACATGTATGGTCTTTTATAAGTCTACAAAAAATTTCCCGCGAAAAAATTAATTAAAAAGGTCTCGCATGAACGCGACGCGACCACAGAGTAACCGACGCTGTTAGGGCAAAATTACACCCGTGCGAAGCCCAGAGCGGGACGCTATGTAAGTATGTAAACTACAACTTAAGTATATTTGACAAAGCAGACTCAGATTAGGTGTGATAGCCAAGTGATAGCATGCAATGGCGTAAAGATTTCTTTCACTTTTAGAAAGCTCCATGATAGCTTACATACCTACATGATAGCTACATTACATACCTAGGCTATATTTTATAAAATAAAAAGTTACGCGTTGCAACAGAATAATGTAATTGTTTTATTGTAAAATGATATTTCGCGTTATTATTTCGCATTCGAATCGATCAGAATTGTCGAAAAATATAATGTCCAACAAATAGGGAGAGAATTTGGAGGGTGACGTCACCCTAAATATACTTATTTGCGTGGTGGCCCTAAATCGATGCTTAAGCACGCTACGGAACCACGTATTAAACAAATTATAGATTTGTATCCAACAAAATAGAAAATATAGAGTTTAGTATAACACGAAGGGGTATTATAATATAATTATTATGTCCTAATAATATTACCTACAAAAGTTTGTTACTTAATCACGCAAACACAGCTGAACAGAATTGGGATGAAACGTGGCACACAGATAGTTTATTAAAGCCTCGCGCAGACAGAGAGCGGTCTCGAGTTCCGAGTTCTGCGTTCAGAGTTCTGCGTTTTAACCGCTCGAGAGTTCCAACGCACACAGGAGGCGTTCAAATTCTTGCGTTCCATTTTCGTTCATGTCTTTATACGTGCAACATGTCGCTAGGCTATTGCTTTTGTTGAGAATAAGCTTCTAAAAAAAGAGGAAAATATTGGGTACACCTAATTAACACAACACAACAAAAAATTCAGTAATATTTTTCATGAATTACAGTAATTAATTTTTAATGGCAATTTCAATCCAAGCTTTTTGTCACGATTTTTGTAGTGTACATGACTTAAATCATATAATAATCTCCTTTCTCTAACTAATTCAATCAGTTTTTCCATATTTGCAACGTCAAACATGGCGGTGAACGCGGCGTTCTCTGCCTCGGCGGCAAAAGAACTCTAGAACGCGGAGTTTCGCTCTGACCGCCGCGGTACCGTAAGGGACTCAGTACATTCGAAAGAACGCAGAACTCCGAACGCAGAACTCGGAACTCGAGACCGCTCTTTGTCTGCGCGAGGCCTAAACGGGATATCCTTTTTATCCTGACAAAATGTTAGGTTCCTGTGGTATTTTCAAAAAACGAACTGCATCGCGTTAAAGTATATTTTTCAAATGTTAAGCTCAACAGACAGTCTAACGGTCCTGTGGTCAAGAATAAGGTTTTGTGGGCTCCCTTACGGTAGGCCCCTCTACCTACCTAAGTCACTCACCAACACACATGCTATAATTTCACGATGGTCTACTGTAAGGGGGGAGGGGGGGTTTACCAGTGTATATAGGTACCCTGATACTACATTCCACCAAACTTTGAAAAGACAATTTCCAAAGTTGGCCCTGCAGGTAATTGAACCCTGGATCTCTAAGACAGAGCGTTAGGGCAAGCACACTCATCCCATGTGCTCGTCAATAATAATAAAAAATATATTTGTAAGTAAAATTATGTAACCTAGATAAGTACCTACTGGCTTCTCTATTTTACTTCTTATGTCTATGGTCCAAATTGTACCCACAACCGTTCAATTTGCGACAAATAACACTTATTTTATAAATGACCAGTCGAGAAGCGAAACCATCAATTAAGTCTTCCATCTCTTTCTATTTGACAACGTCCAACCAATGTTGGTGTGTTTAACAAATGTTTGATCCAGTATCTTTACCTATACGAGTCCATTTTGGTACACATAAAAGCCAGTATTTAGCTATATTTTTTAATTATCTTAGCTTGTTTAGTAAAGACAAGAAAATTAAGCTGTAAATAAATATTAGGTAGGATACCTATTAATTAAATTTACAGTTGAATAAAATAAAATTTACTATTAATTAAGTTTACTGAGAACTTAATTTAAGAAACACAAAAATGATATTAAATTAAATAAAAACAGTAAACAATGTTTGCCAAACATTTGGTATCGTGTGCGATGCGCCAACGCGTATTGGCGCAAGCTCTATAATTGTATTATACCATCAATATTTATTCGATAATATGTCCACAACTTGTAGGTAATTGTACTTAATTTGTATGTTTGCTTTTGAAAATACACTTTGTTAATGTCGTATTGGTTTTTTCAAATTGATATTCTACCTAGCTTGTAACCATTGATTGGTTGCTTGGTTGATTTTTTCGACCGAAGTACTGGGAAAAAAAAAGTCGCACTAGTTCGGTCAACCGAACTGTCAACCGAACTACTGGGAAAGCACCGTAGAGTGGTGTAGTTGTTTTATTGTTGGAATAAAGATATCCTGCCTCATTAAGAAAATTAATAAACTAATACCTACTTGTAGTAGATAGGTGGAGGTATATTATATTAGTAGGTACCTAGATATGTTTGTAATGAATAAACTAATTACTGGGCCGATCTTAAAAATTCTTTCACCTATCAAAAGCTATCAGCGAGTAACATTGACTATTCTAATATATAAAATTCTCGTGTCGCAGTGTTTGTTGCCAAACTCCTCCGAAACGGCTGGACCGATTTTGATGAAATTTTGTGTGCTTATCGGGTAGGTCTGAGAATCGGCCAACATCTATTTTTTATACCCCTAAATGTTAACGGTGGTCCACCCCAATTTTTTTTTAATTTGCGGGGAACGTTTGCGGGGTCAGCTAGTATTTTATAAAGTTACGCGGACGAAGTCACGTGCAAGAGCTAGTATACCTGCTCTGTAAGTTTACACATTGAACAATGCTATAAATAATATCACAATAACATTTTCCAAGATCAAAGCAATACAAGTTTTAAGTCCCATTTAGCCATTGCTAATGGAACGAGTCATATCGCGTAAAACGGAACGCGGCGAGCCACGCCCTTCCGGCGGGCTGTCAAAGTGACAGCGCGCCAAATTAATTTCAACTGATGTTAAAGAGGTTGCAAACATTTATCATTTTTATAAGCTTATCTACTTTCTTTTTTTATTTAGGTAGGTAGGTATATTTTGATATAAAAAAAGCATAGGTTCGTATAGGTAATGAATGAACTCGAAAAGTACTGGACCGATTTTAAAAATTCTTTCACCTATAGAAAGCTATAGATATATAATGTATATTTATCAGCGAGTAACATAGGCTATATTTTATAAAGTAACGTGGACGGAATCGCGTGCAAGAGTTAGTTTCTTATATAGCTATAAATTAATCTAACATTCACTTAAACTGAATAAATATAAAATAATTAGGTATATTCATACTAGCTGACCCAAAAAATCGTTATTTTGCGAAAAAATAAAAAAAAAATTTTTGCGGTGGACCACCCCTAACATTTAGGGGTATAAAAATAGATGTTGGCCGATTCTCAGACCTACCCGATAAGCACACAAAATTTCACCAAAATCGGTCCAGCCGTTTCGGAGGAGTTTGGCAACAAACACCGGACACGAGAATTTTATTTAGATACATATTCATATTAATATTTTGTCCCCAAAATGACAACAATAGGGAGCAAACTAGTGCTTGATTTATAATCTCGCGTTACGCCACTTAAGTTGGCTCCCCTCTTCCTGTCCCTGTGGACTTACGGGATTAAGTATTAATGTATAAGTATTGTGACGTCACCGTTTGCGGGAACTACTCAAAAGTTGTCGCGTTCATTTTCGATGTGAATGCCCTATTTGATTTATCGCACAAAATTATAGGTAGGTACCCAAAATACCCATAGGTAGGTATATATAGGTACCTATGCAAATTAGTTTTTATAATTATATTATAAAAACTAAAATATACACTAACTAACTAATATAAAAACTATATAATTATATATTATATATAATCACAGATATACCTAAGTAGAATTTATATTACAAATTTACATTGTGTCCGACCGAAAATTGATTTTCACAGCCGAAAACGAAAAAGAAGCTTCGGTGAAAATATGGCCGAAAATGACCGAAAATGGCCGAAAACGAAGCTTCGGTCGGTCACTATTCCAACGATGTTTTATATAGGTAGTCACTACTTTTAAGCTGAGATTAAAGCTTGAGCTTCCTTTTCCTTTTAATAATAAGAGATTGTAAACAGACTAGCTTTTGCACGTAACTATTCGTCCACGTAACTTTATAAAATATAGGTCCTACTCTAGAGTTACCTCCATCATTTAGTATAGTAGGTACCTATACTAAATGATGGTGTAGCTTTATATAGGGTAGGTGAAAGAGGTTTTAAAATCGGTCCAGTAGTTTTTGTTAAAACAAAAATACAAATCTTTTCTCTTTATAATAGGTAGGTATTACCTAGTAGATATAGATTTGTACCTATGTATGTACTTATTATATTTTTATCTACCGGACCGATTTTAAAAATTCTTTCACCTAGCTACATTATTCCCTTCTTGTTTAAAAAATGTCCCTGTGTCATCGCTTGACTTACCTACCTACCTAATAAGCTATATTTGGTAAAGCCCTTATTTAGTGCGCGTTGAAAAATAAATATCAACTTACCTAATTAATGATGACGAGACAGAAATAGCAGTAGTAGGTACCTACCTTAGATATATATCGCTGCAGCCACCTACAACAACTTAGGTTTGTACCTAGGGTCCTAGGTATTCTATGGCATGGGGGGATTCTAGTCATCCTTCTAGGTAATCGGAGACTTTATTACCTAACTTGTAGGTATTAAGTAGGTACCTATAGGTTTTTAAGTATCTTATTTATTAGTATACCTAAGTAAGTAATTTAAGGGCTTAACCCTCTAGCCTTGTCTCCTGTCATTTTTTTGTGTTCTTACCCTGGACTTCCCAGGGTCACTCAGGCCCGAGTAGGCCGGCGTACCTCCACTTTCGGGTACGCCGAGGATCTGACAGGGAGCACGGGACTCCCCGCGTGGGATAGCCGTGGCGGGGCACCGAAGTCGTGTAATAACGTCCTCACGACCCCGCAAACCAACGGCCGCAATAGAAAAAAAGGTGGGGTTTTAGCCGGTAGGAATCCGGCATAACCCCGCAATTTCCCCTTCACTGCCGGGTATCCAAGAGGATTTCCCAACGTTAAAAAAAGATCACCTCAGCCCCTGTCTGTCAACCTTAACATAAAATAAAAAAAGGCCTTCGCGTTTGCATTTGCCGCAATTTTGACTTATTTATTTGGAAAATTCTAAAACGCAGTCGGCCACTAGGTTTCTACATTTCAGATCCAGTCCAGAGCTACAGATCGAATACTTTTTTGGACTAAGTATTTTTTTCGGAAAATTCAAAAACGCAGGCTGCCACTAGGTTCTTTTCAGATCCAGTCCAGAGCTACAGAATAGGTAGATAGTAGTAGGTACCTACCTACCTAGGTACCTAGGTAGAACAAGAGCCAACTTTGAAAAGTTCATTTCCAAAGTTGACCCAGCCGGGAAGCGAACTCGGTAACCTTGGAACAGAGCGTTAAAGTAAGCACTCTTCATTCACCATTCACTCAACGGGCACGTCATAAATTCATAATTAATTTCTGTTCCAAACTAAATTTGCTTAAATGAATTATAAAAATTCCCATCGGTATCAAGTGAAACATTAAAACGCAGCGTGCCGTGATGCCATCGTCTCGGTTTAAACGCTAATGAGAGAAAATGATTTAAAAAAAAATGATATTCAAACTTAGAACCCCATTAGCTCAACCAATGGGACACTCCAGACATGATTGCTGGGCGTAACCGCTCTCATTACTTACAGAATCACAATCAGAGATACACAGACACAACTATACTTGTCTCTTTTACTCACATCTAGATCTTACCTTTAGATAGAGATGGAGACAATTTGATTATGGAACACAATTTGAAAGGATCGTTGAGCGCGACTCGTTCACATCGTGTTTTAATATTTAATTTTATGGTCATAATATTAATATGAATTTCTATTGGGATTTATGTGGGCGCGCGCTAATGATGCGATGCTCAGATTGTGAGAGTAAAAGGAATATGATTAGATATTGTACAAATTACATACTTCCTTGTAATATTTGTAACAGATTTGTGTAGCTTTTTAGAGGTTTTCTTTTATTATTTTAAAAAGTTTCTTTTAAGTATTACCTACCTTTTTTTCTGCTAATTAGGTAGGTATATTATAAAAACCTTCCTCGTTTAAAGTTTTAGGTATAGGTACATTAGTGAAAACCGCATTCAAATGCGTTACGTAGGTAGTTTAAAAGAATCTAGGTAGGTACCTACCTACGCGTAAGCGACTTTATTTTATACTATGTAGCGAATAATATAAAATAAAGCTAGATAAAAGTTAAGGCACAGAAAGCTACATTTATTTATCCACGCAGACGAAGCCGCGAGCACAGCTAGTTTGTTTTTGTAAATATAGAATAAACGTAGGTAGTAAGGTATACCAAATGGATATTTATTTCGCATCCCAATTACCCAGACGTGAAACGGAATAGCAATGCGAACGTTCCGCGTTCCATTTTCAAATTCAAAGCATCCGATTCTTAGCGTCTCGAAGATTGTAATATAATTTGACATAACATTCGAACGGCGTTCATTTCTATTTGATATTTATTTCTATTCCGTGCAGATTCTGTGGTGTCTATAAATACCTGACATCCGTATTCACAAAGTCTTTTGCAACATACCTACCTACAATATGAAGATTGTGATTGTATTTTTGCAATAAAAAATATTTTTAGAATTTTTTGATTTGTGCATACCTACTTTTAAATTTTAACAGCGTTATGTGTAGGTAAGGATCGGCGCTCATTATCGGCATCGGCAAGGAAAAGGATCCTTCGGCATCCCTACATTCAAGCGCACACTGTCGGAATCTAATGCTAAGGCATGCTGCAACGAAGGAAGCCGAGGCGTCCTTAATCATACCGAAGCGTCTCGACATCGTATTTGTTATCGGCATCGGCAAAGAAAAGGGTCCTTCGGCATCCCTACATTCAAGTGCACACTGTCGGTATCTATGCTACCTTACCTACTGCAACGTTCTTAAGGATGCCGAGGGATCCTTAATCATGCCGAAGCTTCTCGACATCGTATTTGTAGCTCGCGTCTCTTCACGTTCTCTTGAGGGCAAGCTATCCCTGAGTGTTGCCTCGGCGTGCCGAAGGATGCCGAAGCCTCCTCAAGGCTGCCGACGCGGCATACTCTATTGTCATGATGTTAATGTATATTACTATTTGCCACCTAAAATCGTCAGCCTTGCCGATGCCGATATAGTGGGCGCCGGTCCTAAGTCGTCCAGTAGGTAAGTAAGTACGACGAGCTTTACATAAAAAGAAGAAAATGGTGCCGCTATTCCGTCAAAATTTTGTCCTTAAATATTTCTTATGCCTGATTCTTACAACAATAAAGTATTTTCCTTGATTGTCTGTCTGTTCGCATCAATAATGTCACATTGGACAGCCGACGGCAACCGAGTTGACATTTAATTCGTTTCCAGTCAAGTCTCGTGCCGACTCTCCCAAGACTCGCTATTGAAAATCGAACGTTTCATATTAGCTTCTCAAATAGGAGTGCTTCTAGAATTCATTATTAGGAAATCTATCTTTATGTGCAATAAAATGCGCGTACAATAGATCATTAAAATTACAATAGCGTTTTTCTATTTATAAACTGGTCAAAAGATAAAGGAGCCATTTTGCATTTTGCATGGATACCTATGTCTTTCTTACGCAGCAAAACAGACAGCCTAGGTATTATTTATTTAACTAAATACCTAATACTAAAATAACTGGTGCCCGCAACTTCATAGTACCTACCTACTTAGTTCGCATAGTTCTACTTAGTTCGCTTTTTGAAAATCTGACAGAAACTTAACATTTTTCCACGATAAAAAGTATCCTCTAGTTTAATACAGGTAATCATCAATAAACCAGTGAAAACCACATTTAAATCGGTTAAGCTGTTTCTAAGATTAGCGTGCACAAAAGCACACAAACAAAAATTTAAAAAAAAATGTGCGCGTGTCAGCCAACCAAGAATATCTCGTCAGTCAACTTAAGTAAGTAGGTAGTAGGTATACCTACATATTTTATTTAGGTATTATATATTTTTTTACCCTACCTACAGAGCTTTCCTTGTTTATTTTTCTTCACTATCATCATCACTACATATTATAAAACAAAGTCCTCCGCCGTGTCTGTCTGGTCTGATGTCTGTCTGTCCCTATGTAAGTATGCTTTAGATCTTTATAACAACGCAACGGATTTTAATGCGGTTTTCACTATAGGATAGAGGGGTGCTCGAGGAAGGTTTTAGTATACCTATAATTTACAAAGTTACGCAGGTGAAGTCTCGGGCAGCAGCTAGTTTTTTATATATTAAAGGGTGGTAGACAGGCTAGGTGGCTAGGTACGTCTCCCTATACCTAACTATAGGTAAGTGCTACAATATTATAGTGCGCAGTTAAGTGGACCATAGAACACTATAGCTGTGATCATAGTAGGATTACCTAACGATAAGTAAGAGATAGGGTCTGGCATCCCTTACTCACTCACCGAAACATAGGTGTAGGTAGGTACCTATGCTGTTTTTTCACTGTAGTTTTCTGTAAGGAGGTGATGGTCACTGCCTCCTGACTGCTGTCCAAAAACCACTGCATAACGCAGTATGCCCTATCAACCTACCTAGTGCATCACGCAGTATATGACCATTAGTACGCACCTATCATTAATTACTATGTAGACAAAATAATGATAGGCAAATAAGAAAATTTATGGCTGTCATAATTAAGTGACTAAAGATATTGTGTCTCACAGGGGAACCCCATAAATATCGGCGAAGTCTTCACAAGACGTAAAACCAGTAATATATCAGTGGTAAATAAAATAGCCACAATCAATTTGGAGCTTGTAACAGGGGGTGGGGGTGACGCTAAGTGACGGGGGGAGGGGGATAAATTGCTCTCTAATGACGAGCGCCTCGGCCAAGTGGTGATGCTGCGTTTACATGTGCGAGTATACTTGAAACGTACCTAGAAGTAGCGCTTAAGGGATTCACAAAGGCGAATGACATTGACGATTTGACCTTCACCGATATGACCTTTAGAATGTTTATATATATCATACTAATTCCGCACGAAAAACACAAACGTAATCCACACCTCAACGCAGTCACTGAGACACTGTAGCTCCATATATTTAGAGTTCCGAGGAGGCGGATACAATTCAACAAGCCTGATAAATGTGGTTTTTTGTACTTTTCATTAAAACTACAATAAAAAGAAATAAAAAAATCATTTGCGCGCAATAAACCGTTTTCTCAACAATTTTCTATATAAGTCAAATTCTTCTTATGTTCTAACTTTTATTGTGGGGTTTCTACTACTTTGATGGAATTTATAAACAATACAATTTGTTCTTCACATGTTTAAGTATAACATATATTTTTTCAAACCAATTGCATTGACAGGTTCTTCTAACATATTTTTTTAAAAATGCAAATTTTTAGGATTGGCGTGTGTTTACACCTTAATAAATACATAGATATAGTTTGGTCGAGTGGTCAAGGTGCTTGCTTTAAGAGCACACTTTCCAACTCGAGCTTACCATTTCCATTTTACCTAATTCCATGATAATCTACCGGTTATTTTTTGGACGTAATAATATATAAAAAAACATTAATTTTCTAAGACATAAAATGAAGGTTTGCATCGAAACAAAAAACTAAAATTGATTTTATATCGAGGTACTTACAATGTTTAATTTCTATAAAAATTAGTCACATTTCCGTGGGTTGAATTCTTGTTATTACTTACTGACTAAAAGCCAATAGGTAGGTAATGTTTCTCTATGAAAAGTTGAAAACATCCTCTATTACCATAGATTAGGTAATAGTACAAGTAGGTACTGTAACGTACTTGTAGGTAGGTACGCAATCTATAAAGGTTTTTCTAAAATATTAGAATTGTTGACGAATGTTTTATTATGTTCGGGAGTTTAATGAATGCCGCGAATGTTTAGCGTCGCATGATGTCTTCGATTATTTGCATCACAGTAGGTAAGTTGAGACCGAAAATTCTCCCAAAATCCTTAGGTATTACTGACTTCACTTAACTTAGTTTAGGTTATTCCGATAACGTATAACATATAACATGTAAACGTAAACGTAACGTAACGTAACAATGTAAACGTATAACATGACACATCTTTGGAGGTGCCAAGAATTTTCAAACGCGTTACCTATAAGTACAACGTTTCTGCGACCTCGCCTACGTAGGTATAGCCGCGCTATAAAGACTAGGTTTTATCTGATAAGAGTCCTGCATCCGGTCACCAACCCCCCATGTTGACGGTACATATCCCGGAGTATTTTCCAACGTAAAAAAAGGGTCGGCTCTGGCTGCTTGTTAGAACAAGCCATCTAAACGCAGCACGAACGATAAAATTTGTACGAAGTGCCGACACTGGCAAAACACTTTGATCACCACCAATTACGAGTGTACACTGACTCCACAAATATCAGTGCTTCCGTCTCTTTCTAATGCTCACTAATCGCTAATGCCATCTCTCTCTGTCTGAACACAAGAGAGCTTTAATCATTTCAGTTTCAATACCAAAATGCCTTATAACTGGAATATGTGTTCGCAAAAATCAACTTTAAAATTAGAAGACTAACATTAATTTTTACATACATCTTCTCAAAGAACAACGTTTTTCTGGAATTGAATCTTCTTTAGCTGGCGGCAAAGATGATTTTGTAGGTTTCGAAAAAAGTATATACGCTGTTACAGAATACGTTATTAAGATAATTAGAGTGGCATAAAATGTGAAGTAATAAAGCTTATATTCGCTTAGCCACTGGCACAGCTATTAATAAAAGTAAAATGAGTACGACTACACCCCATATGTGGGCGTGTCGGCAAACCATGTCCGTGTCGAGCGAGTTTGCCGACAGAATGCGACCATAGACGCACGCGTGTCGCGTTCGAAAATTGAAATTTAAAAATTCGAATGTGTTCTCTGCTAGTGTTATAGTGATTTGAATTTACTTTTTTAATTTAACAAACTTTAGCCATGGAATCCGAAATAAATGAGACACAGACTCAAAAAAAAATTCCTAAACCATTTTCCATAGAATCTTTAATAGGATGCGACAGAAGAGAGAAATCACCGGAAATTGATATAGAAAATAATGTTTCGGAGAATTCGAGAAATTCAGAAGAAGATGAAGAACGTTTAGAAGAAGTCGACAGAATGCGCTATTATTTCAACAACCCTCTATTGCAACAGAGGGGTGTAAATTTTCCATTTCTTTTGGGATATTCTGAGCCATGGTTGTCAAGGATGCTTGGATCTGGTGTTCCTATGCCCGGTGCTGTTCCTGAGAATAGGGAAGAGAAGAGGGAAAGTCCTGTTAGTGTTGGAAGTGAGGTGGATAGCGACATAGGAGAGGATAATACTCAAGGTAGGTTTACTACACTTTATAATATTACCTATTTATATTCCTTTTTTTTTCGGTCGGCCGCGCGGGTCGACTGTAGTTCCAGGCTAGGTAGGTATACTTCTGTTAGGGTTAGGTCTTATTGGAAAATTCTGGAGAAAGCCTATAATGTCCAGCAGTGTCCTGCGGCTTTGATGATGATGATGATGATGATATTATTTTTTATTAATAAATTAGATTGCACGAGACTCGCCCGCGTATTTCTTTTTTACCTAGCCTATACCTATATAAAATAATGTTACTAAATATGTTACTCGTTGATAATGTAGCTTTCTATACCTAAGCTGAAGCTGAAGAGTGTTTTGATATGTTTGATGTTAAAATTATAATATTATGAATAGTTAAATAAACGAAGAATAATGTGCGCACTATAATACCTACCTATAAGGTAAGCGGCTCAGTGTTCGTCACTTTCTCAATTGTGCTGACTTTGTCTTTCTGCCACCCAAAAAGTATTTAACTTAGAAACAATATAATTACAAGACAAGTTTTATTTATATTGTACTAGCTGGGGCCCGCGACTTCGCCAAAAAAGTAGCCTATCCTGTGTCCACTGAACGTGGAAACGGAAATACGCGTCCCGTACATAGGCTATATTTTAAGTAGATATAAAGTTACGTGGACAAAGTCGCGTGCAACAGCTAGTAATATATAATAGGTATTTCATAAAACCCAATTAAGGTTTTTCCTGAGCGAAGCCTGAAGTGGGTTACTAGTAAGTATCTACAGGGTAGGTATAGGTAGGTACTTATTTATATTATGAAGTAGATTTTTTTATACCTAAGTTAATATAACAATATGTCACAAATAAATTATCGCTAGTTGTAGGTAGGTAGGTAGGACCCATTATCTAGGTAGTTGTACCTAGATAATGGGATAACTTCAATGATCCCGTCGGAAAATAAATTTGTGGGATTTATAAAAAAACTGCCAAAAATACCTCATTCAAAAAGCAGGCCATAACTTTTTATACCTACGTACTAGGTGAAAGAATTTTCAAAATCGGTCCAGTAGTTTTTGAGTTTAATACAAAAATACAAATTTTCTCTGTTTATAGGTATTAAATATTACTTAGTACCTTTACCTAAGTAGATAATTTTGGTAACTGGTTTCATGGATATATTTAAGTTTGAAAGTACGCACTTAGATATTTACCATTTTCATATTTATTTATGAAATCTGTAAAATTTGTAATGTAAATTTACATTTTATAAATCTAAAATATTCACAGGAATATTACTGAAATTAAGTAAGCAGGACTTTTATTAGATACCAAATTCTCCAAAGTGCAAGTTTAAATACTTAATTAACAACGCAGGAGAAGTCGCGTGCAACAGCTATAGGAGGTATAGTACCTACACTACATTTTTCCAGTAAAATCTATGATTTCTTCATGCCCAATGGTACCTATTAAGTATAAGTTTTGAACCTTTAAAATGAAAATAAACTGATGTCCTGATCTCTATATAAAACTGATTAATATTCATTATTAAAGATTTACATATTAAATTGAACTTATGGACCAAGATCCCAGTCACACCAGACTTACGTCATTTTACTTTAGGAAAGATGAAATTTATAGGACCGGTAGTATAACATAAACTTAGAAAGGAATGGATAATACTCGCTAAGCTGAAAGCGGGGCTGTTTTACAGGTAGCAGGTATTAAAGGTGAAAAAAAAAACATGGTAACTTACGTCATTTTAGGAATGCTGAATTTAATATTGTAGGTAGGTATTATTAAAGTATAATATTTTAAAATATTTTCCAATGATTGGCCGAGTAATCAATTTTCAAAGTCAAAAATGACTTTTTCGCTTTCGACGATAACTCAGTGACAAATCATCGTACAGAGCTCATGATGATGGGGTCAAATTGCAGGGAATTAAATTCTCTAAAAGAGCTTTATAATGCCATTACAAAAAAAATACGGTTTTTACAGCGATTTCAAGACGAGCAAAAAATTTGAAAATTTTTTTTGTTGTTTTTTTTACGATTACTCATAAACCGATAATGATAAAAATATTTGAAGTTCGGATTCAAAAACTAGAGACTTGAAGCTACAATTTCCTTTTTAAATGAGCACTGTACGATCATTTTCTTCGAAGTTACAGCCTGTTGAAAATCACCTAAAAATTTTAACTTTTTTTATATCCTTTAATAAGTTGCGTTCAGTATAAGTAGATTAGGTAGGTACATTTTTATATTTCAACACGGACAAAGTCGCTGGCACCAGCTACTTAGTCTTGCTAGAAATTACAACTACTTAAGTACTTAGTTAACTACGTTTTCAGTCAAAAATATCTAAATAAATAATACAGCAGCTGATCTATAAAATTCTTTGATTTTCAAATTAGCAATGCCTCTCACTGGACTCATAGAAAAAGTCACGGTACTCGAACCCTCATGTGCACCATGAAATTGAGTTTACTGGTGACAATAATTTCGCCGGGAATTGTTATAACTATAGATGACAGCTGCTTATTTTGACAGATTGCTTCTATTGATATTTTTTTTTGTGTAAATATAGGCAGACAGGCTGACGGCCCGCACTTGACGGTATTAGTTAGGTAATTGACGAAGCGATCTCACTAATAATAGATAATAAACAATATAAAGTAAGATTTGATAAGATATATATAGGAATCTCTTTTATGTATCCACTTAGAATCTAAATGGATAGCTAAAATGGTTAGGTCTTATATCTAAGTCTTAGATGCATAAGAACCATGTCAATTAAAATAAATATAGGTACCTAAGTAGATAAATACCTACTTAAATAATATCCTGAACTTCCAAAAGTCATTCTGAACTACTCAGACTTTTTAGTTTCTGTAGTTCAATTAATTTTATTAAAGTAATTGAACTACTGAAGGCCTCTTTCATAAACTACAAGTAAACTGCAAAGTGTTGATTAGTTACTTTGGTTTATTCCCATTTATAGAAATATTTTTTTGTTTTATTAAATTATGCACTCTTTATATCTAACATTTTCTTTCTAATCTTTGGAACTTTTACCTCACAAACAAAGGTAGGTATATCAGCTAAACAGGATATATTATTTCATTGCAGCTAAATTATTACCGGTGATAGGTGACTTTAATTGACGGTTAGCCTACTTGACAGATGGTGAAAGAGGCCCTGAGACTAAACAGTTCCAATAGTTCAATCATTAAACAGATTAAACTCCTAATTGAACTAATGGAAATAGATCGACTATTTTTGTCTACTCACACAAAAACGTCTTACTTAGATACCCTACTTCCTTCGTTTCCGAAGTACGCTTCGTTGCGTACTTTGGGAACGAAGAGAGAACGCTAAGAAAAACTTTGTGATTGGTCAAAATTTTATTTGGGCTTTACAACAATCAATCAGCAAGCCTTCTAGGCCCGAGTAGGCCGGCGTACCTCCACTTTCGGGTACGCCGAGGATCTGACAGGGGAGCACAGGGCTCCCCGCGTGGGATAGCCGTGGCGGGGTACCGAAGTCGTGTAATAACGTCCCCACGACCCCGCCCATCAACGGCCGCGATAGAAAGAAAGTCGTTGGATTTTAGCCGGTAGGAATCCGGCATAACCCCGCAGTGTCCCCTTGACTGCCGGGTATCCAAGAGGATTTCCCAACGTTAAAAAAAGGCCCGGGGTTTCTCCGATGTTGGCAACCACCCTCGAAAAGGCCTCTTATCACACGCCACTCGGAAAAGCTCCTCCACTACCATAATTCCGGTTTATTGACGAATGTTTCTTAACCAAGACATCCGACTTTGCACACTCTTCTTGGCCCTCAAAAAATATAAATCATTTTTCGGAACGATTTGCAACCCGCAAATAAAATATTCCCAGCATATCAGACACGAGATTTAACAAATTTTTATTGGAAGGGGCTAATATGGAAAATGTTATAGTACAATCTCGTTGTCAATAAAAAAAATCTTAACATTAAATTTAAGTGGCAAGCAAAAATAACATTTAAATGGCGAGCGCTCATACTGAACCATTTTCTTCAATTCTTTAACCAGGAATATCCGGATTATTACCAGTAAGTAGTTGAAGTAGTTCCGTTAAGGAATTAGTTGGACTTTTTTCCCAATAGTTTCGCGGAACAATAATTATTAATTAAATATTTTTTTAATCCTATTAGTCCCATTAATATAATGACAATAGGGAAAATATATCCTGCCTCTGCTATCTACTTTTGCCCTGTATATATTCTTCCTTTGCACGACACTTTTAGTCTAGTGGCTAATAACCCTAGCTGTTAATAAAATGGCGCGGGTTCGAATCCTGCTAGGGGCAAATGTTTATTTATGTGTTAACATTTACCTTTGTATCCGAGTCATAGATGTTTGTATCTATGTAAAAAAGTAATCTATGTATTATATCAACTGTCTGGTATCCATAATACAAGCCATATAAGCATAATAATGTGTGCATATAGGTAAGCTTAGTGTGGAGCTACATAGATGGTGCTGTGTGGAATGTGTCTGAAGATGTTTATACCTATCTAATATTATATATATTTATTTATTATTTGCAAGATCATCTTTAGTTCTTTCACAGGATCTTTAGTTATTATTTATGTGAGGATTTCTAGTTACTTTTACTTGTAACCAGTGTGTCAAATGACTTCATACGTAATATGAACAGCCTTCGGTAACTAATAATCTCTACATAATACATATTATAAAATAAAGTCACTGTACGCTTCTGTCCTTTTAAACCTTGTCCTTTTCGTGTCTTTTACCTATATTGTTTAAACCAACAAACGGAATTTGTTAAGGTTTTCTCTAACTAAAATAGAGATAAACGAGTAATGTTCGTGTAAGGATATAATTTGTAGGAAAAAATGCATTTATTGTTCGCTCACAGATTTTAATGTTGAGTTGTGTATTACAATTTAAAAAAGTAGGTAATCACAAATTAAGTATTGTAGGTAATTAGTAGATTATAGGCAAAAAATATATAAAATTACACTTTTTAATAAAAAATTAAACCGCCGAAAAAACTGAAAATCAAAAAATAAAAATTAAAAAAAAACTCAAAATTACTTAGGTATATACCTACTTACATCTAGTTTAAGAACTTAAATTATTTGATTATTGATTTTTACGGGTTAAATACTATTGTTTTTCTATACAAACATACTTACTTGCTGTCCATTTAAAATGTATATCACGTCTCAAAGAGAGTGGCTACTGTCAATAAGTTACAAAAGTGTACGACCAATATTATAGTGCGAATTATCGTTACGTAAAAACGTACCAAAAATTCGGAATAAGCCCTTAAAACAAACGCACTATTTCGAATGCGATCCAAATATTTAATTTGAAATTCAGATCGCGACGGAATGGCGGGAACTCGGCTTTATGTTTTTTACAAATTTATTCCTTACCGGCAATCGAATTCGCCATTCGACTTTCTCCATTCTACTTTAAGGTTTAATTTCGTCCGTGACATGCCGCAAAATATAAGCTGGCCATCGGTTTTTACAATTCATTTGGCGCGTTCGATAACTGTCAATCGGTGTCATGGCGGCCATAAGAAATAAATATATTTATTTGCCAAAGGGAGCCGTTTTATCGATGTCGTTTCATGGAAAGTGCAGTAATGCACGCGGCAGACACATTTGTTATTAGACAATATAATCGACAGTTTGTGTGTGATCGAAATTTTAAATACAATTGTTACTCAGAATACAAAAAATATTTCAGAAAACGCAATCCAGTATAAAACTACTCTGGAGTAATTTCGCTATTGCTAACGAGTAAGCCCACAGAGTAATCAACAACTACTTATTTTAACTATACATAGGTACTTGGTTACTATATGGTTGATTTTTTTTCAACATCTTCATTCTTCAACAATTAATTATCGCCATATTTCAACCATTTTACACAAATCCTTAACGAATTATACACCTACTGGTGCCTGCGACTTCGTCCGCGTTCTGGATGAAAGGTACATACTCTATGTCCTTTCTGGTGTCGCAGATTGGTATACCAAATCTTTTTGACATACCTACCTAGGTGTTATGTTCTTGAAAATTTATAGGTATGTATTTATTAATGCTGCTAACAGAATTGCATCTTGTATGCGTTCAGTTAATTATTGTAATTTTGTCATACCTATATGACTGTAATGTTGTCATGTTTGCTTGAAATAAATTTCTAAACCTAATAATGGTTTACCCATTGTTATCATCTTGTGTGTTAGGTAGATAATAAAGAAATAAAATTTACTAGCTGGTGCTCGCGACTTCGTCCGCGTGGAATAGTTATTTTGGGAATCATTTGGGTATCTCGAACGGTTTTCGCAGCGCACGCAACGGAAGCCCTCAAAGATGAATAATTTTCCCCGTTTTTTTTCCACATTTTCGACTGTTTCTTCGCTCCTATTAGTCGCTACGTGATGTTACCTGGGTGGATTGAAAAGTATTCGGCCTGACATAGATCCACTCAGTTCTTAAAATTAAAAGTACCCACATTATTTAGTTCAGTTCATACTTGTTTACTGTGCGTAGTTTGAAACGTGTGTGATAATTAGTTATGATTTTATAAATTCATATGTCAAACAATACGACGTGATTTCTGCAAATAAAGAAAATTGAGCAGCGTGCTGTCATTAAGTACCTCCATAAGAAGAGGTTATCACCAAAGGCCATCCATGACGATATGGTCAGTACTTTAGAGGATTTCGCTCTGTCATATTCATCAGTCAAAAAATGGATAGCTGAATTCAAGCGTGGTAGGGAGAGCGTGAAAGACGAACCCCGCTTTGGAAGGCCCTCAACCTCCTCTACTATGAAAATATTGGAAAAGTACTGGATTTAATTATGGCAGACCGCAAATTAAAAATTAGGGAGATAGCCAAGACTATAGGCATCTCCTATGAATGTACACAAATTATATAGTTAACGAATTGGGTTTCAACAAGGCGTCATCGAGGTGGGCCCGCGGCTGCTTTCAGTTGAGCAAAAAATAACGCAATTGACTGTTTCACGCGACTGCTTGGAGTTATTTTATGATTTTTTGCATCGTTTTGTTACTATGGACGAAACATGGATTCACTAACTGTACACCAGAAACAAAACAACAATCGAAACAGTGGAGAAGACCCGTTTTGCTACCCTTTAAAAGGCTAAGTCGATTTTGTCGACAAATAAGGTGATGGCTTCAGTGTTTTAGGACTCAAAGGCTGTGATTATTGTTGATTATTTTGAAAAAGGCCGTAATATAAACTCTGATTACTACTGCATCTTACTACGTCGTTTACGGGAGGAAATTAAAGAAAAACGCCTTGGAAAGCTCAATGTCTGAAATTTACAATTGTGGCTTTGAACTGTTACCGCATCCGCCTTATTCACCTGATTTGGCACCATCCGACTTTTTTTTGTTCCCTAACTTAAAAAAACACTTGAGAGGTTAGAAATTTTAGACAAACGACGAAGTCAAAGCAGCAGTGGACGCCTATTTTGACTCTAAGGCAGAATCATTTTTTTTCAACGGCCTAAATGCTTTACAGAGGAGGTGGCAGAAGTGTATTGAACTTGATGATAATTACGTAGAAAAATAAAAATATTATTAATTTTATACGTCTTTATTTTCTTGGTCAGGCCGAATACTTTTCAATCCACCCTCGTATATACCCTAAAGCATTCCTCGATAAATGATCTATCCAACACAAAAATTTTTCAATTCGAACCAATAGTCCCTGAGATTAGCACGTTCAAACAAACAAACAAACTCTTCAGCTTTATAATATTAGTATAGATGAATCAATGAAATAGTATACACATTTACATTCAAACGGCTAAGTCAAAAGACAAATGGTTGACGTCATGGAATCGTCTGTAACGTCATTATCGGTCACTCAGTCCGGAACAGGGGCAAGGCGTGGCGCTGACACCGCACTCATAGTTTTTTACTGCACCGCGATTTGATGAGTCTCTGGATCGTCCACAGTTGTGTAAAAAAAATAGACAAATCTATCACTCTACAGGATGAGCATTTTTATCTATACAAAGTCGGTTGGTGTTACAAATTAATGTTAAAAAAACCATCCAAGAAAATATGTACCTACTTAATTTTCAATTTTCATTTTTACACAAATAAATGCACCATCTTAAGTAAATTATCTGTATTATAACACGAAAATCAAAATTCAAAGCATAGGCTATGTGGTAATTAAAAAAAAGTTTTAATATTTTTTTTCTTCATGTTAAGGTCGACAGACAGGCTGAAGGTAAACTTGATGGTAAGTGGCTATCGTCGTCTATAACACTATAGAAGGATTAAGGATAAGGGATGGGGTAATGGGCTTTGACATCCCTTACCTAATCACCATTACTCTTGCGGACCACGAGGCGCGGGCGGGAGTTTCATCCCTTCGTGGTTGATATTCCTCGGTCACGCACGCAGCGTTCCAGTTCCACCTTCCTTGTCCGAACTGCTAAGGAGTGGAACTCATTGCCTGCGTCTGTGTTTCCTCAAAATTACAAACTCGGAGTCTTCAAATGTGGGGTAAATGGGCACTTACTAGGTAAGCGTAGTTCACCTTCGGACGCATCTGCACCGTAGTCTGCACCTTATATACTTACATCAAGTGAGATCGCGGCCAACCGCTGCCTTGATTTTTATAAAAAAAAAAACACAAACCAAAATACAACAGCACATAATTATGCTGTTATTTTATAGTAACACCCCAGAAGATCTTACAGAAGATCTTACAGATTTTTGGAGCCAGACGGCCTGCCCAAAATGACTGCAAAACGCAGCGTGTATCCTGTCACCACTAAAAGTGTTTTTGAAGAGCATACTGTATTCGAGATATTTCTTTAAACGTTCTTTTATATCTGACCTCGATCTAATAAATTTTTATTGCTGAATAAATGTCAATGAAATCGTAAAGAGCTTGATAAAAAGTAGCCATTCTGCTTGGGGTGACAACGCTGTGAGGAAAAAGGGCGGAAAATTCGGACCAAGACAAATAGGCAGGAACTATTAAATCCTACTAGTAATATTAAAAATGAGAAAGTTTACTTGTATGTTTTGATGTTTGTTCCTCAATAACGCAAAAACGGTAAATTTAGCACACAGATAGTTTATTACCTGGATTAACATATGGGATACTTTCCTGAAAAAAATATTAGCGTCTAAAAATACAATTAAATTGGGATTACTGTCGTCACAACGATAAAGATGTCAGGCGTTATAACTCATATATTTACATTTTTAAACGCGTACTTAATCGCGGGCACCAAAATAAATATTACTTACTAGCTGGCTGGTGCCCGCGACTTCGTCCGCGTTCTGGATGAATATCCTATGTCCTTTCTGGTGTCCCAGACAACGTGTATGCAAAATTTCATAGTGATCGGTTCAGTAGTTTTTGCGTGAAAGAGTTACCAACATCCATACATCCATATACAAACTTTCGCATTTATAATATTATAATACTAGGAATAGAATAGGATAATAATATAAAATAAAAATAAAATAAATTAGTATCTACGGATTGAAAGGGTTATCCCATTTCTTTCTTAAATTTATTAATAGGTAGACGATTTAGTATCCATATGAAACTTAGATTATCTAGAGTATTAATAGAGTTGTGAAAGCGATGGTTGGCAGTTATCTTGTGTGGCAGGCAAGGCAGGTCATGTGGTTGTGAGCATAATTTATGTTGTGTCGCGCAAGGAAACGGCGAAGAGGCAGCGGGAAGAGGATCCCCTCTGCCGATCCACTGGAAGAGGCTCGGGGGCAGGCGGCTGTCCTATGTCCGCCGCCTTCCTCTTAGTCTTGACCAGGACCTGGGCGATAGTCTTACCGGAGACTACCGCCCGTTGTGAGTTTCGTCCAGATGGCCGGCGTACCTCAACTTTCGGGTACGCCGAGGTTCCGAAAGCTGTGGCGGTTCGCGGATGTCGTGTCCTCCCATCTAGGGCCTCGCTAGAAAGTCGTTGGGATAGCCGCGGTAGTGTAACCTCGTAGCGTCCCCTTCGCTGCCGGGCATCCATATAAGTATATTTCCAACGTTAAAAAAGGGATGAATTTTCGTGAGCGTTGGTTTCTGACGGCAGTCGGCCTCTCCATTTTATGACTACAAAATAGCAGTCTGTGTTCAGAATGATTTTTTCTACTATTAAAATAATATTCTTTTTCTTTGTCTGACAGGAAACGACTCGGAACAAGACCCAGAAGACTCTAGCACGGACACCCCTCGCGAAAACAAGGCCAGGAGGAGAAGAACTGCGTTCACGTCGGAACAATTGTTGGAGTTAGAGAGAGAGTTTCACGCCAAGAAGTATCTCAGCCTCACTGAGAGATCACAAATAGCTTCTGCCTTGAAATTAAGCGAAGTGCAGGTAATAATGGGCATTATTAATTATTATTTTGGGTATATTTTACTAGCTATCAGAACACGGTTTCGCACGGATGCAATTTTTTTTCAGCACATAATTTATTTCAGTAAATAGTCAGTAACACATACCTTTCCCGTTCAGCGCTCTTTCCACTAATAAAAACACTATCAAAATTCGTTGGTGGTTTAGAAGAAGCTAGCGGTTTCTATCAAAAAATAGATTTTCAACCTGTCTGCCGTATAGATACTTCGCAAAAAGTGGAAGACACAGTGCGTTGCGTAAATATATTAAGTAAAAATAAGCGCCAAATAAGTATGCGTAAATATTTCATATTATTATTTCATTATAAGACAAGTGCTCTTGTCTCCTCATCTCTGATTCGATCACGCAGTGTAACCCCAAGCATAGCCCCTCTTCATACCTCGTTGAGCGACGTTGACCTTTCTTACGAAGCTTACTAGTCAATATATTTAAAAATAGCTGTTGCACGCGATTTTTCCGGCGTAACTTTTTACAAAATATAGCCTATGTTACTCGCTGATAAACAGTGAAAGAATTTTTCAAGTCGGTCCAGTAGTTTCAGAGCCTATTCAATGCAAACATTGCTTGTCCTCAATAAACAATCAAATCTTTCCTCATTATAATATTAGTATCTATAGATAATGCTAAATTGCTCAATTTTAAAATAAAACTATCTCATTGTTACAGGTTAAAATATGGTTCCAAAATCGTCGCGCCAAGTGGAAACGCGTGAAAGCCGGTCTAGCATCAGGCAGCCACTCGTCCGGCAAAAACAGCAATGGTACCAAAATCGTGGTACCAATACCGGTTCACGTGAACCGATTCGCAGTTAGAACTCAACACCACCAAATGGAGAAACAGAACGGACTCCAATACCGTTTGGACAGAAACCAACCGTTGCCCGGCAGTTTATTGCAGTCGCAAACATCCGCGTTTTTTAACGCTTCAAAATTATCAGAAAACACTAATTCGACGTTCCTAGGCAGCAAATTACCGGAAAACCGGCAAGAGACAATTTTGAATCCCGTGTTGAGTCACAGCACTATTTACGACGCGAGTATGTCCGCTAGGTTGGCAACAATGAGTCAAGCAGCCAATCTTAGACATTTCAATCAAAATGGCCGCCTCAGCTAATTTTTATTAGTTATTAGCGTAGTGATTTTATTTAAGTATTGAACATTAAATAAATTGTAAAGTAAAGCAATAATAAGAAAAGAGCCTTTTTATTGTAAATATTGAATAATTATTGTATAATAATAAATTTACTGATACTTACTTACTTTTTGTTTGTTTTTATTGCGTCCAGGTGCCGTTGGAAGAGAGCTTCCACAAGGTAAGCAAGTTTAATAAAAAATAAGATTCGAATAACAATCCTTTGGTGTCCAATGCTTGGCGACTCCAGAGCTTGCATAAAGGCATAGAGCAATGAAAGATGGAAGGGAACTAGGAACAGTCCCTGGATTTCCTTGCTCACTAATCAAAACCACAGAATATCATAATAGTACAAGTGCCTACCAAAACACCGACACAAGACCTTGTTTCACAGTGGTATTCTGTAACATCACAGACTATAAACGTCAGTGTGGAACATAGTGGTGGTCAAAATCAAATCAAATATTACAGGTATTCAAGAAACTATTTTCAGGATTGGAACTGTAGCTAACCTAGCTACCTACTCACTCACCTTACTTTACTTACTGACTTACTTATCTACTGAGCTACTTTGTGCAAATGACAACAGTTTGGAGTGGCTGGAATCTGAGAGAGGTTGACGGAGCAGATGATTTTACTGAAAATCACATGGACATGTTGGTACACATGAGTCCCCGTGGACCAACGAAATAGTATATCTCTGCGGTGGACTCGTGACTGAATTAGAATGAATGTTCTTTCGCTAATTTTAGTAAGTGTTTTATTGTACTTACGATTTTTGGCTTAGTCTAGACTTACTTTCTTAAAAATAATAATATGTGCTAATATTATAAAGAGAAAAGATTTGTATTTTTATTAGTAACTAGCTGGTGCCCGCGACTTCGTCCGCGTTCTGGATGAAAGGTACCCTATGTCCTTTTTGGAGTCCCAGACAACGTGTATGCAAAATTTACAACGCCATCTAGGGAATTCTGTTTGAAGCAATGTAGTACTCTAATTCATCTAAAAGTTAACAGATGGCACTACATGTTATAAAATTACGTGTTAATAAAATTAAAGCTGCTGCCCGCGACTTCGCCCGCGTAACTTAGTAAATTATGTACTTAAACCTTCCTCGAGAACCACTCTACCCATTAGTGAAAACCGCATTAAAATCCGTTGCGTAGTTTTAAAGATCTAAGCATACAAAGGGACATAGGGACAGAAAAAGCGACTTTGTTTTATACTATGTAGTGATGAATACACTCAAAAACTACTGGACCGATTCTTTCATCTATGGAAAGCTACGTATCAGCGAGTAACACGGCTACCTATAGTAATATTATAAAGAGGGAAGATTTGTTTGTTTGTTTGAATTGAATAGGCTCCAAAACTACTGGACCGATTTAAAAAATTCTTTTTATTTTCACTGTTGGGAAGCTATATCATCAGCGAGTAACATAGACTATGTTTTATAAAGTTGCGCGGACGAAGTCGCGTGCAATGTGCAACACATAGTCTTAAATAAAAATAACTAAGCAAATTTCTTTTAATAAATCGAAAGCAGTTGGAATACAGATTAACTTATTTAGGGTAAGTACCTACGCTAAAAATACGCATTTTCAAAATTCTAAATATATAGTCGAGCCAAATCTTACATCTGGACAATCGAGGGAGGAAGCAGAAGCAGCCTAGTGCGAGTTTTACTCTATCAAACGTGACGTTTACGCGTTCGACACGTTTGATAGACCTCGCACTAGGCTCCCAGGGAGGGTCTAAAAATCGCCAAAATCGCCCCATGTAGTTAATGGAACCTATACCACACTATGCCACAGCTTAAATAAGAGTTACTATCGTAACCTATACGCCTCCTAACGTTAAGGTACAACTATAGAGTTAACTATACTAATAGTTACTTAGTTAGTATCTGTTACTAAATGGTAGTCTACAATTTGCTAATGCTTCAATAAGCTGCCAAAAGCACATACGGATAATGGAGTTGCCCTTTGACATATCGGACAATAGAGATGAAAAATTGGTGGCATTATTGTTTGTTGACGTCCATTGTAGGGTGACCATATAGCTCATAAAATAAAGGGTGCTTCGTTGGGCTAAACTCCGTTTATTAAAAGACTACATAAGTAATAAATATTATATTAAACGCAGTGCCGTTACTAGGGCTAACTATATGGCATCTCCTGTTTCTATGATTTTGACAATTTAAAAATTCCTGTTAAAATTCCTCACAAATTATTGCTGATTAAACATAAATATAATGGTTTTACTAAGGTGACCCGGCAAACGTTGTTTTGCCATATAAATATTTTTTTGGGGTGGGCCATGCACCCTTATCACTTAGGGGTATAAAAATAGTTTCCTCCTCCCTATCCTCAGACAGACCGAATATACACAAAAAATTTCATAAAGTCGGTCAAGCCGTTTCGTAAGAGTTTGGTTACAAACATTGTGACACGAGAATTTTATATATATATATATATAGAAGAAGAAGAAAAAGAAGATTTCGAATAAATTCTTCTAATTTTTTGGTGCCATTTTTAATAATTTTTTTTTAAATATTTCTATTTTGCAATACAGCGGTGACGTGAGCCCTCGCTCATTGGTCAAATCAAAATGGCGCGCATTCTATAAATCCCGGCTTCCTGTTACGCGTTTCCGTTGCATTTGCACGTAGATATAATGCCATGAAACTATATATTTTATCAAAAAACGGTTTCCACAGTTTTAAGGCATATCGTTAGGTACAAAAAGTTTACAAACAACTCAAACTCCTTGTTACCCTACCACAGGTGGCGGGCCATAAACAATTCTCTTACTTTTTGTATCACAGACAACAATAAACTCACGCCCATTTATCGCTTAGATTTGTTGCTCTGCCCCGCCCACAGATTAATGAAATGTATGCGACACTATTAACTCAACATCTGGCGATTATAAACGTGAATTCAGGGAGGTAATGCGTTTTTAGTTTAGTCAAAGAAAATATAGTACATTGGTTTAGTAAGGAAATGTTACTGTAAACACAGCCCGTTTAACCGCTTGGTCGTACCCCTAGCGCCTGACTCGTAATTTTTTTATTTTATTTTTAAGGAAACCAACTCAATGATTTAAAAATAAACATATAGGTACAAGTAGAGGAAGTTATTGTCGAATAGTATACGAATGGCGAAATGGACACGAAAATAATTGTCGGATAAATCCGACTCTGGCGGCTAAAGGGTTAATTGCCAGTTAAATACATAAAATATGCATTCCAAACTCGTTTTAAATTCTAAAGAATTGACTATAACACTGAAATTTAGTAGAAAAGTATTTTTATTTAAACCTACTTAGTTTTATTTTTAACTAGCTAAAAAATAAATAAGCAAACTAACTCTTGAAATTTTTATTGCTATTACACTTTTGCCAGGCGTTAGTATTTTTAATCTTAGATGATCCCTCGGGAATAGTAGGTACTTTTTTTCTGGATGAAAGGTTTACTCTATTTCCTTTTCTGTATTGCTGACAACGTGTAGTGTAGAATTTTATTATGATCGGTTTAGTAGTTAAGGCGTGAAATGGTAACAGACAGACAGATAGAGTTACTTTCACATTTTTATTACCTACTTAATGCTAGCTGAGCCGGCAAACGTTGTTTTGTGAAAAAATTAAAGATAATTTTTTGGGGTTGACCACCCTTACCATTTAGCGGTATAAAAAATAGATATTGGCCGATTCTCAGACCTACCCGATAAGCACACAAAATTTCATCAAAATCGGTCCAGCCGTTTCGGAGGAGTTTGGCAACAAACACCGCGACACGAGAATTTTATATTATTAGATTACTTAAGTAGGCTTTATGGACTAGTATGGATAAGTATGAATGAATGATTTTTTTTAATAGTTTTACTACTGTATATTCGTCTTTTATAAAAAAAATCGGTTCTCGAGGAAGACTTGTCAATAATATTTTCCAAAATTTTTTGCCTTTTTACCAAAGTAAACAACAATTAACATTTGCAATACAGTTAACCGCTGTCAATTACATTAACGCCCCGATTAAGTAAACGCCGAACAATAGTTAAAATGTATCAGATCCCCCTGCGACTACGGAACTACGGAGCGCACAAAATGGTTGCCACGCCTCTT
This sequence comes from Synanthedon tipuliformis, assembly GCA_947623395.1. NCBI lineage: Eukaryota > Metazoa > Arthropoda > Insecta > Lepidoptera > Sesiidae > Synanthedon > Synanthedon tipuliformis. The sequence continues at coordinate 974,576 of OX392434.1, read as the reverse complement.
TGGAGTTAAGAATAAATCCCATTTTATTATGGGACCACCCGGCGTTATCTGATTGTTTGTAATTGACATTTCGGATTAGGCGTTAAATTGTAAAAATAAAATTAAAAATGGATGTATCCATGTCGATTTAATAATGAATGAATGAATTTGAATGGTCATAAGTAAGACCATTCCTATTTTTCCAATTTTAATATTATAAATATTGTTATCGTATACCTACATATAATTTAAGCAATATAACGCTCGACCTCTTGTAGATATAATATACTTTGGCCGTAGGTATATAGTAGGTAACTACCTGAAAATTATAAGCCCGTGGTATGAAAATTTATGGGAGTAAAATCAAAATTTTCACACGGATTGCGAGCAAAAATGCGTTATAGTTACGTTCTATTTTTTTGAATATTTTAGAATGTCTGAATTTCATAGATATTGCGCCATCTACACAATATTATTTAAAAAAGAACAATGTTGTTCTTTCGTCGTGTTCGAATTTTGAAAAATTTAAATTTTATAACCGTTCGTAAGGATTGAGTAAACTCCAGTTAAGTCGTTATGGTATGTATTTCTTGTATCCCTGACAAACGTGTATGCAAAATTTCATGATAATCAGTTGAGCAGTTAAGACGTGAAAAGGTAACAGACAGACAGAGTTACTTTCACATTTAAATATTAAAAAGTAATAAAGTATTAAAGTATGGAAGTCTGTGATCTAGTAGATACAGTTGGACAAACAGTCCAATTAGGTAGAGCCAACTTCGAGAAGGACGTCAATCGTCAGATCCAGGTCGGATACGCACTTGAGCTTCCCGCCGTCCAAAACTCCACATAGTTCCTTAAAACAAAATATTTCGACCAATGTTTGTTACCAGCCAGCCTCTTATCTGAGGGCATTTTTTTTTACAAGAGGAATCCATCATGGATACCCACCGGCCTGGGGACAGACCGGTAGGTTATGTCGGACTCCTGCCCCGAGATGGTATTGGGGAAGACCTACCGACTAAACCTCTTGGCGTCCTCCGCGTCCTGTCAAGGATCCAGGTGGCGAGCGTACGCCAGCCGCCTGCGTCCAGTTCGTCGGCGACGGAGTGGATGGGACAGGACATCGTCCTCCCGCTCTCTCTCCGCCGCCTTCTTCTGCGAGATGACATCTTCACAGACGTATTGAATCGCTCGCCAAGCGGCTCTGCTGCCGACCATAGCTTTCACTACGGCCGGCAAAGAGAGGTCTTGACCTCTCTTTGCCGATGGTCAATGTCTTTGTCCAATGGTCGCAGCGAGCTCAGTTCGCTGCGCCGACCATCTAGAGCACTCCGCAAGAGTATGCTGTGCGCTGTCCTCAGCGCACGCACACGAGTGACACTCTGGAGTTGGCTCCCTACGAGCCACCCGATGCAGATAGCTCCCGAAACAGCCATGTCCCGAGAGCACCTGCACCAGGCGCCCTTATCTGAGGGCCTAGTGCGGGTTTTACTTGATCATACGCGTCAACACATATACGTCAAATCAATTTAACTCAAATCAAATCAGTTATTTACAAGTGATGGGTTAATGTAAACTAATATTCAAACTAATTTTTAATGTGAAAATGGATAATATTCAAGCCAATAAGAACTGGTTTACATTAACCCATGTCATTTGTAAATAAATGATTTGATTTGATTCGTCAATTTGTATGGCAATGAAGTAGCGCCACATGGAGGCTAAAGTGTAGTGTAGGGCTCCTTATTCCCTATATTGACGTTTAAGCGTGCGACGCGTTTGATCGAGTAAAACTCGCACTTGGCTCTCATGTCGTCTTTCGGACAATGGGTGGACCGTGGAAGGGACGGGTAGACGTCCTGCGCTGCCTCTGTCGATCCTAGGCCTCTGCTCGAGAATCTCCGCCGTACTACCTATGTGTCTTAAGGATCGTCTACAGATCTCCTCATTTCTGATTCGATCACTCTCCATAGCTCGTTAAGCTTTCTTACAAGGCCCATAGTTAGAGACCACTTTTCAGCACCACATGTTCTGTGTCTGTGGAATCGTAGTTCCCTAATAGGTAGGTACTTTTTTTAGTATTATAAAGCTGAAGAGCTTGTTTCGCGTTAATCTTAGGACTGTTTCGAATTGAAAAATTATTTTTGTGTTGGACAGTCCACACTCCATTTATCCAAAGCAAAGAGTATATCATTTATCGAGAAAGGCTTTAGGCTATATAAAATTTTGAACGAGGACGAAGTCACGGGCAACAGCTAGTAATGGATTGGTACATACATACAAACAAACGAATATTTACATCTATTCTATTCTTCCGTTATTATATCGACAACGGTCAAGTCAACGACATTCGATTCGATTTCTTTTTCTAATATCGAGTTATCGAAATCGAATAAATAAATAGAAATTAGTATTAGGATACGATACGAATAATAGGAATTAGGAATAGGAAATTAAGAAAAAATATATAGGGAGGAAAATTAGGAAATAGGAAAAATAATTAGGAAAATGGAAAACGAGGATAAACAGACTAAAAGGTCCATTCATCCGCTACAAAGCTTAAAAAGTCGAAATTTTATTCATCCCATGGAAATATAAATTTCAAGTCTAATATAATGTCGTAAAACGAGCATACAACGTTAGCGTGATATAACCTCGAGAGACAGCGCCATCTGTTGTATTAGCACAGCATACTTATTTCGTATGCTGTGGTATTAGTTAGAAATTATTTAGCACGGTAAATCATTTCCTTTGCATGTTTAGACATCATGCATGGAAGTTGCATTTGGTTCTTTTTCAACCCCGACGCCCGACGCAAAAACGGCGTGCTATAATTTCGACCTGTATGCTGTATATTTTGTGTAGGTCTGTCTGCGGAATAAAATTGTAGCTTCCAAATGGATGGAGCAATTTTGATTCGGTTTTTTTAAAGCTGACGTGATCTTGATTGTCCTTAGTTGTAATTTATGAAGATTTGTTCCTAGTTCCTAGTTTCCTAGTTTCCTAGTTGTTTCCTAGTTGATGAAGGGATCTCACTAACTTCCACATGTTCAATTGATATCAAAGTGTACCTACCCTTTTTTTACAAGAGGAATCCATCATGGATACCCACAGGCCTGGGGACAGACCGGTAGGTTATGTCGGACTCCTACCCTGAGATAGCAGTGGGATGAACTTAACCTCTTGGCGTCCTCCGCGTCCACTATAGGTAGGCGAAGTTGCGAGGTCGGACGAATACTCTTCCGCAACTCCTCCGATCAAAGGTATACCTACCTACTGTCAGTGGTACTGGTATTTCCATGACATGGTAACCCTTCCCTCTTCTCTCCCCTTGCTCTGTCTATAGCTACGTATTATTTTATTTTATTTTATTGAAATACCAACAGCACATCAAAATTATCTTAAACACATTTAAGTATTAAGCTATACAAACACGTTTACATTTGTGTACCAATTACTGTTACTACAGCTACATGTTATAATGTCTCTGTTGAAAATTTAAAAAAAAATATAAGTACCTATTTAATAATTAATAATACATATTTTATATTATATCTACCAGAAATTTAAGCACTCACGATAAAAATAAAAATAAAATTGAGTACAATACCATAATATATAAAGTAAGAAGCAGAGCGATAAATAATTATAAAATACAATGTCCTAAATGTAGGTATCTAAATCTGTATTTTTAGTATTTCATAAATGAAATAAACGGAAGGCAGAACTAATGGTGAGTGACAGCGAGTGAATTCGAAGGCGCGAATAGAGCGTATCAATAACGAATGCATTTAGGGGTAAACTTGTCACATTTCATCTCGATGAGGGTGCTTACAAGAATATGAATTTTATGCATCAACTGCTCCCTTTCCGGGTGTAGTGATGGGAAATCGCATGACTCACTCGATATCGATGATGTGACTTGTGAATGGGTATCACAATACTTTATACTCCACTAGCTGGTGCCCGCGACTTCGTCCGCGTTGTATTATATTATAAAAACCTACCTCGTTTAACGCTTTTTCCATTAGTGCTACTGTGTGGTTTTGTGATTGTGTAGAGCTAATGCTAAATGCATTATTATTTATTTTTACTAGCCGTTGCCCTCGACTTCATCCGCGTTCAAAATGGACTATCGCCCATTTATCGAGAAAGGCTATTTCAAGAAAAGCCAACACAAAAAGAAATCAATGGGAACCAGTAGTTCTTGAGATTAACGCGTTCAACCAAACAAACAAACTCTTCCTCAAAAACCACTCTATCCATTAGTAAAAACCGCATTAAAATCCGTTGCGTAGTTTTAAAGATCTAAACATACATAAAGACAGACAGGCAGACAGACAGGCAGACAGACAGCGGGAAGCGACTTTGTTTTATACTATCAACCTACTCGTAGTGATAGTGAAGTATGATATAAAATGTCGATAAAAATTGTCCCATCACTGTTCATATCATCGCACTCTTGACTCCTCATTAACATAACAAAACACAACACGAAAATAGATTTAAAACGACACGCGGATTTGCAAATACGCTGCTCACTTAATGGGGATAGAGGGGAATTATGGCTATGTACGTACTTATAGGGTGGTTGTGGGGGTAGCCTACAATTATTTTCGTGGTTGATTGTACGGAATTAAAGAGAATTAAAGTTTACTGCTCCATTAAATTTTATTAGAAGATTTTTCTTAAATAATGATCTTTACTTATACTAAAAAAAATATTATAAAGACAAAAGATTTGTATTTTTGTTTGTAAACAAGCTTAGCTTTTAGCTTTTAAACAAAGCTTTTTAACAACCTGGTTTGGACACTACGATGATACACAGACATACACTGTCAAACTTAAGACAGACAGTTTTTGCGTCGGGCGTCGGGTTATAATATGGCGCCAAACACATTATAAACGTAGAATATCTAATAATAAAATCATTCATAATTATTCACATCATTGTTTGTTTTTTTTTCTCAAAAAAAAAACAATAAAGGAATAGACAAAAAGGGTTATCTTATTGTCTTGTTTTTGTTTGAATCCGGCGGAATTATTTTTTTCTGTTAAAAAAACGATGGCGCCACCGTCTCACGCGTGACAAGAAAACTTTATTGTAAAATGATTTGGGCTTATCATTTGATCTGTTTCGGTAGAAGCATGCTGGCTTACTTACGTAGGCTTAAACTTCAACAGATACATAAAAATGATGATATTTGTAGAAAGAAAACTACGCGATGACATAATCTCTGTCTGTTACGGTTGACTCTCAGTAACTTAGTCATTTCTTTCATTAAAATTTTAATCTCTACAATTATTATATTAGCAGTGCCAAAGCACTCTGTGTTTCGCAGTCATTTGGGCAAAAATATTAAAAAAATACAGCTTTATAAGCTTGTCATATCTGTTTACAGACAGACGCCGAAAGCGACTTCAAATTATACTATGTAATACAATGTTTATTTATACTTATTGACTTTGTCGGTAAAAAAAAACATTAAAAACTAATTACTCTAAAAACGAAACCTTGTCACGATTAAAAATATATAGGTAATCAAAATTCATAATCGCACCTCCTTTTGTTGCGCCGACTCATAGACAATGCAGTACATCGATAGTACTCTGTGTCCACGGCCCTATTTCTTTTTAATTTCTTTACATTGCCGCCAATCACGCGTTCGTAGAATACATCGATTGTTATTGCATGCTTTGTGAATTATAAAAAAAAATTGCGTTGAATCGGGTACAGTCGAGGTAAAAAAGATTGGTCACCTAACAGTCGACATTTTGCTTGCACCAGGGCATAACCCCGATTGTACTTCTTGTATTGTGGGTGGGTAGACAGACATACATCTCCTTTACATCTTTACTTTACACACCTAGTATAATTTGAAGTCGCAAAGGATTTTGATGTGTTTTTCACCTTAAGGCCCCGCTCCCTAAACATTATGATTGTTTGCCGTAAAACTGTAAGTAAACCAAATATCACATCAATGTAAAACTTAAATAATATTATATTTTAAACCTTTTTCTAGTCATTGTCAAGACAGAAACACAATTAGTGGAAATTGACTCGACACTTTTATTTTTTAAAATTGAGTCATTTATTCGATATTTTTTCTTTTATCTCAGAAGCAACTTTAGTTACATATGCAAAATAAATACTCATAGAAAGAAAATGAGGTTTATTAGTTATTCTCAAGACAAAATTTACCTAGAACGATTATTATTCTCATAATAAATTAAATTTGATTTGAGACTTACGTCCTTTAGTTCTATGCAAGAAAAACAGAGAAATGGATCATTCGATATTCAACCTTATTCGAACCGTATTTGTGTTTGAAAGGGAATGCATGCGAGTGTTCCTCAGTACCGCGCTGTGCGCCCACAGAGAGCGTTTTGGGAGCGTCACCTTAATTTGGATAACTTTTCATGGAGAGTTATTAAATTATAACATAAAACCAAGTCATTATAGCCCTTAAATTCAAGATGGCGGATGACGCAATAGGATGAGGATCCCGGAAACCGAAATATAGACTGCCAGTGACTACCTCCAACGAATTCCGAAGGAAAATTGCTACTTGGAATTTTTTCCATGTTAAATCCTAATTCGACTGGGCTTATTATAACTGAATGTCATATTATACAGTGATGTATAAGACATTAAGTTAATAAAAAGCCCTCAATAAATCCCAAGCTATTAAATAGACAACAAGTACAACATGTATTCTTTTATTGAAAATGTCACGTTACATCTGGTAACAATAAAAACAAACACGAATTTTTAAAAAAAGGATCTTTACAACCATAGAGTATATGACATTCAAATAAGTGGGTATGTAATTAAAAGTAGGTACCTACTCAATGAATCTCAAACTATAAATAGTCAACAGACGAGTACATACTGTATTCCTTTTATTACTTGTTTAATAAGCATCAAATTAAAAACAAGTAATAAAATGTCACTTAGGTAGATAGGTACACCTATCACATCTGGTAACAATAAAAACAAACACGCCAAATTTTGAAATAAGAATTTTTACGACCATAGAGTAAGTAGGTACAGGACATTCAATATTTTTAATTGCGGTCCCGTCAATAGCTTTAAATGTTCATTATGCCTCCCGCGTCCTATGCGGTTAGTATGAAAGGGCATTGTTTCATGCGGTGCATTTTTAATGCATTTTAAAGATAGGTATGTTTAATTGATCTGTTTGTCCGGCGGTCACGTAGTTCGGGTGTCGATTGCGACAAAAGGTTTTGTGAATCATAGGAATGACATAATACAAGGTGACTACAATACGCAGGCTATAGTTTTGTGTCTTTGTTTAAATGAGACGGAAATTCGAATTTTTAAAGCGTCAAATGTCAAATCGATATACGTCAAACGTCAAATGTTTACTTGACACATGACTTCCATACTTCCTCAAAATACTACGGGGGATATATTACGGGTGGGTCACGGAATATGGTACGTTTCATTGTTTTGCGAAACGCAATGTTGACAATTAATTAAAAATAATTAAATAAAAAACAGTAAAATAAAATATCAAGTTTTCTATATAATTTGGTAAAATGTAGGTATAGATAATCTATCTAAACATATCTAATCTAATCTAAATTCACGTCAAATCTATCACACGGCGAGTCGCGTGCCTTCACGGAGAAGGTAGCGTAAGCGAATGAAATACATTTTATACACTGTACGGGAATATAATATTATCTTTACTACTTAATTCCTAATTATTAACAGTAATAAATTCGTAAATGAGTTTGCGTGACCGATCCCGGTATCGGTTCGCGGGAAAGATAACAAATATTACAATTTATAATAAAGTTGTTGAATTTGTGCTTCCATAGACAACATAAACTAAAATACTTGGATTGGTTTTACATGAGATCTCACAACTTTTTGTATTGGAAGAACTGCGTTATATATATTGGTCTAAATTTATTGATAAGTTATAATTTAGTAAAAATAGTAATGTAGCGACCTTGCCCAACGACCTTCCTTGAAGGCGACATGGCGAGACTATAGCCTTTGATAGATTTAGGTAATCCCATGACATAAATAAATGCATAATACTTATAAATATAAAAAATAATAATGACATTTTAAACGACGACGAAGTTTCAATTTGTTATTGTCTATGATTCATTTGCCGCCATTACTAATGTCACAAATATCAGCTGCTAACGTCCGGTCACATCTTCGTTCGCGTTAACAAATCTATTTATTATGTTAATCGTTCCATTCACCTATTGTTTTCAATTAGACGGATATTCAAAATAATGACGCGTGTAATGACATCGTTGTAGCTTTCTCCCAATCGACACCTTAGAGGTTTCAACACTTTCAACCTCTTTTTAAAAGGTGAAAACAAGTCGTAAAGATTTACACTAGAACTGTCAACATCTTATTAAATTTTAAAATACCTACACGTATCACTTTTGTAAAGTAGGAAAATTAAATTAAATTGTGCGTGACGACTATATTGAACCAAAATTTTATCCTAAATACTTAATAATACAAATAGGAAAGCCAATTTGCAGCCTATACGTTGTAAGATATTCCACGTTATCCCTTATCCTTAATCCTTCTATGGGGTTGCTTGTCTTATAGGCGACTTTATTCTATTCGATTATTTATTATGATAAAATTTATTATAGTTATGATGAACAAACTAATTAAATTCTAAAGTAGGTATTGTTCGTACAAATTAGACGCGTAACAATGTGACAGCCGAATATGGCTCCAAAACATAACCAAGATGGCGGACAATTAGCACGCGATTACGCCTCGAATACATTTTAAGATCGATTGTATGCAAAATCGATACACAGGGCGCATTAGTTGATTGGTGTCGCGAATCAATTGAATGTGAATCGCCTCATTATCTCTATTAGTAATGCCTTTCGAGAAATTATTTAACGCTGAACGGATGCGGCATCTCTGATTTCGAGATAGCCATATAAATTTTATTCATATTTTCCGCTATTCATTTCAAATTGAATACATATAAAAATATAAATAAATAAATCAATAAATAAATATCTTCACACATTCCACACAGTACCTACCATCTAGTTCCACAGTAAGCAACTAATGCTTGTATTATGGATACCAGACGGTTGATTACTTTTTTTTTATAAATACATACATACATATTATAAATACATAACATCCATGACTCAGGTACAAAGGTGAAATGTTAACACATAAACATTTGCCCCTAGCGGGATTCGAACCCGCGTACTAGCCACTAGACCAAACGTGTCGTCAGAAATAATATGAATGTAGGTATATGTAAGTTTTGAGTAAGTAGTGGCAGGGCACACTGCGTATCGCAGTCTGATTGGCAGCCGCGATCTCGCGACAGTAACCACATCAGCCTTACAGGTGACAGCATGTGCAATACGGGTGGTTACAGGGTTACCAAACCTCATCTTGTCGATTCCCTCTTTTTCGGACCAAGCGCTTTAAAACATCTTTTATATTGCGCACTGCCAAAGGTTTGGAACTCCTGAGCTCATATAACCCAAATCTTTTAAAAGTTCGAATGAATAGACATCTTCTGGGTTCTGGGTGAGCTCGCTCCATCATAGGCCTCATCTTCACTACATCGCTGGATGCTGGCCAAGAGCAAACATATCTTTAATAAAAAAAAAATTGCTATTGTGTTTCGTTGATGGAGTAAGGTATCCCAGAGCCTATTTCCCCCTAACCCTTTCGAATACCTTATCCTTAATCCTAAGTACCTACTACTAGCGACACTGCTTGTGTTAAAGGCGACGGTAGCTTAGCCACTTACTATCTTAAGTGGTCCATCAGCCTGTCTGTCGAGAACACAAAAGCACACATGCTTGAAATAACAATTTCAAGGTTTTCTTCTGTTCGTCTTCTGTAATGCCCCCTGTGTTGGGAATCTAAGTAATCTAAGATACAAGGGATAATTTTGAAGCCCAATATCATAGGAATCTGGTATTGGAATTTGGTATCTGGATCTCAAAAAATCAATAGTAAGTTAAAGATAACTTATTAAGATTCACATGACGATGAAATCGGAAGCAATCATAATTTTTATGGTCCTTAAGCGCATTCAGGGACACCTGTTGGTTTTTATTAGACGTTTTTATTGCTTTCCGTTTAGTCTATGGTCTTTGTCGGCTGTGTGAGTTGGTTTCTTGAAACACACACGAGTTATATTTGCATTCGCATCGCATTTTTCTATTCGCATCGGTATTACATCAGACCGAACACAATTTTTAGCAACTTGAGCGCAACCATTAGAGTAAATAATTAAGTACTATTTACTCAATGGCGCAACCTAATTCCTAACCTATGAAATAAGATGGACAAAATGAAAAATATGAAAAAAGAAATAAAATATAAAAATATCAAAACTTATGTACAGAACTTAAGTTAATTTAATACAACTTTTTGGCTAATGTTAGTTTTACAGATTTTTAAATATAGGTACTATAATATATATACCAAAAAAGGTATAACAAGTCACAGATAATGTATGTAGGTAGGTAATTGTCTGAAAACTGACTCAAAGCTATACAGAATAAAGTCCACAATGCTCGTAGGCAGTTGTGCGGATTCAATTCCTTGAAATTAAGCACAATAGGCAAGAGTTTCTTAGTAAAGGATGTAATCGAAGACAATAGTCGTTTAGTGGCTAATGAATTCAGATTTAAAAAAGTTAAATATCATTTAAAATTCGAAACACGGAATAAAATTGTTTCAAATCACCTTTTGTCTATAACGGCCGTGTAGTCAATACGCTTCTTAAAATAATGCAGTCTTTCAATAGCACATTAGTTAGTTGTTGCACGCGACTTCGTCTGCTTTCTAAAATAAAAAATATAAGTAGGTACAAAATATAAGCAATAACGCCTGACATCTGCATTTTTTTATAATTTAAGACATCTGACAGTAGGTTTTTTTCTGGATGAACCCTTTCTTGTATCCCTGATAACGTGCATGCAAAATTTCATCAGTTGAGTTAGTTGAAAAAGAGGGATTTCGACAACATGAGCCAGCCGTACGTCTGTCCGATGGAAGAAAGGGGAAGGCGGTATCAGTTAAAGTGTGAAAAGGTAGCAGACAGACAGTTTTACTTTCGCATTTATAATATTAGTATGGAAGTATAGACTAGTATGGATGGATATATAAAACAGTATGGATGTTACTATTAAGGTAAAAGCACCTATTATCGCGGTATGCAAAATCGGCATCAATTACCAAGGTATCCGATATTTTCGTATTTAAATTTAATAACAGTAACTTTAACACGATACTATTTCGGACAAGTTCTAACTTGAAGTGTTTTACATCGAATTAATGGGTGTTGGTAGACATACCAAAGATGAACAGATCAAAAACGATCAATTTGTGCGACGGGAACGCAGAATCAGGTTGTGTCCATACAAGCAAGGGGCAATTCATGTAAGGGCACTCATATTTTTGTTTCGTGATTTTTAAGTTAAAATACTTTATAATTGACTACGGATTATGTTTACTTGTTTTTCCGTATTTCTATGAGTATTATCTTTTACTTTTCATGTTAAAATTTCCAATAAACACATAATAACATTAAGAAATAAAACTCGCGGTGATAGATGCCTAAAATTGGAGGCAGCTTCTAATACCGAGGGTACACTCGGTAATGGAAATATTGAGGTTCCTATTCTGCTTATTATATTTAAATTATTTATTATCTCATTAGTAAAAATTGATCAATCTTCCAGTCCTCATGTATTCTATAAACGAAAAATCTATTTTCGATGTATGCAAAATCCATTAAAACTCATTATTTTTATAAAAACTCATAGCACTTAAAGTATAATTATGTACTGGGTGTCAAAAACGTCATAAAATATATGCAATATTCATTTGAGAAAAGAATGATAATACGGCATATCTTGTCATTCAAAATACTGTTTTTCATGAAGATTTATCTCTATTTTTTCGAAGTGACACCAAAAAATCTTTCTGGTATTCTTTTTTTAAGGGTCGGAATTATATTTAAAAATATTGTATACTACTCCCATTACCGCGGCATACCTCGGTAATAGATTATATGAGAATCTATTAACGAGTGCAGAGTACTCGGAAATACAGTTTTCATATAAAATCTATCACCGAGTGATAAGGCAACCAGTATTCGTATTCGTATCGTGTTGTAGTAACCAGTGTCCAAATTTAGGGTTCCGTTAATGAATTATTCTTGATAAAAATATTTACGAATAATGTTTCATAACAAAGACGGTTTTATCATGTTACTCTGCTGTGATTTTGATTTATTGATCATTAATTCATGACATCATAATCGAGGACATTCAGTTTTGATGTCAGGTCTGCTTTCACCCCACTGCTTTCCACTACATCAAAGACTTTGCCACAAGTATAAGTTGGCTAGTCCCGACAAGAAATAACTGTAATTAATTTTAATTTCGCAGTAATTATGGAAAAGTTATTGGGTTTTTTGAAACGACATCCGACATTGAGTAGAAATCAAATCACAAAAGACTCAATACGAGCGTGGTATGGAAGAGTTTACTCGTATTTTGAACGTAACGATTTGCTTCAAGTTTTTTAGGGCCCAAGACGCATATTTAACTGCAATGAAACAGCTTTTTTATGTCCGAAGAATAAGTAAGTTTTAGTAAAAAGAGGTAGCGTTTATATACGCGTTTATAATCGAGAATAATCGAAAAATTGATTTTATTGATTCAATTTTAGTTATTTGTGTAATTATTATTGTTATTTTTCTCATTATACCCAACTTACATAAATAAATATATCTATAGATTTAATGCAGTTTATTAAGCACTACAAGTGAATAAAATTGAACCCTGTATAGACTGTAGATTAGTTATAATAAGCAAAATATTATAAATATTGTTGTTAATATAGGTGGAAGGTAAGGTGATAGTCTTCTTCTAGATTTGTACAGTTTCTTAATTATGATAATAATAAAGTCGATCGCAATGTTTTGTGTATTTTTTAAATATATTTTATTTTATACGGAACCATCAGGACTACCAGTATTATTTTTCTTCTATACTCGGTAATAAGAGCCACATACCGCGGTAATAGAAAAAGCCTTTGAGCATGCCTCGGTAATAGGGGATGTCGACTTCCTGTTTTAAAAAAATAATTATAAATACTACGCTTCAAAATAAATAAAAAGAAGTGAGAGAAATCAACAATAAAGAGTCCCTAAAATGTTTAAAAAAATGCTTACTTGCCGAGGATAGACCTGAGTACAAAATATTTCACTCTAAAGTCAAAATTCCCCGAAATACCGCGGTAATAGGTGCTTTTACCTTAGGTACTAGTACATCCAGTAATAGATGTATAGTAGTAGTAATAAAGACGCTGACGAAGTCGCAGGCGAAAGCTATTATATTTGTATAAGGATAATGATAATGATGGATCAATGAAAGTAAAATGCGATGGGAAAGATAAACGGGGCCGGATGTTGAAATGATTAACTGGTGAGAACACATTGATTTTAACAGCCCATGAAGCCTATAGTATGTGGCTTCGTAGCTTCGCGACTCGTGCCTTTTTAACGCGTTCCTAACAGGGTTACCAACTTAGACGAGTTGACTGTACTTAGTTATTTTTTTATTTATTTTAAAATAAATCTTGACGTGTAGGTATTTATTTAAATTGTTTAAAATAGGAATAGTTATCTTAAGGACACTCTGTACGATCATGGGAACTCTTTCTTGTCTACTAGAAATCAGAATAACCGAAGACAGAATTACGACGTAACACATTCGAGTCACCTATTAAACTCGCGAAAATAATGAAACATATTGGATGGTAGATATTGACAATCCAATTTTAAATAAAAGTACATACTTACTTAGATAGGATGTTTTCATGCTAAGTATGATTGTACACTTTGACCTTCAGACATTGCGATAGTAGTGAGGAGAAGAGATAACGTAGCATGTTGAAAGTAACTGGATTCTTCGGTCACACTCTTAAAAATTAATTAAAGATAAAATATTAAGATTATTATATATACTTATTACCAGTTATTACAGATAAATAATTAATAATTTTAATTATTATCTAAATAAAATTCGTACGTTTTATTGATACACAAGTACAGTCATAAAGACAAAAGAATACATGTCTTCTATAAGACTTCTATAAAGGGGTGCTTGCATAAGTCCAAAGTAAAATAACAGCATGTGTGCTGTTGTCTTTTGGTAAGTGAGTAAGTAATGCCAGACTCCTTTACCCTATCTTAATCTCTTAGCCTTAATCCTACTATGGTCGTCTTTGCAGTGGACTTGCGGCACCTGTGGATTTGCTTGTGTTCTTCATGGTGTTGCACCAACCATGAAGTGGCGTCCCTGACTTGTATATGAGGGGTACGTGTAATGTGTAAATAATAATAAAAAAACCCATGAAGTGGACCGTCAGGTCAGCATGTATGTCGACCTTAACATTTAAAAACCCGATAAGGAGCTGTGAGTAACAAGATTTATTTTTATTTCTAAGTTGGCAACCTTGATGACTGGCAGAAAAAACAAAACAATGCCCATAGAGAATCCCGCCAAAATTACCAAACAAACCAGTCCATTGATACGACTACGATATTATCTCAACAAAAACAAAATACAAAACAATATCTCTAATAAATAATAAAGTGGAAAGTGACAAAACAATATGTAAATATCATTATTTACTGGTTTGTGCTTCGTCATTGAAGCAATTTGTTGTTTAGACTCTTCATCTACCCGTTCACATATTGGACGTCGAACATAGAAGGGATAGAGACTTCTTTGATATTACATTTTTTTATATTTTTAAACGCGTTTTTTTAACATTTTTTCAAGTTTTATCTATACTAATATTGTAAAAGAGAAGATTTATATGTTTGTAATGAATAAACTTAAAAACTAGTGGACCGATTTTAAAATTTCTTTCACCTATAGAAAGCTACGTTATCAGCGATCAGCGAGCAGCATAATATTTTATAAAGTTACGCGGGCGAAGTCGCGTGCAACAGCTAGTTTTTCTATAAGTAAATTTAAACTTTGACTTTAATGTATATCTACAATTTGGTATTTGTGGTATTTACATATTATTATGTTTATCCTTGCGTTTATTTCAAAATACGATACTTTTAGCATTACTTTAAGTACATTATATGTAGTAAGTATAGGTTGTCGTTTTAAAATTAGGAAGTCATTTGAGACTTCACCGACACACTCGCTTCATTGTTTTTGACAGTTTTAGTGATATACCTACTTCCTCAATATTCTAATAGATGTCTAATATTCGAACACAGTGAAGCCCCAAGTGATTTCCTATTTGCAAAAGACTGTAATTAAAAAATTACAAAAAACAAAAATAAACAGCGTCTCCACAGTTTTGTTGTCATCGATCTGCATTTTGAAATTGGAACGCTCAACTCATAGACAATAATGATGGTATCGTTAGCCATTTAGCATAGAACAACACTAGTTTGGCAACGGAACTAGTAGGTATCATGCATTATTTATATTTTAATAGATTTTTCAATAGCACACCTTACATTGTAGATACCTATTGGCTTGAATTTAAAATTATTTTGGTACTTACCTATTTTTTTATAATTACTAGCGACCCGCTCCAGGCTTCGCACGGATGATTTTTTTTCTCCCAATTATAAACATGAACCTTCCTCGTTTATCAATATTTGCATTAGTGAAAACCGTATTAAAATCCGTTATGTATTTTAGAAGAATATCGCGCAGAAACAGAGAGAGGCGGATAGAAACTTTATTTTAAAAACTAGCTGGCACTCGCAACTTCGTATGTGCTGTAGTTCGTTTTTTGAAAATCCTACAGGGACCTAAGATTTTTCTATGATAAGGAGTTTTCTATAGTTTAGGTAATCCAGGTAGGTAATCACTGATTCTCGGATTCTCGGTGACATAAATCCAAATATGTATTTTTGACAAAATATTTACGGTCTTACTACAAAAACATTAAACACACTTTAATCAGGCTTAAAACACGTGTTAAAAAAAAACTTTACCACAAAAGAGTGTCTAGGCATTGTTTAGGGTTTAACAATGCTTGAGCATTATTTAAATTTAACCACCGCCATATGCTAGTTTAACGAGTGTCTATTTAGTTAACGGCCTCTCTTCCTCTGACGTATTGTGTTAAATTTCGTTTTGCGTATACTTAATAGTTAATATTAAAGATTTCTTTTGATTTTATAAATGAGTATGGATATTTTAAATTTAATTGACATGGAGGATATGGATTACATGGATAATTTTTGAGATAGAATACATCGTGAGAGAATTAATCCATTCGAATATATAACTTTGGTAACAAGATTATTTATTTAATAAAGGATGATCTACCATGTGATGCTAGAGGTGGATCCTCAAATAAAAAATTTATTTAACAATTTTAAAACTTTACATTTGACCACATTTGACAATTACGTCAGTGTTGGTTACGTTCCATTATGCTCAATATTTTTTGGTATTACGAAATCTTATAAATAATCTAACGTATTTGTTGTAATTTATTACTTATTCCAATCTTATAATTTGCTGATATCATTAATATAGTCCGGAATAATAGCTTGTGAAAACCAAAATTCATCATTATACGCCTATCAGATCTGCGTAAAATGAAAATGACATGAATGCAGGGCGAGTGACTGAATGAATGTTTGCCAAGGTTGCCATAATTCAATAACATTCACGTACTTTAACACTGTCTACCGAAACAAGCGCTAAATAAGGTTTTGTGGTAGGGACATTTTAAACGCTCGCTGACCAATGCTTAAGAGCTCAGTCTATCGGTGCAAAACTACGAAATAGAGTCGAAAAAAACCGTGCGCGTGGGGAGCACCTCCGCTGACATCCTGCGTTATAATACTCGTAATTTATCAATAGAATCTTGCTCTACTTATTGCTTTTAATATTTTACTAGAATTTTTTAATTTCATGTTATTGAAAATACCCAATTTTCAACATTTCTAAATATATTATACATGCATTAATTATGCTATAATAGTTAATCCAATAAATAGATACAGTCGGCGCGCTAGCTCCAAGAAATTTTAGAAATGTTAGAAATTTTAGAATGTTAGAAATGTTAGAAATTTTAGAAGTTTTAGAAATTTTAGAAATTTTAGAAAGAGACTTAGAAAGAGACTTAGAAAGAGAAATTTTTTAATTTCATGTTATTGAAAATACCCAATTTTCAACATCTCTAAATATATTATACATGCATTGTTATGCTATAATAGTTAATCCAATAAATAGATACAGTCGGCGCGCTAGCTCCAAGAAATTTTAGAAATGTTAGAAATTTTAGAATGTTAGAAATGTAGAAATTTTAGAAGTTTTAGAAATTTTAGAAAGAGACATTTTTTAATTTCATGTTATTGAAAATACCCAATTTTCAACAATTCTAAATATATTATACATGGATTTGTTATGCTATAATAGTTAATCCAATAAATAGATACAGTCGGCGCGCTAGCTCCAAGAAATTTTAGAAATGTTAGAAATTTTAGAATGTTAGAAATGTAGAAATTTTAGAAGTTTTAGAAATTTTAGAAAGAGACTTAGAAAGAGACTTAGAAAGAGAAATTTTTTAATTTCATGTTATTGAAAATACCCAATTTTCAACATCTCTAAATATATTATACATGCATTGTTATGCTATAATAGTTAATCCAATAAATAGATACAGTCGGCGCGCTAGCTCCAAGAAATTTTAGAAATGTTAGAAATTTTAGAATGTTAGAAATGTAGAAATTTTAGAAGTTTTAGAAATTTTAGAAAGAGACATTTTTTAATTTCATGTTATTGAAAATACCCAATTTTCAACAATTCTAAATATATTATACATGGATTTGTTATGCTATAATAGTTAATCCAATAAATAGATACAGTCGGCGCGCTAGCTCCAAGAAATTTTAGAAATGTTAGAAATTTTAGAATGTTAGAAATGTAGAAATTTTAGAAGTTTTAGAAATTTTAGAAAGAGACTTAGAAAGAGAATTTTTTTAATTTCATGTTATTGAAAATACCCAATTTTCAACATTTCTAAATATATGATACATGCATTGTTATGCTATAATAGTTAATCCAATAAATAGATACAGTCGGCGCGCTAGCTCCAAGAAATTTTAGAAATTTTAGTATGTTAGAAATGTAGAAATTTTAGAAGTTTTAGAAATTTTAGAAATTTTAGAAATTTTAGAAACAGACTTGTTTTTTAGAATTAGTTTTAGTTAATTTAGAATATAGAAAAGTTGCTAGCAGATTATCTATATTATTATTGTGAATAAGGTTGTGTTCATTTCATTATTAGAAATTGAGATGATATTACATGATTGAAGACTTTTTTTGAGCGGAAGCCTGTGCCAGGAGCCTTCACTCTTCCATAAAAGCTAGTAATAATATATATATACCTAATTTTTTTTATAATGTAATATAATATAATATAATATAATATAATATAATATAATATAATATAATATAATATAATATAATATAATACAATATAACATATACGAATATAATATATAATGCTTATGATATTTGACTTGCATTTCCTTTTTTTAGACAAGCATATCTTTTTCCATTATGACCCAATAATAATATATATAACAAAAACAAAAACTAACTAACTACCAAAAAGTTCGAAAATAATGTTGAAAATAAATAAAGTAAAGCAACTTTCGATATGCTAACAGAAGCGCAAAATCTCTGAGAGTGAGCGAGACAAAGATATTTGTTCGATCGCAAAAAACATGTAAAAATTTAACACGGAGCACACGTCTGAACGCAACGACCGCTCACCGGTCACTGAGGAGTTTGATTGCCGGTATTTTCTTATCAATAAAATAATTACTTTTCTTAATTTTTATACAGAAACCATAGCTTTTTATTGTACCTAAACACTTGTCCTTTATGATAATAAATGTTAATTTCTAATTGTTGTTACGTAACTATGTTAAAAATGAAAAAAAAAATTAGTGAAAAATTTGATAAAAGACAATATTTAACGTTCTTACTTAAGAACATGAATTAGTTTTGCAAAAAAATAATCAGATTAATTTAAGGACGACCACATAAGAAAACTTCACATCTGAATAGATTTTCTAATTTATCATTAGTTGTTATGTCATTGGTCCGTGAACATAGCTCAACATACTGTAGGGCTTGGCAGAGCTGTGTTTAACTCCATTTTTACCTAATATATACCCTATAAACAAACGCTTAAAAAATACTTAACTATTAACCATATTATAAATTTTTCTTGGTTATAAAAATATTTCTAAGTTTTTCCTAAATCAGTTTGAAAACAATGTTATAAGCAGCGCCAAAAATTCGATGAGAGTCAATTTTTAACGGTCCGCAGCCTTAAATGCTTAATGCTTGTCTAACTAAGCATGTGTTTGAACAGTGCTTACTGAATCTTTTGTAGTAAGACCGTTACGGTCTTACTACAAAAGATTCAGTAAGCACTGTTCAAACACATGCTTAGTTAGACAAGCATTAAGCATTTAAGCATAGGTCAGCGAGCGTTTAAAATGTCCCTACCACAAAACCTTATTTAGCGCTTGTTTCGGTAGACAGTGTTAAAGTACGTGGATGTTATTGAATTATGGCAACCTTGGCAAACATTCATTCAGTCACTCGCACTGCATTCATGTCGTTTTCATTTTACGCAGATCTGATAGGCGTATAATGATGAATTTTGTTTTTCACAAGCTATTATTACGGACTATATTAATGATATCAGCAAATTATAAGATTGGAATAAGTAATAAATTACAACAAATACGTTAGATTATTTATAAAATTTCGTAATACCAAAAAATATTGAGCATAATGGAACGTAACTAACACTGACGTAATTGTCAAATGTGGTCAAATGTAAAGTTTGATTTGTTAAAATTGTTAAATAAAATTTTTATTTGAGTATCCACCTCTAGCATCCCATGGTAGATCATCCTTTATTAAATAAATAATCTTGTTACCAAAGTTATATATTCGAATGGATTAATTCTCTCACGATGTATTCTATCTCAAAAATTATCCATGTAATCCATATCCTCCATGTCAATTAAATTTAAAATATCCATACTCATTTATAAAATCAAAAGAAATCTTTAATATTAACTATTAAGTATACGCAAAACGAAATTTGACACAATACAATACGTCAGAGGAAGAGAGGCCGTTAACTAGACACTCGTTAAACTAGCATATGGCGGTGGTTAAATTTAAATAATGCTGAAGCATTGTTAAACCCTAAACAATGCCTAGACATTCTTTTGTAGTAAAGTTTTTTTTTAACACGTGTTTTAAGCCTGATTAAAGTGTGTTTAATGTTTTTGTAGTAAGACCGGTAATGTTCAGACACGGCTCGTTGACATATGAAATACAAATTTTATTACATTGTTTAGTACATATTGCATATGTACTCCACAAAAAAAGTAGAACACAAAAAGGATTTAGCTTTTATTGAAAAATATTTTCAAAACGGCTTAGTGCGAGCATCTTGCGAGCACATAATTATGAATTCTACCCAGATTAATAGGTTACCTAATGTCAATTTAAAAATTTTAGTTTTTTTTTTGTATATTAATGGTAAAAAAAAAACAATTACCACGGCGCCGCCAACACTAGTATTAAACATTCAAATTAGAGTTAGCAAATAATGCAGTTATACCCTAATCCGATAGATGTCGTTCGTTATCCCTTTCTATCTTGATTTTTATTTCGATTTTTATTTAGGTATTTCCTTCAAAGTTAGTGTAATAATTACAAAAAAAAATCTATAAAGTTCAATTTAAGTCAAATTCTGTCTTTAGTTTTTAATAGTCTGATTAAAAACAATTATAATAATAAATACCCAAGTAAATTATTACCTATTTTTATTATTACTATGCTGATTCGATAAAACTTTCTGAATTTGAAATTGATTTTTAAATAAGTCCTTATAGCTCTTATCGATACTCCTAGTGTCTTTTATCGATAACGTCAAAACTTTATGAAAATGTCGTCTATAGTGACATCTATCGTGCAGTAGCTCAAATATCTGACATGATAATTATTGTCTTACATGGTTTAGCTATACGATGGTAGGTGGCGTTACGGAGATCAATATCAATAATTTTGCATGAAAATCAGTGAGCTGATATGATGAAAATAAATGAAACAGGTTTTGCAAATTTTTGACATCTCACTTCAATGAAATTGTAGGTATAATGGTCATAATTTAGAACTTTAGATGTGGTCCAACTATATTAAGGGCTTAGCTACCGTTGTACTGATACAACCGTATCATGGTAATGGGACCCCTGGGCTACAAGGGCTACAGTCTCATTAAAAATGTTATGCTATGTTTAACTAAGTTTAGAGTCTAAAAACATGCGAGTCTTTTAGTTTTTTTTTTTTTTTTCACAAATCTACCCTCCATTTGGTCTTCGCCAACGCCATAGTCGATAGAATTTGTTCTATTGACAAAATATTTATAACTACAGGTTCCAACTTGCCAGTGTCAAAGTATTACCAACTTCGTAACTTGTCCTAATTTTTTTTGATGGTAAATTGGTAACATTACGGTCAATAGCAGAAATGCTGTTGTGGTAACTAGAAAAACTCGGAACTCATTAGGCCTACGGACGGACTAGTCGGTTTCTTCCTAAAAGAGCGCGCATTCGATCTGCACCAATACTTTCACCGCTTCCTTTGCGTTCAATTGCACAACAGAAAATTTTCTTTCCGCAAATTGTTGTTGCACGAACTGTTTACTCTTCTACTTCCTTATGTGAGAACTCAATTATTAAACTGTTCTAATATTTAACATTGTTAAATAAAAGCTTAGGCGAATCTATGCCTTCCATATATGTAATACACTAGCTGATAGTGCCCTCGACTTCGTAAGCATCACTATCATCACTTCATCATCATCACTACATAGTATAAAACAAAGTCGCTTTTTCTGTCCCTATGTCCCTTTGTATGCTTAGATCTTTAAAACTACGCAACGGATTTTAATGCGGTTTTCACTAATGGGTAGAGTGGTTCTCGAGGAAGGTTTAAGTACATAATTTACTAAGTTACGCGGGCGAAGTCGCGGGCAGCAGCTTTAATTTTATTAACACGTAACGTAATTTTATAAACTATAACTAACATGTAGTGCCATCTGTTAACATACTTTTTCCATTATTCGAAGTGAGATTAGATGAATTAGAGTACTACATTGCTTCAAACAGAATTCCCTAGATGGCGTTGTAAATTTTGCATACACGTTGTCTGGGACTCAAAAAGGACATAGGGTACCTTTCATCCAGAACGCGGACGAAGTCGCGGGCACCAGCTAGTTGAAAAATAAAAGATAATTATAACGCCTGACAAATTAATATGTAAAGCAATATAACGCCTCGGCACGAAGACAAACATATTGATTGACGCATGACGTTATACTTTAGCCAAGCTTATACTTTAGAACTTATATATTATACTTTAGAATAGTAAAAGATATACTTAACGCCTGACAAAATACGTAAAAAATATAACTTTTGACATTATAGTTTTGCCAAGCACTGGATCTTTATTTTTAGGTAGATGGTGCTCTATTGGAATATTAGGTAGCCCTTAGGTAGCCTATTTCCATTTAAAAAAAATCTATTATTCCTGGCATAAGTGAAAAGAAAAGTTTCACTCGGGTGTAACTGATTAAATTACATACTCGAACTGTTTGCACTCTCACTCGCTCGTGCTGCAAGATTATCTATACCTCTCTTGTGTAATAATTACTTTATTTAGCATTATGTACTTTTATGCTGAAAAAAATGTTAGGTTTCTGTAGGATTTTCATAAATCGAACTGCAAAACTAACGGAAAAGGTAACATAAGTTATCTTTTCTGTATGCCTATGCCTAACAACGTGTATGCAAAATTTCATACAAACTTACTTATGCAATAACTTACTAGCTGTGCCCGCAATTCGTATTTTTTTATGTTAAGATCGGCAGACAGGCTAACGGTCCACTTGATGGTAGATGGCTTTCGTCACCTATAACACAATCAACGCTACAGGTGCTGCAAATGCGCTGCGGACCATACAGGGATTAAGGATAAGGATAAGGGATAAGGGATAAGGAAGGGATGGGGTAATGGGCTCTGCTCTGACATCCCTTACTCACTCACCAAAACACATCGGCACATATGGTGTTATTTCACGGATGAGGATAAGGATGAGGACGAAGGGATTGAAAGAGGATAGGGAAAGCCCATTTCCTAAAAATCCATCCGTCCATCCATTCTCATCCAGAAAACTACAGTACCCTTACCTTACCATGAGTTTACAATGACCCCACTCGCTAGCGAGAGCGTAAAATAGAAAATTGTCAATTTGACATTGACAGTTGACAGATTTTCATATAGGTAAGTATAAATGTTTTACGCTCTCGCTAGCGAGTGCGGTCATTGTAAACTCATGGTTGAGGTACTTACTGTTCTCGAGAGTCACCGACGACATACTAAAAACTAGAAGTTAAATAAATATGCAATTAAGAAACTAAGTACATAAGCAGGTACCTACATTACGAACGAAAGTGATCTAGGTCACTTTTTTGTGGAGGCCCTTAAAATTAGGCGTGGTACTTACATAGGTAAGCACCTACATTTTAAAGTAAGGTTTTATTGAACCGATTACGCACTTTCTATTTTTAGTTTTTAGTATTATAAGTATCATGTATCTTATATCTACACTTATATCTTATATTAGGTTTTTTGTCTGTGAATTGTAGGTATGTTGAGGGCTGTGGATTTTGAGTAAATCTAGAGTAAATGTATAAATATAAATAAGTAAATGTGTGTGTTTGTATGTGTGTGTGTTTCAGCTCCAACTAATTGATATCCCCGCCATCTCTGCCATCGCCATGTCATCATCCGCCATAATTACCGGCGCCATCTAGTTTTCGCAAGGATGTTTATTAAGTAGGTAACATATTCTAGTTCAGAGATATTCTAAAATTAAAATTAACGCGTAACGCATACCGTGTGACAATTTTGATTTTACTCCCATAAATTTTCACACCGCGGTCTTATAATAAAAAAATAGATTCTTAAGTAGATAGTAAAATCCAATAAATAAATAAATAAACAGAGTAGCGGGCATCGGCTAGTTGTTTGACTATGATTTGTTAGAAGTGAATGGACAATTGAGATGGTCAATGGCACCTTCCTTGTAGCACGCGACTGCGCTCCGAGACAATCATTATATTATGAACAAAAGAATTTTTACAGGTAAGTCACGGAATGAGATTTTGTCGCAAGTATTAATTTAAAAATTCAAATTCAATATAATATATATTTATTTCGAGTAGGTATCTCGGAAGCGGCTCTAACGATTTGGGTGAAATTTTATATTTTAGACTAGCTGTTGCACGCGGCTTCGTCCGCGTAACTTTATAAAATATTATAGCCCATGTTACTCTCTGATAATATAGCTTCCTAACAGTGAAAGAATTGTTCAAATCTGTCCAGTAGGTAGTTTCGGAGAATATTCGTATAATTTACAATCGTGAAAAGAAAAGTTTATACTCGTATAATTTGCAGAAAAAAAATGCAAAACAATTAAGTGCTAAGTGCAAAGCCAGGGACGGGTCGCTTGTTTTTATGTAATTAAAATCAATACGCGAAAAATGCACTCCCTCATTTTTTAAGTGGATACCTACGTGCAAACTTCGTTGTGCTAATTCTCAAGATTCTGAGACATCAAGTGGATCTAACACGTCTTTTTTAATGTAAATCGTCGCAGACAGGCTGACTGTCCACTTACTTAATGTTAGGTTTTTTTGTGAGGGCGCGTGGAGGCACGTGGAGGCACGCAGTGCCCCCAAAGAAGTCACTCAAAATAATTTACTTTTATTTTTTCCTCAAATCACACAGTGGCGAGAAATGGTACAAAAAACGGGGGTACAAAAAATTATGGACTAAAAACTTTCGAGAATTAGCGTGACCCAAAAAAGAAGTGACAAAAAAATGCCTGACTATATGTATTTATACCTAGTTTGTGACATTCTGAGAGTGACACATTTACATCTGAAATCAGATCAGAAATATCATCTTGAGATAGATGGAAGTGGCCCCAACATTGAACCCTGAGGCACTCCGGACTGTGTTACCATTTAACTGCATTACTTAGTGAAACTAGACTGTCAATTTCTCAAACAAATAGACAGATAAAACACAAACCATGACTAATCTAACTGACACCGAGTGAAATTAACAAATGCTTACCCAAATTTCCTTAACAAAACCCGAATGGGTAAGAACAAAGGCATACCTACTTTCGTTTCCAAAAATATGTAAATCTAACTAACTTTGTTTGGTAAGTGAGATAAATAGTAGGGGAGCCAAAGAGAGGGATTTTGGGATTTACTCGAGCGCGTCAGATTTTGGTAATGTATATGCTCCATTCGTCTCCGATAACGGATACATATGTTATTCTGCCGGTTTGGATGGTGGGGACGGCCGTACTATGAAATTAGTATGCTATGGCCGTACGGAAGCCTTAAAAATGTTGAGTGAACCCAAACTACTCCCATTTAAAAGACTGAATACTCGGATGTGACCCAAGCACGTGGCAGATTTTTTAAAATGCAAAAATCGCCGTTTTGAACCACAGTCAAATTTTCAAACAGACGGTTCAGCTTAAATTCCTAATCGTGCTAATTTATAATCTGACGAGTACCTATCTATATGCAGAATTTTTCTCATCTACAGACTTGAAAGTTCGTAACCGCTCCCTCCACCTCCACCTGTAAAAAAGTATACACACCATGTAACCTTTTTTCTAATCTAATAAATCTTCAAAATCAAAAATCAAAAATTATGGTTACCATAAAGCAAACTCTTCCTACTAAGTTTCTCAGAGTTTTCAAGGGATTTTTTTTTCAAGCGTTCACTAGTCTTCTTAATGTTCATTATGCAACTGAACATTAAAAAGACTGAACGACCGGTGAAAAGGTATAACATCACATCACTTTTTTTTCTTTCCACTATCTAATCTTTAAAAAGGTCGATTAACTCCACATTTAGCATCGCGGGCTCCCCTACAATAAGCATATAACCTAAGTTAAATCGCGCATCAGGACCTGCGTGTTAATGAAAACGAAAGTCAGCAAGACAAACGAGTTTCGAAGCGGACGCGGTGAAAGATTGGGGAAATGGGTTACAATGTTACACACACCGGCGGCCATTGCTCCGTCGCGAACTGTCAGTTTTGACATCGCCTTTGGTGCGATTCGACGCACGCGCCGCGACACGTCCGAAAACAATGCGCCTCTAGTCCTAAAACAGTTTCAAAATGATGGACATAAAAGAAATAATAAAATGGTTCATTCCGTGTTTCTACATATTCCCAAAGAGCGGCCGCGTGAAGATGAACGCGCCCACACTTCTTGTGATTTTAGTTATTTTTTTAAATTTATCCGCAAAAAGTTTAGCGGCAAAAATTCACAGTGACAATGCCGTAACTGTAAACAGAGATAGTTTAATTAGTGAAAAAATTCTAGATATAAATGTAGATAGAAATATTAGTGAAAGTTTAAATGTAGCCAAAAATCTTACAACACATTTGGATTATGAAGAGAAAAGAAGCCTCCAAAGTTCCGGTAAGTCGTTGATTTCTAGACAAATACAGTTAGATGGTTGCCTACTTAAATATTCAATCACTCAATAGTATGTATTATAGAGAAATTCCAAGTCTGTTTGTTCGTGGTTATAAAATATTAAAAAGGATTTTGAAGTGGAAATCACAAAGGTTTCGGAAGATCTACTTTTCAAATGAACTTATCAAAGTTGACTCTGGTATCGATCTGAAATAAAGGACACACTTCGTTTTACAGTCACTTGGGCAGCCCGTCTGGCGACGGTAACCAACCCTTCCCTTTACAGAAGACAGTAGCCCTTCCTAATCCTTAATCCTATGGTACTATGGTAGCTATGGTATGGTATACTATGGTAGCTACCTTCTCAGTTGACCGTCAGCCTATTAGTTTTATTAGTATCTAGTACAAACGGGATTTTTTTGTTTGTTCTACTTTTTTGGTCGACAGACAGGCTGACGGTCCAGTTGATGGTAAGTGACTACCTACACATACATAGGTATAACACAAGCAACGCCATAGGTTCTGCAAGTGCCCTTCATCTATGTGCTGCCGACCATAGAGGATTAAGGTTAAGGGATAATAAGGAAGGGATGGGCTCTGGCAACCCTTACTCTGGTCATCCTTACTCTGGCAACCCTCACTCACCGATACACAACATCACATACTAAAATGCTGTTATTTCACTGTGGTGTTCTGTACTTGGTCAATACTTTGTAAAAGGTTAAGTTAGTAAATCCTTGTTAGGCTAGTTCAAAAGTTAGAAAATGTGGTAATTCTAGTGCTAATGCTACTGCAACTAAAATTAGATACGTTTGACACTTAGCTCATTTGATTCGTAATTACCTCTAAAAAATGTGCAAAAGTTTCGTAAGTCAAAATGAGGTCCCCAACGGAAGATCAGCGTTGTCTTGTAGTACAAAGACACACAGCACATAGGTGTCCATTTGAGAACTGGCTTAGAATTAAACTTGAACTGGAACCTGACTAACTTTGGACCTGGTTCAAAAACCTTGTAAAATTACACGAGTAAGCTTAATAAGCTGAAGCCAGGGATTTAAAATTTTACAATTTAAAATCATCGACCTAGCCGCCACCCTGGTCAAAGGCTAGGACCAGCGCTGCATATCCTCATGTAGTATAGATGAGGATAGGCAAAATGACCTAATCAGCACAAATAATGAATCTCAATAAGACCATCTCTGCAGAAAGCCTATTTATCTTACAATGGCTTAGGCATTAACAAAAAAACTAATTATCAAAGTTAATAGACTAAATTTTATAGGCTACTTTTTTCACGCGGACGAAGTCGCGGGCGTCAGCTAGTAATTATTATAAAGCCAATTATATTGTTCGGTTAACAAATAAATAATCAAACACGAGATTATGTTTGATGATAGCATCGAACTTTCCGCTTTCTGAGCAGCTGTTTTAAACACTCTTAATTAATTACTATAAGAGTACATTTTTATGTGGCTTAAATAAGTACTGATTACATAACTCACACACGCACCTATGCAATGAAATATTTTATTTTTTATGTTTCTATCTGATTCATTTAAAAATCCATACTATATTATAATCCATCCATCATGAAATTTTGGATACACGTTGTCTGTCAGGGATAGAAGAAAGGACATTGGGTATGTACCTTTCATCCAGAAAAAAGTACTATTCCCGAGGGATCATATAAAATAAAATAAAGGTCTAACACCTAGTGGCCAATGTGTTAAATAGCAACAAGGGATCAAGCGTTTATATTGCTTTTAAATTTTAAATTTTCAAAGCGGACGAAGTCGCGAGCACCATCTAGTAAAAAATAAAGGAAAAACTACTCTTAAAACATCCGTCATTATATTTTATGTTACCTATTTTAAAATGGAATTATTTTAATGTATAAATAAATAAAGATGCTTAGATGCTCGACTAGATACCGCCGGGGTACTTGTCAAATGCGGCAACAAATACTACGCCGAAGTCGGCGTACCCGAGCCAGTCACACTGCAAGCTGTCTATGACGTGTACGTGCTGAATGTTTTATTAAATTTTGGGCATAATAAAATGCCATTTTACATAGTGAAACTGTGTAAAAATTTAATAAAACTGTGTAAAAAGTGATAAAAAGTGACGATGTCTTATACACACTACAATAAATGAGTTGCCGCATTCACGGAGCTATTGTTTTTAGATAGCGCGGTATCTAGTCGAGCCCAGCGAGACCAGCAATCATTAATTTAAGTAAATATGTTTATTTGAAATCAAATATTGATTTAAACACAGAACGATAACCCTTGGCCTCAATAGTAAAGGCTTCATGCAAATATGTTACGAATCACGGTCACGGCATCTTATAATAAGTAATAAAAAAAAAAGTTACAGCCAGTCACATACTCAACAGAGAATCATTTAGTAGCACACGAAAATCTCTAGATACCTACTCTTATGTTTTTTTATAAGGATGCAAATCCTCGTAAGCTCTTTTTGATGCGGTTTTCACCAAATAAAAGAGTAATAAACGTGGAGGATTTGCCTATTTCATTTTCATTAAAAAAATTGCAAACGTGCAGTCAGGGTCGCTAGTGATTAGGTACCTACATTAATAAACAAAATTTAATATTGAAATTATAACCGACAGACAGAAAGAGTTACTTTCACACTATGGATGTATTGGATTAGTATGGATTAAACGCATATTATTTTGACTTTTTTTCTCTGACAAGCTAAAATCATCCTATCGTCTATTTACTATTTTGAATTACTAAGTACCCAGTACAGAAGCAGGTCGCTAAAAATATCTTCTAAGTACCTATATAAAATTATCATGTCGCGGTGTTTGTTGCAAAACTCCTCCGAAACGGCTTTCGATTTTGATGAAATTTCGTCTGCTTATCGGGTAGGTCTGAGAATCGGCCAACATCTCTATTTTTCATACCCCTAAACGTTAAGGGTGGTCCACTCAAAAAAATTTTATTTTATTTTTGGCATAAACGTTTGTCGGGTCAGCTAGTAATTCTCTAAATTTTAAAAATTCTCATAAGAAAGTGATAAATTATTACACTTTCATTGTTGTGAAAGGAAAATGATATGGCATGAGACTTTTAAAAGTAAAATTGTTTCTCACGTTTTTATATTAATAATATTAATGGTCACGTAACGTCCGTAAGACGTGGCCGGTGCGTAATAAAAAAATATGATAAATATACAGCCACGTTCATTATCATACCTTTTTTTCACTAAGACGGCGGCGTGAGATTTGAAATTGAAAGTTATTTTATTGCCTAATAATTGTTATATAATTAACTAGTTGTTGCACGCGACTTCGCCTGCATAACTTTATAAAACATAGTCTATGTTACTCGCTGATAACGTAGCTTTCGTAACGTAAGTAACATAGCTGGGTGGTAAAGAAAAAAGGTCGGTTAGAAAATCTTCAATATCTTCAAAAATACCTGACCTAGCTTTTATGAAATGAAATGGTATGAAAAATTATGGGAGTAAAATCAGAATTGTCACACGAATGCGTTATGATATGCGTTAAAGTTACGTTCTATTTTTTTAACATGAAGTTTCATAGATGTAGCGCCATCTACACAATGTTATTTAAAAAAAGAACAATGTTGTTCGAATTGTGACAATTTAAATTTTATAATCAAGTCGTATGCTGGAGCTTTTTTTTTTTCAATTTACATAAAATCTTAATAGATTTTATTATACCATTTCGTTTTTCCGGTTAGAATAGACGATATTCAAGGTAGGTTACATTTACAAACAATTTTAATAGTTCATATAGATACTAAGATAATAATCCTTGTATAATATTAATTTATATTTCACTTACGACTCGCTCCCGGCTTCGTCTGGGGTGCAATTTTTATATAGCTATACTTATAAAAATCTCACACAACTACCCCCTTACAGGACCACCTTAAGTTACTAAGGAATTCCTTAGTCCTGTAGGACCTTAGCCCCTTAGAACTCTGGGGCCCTAGCCAAGAGCATACCAATGCAATCGCTCCTTTTGCGTACTTACGAAACGAAAGAAATAAAGCCCGGTGATTGGTTGTTGTAACGCCCACATAAATTGTTGACCAATCCCAAAGCTTTCTCCCAAGCGTAGCGTTTATGACTAAGCTTATACGTTTGCTATTGGCTAGGGCCCCTGGCGTTGCTTGTGGCGTGGCGTTGGCGACGGTAGCCACACTACCATCAAGTAGACTGTTAGCCTCTGTCCTGTGACTTTAACATAAAAAAAAACGTTGATGATATATTTATTACTTACCTGTCACCCTATTAAAGTCGACAGCGCATTAGTTTCCCAGGTGACCTGGATTTGCTTGTGGAAAATTGAAAATGGGAAAATGTCGGTCACAATGAAATTGTATGTCAGTCAGGTGTTCGCTTGTTCAATTGACGCGACAATGCAAAAAACACATTACGAGATAGGTACTTGCATATCTCCCATACAAACGACATGGAAGCAATTTCCGTTTGCTCGTGAAAGTTGGTTAAATATTCCGTAACCTATAGAACGAGAGTTACGCGTTCGGATTTACCTAAGTATTGTTTTACTTAACTTATTTGTTTACAAGTTAATAGTACATCGCTCGTATAACATAGTAAGTTTACAGAAACCTCAACTTTATAGTGCTTACTAACTTATGCTCGCGAGTTCGTCGGCGTTGAAAAAGAAAAAATATAAAAGTAATTAGCTCCAAGTTCAAAATAACTATCCTATCAAAAGATAGGATAGTTATTTAAAAAAGTTAAAAAGTTAAAAAACTTAAAAACTTAAAAAACAACAACTTAAAAAAGTTGTGCCAAGTTTTATCAAAATCGGTCCAGTAGTTTAGCAGTTCATTGTTGTCTAGGTATTTTTAGGAGTTTATTAGGACCTATTGTTGCTATAACATTTTAGCCAGGCGTTAGTTTCTTTATTTTAATTTTAAACGAGAACACTACGTTATTCAGGACTAAAGGTAGGTTGTACCCTATGTCATTTCTTGTATTCCTGTCAATGTGTATGCCAAATTTTATGAAAATCGCTTGAGTAGTTAAGGCGTGAAATGGTAACAGACAAATAGATATACAGAGTTACTTTCGCATTTATAATATTAGTATGGATTTAGTATTTTAAGTAGATATTAATTATTAATTATATTAAGTAAGAATTTTTTTATTTTTTTTTTATTTATTATGGAAAACAAACAATTAGGTACACCATACATAGTACATTAGAAAAAAATGGGAAAAAAGGAACATACATAAATAAATTTCAATTCAAATGCATTTATTTTCAGGTAACTAGATACATATTTTACATTTTTATACATAGTTAAGATATAATACAAAATTAAAGAAAAGAAATAATAATAATAATAATAAGTAAATGGCTAAATAAGGATAATAGCAATCAACAACATTTTCCACGAATTGGTAAACTAATTTTTTTACAGAAGGAAACTTACAGACAACATAACACACTTTCCCATTAATAAGAACATAATTAAGTAGTGTTGTTGACACTGAGTTATATAATTCTGCATAATCGTTCTTTTATTAAGATGAGTTAGGTTTTTTTTATAAGTCAACCTTCCATTTAACACTTTCAATGCCACAGACAACATTTTGTGTTCTCGACATTCATTATGATTAAATTAATAACTAATTATGTCAGTTAAATTAGCACTTAAGACATTTCAAATTGATATTTAAAAAAACTAGCTGTTGCCCGCGACTTCGTCGAAAACAATGCATATTGACACTTTTATTTCTATTACACTCTTTTACCAGGTCATAGTATTATTAATTTTAAATGACCCCCGGGGAACAGTAGGTTTTTTCTGGATGAAAAGTTGGTATAGCCTTTGTCCTTTCCGGTGTCCCTGACAAAGTGTATGCAAAATTTCATGATTATGGGTTGAGTAATTTAAGGCGTGAAAAGGTAACAGACAGACAGACGCGACTTCGTCCGCGTCATTTTATAAAATACTTACAGCCTATGTTACTCGCTGATAATATGATTATGTAATAAACAAACAAATATTTCCTCTTTATAATATAAAGAGTGTAGTATATATAATATGTAAACATGTATAACTTACAATTAAATGTAACACATACATACCTAGCTATTGTATTAAAAATTATAAAGTATAGATACGGTTTATCTTGTTTTTGTTTAATCGACAGGTCGCACGTTCGGCAGGCCGTTCAAGAAGATGATGGCGGGTTTTATACCTCTGGTATTCCAGATGGGGATGGCGGCCACGTGGGCCGTTGTCGCTGCACTGGTTGGCATCAAAACCCTAGCTGTGGCGCTCATGATTCTCAAGCTGCTGCTCGTCGCTGGAGCTGTTAAGGTAACTATAAAACAAAGTCCTCCGCCGCGTCTGTCTGTCTACCTGTTCGCGATAAACTCAAAAATTACTTTTACATTTTTTTTTTATGTAAAGGTCAACAGACAGGCATTTTTTTTATTTACAATCGAATTCAAGTATTGCGACGTGTAGGTATAAAAAGTACCGTCACACAGTCACGTCATGACACATCAGGTAAATGTTGGAGAAAGTGACCTTAGAGTTAGAGAAGGACGCGATTACGTAACTCCTAATAAGAGGAAAAGAGACAGAGTTTTATTGGAATCTCATCTAGATATCGAATGGCCTCGATTGGATTCTATTCTCAATAAGCAAAAAACAGTTTATTTGCATGATTATTGCATGTAGATGTAATAATCATGATTCTAATGTTTATGGTTTTACAATAAAAAAAAAACAATATGATTAACGAATTAATTATATAGGTAATTCGTTAATCATACATTAGTACCTATATAAATTATCTTTATATAGGTACTAATGTATAGGTAGGTATCTAATTTTTCTGTTCAGGTGTGTCATTGAACTCCTTCCTATTTTTATTTTGACGAAATTTTCTGAATATACCTACTAATAGAATAGGGTCTGCATAAAGGTTCCAAGTTCGCTGCCGTCCTGAATAGGATTAAGGATAAGGGATTTGGCATGGATAGGGAAATGGGTCTGCCATCCCTTACTCATTTACCGAAACATAAAACACGAGCTGTACCTACTTCACGGTGGTCTTCTGTTACAGAATGGCCACTGTCGTCAGGCGATATGTGCAGTTTATTACTGGTTGCGAAAAGGAAGACACTGACCAATTTTGACAAGCCTTTATATAGCTAATGCTTCTTAAAAATACATATTAATAATATTTTTTCAATATTGTTTTATCTCGTATGATGATACGTTAATATTTATGTCGTGCTATATACTAATTACCTAAATATCTCTTTTTTGTCTAACCAGGTTGGCACACTGTTTGGTGCTAAACATGGTTCTGAGCATGGTTGGGAGAAGCAACATCAAAAGGAAATACATCTTCACATACACAATAATGGACATCATGGCGTTCATGAAGAACAAATAGGTAAATTTTAATATTAAAATTAAAATATTTGAAATTATTTAACAGCGCCATCTACTAGCGAGTAGTGGAATTATGTGAACCGCTAGTGTTTGTGATGTTATATTAGTTCTACAGAATTCCGCGGCGGTACACATAACAATTTTGCTTTTCGCCGACAGATGTCTCTGATAACTTGTATTTTTTATTATTTTTTTGCAGGACCTTGGAGCCGAGAAGGCGTATCATCAATAGCACCGGAGGCAAAGAGTGAAGCTGTTGCCTTCGATCCTTATTCGGCCGGACCACAAACAATAAGTACTCCTTATGGAAATTATGTGAACGTTGATCATTTGAAATCGCTATTTCAAAAACCACAATAAAATTGTTAGTGATTTTGTAAATAATATAAATTTACTTATGTAAATAGTTAAAATACAGGTACCTTTTTTTTATTTTTAACAATTGTAATTATTTTATATTATTAGTAGGAAATTATTCTTTTACTGTATTATTTATTGTAGGTATTGTGTATGTTTGAAAATAAATAAAATCTTACACTTTTTAAACAATTAATAAATAATTATTACCCATTACCATTATCCCTTCCTTATGCCTTAGTTATCCTTAATCCTACTATGGTCGGCAGCGCAATAGCAGAACCTGTGGTCTAGAGTCTAGGTCACATAGTAGGTACCTTTGTGCTACATTATCACTGCGCAACTTAATTAAATTAGAGGTTAAAGTTAAATTAGGTATCCCAACGAAAACTCCAACAATGTAACCTAAGGTGTAAAAAATCCATACTAATATTATACCTAAAGAGAAATGATTTGTATGTTTGTGATGAATAAACTCAAAACTACTTGACCAATTTTAAAAATTCTTTCACCTATAGAAAGCTATAACGTTATTAGCAAGTAACATAGGCTATATTTTATAAAGCCTAGTAAGCTAGCTAATTACTATTTAAGCGACAGCTAGTCATTTATATGGATCAGGAAAATACTTGCCTATTCCCTTACCTATGTATGGTAGTCACATACATACATATATAGGTAAGTGACCATCAGTCTGCCTGTAGTCTTTAATAATTAAAATGATTATTAAGGAAAATATATGTGTTAATAATTTTATTAATAAAGTAATTCTTAATTGAAAAAAAAAAAACTTCTCGAGTGTTTGAATATTTTTATTTCTTGTAAATAACAAACTACAAGATATAAGAAGAATACCTAATATAATTAATTACTTACATAGGTGTTATTACAATAAGTTATAAACTAAGTAAGTATAGTAAGAAAATTTATATACGTACAATTTTTCGGTCAATTTCAACATTTTTCCAAGCATTTTCAACATTGTCCTTAGGGTACCTAACAGTTATTTATTGGTTATTAGTTAAATATAAAATTTTCTACCAGAAAACTTGTATTTTTATTTTAAAAGCCTTGATAAAGAATAGGGAAACAGGGTCTAGCGCATATTTTACTCCCTCACTGAAACACATAAGCACAAATGCTGTTATTTCTCTAATGGGGTTGTTACTGACTGGCTGATCAAATGACTTAAAATATTGTGAATATATTATTGTATATTCATGGTCTCTAATGCCGAGTACAAGGTGTCAAACTTATAGATAGGTACAGCATATATAAAGTAAATAAATGTTAACACTAGAAATAAACATTAGACTGCAAATACACGTCCCCACAAAATTAGCAACTCTGTTATGTTATGAGCCAAGCTATAGGCATTTATAAGATTTTATATTGAACCTTTAATAATATCTAGTGAATATGCAAATCAAAATGTTCTTGTAAAATCTATGTAAATACCTTGTATGTAGCAACATGTGCATAATACATAGGCGATAAATTTATTAAAATACGCAGACGAAATTACGGCCATATCCTATATAGTATAAATTTATATCATTTACTAGCTGTTGCACGCGACTTTATCCGCGTGACTTTATAAAATATGGTTTATGTTATATACTCGCTGATAATATAGCTCACCAACAGTGAAAGAAGTTTTCAAACGGTTCCAGTAGTTTCGGGGCCTATTCAATTCAAAAAAACAAACAATCAAACCTCTCCTCTATACAGGGCGTCCCAATTTTAACATTAAAATGTTAAAATTCATGGTCTTCCTTTTATTTCTGACACTATGTTATTTAGCAAAAAATAATCCTTATGATGAACCCTTTCGAACGGTATAATAAAGCTACAGGGTAATTTTTTTTTCTCGTGTAGCGGGTTCGATTCCCGGTTCAACCATGTAATTATTTAAAAATGTATGAATGCAGTTTAAATTGTTTTTAAAATTAAAATAATGTCTTCTTTCAGTAAAATGTTCCATCTACAATATTTAAGGTACTTTCCCTCCATGTGGCATCGTCGTGGGACGCCCTCTATAAAGAGGAGAGATAATAATCTCTTCTCTTTTTTATCTCTTTTTTCTTTTTTTTATCTTTTTCTCTCTTTTTTTCCTATAATTTCCTATAAGATAATATAAATAAGCGAATATATTATGTATCTATAGATAATATAAATTCCCGCTAAGTAATTGTTCCTCTTTTGCCGCTACAAATTTGCGCAATTTTTTGTGTGTTAACTAAATAACCATTAATCTTTTTAGGAAATAAAATTCTTAAACACCACACTAGACAATACTTAAACGGTTAGGGGTATGTTACTATCCAGTTATTTTAAACGCCAAGTGAACATATTTTTAACTATATTGTGTCAGTTAGAAAATCGATTTTTTTTTTCAATTTGTCAGATTTTCAATTCTCACTCCCTTTGTATAGGTAAATATATGGTTATTATTAGGTTACGGTAGCCATCCAACATTGAGTGAAGCTTCAAGCAATATTAGGTATAGATTTACAGCTCA
Organism: Synanthedon tipuliformis; assembly: GCA_947623395.1. Taxonomy (NCBI): domain Eukaryota; kingdom Metazoa; phylum Arthropoda; class Insecta; order Lepidoptera; family Sesiidae; genus Synanthedon; species Synanthedon tipuliformis. Next base: position 937,590 of record OX392434.1, on the reverse strand, counting down.
ATCCATAAGCCAATTAAAAACGTTATAATCATAATGTCTATAATGTAGACACAAGTGATTATTACGCTTAGAGCAGTTACCCTTGACATCAACCTAACGCTAACCTTGCAGTATTCAGTTAGTTACAAATCAACATGTTGTTAAGATTCCTGACGAATTCAAAGGTCGAGCAAATAACCATTTGCTTGCCTTAGAGGTCCAGGGTTTGGCGGGGCACAGAAGTCGTGTCATAATTATAACGTCTCCTCGACCCCGCCGATCAACGGTCGCGCTAGAAAGAAAGTCGTTGGGTTTTGGCCGGTACGAATCCGGCGTAACCCCGCTGTGAATACGGCGTAACCCCGCTGTGAATACGGCGTAACCCCGCTGTGAATACGGCGTAACCCCGCTGTGAATACGGCGTAACCCCGCTGTGACTCCGGTGTAACCTCGCTGTGACTCCGGCGTAACACCAACGTGTCCCTTACACTGCCGGGTCTCCAAGAGGATTTCCCAACATTAAAATAAAGGAGTATCTGATTCGATTCACAGGAAGGCTAACCGGCCCACAGATTCTCACAGATGCAATTTCTCGTTTATCGCTCCTTCCATTGGTGAAAACCGTATCAAAATTTCTTGTGCGGATTAGAAGAAGTAGAAGAAGCACACAGAGGCAACACCAACTTTATTTTAAAATATGTAAATAATTTATTTTATTTAGGAAAATAAACAATAACACAATATGTAGTAAATATAAAGAAAGACAGACATATATAAGTAGAAGTAATCGTGCAATCAATATCCACGAATTGGTACATTGGGTATATTATATCACTACATAGTATAAAAAAAAGTCGCTTTTTCTGTCCCTATGTCCCTTTGTATGCTTAGATCTTTAAAACTACGCAACGGATTTTAATGCGGTTTTCACTAATGGGTAGAGTGGTTCTCGAGGAAGGTTTAAGTACATAATTTACTAAGTTACGCGGGCGAAGTCGCGGGCAGCAGCTTTAATTTTATTAACACGTAACGTAATTAGTGATTACTAACATGTAGTGCCATCTGTTAACAGACTTTTTCCATTATTCGAAGTGAGATTAGATGAATTAGAGTACTACATTGCTTCAAACAGAATTCCCTAGATGGCGTTGTAAATTTTGCATACACGTTGTCTGGGACTCCAAAAAGGACATAGGGTACCTTTCATCCAGAACGCGGACGAAGTCGCGGGCACCAGCTAGTACCCAATATAATAATAATATGTATACCTACTACTATAAGCCTATTAAGCCAGCATGCTTGAAACCCTGCCTGTAATTATACATAACTTAGAATTAAATGAAAAATTATGTTAAATATCTAATTATTATTAATTTATTATGTACTTTTATTCGTACTAGCTTTTCCTTTTGTTTGTACCTTAAATGTAGGGGGTTTCCAAAAACTTTTTTTTAGCAGTACAAACGACGAGGAATCCAACCCTGCTCGCAGATTTTGATTGTCTCAAAAAATGGCAGATTTGCCTCTGCACTTTTGGAAACTGTCGGCTTCCAGGTTTACAGCTGCTATTAGTACCTATACATATTATTTCAAAGTTCTAAGACATTGGTATTTTAAATAATTTCCGTCCCCGATGTGTTGGCGATTCTTAGTAAAACTCGCATAATATAATAATGACCTCACTGCATGATGTCATGCGACTTTCAATGCCGTTAGAATCTAATAATCGACATTATTCGCGTCATGGATATTCCAATAATTCTAATAAAACACGAATTAAACTCACGGCTGTGGCCTGATGTGCCAATCATTCTACGTAACTCTGAAATAGAATTTAATTTTAAAATAGCTTAACCGAGCTGAGCCATGTCAATAAAAAAGTCATACGTCTCATTAGTCAGGTTATCGAATTAATAACCGAATTACTGAAACTAGGCCATACAAATAATGTTTATTTAATAAAATTAACAAATTAGGTATATATTACTTTACATATCTAACTAAAGCTAGGCCAACGATACAACGCAAAGAATGTAAACAAACTTCAAGGGTTGTCAAGATCTGCGGAGTTACGGAAGAGGTTTCGTCCGACCTCGCAACTTAGCCAAGCCAACTTCGCCTATAGTGGACGCGGAGGACGCCAAGAGGTTTAGTCGGTAGGTCTATTCCACTACTATCTCGGGGTAAGAGTCCGACAAAACCCACCGGTCTGTCCCCAGGCCGCTGGGTATCCAAGATGGATTCCTCTTGTAAAAAAGCCGGCTGCTTCGTGTGAGCGAGAAAGACAGATGGTCGGCTTTGTTTACATTCTTTGCGTTGTCTCCTTGACTTTACTATAGTAAAACACTCATCAATGAGTGTGTGATGTTGATTGATGATGTCTGCAGTAGGTTCAGAGTGACAACGTAACCTCTAATTGGCTATGTCTGAATTGAAATAAAACAAGACAAAGCCAAGGAGAGGCTAGGTCAACCGCCTCCTCATCATTTCTTCTTCCAACGGCTACTTTTTTTCAACTTCTTGTCTCCAATTTCTCTATTTTTCCGGCTCCATTGTTCAACTTCTTATCAGCTAGGTCTCTTCACAAATTTTATATAGACATACAATACAAAATATATATATAATGATAAACGAAACATAAATTTTCAACAGTGACAATTATCAGTAGTCAAAGCGCTTGGTTTTTATTCGCGTTTATGTCTTTTACTAGAACGTTTGCCTTTAACTGAAATTGTCATGTAAATTCGACAAATAAAGTTTTTATCACCCAAGATTGAACATTGTTTGTATGTTGTAGAAGATAAGGTCTGATTTCCTTTGAAAATTCAAAGTGACAATTCCTATTGCTATCTTTATTAGATGACAAATTATGTCAATCAGTAATCAATATACCTATTTCAAATGTAAGCCTTAGCGAATTTTGAAATGAATGGAATTTGTAATAAGCTGGCGAATCAGTAAGTGTTTGTGAGCAGGACACATATAAGGACGTCCACCCACAAGGTGCTGGACAGCTTCTGATTATTGGAAGGTTATGGAGGAGTCCTAAGTCCAGCAGTGGACAGTGGATGAAAAATAGGTAGGTAATAGAAAACTAAGATATAGGGCAGGGTATTTGAAACCAGTAAATAGCTTTTGTCCGCGATTTCTTCCGCGCCTCTTTGTCTTAGGTATTAAAACATTTGTTGAATCTTTATTGCTCATATATTTTTAATTTTGTCAGTAGATAACAGTACTTTTTATGTCTTTTTCTGTATATGTATATAAAATTTAATAATGGTCAGTCGAGTAAGTAGTTAGGGCATAAAATCGTAACAAAAAATACTGGCATCTAAGTGTAGATTAGGGTTTAGGTTTAGGGTATGTATTTATATGGTTTAGTCTTGTTAAATATTATGTTAAGAGTTGTAATTAATTAATAAACTATAAGATTAAATTAACTTTATGTGTGTGATTTCCGTTGTTATATTAAGTTAATACTTGTACCTACATAAAAAAATAAAAAATGAAAAAATCAAAGAAATTTTAAATTCAATTCTTAATTAAACAACAATTTGGTACCTACACTATCACTGTTGAATATCTACTTTTTTAAACTGCCGTCAAAAATTATTGCAAATAATTCTTACAAAATTTCTGTTACTATTAAAATTTGAAATTAATATGAAAGGTGAACAACCAACTTCTTGAACGCTTCAAACTCGTTGTCTGACTTTAAATATTGTATTAGCATAATTTTAAATTATAACCAATGAAATTAGACACCTAAACCGTGTTTGTAACTCTTCTCTGTCCGAACAAAGAGTTCGAGCGAAGAGGGACGAGGTAGACCCGGCTAGGCTGGTCGTGTGAATTGATACTTTGTAACAGTCAAGGTTTAAGTGTTTTTCCGTTGGTTTTTTTTTTAGTTTTTATATGAGATTAGTAATATATTGTTATTAAAAACAAGATAAAATATTTAGTTTTATTAACACGAAAAAATAAAATATTAAGTATCTCGAAATAAAACCGCATTATCCATGAGTAAAAATAACACACGTAAAAACACGTCGAAAATCAGTTCTATCTAACTTATAGACTAAAAAAAACATAAACTTCAAATTCAAATTGCCATGGAAAAGCGCGGCATGTTTTACTAAGGCGTGTGTGTGAATGATATATTGTACACTAGCTGTTGCTCGCGACTTCGTCCGCGTTCTGGATGTAAGGTACCCTATGTCCTTTCTGGTATCCCAGACAACGTGTATGCAAAATTTCATTGAAATCCATTCAGTAGTTTTTGCGTGAAAGAGTTACAAACATCCATACATCCATACAAACTTTTGCATTTATAATATTAGTACGGATAATTTTTCTGCAATTTGAACCGTTTAGAGTTATTTTACTGTTAAAATTAAAATACTGGGCCAGGCCACGGTTTGGGCCGCATGAAAAATTCAAGCGGGCCGCAGGTTGAGTATAACGGTTTTAATACCTAGAGTACCTAGTCCTTATTTTCGGACCCCCTTTTTAAACACTCTTTCATAATACGCTCTGCCAAGGATTGGAACTCCCTTCCAGCGTCTGTGTTTCCGAGCTCATATAATCCAAATAAATAATAAATAAATAAATATCCACACATTCTACACAGCATCATCTAGTTCCACAGTAAGTAACTAATGCTTGTATTATGGATACCAGACAGTTGATATACTACATAGATTACTTTTTTTTGTAAATATATACATATTATAAATACAAAACATCCATGACTCAGGTACAAAGGTAAAATGTTAACACATAAACATTTGCCCCTAGCGGGATTCGAACCAGCGACCGTTTGGTTAATAGCTAGGGTTACTAGCCACTAGACCAAACGTGTCGTCAAATCTTTTTAAAGTTCGTGCTGTGAATAGGCATTTTCTGGATTAGCTCACTCCATCATCCTGCAAGACTAGATGCCGGCCAATAGCAAATCTATTATCTATACTAATATTATAAAGCTGAAGAGTTTGTTTGTTTGTTTGAACGCGCTAATCTCAGGAACTACTGGTTCGAATTGAAAAATTCTTTTTGTGTTGGATAGATCATTTATCGAGGAAGGCTTTAGGCTATATAACATTACATTGCGACTAATAGGAGCGAAGAAACAGCCGAAATTGTGGAAAAAACGGGGAAAATTATTCATCTTTGAGGGCTTCCGTTGCGTGCGCTGCGAAAACCGTTCGAGATATCCAAATGATTCCACGCGGACGAAGTCACGAGCACCAGCTAGTTGATAATAAAATAAACCTAAGTTTGGGTACAGCCTTTAAACGAATTGGTGATTCAAACGAAGTATTATTTTTAAAGGTTGGTCATTCCTTACTAACGTGTAGGTGTCAATGAGACGAGCCTTGTACAGTGTTTGCTTAAAATAAAACAAATAAAATGGTACACAGGTACCTTAATGGACCCATTACACTGCATGCAATCAAGATACGAACGAATACGAAATTTACAAAAAAATAAAATATTGAAAAATAAGTACCATGCAATCTTTACATAGTATTATTTGAAGTCTGTCTTTCTGTATAACCTCTAACTTGTTATGCTGATTTTATTGGATTTTATGGGATTTTTAAAAATAAATACATTTTATTGTTACCAAAATGTCCCACTAGATTTATCTTTGTGGACGTTTTGCAACTTGTCTCAATCGCCATACTATTTAGTCTCAATTATTAAGTTTACTAACTTACTTAAAATATTAAGTACTTAACTTTAATTAAAAAAAAACTGTAATTTTTTGAATTTAATTAAAATTAAATTAAACTACTTTCCTATAAACATTTAGACGTGATAGACGCAGCTTGGAATATATTATAACCGCTGTGTTGGTTGGTATCTCGGCGAGTCCTGATCGCCAAGCGAGCATAGCTGAGCGAGTACTCTGTCTTTGACAGTTCTTATCTCTCAGCGTCAAACTAGTGGAGCGAGTCCTCGCCCAGCGATGAACTAGAGGAGCGAGTCCTCGCCTAGCGATGAACTAAGTGGAGCGAGTCCTCGCCTAGCGATGAACTTGTGGAGCGAGTCCTCGCTAGCACGAAAGAGATGCATATATCAATATATATGCATCTCTTTCGTTCCTACGGAATATATATTTTATTGTACGTTTCTTGAGCTAAAAATAGTTGATAGTCGCTTGCGCGCCGGCGGTGGGACAACTGACAACTGTCTTACTATCACGGACTATATCAACCTGTTTGCCGCGCTTTAATTATTAAAAAAAGAAACCATACAATTTGTATGAAAATATTAAATAAATGTCATGATTTTCCTTATATGTTTTCTTAGTAGTCTCGTATTAATAAACATTGTTAATATTCATACTAATGTAACAAGTTTTCAATACCTACCTACAATCTCTACTAATATTATAAAAAGGTAAAGTTTTTGTATGTTTGTATGTAGGTGGTGAACTTTCACAATTTTTTTTATATACTTAGATGGGTTTGCCAGCATCCAGCCGTGTAGAGAAGAGCGAGGCCTATGATGGGGCGAGCTCACTCAGAATATGCCTATTCACTCGTACTTTGTACTAAGATTTGGCTTATATGAGCTCAGTCAGGAGTTCCAAACCTTGGCAGTGCGCATTATAAAAGATGTTTTAAAGCGCTTGATCCGAAAAAGAGAGATGTCGACAAGATGAGGATATTAAGTAGGTAGCCGTACTTATAAATTTCAGGATGGATATATTGCTAAATATTCTACGCGGGCACTAGCTAAGAAAGTAAAACTAAAGATCCAACGGTTGGCAAAAGTTGTTAGACCTTACCTACATTGCTTTACATATTACATAATTTGACAGGCGTTATAGGTATCTTGTAATTTTTAACGCGGACGAAATCGCGGGCACCAGCTAGTTAGGAATTTTTCATAACGGTAGAATTTTAAATTTCTATTAAACATTTTTTTCAAATGCTACAACTTAAAGGTAACTTAGATTAATCTCTGAAAAGTCATCTACATGTCAGTGAAAGTTTCATTAAAATTGGTTTAGCCATTTCTGAGTTTAGTAAAAAAAAAAACTAATAGAAATAATAAATAAAATATCCGCTTTTTTTTTTAATGAGAGTATGAGCACTTTTTGAAATCACAGATCTATTCAATTTTATTTATATTGCACGTATTCATTTTAGTCCTGTTGGTATTTTTTAAAGTTAAGGGTCTCAGACATAAGTTAAGTTAAGTTAAGGGTTAGGTTAGGCCTATGACACCATAAGTAACGCCGAGACCTGAGGACCAGAGTTTAAGCAGGGCTAGGGGTGTGCTCTGGCATCCCTTACCTACTCACAGCACCTAAGAATACCTCTCGGTAATTCTGCAGGAAAAACCCTCTTCGCAGTATTTCTACGAAGGCTAACAAGATAATATAACGCAACGTCAGTTGTATAGATTAAAACAAAAAAATACTTAGTTACCTGAACTCGCCCGACAGACGTCCTCTGAGCACTAAAAAATTTAAAAAATAAAAATAAATTAAAAAAAATATTCCAACCAAAACACGTCCGTCACTCACAAACACAGAAATGGTACTGAGTCACTTCACTTTTGCATTGAGAGGAGCAAAAGCAATCATTATATCGAATCGATGTCCTCGGATGGAATCCTATTGAATCGATTAAAAATCTCGAAAACAGGTATAATCATGTTAATAATTCAAGTTGTGTGGCGCCATTTTGGTAGATGATCGCGAACTGTGTTCGAATTCCCGCCAAACGTTAGACCGTTGCCGGATTTAAAAAATGAATGTAAAAAAAACCGCCAAGAATTGCTTGCTTATGGTATGCGAGTCGGTTCGGATTTATTTACTCTGCAACCAAAAGGTTCCGTATGATTTTTTTGACGTTCACGTCAATCTGACGTCATTAAATTTGCTTCCATAGTGGGGTATACATTTTGATCATACTCTACTATAGTAGAGACAAAATCTCGCTGCAGGTCGAGTCATAAATTATTTTTTGCATAGTAATGTGCACTTGCAGGCAAAAGTTATCGATGAATTGGTCGGGGTCCCCAACAGTAGGTAAAAAAATGCCACTTTCCCATAAAGCCTGTTCTTCGCTCTACTCACACGTTTTATTGCCTCGCCTAGAGCGAGATTTTGTCCCTACTATAATATCACCTATATACAACTTTTAATTACACTAGTCGATAGCTAAAGGGTTAAAGAATTTTTAGTAAGTAGGTTATTCGAACAACACATTCGCGCCATTTTTTCAACTCCCACAAAATATTATAGATGCTAGCTAGAATTTTTTGATGGAAAAACATTTTGGACTTCTAGTCTACGAATATTCGTAGCTTCTAGTCAGTAAATAATTACAAGAATTCAACCCGCGAAAAGTCACAAATTCTGCACATTTTAGAAATTAATTATACTAAGTATGTTATATAAAAAAATAATTTCAGTTTTTTGTTTAAGTATATGAAAAACCTTCATATCATGGATATCATGTAATTTTTTATGTATAGTATACTAATGAGTAATGATGGAATTACAAAGTATGAAATTGGTAAGCTGCTCAAGTGGGACTAGACGTATTAAAGCGAGCTTTGAAGGAACGTGCTTTTTCGACAGCGAGGTTTTAACGTTGGCCTGCGGACCCCCATTTCCATTCTCTGTAATGCCATCGGTTCAAGGTCAAGTTGCGATGTATGACAAAATGTCAAATGCAAATATTAAACAAACGAAACACGCTCGTACTGTGCGAATACGTTTAACAAATTTTAGATTTAAATTTTCTCAGTGTTAAAAGATCCCCTTTTTTACGTTAAATTTGGTAGACAGGCTGACTGTCCATTTGGCAGACAGGCAGCACACATGCTGTTATCTGTCCCTAACTTATGTATTTATTTATTATTTAAATCCGTACTAATATTACATATGCAAAGGTTTGTATGCATGTATGGATGGATGGATGTATGGATGTTTGTAACTCTTTCACGCAAAAACTACTGAACCGATCATCATGAAATTTTGCATACACGTTGTCTGGGACACCAGAAAGAACATAGGTAACGTTCATCAAGAACGCGGACGAAGTTGCGGGCACCAGATAGTATACTTATAAGATATAATATTTATATCTATTATAATATTTTATATATTTTATCAAATAGATAGTTTACTATCGCCTCGCCCCGACTTCGAAGGCTGTAATTTTTTTCTGTTCAAAGGATGTAAACAAATCTGTATCAAAATCGGAGAAGTTATCAGAGTTAGGGCCTCTTTCACCAACTACAAGTAAAGTGTTGATTAGTTAATTTTAGAAATAATTTTATGTTTTATTAAATTATGCACTCGGTTTAGTGCATCCTTCGATAGGTGATTTTTTTTATTATCTTTTTAATGTTTTGGACTTTTACCGTACAAACAAAGGTATATCAACTAAATTATTCCCGGTGAGGTGACTCCCGGTGAGGTGAGAATGTTAGCCCACTTGACAGATGGTGAAAGAGGCCCTTAGAGTAACAGTCAGTAGTTTTCAATAGACTGTTTTAATTTATAAGAAGTTTTGGCCACGAATTCCCCATATGAACTAAAATCTAAATAAGCTAAAAGTAAAAAGTTTCTGACGAATTTATATTATTATTTTTGACCGATTGGATTGTTTGTAGGTTTATGGTATAATTTTATAACTAGCTACACGCTCCCGGCTTCGCCCGGGTTCAATATAAAAACTATCCTATGTCTTAAGTTCGACCAAATTACACATAGTTACAAAGTTTTATCAAAATCGGATCAGTAATTTTCGATGCTTCATCTCGAAGAAAGACCGAAAATGAAATGTCTAAATTGACGTTTAGATTGTTTTCACTAGCATCTGTCATCATTCATCAGCAATGAACGATTGTGAAACGTCTAAACAGCGACTTCATTCACGGTTCATTTCATTCAAGCGTGCGAATAACAGCTTTCATCAAAAATGATGCGTCTATACAAACAACGCAATTCACAATTCATTGCAAAAATGAGTCACTTTTGATGAAACGTCTAATTTCGTCTTAATTTAGGAGTTCATTGGCTTCAAACAAAGTGACACATAATTTTTATATATTACTAGCTGGTGCCCGCGACTTCGTCCGCGTTCCGGATGAAAGGTACCCTATGTCCTTTCTGGTGTCTCAGACAACGTGTATGCAAAATTTCATGTTGATCGGTTCAGTAGTTTTTGCGTGAAAGAGTTACAAACATCCATACGTCCAAGTCCATACGTCCATACATCCATACATCCATACAAACTTTCGCATTTATAATATTAGTACGGATAGGTATACCTATAGAGATTTTATTTTTGAATTGATATTGTTAGATATTACTTTGACTTTTATAATTGATTGAACTTTATTAATTAAAATTATTTTTTCTTAATTTTTTTTATATGTATATACCAGTAATTAGCACGCAAAATGTAAACGCATCTGTTTATTTTATTTATGTGGCATATAGGTACTGTTTCATTAAATAAAATAAATTAAAAATAATAAAAATAAGTTAAGTCGAGTAAAAACACGAAATGTCTGACATCGCCAGTAAATAACTTATTGGCGGCCACTTGGAGACCGTAGCCTCTAAAGATTCTCTCGTGTCTGATCACCTAATAAATTATATATTCAAGGTCAACTTTTAATTGGTCACTCGTTGTATAGCTGAGATTATAAACGCAAGGTTACAACATTCCACGTTTTCCTCATTAGAAGAGAAAGGATCTTTGTCTAAATAAAATTATAAGCTATCCCCGAACATTCTATTGAGCCCAAACGCGCTATTACTACTGCTGTAAGAGTCATTGGCTGTAGTTACTGAGGTGTTTGGCGTCCCGCAGACTACTTCATGCTGCAACATCAGTTCAAGGTGCAATATCATGGAAATACCACGAAATACCATGGAAGTGGAATACAATGGAAATACCATAGAAAAGTAGCAATTTACCAGATGCGTACTAATATTATAAATGCGAAAGTTTGTATGGATGTATGTATGGATGGATGTTTGTAACTCTTTCATGCAAAAACTATACTGAACCAATCACCATGAAATTTTGCATTGAAAATTATTCGGATCGTATACGATTTTATTATACGTATAGATACCTCTAAATAACTTTTTTAAATAATAAAAATTCGTGGGAATTTCGGACAGACCTACATAGTACACATCCGCCATTTTAAAACAACGGTGTTCCATATTCAAAATTCGTGTAGCGCGCCCGGCCGACCGGATGCGAGCGAACATCAACGTGTCGCGACATCACTTCGTCTCTGGTCTTTTAAGAGTTCCGTAGTCACTCTAACTAAACCGTCCAACGTATGGATGGTCCAACAGATTTTTATATGGTTTCAATTCAAGTAATGGAAAGAGCGATAAAAGTGAAAGATTTGTCTAATATATAATTTGCAGAGAAATATTGCATAAGCTGTGGCATAAGTGTGAAGCCGTTCAAAAACTGCAATAATTGTCATTTTCTAAACCACATATTTTATTACCTAAGATTTCTAAATAAATGTATTTTTTTAAAGTATTATGTAGATTTTAAAATTATAGGTATATTTTTGTTTATAAATTTATTGTATTTCTTTTTAAATTTACACTATAAGTAAGTATTTTAATCATTTTTAATAGTGCAATAAAAATTTCTTCGAATTTAGCCTGCCCTATATGATTTATTATCTAATTTAGCTTGTTCCATCATAGTATCATCCTTGCTACACAGCACACCCAATATAAAATAAAAAAAACTCAATATAAAATATAGCCTAATAATAAAAAAAAGTTCCAATTTTAAAAAGTACGGAACCTTCGCCGCGTGGTACATAACTCTGTTTTGTCCATGTCCCTGACCATATTAAAGGCCGAAGGTATGTCTTGAAAATAAAAGGTCTTAAGTTCTTTACGCGTGGGTCTGACTGCGATTCGGGAATGCAAAAAAAATATTATTCATTTCTCGGACAGTCTACCAGTAGGTACAAAGTGTTCGACTTTTTTGTAACCAAAGTTTTTATTTCATTTGATTCTTTTTAAATTTTTTTAATTGAATTTAAATGTTTAGCGCTGGATTTTGTTTAATAAATTTAGTTGTCATAATTTATTTATGTGACATATTTTTGTTCTCTGTCTCTGATTTTATGTCTCTGTAAAATGATTGGATTGTCGAAAGGTATCCTGTATTTTTTTTTCTAATATATTAGAATTTCTATATATTTTCTAATATATTATATGTTTTATATAAATACGAAATAAATTATTATTTATTATTATTTCTTAATTTTATTTTTTTTACAATAATTATATAAAAAACAATAAATATTATAAAAAATCTTAAAACTAGATTGCCGCAGGTAGCGGGGCAAGGCCCAAGCTACCGGTGGTTAGGGTTGCAGAGTGAGGAACCTCCTGACAATTCGTGCCGTGTCAAGAAGTACCGCCTTCTGTATCTGAACCCTTGACCCAGCCTAGTGAGAGCCTCTTGAGGTGTTGGTCGAGGCTCTTCGCTATAAGACGCTATATTATTATTTTCTCGATTTGAATAAGTCGCGCGAATTTGCGTCGCGCTCTGTCTTCAGTTATTGAAGTCCATAACAATTTTTCCCAAATACCTATATTCGCTCACACGTTCGTGTACAGTGTGCCCTTTTTAATAACATAACGTAACCCTTAAATATTCTAAAACCCTTAATTTAAAAACTAGATATTAGGTAAGTAATACAGAAATAGAAATACAGGGTGTGGGATTCAATTATTGCAACGTTTAAACTTTAAACAAAGAAACATGTTTCGTATTAACAAAAAACTGTGTCGACCCACACATTTTCTGAATGACCTAGACTGGCAAGTAACCTTACCTGAAGTCTAGACTAGACTTGTAGAACTTACCGGGCAACAAAGTATATCTAATTATACTTTAACATATGTGTGGATGTGAGCGGGTCTGACCTTGCATTCCTTTGCCATTTGATGAAAAAATCAAGATAGTGGATAGGCAACAGCTGATTTTACTAAAGTAGGTATTTATATTCCTTTAATCTATACTTATACTAATAAATAAAATTAAAGTGTTTGTAAGGTCAAAATACTGACAACAGTTAAAGCTTTGTAACTATGTATTTAAAAATAAATGATTTAATTACCTACGTATAGACGCCATTGTATATCAAAGAAGGAATGTCAATAAAAACCAAAATGGCGCTTGGTGAGTTAAACAGCTGATTGTCATCATAAATAATTTATGAGTGTATAAACCCGGATGTAATAAATACAAAAGAAAATAGTTTAGGAGATGAGAATACAGAAATGAAAATTCGAGGTCACTTATATAAAATTGATAAAAAGAATAAATTATTTGGGTCACTTCATGGGGAATAGAGGTAAGGAGAAAGTACCTATACCTACTCAGATAAAATAAGAATTAAGTAAAGATAGAGCCATGCGGACGGCAGAGTGAAACCGGTACAACTACGCCTAGGTACGTCGTGTAAAGTCGAGGTACGGAAACCTTCGTCAATTTTCAAATTCATTCCTTTATTAAAGTCGTAGGTCGTACCTTTTGAAACTAAAGCACTAAGCAAACAAGCAGCAGATAGACGTTTAAAATGAAATTTTGGGATGACTGATAATTTGCCATTGATTAAAGAAAGAAAGAAAGAAAGAAAGAAAGTTTATTGGGTACCTACGTTCTAAACACATGGCATACATTATATTGGTATAAAAAAGTGTACACAAATAGTGCAAGCAAATGTCGACTTTAAGATGACGAAGCTTTTCTTACCCCGAGTGTACAACATACACGTTTACAAGTTTACAAGCGTGCAAATGCAATCAAATTACCCCTCACCTTATAAAAATATTTTCTACTACTAGTGAAACTGTGTAAAAACCAGTCTTCAAAAAATAAAAAGCTTGGTGGAATAACATTTCATACTTGAAAACTAATATTTTCATTTTAAAATTCTGTCTACGCTTCTTATTTGGTCTGAGATTTAAGCATGAATATTTCTATGGGATAAACTGGATTGCTTCATTCCTCTCTAAATATTGGTCAAAATTGAGTGAGTCAGTTGGATTGGGACTACGAGTTATAAGAAAAGTAATTAATTCAAATTTAAACTTTATCATTTAATCATTTAAAATTTAAATCGACTAATATACATATAAAATGTCATATTAGCTCTCAGACTATAATTAAATATCCGCAACGGTGTCTCAACGGTTTTTCAACAAAAACTACGAGTAAGTATAACCGCTGTTTTATTGTGTTTAGTAAGATGATGATGTAACGGATTATATTATCACTAGATAAAATGGTTTAGTTGTCGTCTCGCATGATTTTATTTCGCACGAAATGTGCGAAAAGCCAATTAAGTATAACATTATTATTCCTATAGATAATAATACCTACATATGCTATATATTGTTCTAGTAAAATGTTAAAAGAGACTTTCAATTTTATTGATACCAAACACGCTATATTTTCTGTAAGTTGCTTTGGAGTTTGGTAACCAGCAGACTACTTGATGCTGCAGTAACAGTATAATTACTAAACACAGCAATTGAACATGAGTGGAAGTTAGTGAAGTCTCTTCAACTAGAAAATGGGCTGAAAGTTTGAACATAATCTTAAATTATAGCCAAGAACGATCCCGATCACGTCAAAAAAAAATCAAAAAAAAATCAAAAAATCAGAAAAATCAGAAATTAAAAAAAAACGTTTGTGAGCTACGATTTCACATACAACTCAAACTTATAACACCCCGTTTTTGCGTCAAGTGTCGAGGGTTCTCAGCAGAGGGGTCAGAGGTGTATTTCTCAGAAATTACATCATCAGCAAATAATTAAAGACCGCGCGCATCTTAGTTTTTGCAAAGTACCTACTTATATTGCTGATTATTTTAGCAATAAGATTATATTTATAATATACAAATATTGCTCTTATTCTGTCAATGGCCTGTAACTGTAAAGGTGTATACTGTAGGTAAATGTGATATTAGGTCCTTCGAACTAGATTTTAGAAAAATAAATCGGTGCAGTGGTTTAAATACATAGTTATACTTTTATCCAAATTAAATGTGGTAATAAAAAGAATTCATTTTTACTATATTATATCTAACGATTGAGTTCTCACATAATAAATCGTATGCAATGCAATTGTTTATTACTTTGACCTATGTATGTGTAGAGTAACATTGAAATGTTGTTTAAGAATAAATGGTATTTAGTTTAAAACAAATGACGTCACTCGTTCATTATACCTGAACGACCGTTCTAAGAAGGACTCTAGACCTGTTTTTTAAACATTGAGTCAAGAAACGCAACAAATTAAATAGATATGACCAGGACAAGTTAATGAAAGGAAAAAAAATACTGAAATATTTATTATGTCTGCTATAATTTTTGATTCGCAGTAGGTATCTATACTAATATTATAAAGAGGAAATGTTTGCTTGTTTGTTTGCATAGAATGGGCTCCGAAACTACTGGACCGATTTGAAAATAGCTTATATTATTATCAGCGAGTAACATAGGCTATATTATATTTTCAAAAAATTAGCGATCCTTACTAAAACTATTAATGTAACCCTAGGTTTTTTTTATAAACTCGCAGAGATATATTATTTCGATGATAAAACCTAGTTTAAAGTCTTTTAAAGTCATATCATTTGTAATTATGACATGAATGGTGCAGAGCGCAACTCACGTCCACGCTTTGATTGTATCATTCGTATTTTTGGGACAAATACGTGAGATTTAACATTAGCGATACCGGTTTGCATTTTGTAACCATTTTAGCATTTATACTCAGAAGTAACCTATGTGAAAACTATGTGTGGGCGAAATGTCGTAACTAAGTATGTTATATTGAAATAAAAAGAGCATGGAAGTCTTTAGAAATTTTATTTTATATACGGCTATATTTTGTATGAGTAATTATAATACTTATATTATAGTGCTACCACTATGGTTGGTGGCATATTGGGCATGTTTCTTTTTGTCTGCCATGAATAATTATATAGAAATGCAAACAACGCCATCTAGCATAGAGTGGAATAACTTTTTTTTTTTGATAATACACCTATCCTAGATGAACCATTTTTTTTTGCAATTTCAACAGTTTCTTTTTACCTGCCATCTAGAGTTAAACACAGAAATAATTTATATATATGCAAACAGCGCCATCTACCACGAGATGGTATAACTTTCTTAGTTTGAGAATCTAAAACACTATGGCCGAAGATGACACCACTAGTGATTTCGCAATGGTGTGCGCATGTCAAAACTTCATGTCATTCTTTTCGTTTTATTTTGTAGGGAAATCTCAAAAAAGAATTGCAATTGTGGGATTTGATACGTACGTGGTGGTATAAGGGATGCATCCCTGCTGCCCAAGGAATATTAGTGTTTGAAAATTTCATTAGACTAATAAGCTTTTAGTGAACTATGAATGCGTTGTGTTAGATCGTTTCACCTGAAGTGTAGCTCTTTAATTTTTAAGATTTTCCCTTAGATTTTCCTAAATAGTGTTAATTTCGCGAGTGTATCAGTGTGTTTTTTATTTACATTCCTTACCATGACCCGACTTAGAGTCAATCCGACATAGTTCAAGTAAATACTTTTCTATTTTTGACTCGGAAAAGAGGGCTATATTTATCAGCCAGTACTGTTTTGATGAATTACTAGCAGCCAGGAGACGTATCTACAAATTGCGTAAGTGCATCTTTTTATTTTACGTAAATCAACCTATTATTACAAACAACTATTGCATTTTTTTGTACTCGTAAAATATAAATGCAACAGAGCCCAAATTAGATTGACATTTTTGAATAGATCCAACCATTACGTTTTGGCGGGATTATTTGTTTTTTTTTTGTACTTTTATATTAAAATACGTTTTTAAATTATTTGTAAAATTTTCAGTAAATATCTATTTTTAATTAAAATTATTGATTGTTTAAAATATGTAGTCGATTAGTAAAATCTGACCACTAGTCGGACAGGTAAATCTACAAAGCAAAGTAGCCATTTTTATTTTATTAAAATAATAATATAGGTATGTATTACTTTATATTATTTACATTTAAACATAGTCTAATAATTAAACATCATTTCTTATAGGTACCATACTTGTCACAATATATTAGCTTGTCTTAACACCAAAATATTAGTTTTTTACTGCTTTTCAAAGTTGAATACTAAGAAAATTCACTGTGTTTACAGTCATTTGAGCATAAATAATAAAATAAATAAATAAGTAGGTACACATTGAGATACACAATTTTGGTCTTATTTTACTGCATTTTTCAGTCACTTGAGCGTGTCCGACAGCAGTAACTACCCCCTTACAGAAATACTTACTGTGTTATAGGTGACGTTAGCCACCGACTCACCTATCATCAAGTCAAATTCAAAATCAATATCAAATCAAATCAAATCAAAATATTTATTTATCAATTAGGTTTCTCCAAAAAACTCTTACATTATGATTGTCATAATAAATTTAAATTTACCAGGGTTTCGAAAAAAAGCCAACATGATAACAATTCGACAAAAAACACCGAAAGAAACTTGGGATACCATTCTGTCACCTTTAAAATAATAAAGTTACAGCTCCACCTTCCTTGTCCGAACTGCTAAGGAGTGGAACTCAAAATTACAACGTCTTGGTCTTCAAACGTAGGGTAAATGGGCATCTACTAGGTAAGCGTGGTCCACCTTCGGCCGCATCTGCACCTAACATCAAGTGAGATCGCGGCCAAGCGCTGCCTTGACTTATATAAAAAAAAAGTGGATCCTGTCTGTTCGGCCTGTCTGTTGAGATTGACATATTATAAAAGAATTAAAAAAGTTATTATGGGCACTACATAGCCCAATATTGGAATAATACAGTCATCCCATTATTAGATGGTTTTGTACATATTATATACTTTCCCCAACCCAGTTCACTTATAATTTAGTTTATGGAATCAAAACAGTTCTCTTGTCTATGTGAAGATGTCTGCGACTAGCAATAATTACAATGCCTTCACATGTTTTTTTCAAAATGACATAATTTCTATATTTATAAAATTGTTTGTTCTGACTAACTATCAATGCACAGCAAAAGTTACTATGTTTAAAAAGCTGTAATTTGAAACATATGTTTATATAATGTAAAAATCTGCTAAGAACTGATTTTTTTAAATTACAACTCAGTGCGAGGCCGAGAGTGGGTCGCTATTATCTATAATTCTATACCAATATTATAAAGAGAAGATTTGGATTTTTGCATGTTTGTAATGAATAAACTTACTGGACTGATTTTAAAAAAATCTTTATTTATTTATTTATTTAACAAAGCACACAGACAGAATACAATCAAATTTGTGAAAACAAAAATACATGTGTGTAATAATTAGCTAAATTGCAGTCCTAAATTGCGTGCATATCATGATTAACTTAATTTTAACTAAACACTAATGATAACAAATAAGTAACTAACAACTAACAACACTTAATTAACAATAGTAAATAAAATATTAATAAATAAAACATTAGCCTACTTAAATATCAGTCCTAATCTAGATTTAAATAAAGCTTTCACCTATAGAAAGCTACATTATCACCCTCCCTCCACTTGGCTCCCATGTCTAGGATCCCATAGGATCCTAGAATATTTTTTTTGGATTTCAATCCCATTGTCATTCGATAGGATTCAAAGATAATTAATAATAATAACTAATAAAGCTAGCGGGTAGAGTAGTAGATGTAGTAGTTAGCTGTGTAGTAGATGTGTAGTAGATGTAGTAGTAGATCACACTCAAAAACTTCGGGACCGATTTTAAAAATTCTTTCACATAAAGAATGCTATATGAATGCTACTATATTTAAAGTTACGCCAGCGAACAGTTAGTTGTTATATATTAATTCATCTCTAGAACCGTTTTACGGATTGTTTACAGAGTAGTAAAACACTACCCACACAGAAAAAAAAACAATTCGCCACCATATCGTGGGATCCTTACAGCCCCCGTATAATGGGGTGGGGGGTGTGAAAGATAACCTTTATTTACAATGGCAGTTATGGCATAGCATGACCTAACACCATAAAGGTGGAAAGTTCAAGGTCCCCTGACTCAGTCTGACTCACAAGTCTTTATGGCGTAGTGCTATGACGAAGTAATTTGACTCGATTGTCGCCGATTATTGCTCAATCGCTTTCCTTGAGACTTTTTGATAATATTACACTGATATTATTAATTTTTTTTGACACAATACCAAAAAAGCATTTAAGGATTTTCTAATTAGTTTAGTTATTTTCTTTTATGTTAACATAGGGGTTTGTTGCAAGTCCTAATAAGGGATTAGGCATCCATATGCGAAAGCCTATTTTCCTTAATCTATGCCTGGTTTACAAAGTGCGAGCTGTTGACTGTACAGTTGAGGCTGTTCGCATTGTGTACTTGTATGTCAGGAGCTCGGCTTGCCTGTTTACATGATGAAAGCAGCTGCCTAATCTCTTGCGAGCAGTGTGCTGGAGTAGTATCGGAGTCTTCCAATGTTGATTAAACGTGATTTAATAAAAAAAAACCGTGATGAGGTGTATGACAATATTACTAGATAGGAAAATTCTTAAAAAAAAAAAAAACGAGTGTGCTTATGACCACACGACTGAAGTGAAACTTCTTTCGCTCCATCTGTATGTATATATATATGTGTGTACAATATATACATGTATACACATATACATATATTAATTTTCTACAAATATTTAAATTTATAAAATAAATATTTATCGCGCGCACACAAAAAGCGCCATCTGCCGCATTAGTGTCGAACTACAACGAACGAATCACGAATCGAGTGAGAGAGAGAGAGTTGCTAGAGTAAATGGTAATAAGAAAGAGACAAGGAGTTTAACAGTTTTGTTAGCTCGACGAGTTAACTCTCATGACAATAGTGTCCCATAAAAAGTTTCACTTCAAAAGAAGGAATTCCTACTGACTGGCGAGTTATGCCGAGTGTCCGAACGATGCGATTGCGATAGTGATGTGCGAGCTGCTACTATGCGAGTGGTGGTGGAAGGCGAGCAGGCGAGTGCAAACAAAAAATATTGAAGTGACTCGGATGCGAGCTACTGACCTACTCGCAAGGACGCGAGACAGAACAGTCGCACATGACTAGAGTTGGTCATTATAACGATAGCAGATTACGCAATGCATTATTTTTGTATAACTGACAACACATTATAGAATATTGCTGTTATACTGTTGTCATTATCGTTGTCAACCAAAGTGTTTTTGACCCGATGTTGTGCAGGTAAAAACCGCCTGTTATTAGTTAACTAATTCAAGCCTCTTGCGGGACGAAATAAAGTTCAAATTTGCTCAAACAGCGTTCGTTAGAACAACAACAACAGAATAACTCAATTTGTTCATGCGATTATAGACTTTCTGTATTCTAAAATAAAGTCCATTTAAATTATTGACAATTACACAACGTAGTTGATTGTCTATTGCAAAGTTGCTTTTGTTATTGGCGTTTTGTGTTATAGATAATATAACACTCACTGAGTCAGTTGTCAGTTCTGTAACAATTTTTTTTCGTAAATTGCGGTTGCGCGTTATTGCTGCATTTTGTATGTGGTAAAGCTAAAGTATTCGAGTAGGTTTTTGCTTATAAACATAAACTGTTAATATTATAAGTATTACGTGTTTGTATTTATATAGTGTAGGTATATTGCGTTTATTATAGTGTATACTGCATTTATAGTGTATATTTTGTATATAGTGTATTTTTTTGTATTATTCTAATTTGTATTATTTTGTATAGTTTTAATAATTTGTGAACGTTAAAATGCCTATTATGTTAACAAAACAATAAGCAAAAATTCTAATATTGTATCTAGTAAATACTTAGTTCCATTGTCAAAACAGCAATAACAGGATAACAGACAACAGTTTTCAATGACTGTTATTCAAAAAAAACACAACAGCATTATTCGTTTTTGCAAAACAGCCGTTTTTGCCATCTTTACACATGACAGTAATTCGTATGATGCGGTCACACGGTGCAGTAGCTGCACCTCAGTAATTGACTAGGTTGGCTCGCACTGTGTAAGCCTGAAACGCGTCAGTGTATCAGTGTGTCAGTGTGTTTGTATTATCTTTAATTTTAGTATCCAGGAAACTAGTAATTCATTTCCCAAAGATTTTTAGAGAAATATCTTTATTAGCTAGCTGCCCTTTTGGCATCCTTATAGTAGGTACTCCCTAACCGAAACATACCCACAGCATACTCGTACATATTGTTTACAACACGGTGGTGGTTACGGCCGCCAGACGGACTGTCCAAATGATTAGTGCCAAACTTAGAATGCCTTATTATTATACCTATTACATTCGTACATTCGTAATAGGTATAATAGGTAGTAGGTATAATAGGTATCGGCGGAGTTGCGGAAGAGTGTACGTCCGACCTCGCAACTTCGCCTCATAGCGGACGCGGAGGACGCCACGAGGTTTAGTCGGTAGGTCTTGCCCAATACCACCTCGGGGCAGGAGTCTGACATAACCCACCGGTCTGTCCCCAGGCCGGTGGGTATCCATCAAAGACTAATAAGTATATTTGGATGGATTCCTCTTGTAAAAAAAAGGTATAATAGATATAATAGTACATAGTCTAAACTCTAAACTAAAACAAATGTTTTGTTGTGATTTGTTTTCTTTTGTAAACAGCTGTGTGTAGCTTTTTCGCCGGTGACGTGTGATGTTGGCAGTTACCGAACTGAAATCGCGTCACAATGACGATGTATAGAAAATAAATAGTTACTTAGTAACTAGAATGTTATGTTTCCCTTTCGCCTCTGTCTTTACACGTGTATTGTTTTAAAAATTTTTGGGCATTTGGGTCATTTGGGCAGCTAGATCGTCTGGCGGCAGTAACCATAAACCATCCCCTTACAGCATATTATGTGCTGTTGTATTTCGGTAAGTGAGTAAGGGATGCCAGAGCGCGAAGCGAAGACTTGAAATCAACAAGGGTTTGTAAACATATTATACGCGTTCGATGACTACATTTCCTTATTGAATTCCCTAATCAGTGCCTTGAAATCAACAAGGTTTTGTTGAGTGAAATGTGATTACAAACCCTTGCTGATTTCAATCTAGCGCTTCCTCCTACTGAACGTGGAAACGTAAATACGCTGCCAGAGCCCATTTTTCCTATTCCTTTCCAACACTTGGAGCACATGTGGCGTTGCTTGTGTTATAGTATAGTCGCCACCAAAATCAAAATCAAAATATTTATTTATCAATTGGGTTTCTACAAGAAACTCTTATGATCGTCATAAGAGTTTCTTGGATTTCAGGGTTTCGGAAAAAAAAGCCAAGATGACGATCCTGAGAAGAAACTCAGGTGGCATCAAGTGGCATGGTGATTCTGGTATTTTTATTCCTTCTAACCTAAGTATATCTTTTGCACAATTTGAAAACAAAACAAAGCATGTAACTCGATCCGATTGTCCACAATAGGTACACACTTGAAGGTTACCTACTTAGAGTAACTAAGTTACTAGAAGCTTTGCTCTCACGAGCGCCTTATTTTAACAAAAGAAATCAACCAACTCCGATTACCTAACACAATTAAAGGCTTCTTAGTATTGTGGTATTAGTCCGCCAACTCGCAGCCACACAAGACTACCTAGAGAGTAAATAATACCTATTATAGATAATTATATCGTGTGTTTGTTAATAGATTAAAAAGATGAGCTGAAGATCGTCATAGCTAAGAACGATCGCGATCACGTCAGAGTTCAAACAAAAAAAAACCTAATCAAAAATGTTCCATCCGTTTGCGATCTACGATTCCACAGAAAGATACAGACAAACACGTTTTTAGAAAGATTTTTTTTATATTATACTTTTTTTTTTTTTTTTTTTTGTTGAATAGTTGGTACTTACTTATACTTGTTATTTTGTTGTTGAGTAAGTAAAGTATGGATATTTTAACTAGCCTCTATTTAGGGTACTGGCTATACCAAGTAGTTACTATAGTACCTACTATTATAATGGTACAGTTCAATGGTACTGGAGCAATTAGACATCACGACAACTTACAACACCCCGTTTTTGCGTCGGGCGTTGGGAGTTAAAAAGTGTGTCGTCGTACCTACGTTTTAAAAGCTCCCCATATGTATCACAAGAGAATATAGTAGGGTTTTACATATATAAATATACTATATCCCTTTGAACGTTTGGCACGCAGCAATGGTTCAATGGATGCGGGTCTATTTATAGTGGGAACATTTTACAATGACGTCAGTATTAGTTTTTCTACGATGTTAAGACGTACCGCCTTTGAGTGGTGATGGAAGTCGAAACGTGAAAGACCTCTCGAGACAGCTGCTCAGATATCAATCACTGCTGGTTCTGTGGTTTTCTGTTCTGTGGTGTTTTAGCGGTTTTAGAAACGCCTTCTTTAGGCGCCTTGGGGGATTTTTGAGATGGGATATAATCATTGAACTCGCGACACTGTCATGTAATGTAATGTAATGTAATGTAATTTTGTGAAGATTAGTTTTCACTTCTGACGTGCAGCTGCAGTCCAACGCCTGACATATTTTTTTTTAATATTCATTCATTCATAACTTCTTGCAGAACTTATAAAAGTAGTCTTAGGTCATCATGAGGGTCAGAGATTGCACTGCATAGCATCAAGTCGAGGACTTGGCAGAATAGCGTTATTATCGTCAACTAATTTGTCTGGTTAGAGTAAAATTTAAAGTTTTATCAAAATCGATTCAGTAGTTTAGGAGTTCTGTTCAGTGGCCTCAAACAACGCGCGTGACACGTAATTTTTATAAGGATAAAAAAAAGTGTAACAAAATGGTCTCCAATCGGAATTTAGTTTTGATTTATCTTGATGATCTTGATTAATCAAATGAAAAATCAAATCGAACAACATTTTCATTCAAAACAACGAGATATACTAATTCCGACATGCGGTGCGGGTTTAGATTTATACGTAAGTAAGTCACAGATACGGACAAAAACTCAAAGGGAAATGCAACTCATTATTAAATATAATATGTATGAGCATAATAAAATCAATGCCCGGTGGATAGCTCTATTATTATTGAATGTACCGGTTTACTCGCTGTGTGCGGATAAAGTAGTCCCGGGCGCGTGTGCGGTGTCCCGGTTACCGGTGACCTGATAACCGGGTGATATCCGGATAGTACTTGCGGGCGGAGGGCTAATAATGAGAACTAACTAACTATATTTATTATGTGAAAATTTAGACCTAAATTTAAATCTAACTGTAGCTGTTTATGTGTATTGGCTACCGATTCGCCGGGTCATGTCGGTGACTTGCGTTCGTTTACGGGTCTTCTTATTCTTACTCGTTCACGCAGTGTAACCCCCAAGCATAATTAGCTTTCTTACGAGGCCCATAGTTAGGACAACGCTTCAGACCACGTTGCAACACCCTTATTTTTATTTATTTATTTACAGGAACATATATTTAGTTTATTGGCTATGAAAACACACACTACTAGGCATGAAATCCTAATCCCATATAGGTACTTAATGCCACTGTGTGGCGTTGCTTTTATCCTACTATCAAGTGGACCGTCAGCCTGTCTAAGGACTTTTACATAAAAAAATGACACGTGAAACCTAAAAGCACAGAAGATACAAATGGTCGTTTAGAAAAAAAGTTTCTCATTCATTAACACCATTCAACAACACCATTCATTAACTAGTTATGTATGGCAATCTTTTTATGACACCGAAAAATATGTAAAGCAGACAAGAAAAGTGCTTTATCAGTTTCGATTACAAATTCCATTCGTTTCAAAATTCGTTAAAGCTTAGTCTTGAAATAGGTATTGATTACTGATTGACATAATTTGTCATCGCTAATAAAGATAGCAATAGAAATTGTCACTTTGAATTTTCAAAGGAAAACAGACCTTATCATTCTATAACATACAAAGAATTATCAATCTTAGGGTGATAAAGCAATTTATTTGTCGAGTTTACATTCTGATTTCTGTTATAATACGGTTGAGATTTGTCAGTGAAATGTTTGTATTTTTTATATATACTTTATATAACTAATGACTTGCTTAGCTTCCTATGACCTTGCCCGAAGCCATGGGTGATTCATTCGACCTCGGCCTAGAAAGCACCACAGTCTTCCGTCCGCGATAGCATCAACCCGCATTAACAATATACATACAGGGTGGTTTCTCAATGTTAGTCCAATGGTGTGAATTCGAAGACAGGGGATGTATTAATATATTTTTGTAATATTAGGGAATAAACGTATTTTTTAGTTATTAAGACGCTCAGTAATATTATTTTAATTTAATTTTTTTATTATTATTATATAAGCATATTATCTTCAGGGTGGGGTACAGTCAAAAAGAGAGTTAGCAACAGGCCCAGATACTTTCATAGGATTGACAGAAGTTAGTTGTGAGGTACAGAGGCAGGGCGTGACTCCCGGTGCATCTGGGTGACCCATTTAATACCGGGTCGATGACATCGCGTCCTGGGACAGGTCAGGACGCGGTTTTGCATCAGATGACCTATATTTTGTGTGTGTATCGTATGAATCGTTATCCCGTTTGTGAACCCATTGTCTGTGTTGGTTGTAGTCTTTGTCTATGGGACTAATAACGGAATTTTGTTTTAATAAATTTAATTAGTTTAAATAATTTTTAGTAGTTAGTAGTCTAGAAAGTTGTTGGGTTTTAGCCGGTAGGAATCCGGAATAACTGCCGGGTATCCAAAAGGATTTTTCCAACGTTAAAAAAGAAGGGTACACTACGTTTGCACCCCCTTACAGACTACCACAGTTAAATAATAGCATATTGTGTTTCTGTGAGTAGGTAAGGGACGCCAGAGCGCATTACCCCATCCCTTCTTTATCCTATTCCACATTCCACCTGGTAGGAATAAAAAAGGGGGTATCCCCCTCTGGTGTGGGGGTAGGGACAAGTGGAACAAATTTCCACTTATCCCTACCAGGGAGGATACTCAGTAGTTACTCAGCGTGATGATGATGAATATCATCAAGACTACAGTCATGCTGAGTGAAGACCATTTTGGTACAATTTTTATACCAATACAAAATGTATATACTTAGAACGTACCAAATAAACATTTTTTTTTTCTTTCTTTCTTTACATTATTTTGTGCATTAATTATTGTCTATAGTTTCTTTTTTTTCTTTAGTAGCTTTATATAATGACTAGCTTAATTGTCACCTTCGAATTGATTGTGTAACGTTTCTTATTTGTAAGTGTTATTATTCACTATAAAACAGTACCTAAAAGTAAAATGTCTTTCTACACGCACAAAATAAATGTGCAAAGTCAAAGACAAACTCTCGACTCCAATGCCAAGGTCGGCAGTTCACGGTTGAGTTACTACGTAAGTGTCCATTGCCACACCGAGTGCGATATTTCCTACAAAAATATTACTTACTATTTTTAATATACATACATTGTTTGGTCATGTAAAGGTTGGCAGACAGGCTACTTTATGGCTTTATGGCAGGTGGCTAACATTAGTATAAGCAACGCAATAGATGTTGAAAGTGAGCTGCCGATTTAACGGATGGGGTAATGAAAAGGAAATTACTTGTCACTTACCGAAAGTTCTGTTATTTTACAGATGGTTACCTACTCGATTTATGACTCCGAAACGCAGTGTGGACTTTTACTAACAATGCCCTCAAATCGAATTTTCTATTATTATTATTTTTTATGTAAATGTCGTCAGACACGCTAACTGTCTACTTGGTGGTATGCGGTTACCGTTGCTTAATTCAAGTAACGTCACAGTAGATGCTGGAAGCGCATTGCCGTCGTTGCCGATCTTTAGTAGGATTACGGATAAGGGATATGGAAATAGGCTCTCACTATCTCTCCACAAAACAACAACATATAGGTACATTCTGTTATTTCACAGTGTTCTTCAGTAAGTGGGTGGTTACTGTCGCCAAACGGGTTGCTAAAATGACAGCGAAACCCTAATGACTGTCACTAACTACTTAAACTCAGTACTTTTCGGTAACTTACATAAGGGGTTTTACTCGATCAAACGCTTAGAACGCGGAAACGTCAATTTGTATGGGAATGAAGCATACCTACATGTTACTCACAAGGGGCCGCAGCCATAAGCAAACCAATGCAAACGCTCCCTTTGCGTACTTACGAAACGAAAGAAATAAACCCGGTGATTGGTTGTTGTAACCGCCACTTGAAATTTTGACCAGTCACAAAGCTTTCTCCCAAGCGTAGCGTAGCCTGAGCGTAGCGTTTATGACTGTACGTTTGCTCTTGACTAGGGCTAGGGCCCCAGATGTCGCTGCTTCATTCCCACACAAATTGACATTTACGCGTTCGACGCGTATGATAGAGTAAAACTCGCACTAGGCCCTAAGAGGGTCCCGGTTACTGCCATCAGAATGGCTGAGTATATTTTTGTTTCAAATCCTTAATTCTATTAAAATTTGCTATTTCATTTATTTTTGGATTATTTTGAGGAACCCAAAAAGTTGAATTTTTTAATTTTTCATCATATTCGTACTTTGCGCTAATGAAAACGTATGTACCTATTCGCAAAGTTACTACAGATAGCGCTGACCGATGATGGCCTTGTTACTTGATTAATGTCGGAAACTTGATTCATACCCCCTAAGCACTAAGCTTTTATTACGTTACATGATTCACCCCTAATAATCTATATCAACTGAATTATGTACCGTATTGTTAAGGCGACAAGACACATTTTGTTACTTTCATGTCTAACACGAGTAAAATACTGTCTTATTAATTAAAATGATAAGTTATCCTTCTCTACTATATCTTCGTCAAAAACTAAAAACATCCCAAGTATTAGGATGGCAGCATTGATTTTAAACTCCATTATCTATTGAGATACCGTTTTGAAAAACGACGTGTGAATATAAAATTCGATCAAAAAATATCCCACATTTTCTACTAGCTTTTGCTCGCGGCTTTAGGCTGTCTAATGCAAAAATAATGTCTCATTTTGGTGTAAACTAAATGAACAGGATGTTTTCATGGGAAAACATTTTTTTTTTGTTTTTAGTCAGTATGTAATTACAAGAATTAAACCCGCGAAAATGTCCCAAATTCTGCACATTTTAGAAATTAATTGTGATGCAAGAATTAATTTTATTTAAGAATAATATACTTATGTAGTGTAAGAATTAATATATGTACTTATGTACCAGATAGGAAATTTATTTCAATTTTTTTTTTCATGCAAACCTTCATATTGTATCTCAGAAATGTCATGGTTTTTTTACGTATCGCTTCGACTAACAACTAATGAGTACCTAATCGTGGAATTATGTACATAGTATGGAATAAGCTGCTCGAGTTGGAATACTTGGAATGGAAAGTGCCCTCTTTAATTGTTAGTCACCGACTGAATTGATATTCAATACAATGAATATTATATCATTCATTATTAAACAAATAAAAGGTTTATAAAAACGTTGAAGCAATCGCGACATTTATCAAGATGATTCGTGGAAAGCTCGATATGCCGATAGAATCGCGTTCGAAAGTGCGCAAAAAGTCGAATGAGTCACCATCAAAAGCTTTTTTCCTTTTATCGTCAAATTAAGCAAGGTGGCTTACTAATATTATAAAGCTGAAGAGTTTGTTTGTTTGTTTGAACGCGCTAATCTCAGGAACTACTGGTTCGAATTGAAAAATTCTTTTTGTATTGGACAGATCATTTATCGAGGAAGGCTTTAGGCTATATAACATCACGTTGCGACTAATAGGAGCGAAGAAACAGTCGAAAATGTGGAAAAAAAAACGGGGGAAAATTATTCATCTTTGAGGGCTTCCGTTGCGTGCGCTGCGTAAACCATTCGAGATACCTACCGAAATGATTCCCAAAATAACTATTCCACGCGGACGAAGTCGCGAGCACCAGCTAGTTTATAATAATAGGGTTCCAAATATGAAATTGTCTGTTTTCTCGCACTCGCCACTTAACTTTGAATTAATATGAGTTACTATAGAATTGATCTCGCCCGAACCGGCGAGTTATCATGTTTGATTTTTACCTATTACATATTTCAATAGACAACTCGCCCGCTAACATATGTACAGTCGGTTACAAAAATGTATTAAAAGATTTTTTAAAGTAAGTAGGTATGTAGAATATAAATATTCTTATTTCTTACTACAGATACTTAATAGATTTTAATTTTAATAGGTAGGTATATATACTATTAAAAATACAATATTATACGTTTAATACCTGCATGGTGCCAGGCCAGATTTCAGAAACTTTTTCAAACGAAAACAAAAATCTACATAATTTTTTTTTAACAATCTTCCTTAACTTAGGTTCTTATATTAAAATTTGAAGTAAAGGTCTCAAGTGGTTTCATAACTTTTGAACAAATAATAAATGGTTTTTTTGTTTGTTTGTTACAGATTTATGGCGTCTATTGTAGTGAAGATACGTCGCTTAAAAACCGTTGGCTCTCTAGTGAAATAGCATTCGGCTCTTACGTCATTTCGTAATTGCAATTATCAAATAATGCAATCCGTCAAGTACCGTCCGCGTTCGCAGAAGACAAAATTGTACACAAAAAAGTATCAGAAAATAAAAAAATAAAAAAACGCAACGAGCTTACCAACTGAAAACCGTACGTGTGTTCCAATTTTTCAAACGGGGCGCGTATCACTCGTTTTTTCGACTTCTATTTTTAAAAAGCTTTAAAATTTTTGGACAAAGTACCTTTTTAAATTTAAAAAAAAAATTAGTTGCCTTCTATTAGTTGTAGTGGTCCTTGGTCCAATTTCTCGTAATATTAAGGGGTTAGAATATAAAAAAAAATTCAGCGGTGATAAAGAAATAATTAGTGCTTCATCTCAACAGCAAAATATAAGGTGCGTATGATTTTCTCAATATTTGTTGTAGCTATAGTACTATCGACCTCCGAAGTTGGTTTCGACTTTAGGGCGCCTTCACATTAGGTCGCAAGCACCGCGGCAGCAGCGTTTTAGTATGGTCGACTTCCATACTATTGTAATAAGTCGCCCGCTGCTGTCACGGTGCTTGCGACCTAATGTGTAGACGCCCTTAGTTTTCGCAAGTACAGTCAAACGCGTATTCCCGCTGATACCCGCTTTTCAAGTTACTCTTAATTAAAAGTTTAATATATTTTTATCCCTTTATTGACTCCTTATAATTACTTAAAATAAGTATTCATATATAAATGTTTTCAGAGTTACCAGTAACTATGGAGAGTTCCGATACTGAGAGGTCCAATCAGTGTACCGATGAAGGGGTCAGTCAAGTGAGCAGAAATCGGGTAAATATTTTACTTATGTACTGTAATTATCACCCTTCTGTCTGGCGACAGTAACCACCCTCTTACAGAAGGAATATCGGGGCGCATTCCACTGACTATTCCCTCCTTGTGCCTTTTTTATGTTAAGGTCGGCAGTCAGGTTGACGGTACACTTGATGTTAGGCGGCTACCTTCTGCCTATAATTCAAGCAAGGAATTGGGAAGCGATCATCCCTTACTCACTATAACTCATTTTGCATTACAGAGCTTCAAGTCGAAGCAGCTGGTGCGAAGTCAGGCAATAAGGGAGACCCATTCGCCGCCTCGCACCTCGTCACCCAACGGGGTCGTCACAGGTCGCGTCACCCCGACCCAAGAGGACGTCACCGGCGACTTTGATAACGCAACGTGTGATAGAACGATACCGGTCGCCGAGAGCGGCGACGCGTCTAGTCATATTAGTGATAAAGCTAGTGGTGTGATTAAAAATACAACTAATGATAATGATGATAATGTAAAACCTCAACCCGTTGAGATACAGGTGAGTGTTTTCTTTTTTTCTTTCTTAAAGTTAAGGTCGACAAACAGAGGTGGCTATCCTCGCCTATAACACATAGAACACCTAAGTGCACTGACGGTCGTATTAGGTAGGATTAAGGATAAGAGATTGGAAAATGGCAGAGAAACTGGTTCTAGCACAACAGCACACGTGCTATTATTTCACGGTCTTCTTTCGTAAGGGAGACCATCTTAAATCCATACTTACTAATATTATAAATGCGAAAGTAACTCTGTCTGTCTTGTCTGTCTGCTACCTTTTCACGCCTTAACTACTCAACCGATCATCATGAAATTTTGCATACACGTTGTCAGGAATACAAGAAATGACATAGGGTACCTTTCGTCAGAAAAAAAGTACTGTTACCGAGTGATCGGTCGGTAACGGTACAAAAGAATTGGTCGCCACTGTCGCGTGGCGGCGCCACCGTCGTCACAGCGATAAAGATGTCAGGCGTTATAACTCATATAATATTTTTTCTTTCTAAACGCGGACGTAGTCGCAGGCATCAACTAGTAATAAATACTAGCGGCCCGTTCCGTTAATCATCTTATACATAATAATTATTACAATTTTTATAAATAATATACTTTTCAGATAACTCACAACACGTGGGAGTCGGAGTGCCAGGGTCAGGGTCAGGGTCTGGGTCTGGGTCAGGCGGAGAGTGAGCAGCGTCAGAGGACCCGCCGCTGGCTCGGCTACAAGCGGCACTCGGACTCGAAGGATCTGCTCTCTAAGGACCCTCGACTGGTCTGCGTTTGCGGCGCGTGCGCAGTGTGTCCGCACTGCAGGTGAGAAACACATTTGTTTCATCACAGGATAGACTAGTTGGAATAATCGGCGCAAAACCTAATGGGCTCTGGCGATATCACGTGTCAAATATGCGCAGAAAGCGATTTTGGGACTGTTTGTGAGGTGTTGCGATGCGAGGATGGACGAGCCACGGAATGAGCGAGACGCAATTATAACGTTTGTACGAGAGAAAGCAGGTCCGACGTATTGTTCGCAATTCCACATGCGCAAACGAAAGATGCTCTGACCCTGCTCAAGGTCAGAGCCCATCAAGTTTTGCGATGTTAATACCATGACTAATCTATCCATCTTAAGGGATTCACAAAGGCGAATGACATTGACGATTTGACCTTCACCGATATGACCTTTAGAATGTTTATATATATCATACTAATTCCGCACCAAAAACACAAACGTAATCCACACCTCAACGCAGTCACTGAGACACTGTAGCTCCATATATTTAGAGTTCCGAGGCGGCGGAAACAATTCAACAGGCCCGACAAATGTGGTTTTTTGTACTTTTCATTAAAACTACATTAAAAAAATAATAATAAAAAAAAAAATTTTTTAAAATGATATTGACTTATTATTCGGTGTAGGAATCATTTGCGCGCAATAAACCGTTTTCGCAACAAATTTCAATATAAGTCAAATTCTTCTTATGTTCTAACTTTTATTGTGGGGTTTTTACTACTTTGATGGAATTTATAAACAATACAATTTGTTCTTCACATGTTTAGGTATAACATATATTTTTTTCAAACCAATTGCATTGACAGTTTCTTCTAACATATTTTTTTTAAAATGCATATTTTTAGGATTGGCGTGTGTTTACACCTTAAATTCAATTAAATAAATTTTATTTTTATTTAAGCACATTAAAATATTCTTTAATTTAGTCGTTATTTCATAAAAGCTAGGTCAGGTACTTTTGAAGATATTGAAGATTTTCTAACCCCACCCTTTTTCTTTGCGCTCCAGTGTTGTAGAACTTGGTAGTTACTACCCGTCACCATTGACTCCTCTATGATTCCGTTTTAGGCGTACTTGACATGTGCCGCTTTGGCATTTGTCACTCAAATTCCATACTTCCATACTTCGATGTATTATAGGTTTATAATAGTAATAATAATTACCATACATTACAAAAGTCAACATAGTATTATTTTTTTCAGAGGTCGCAGGCAACGACAGCGAGGCCCAACGAAACAAGACTCTGGCATTGTCGTGTCAGATGAGTGTCCGGACTGTTCTGATTCCGAAACAGGTCAGATAACATTTTTTTTTAATGTAAAGGTCAGCAGACAAGCTGATGAACTTTACTGAAGGGTAGATTTATTATATATTTACTGAAAATAAACATTAATACCCCTATACCTGTTGTACAATTTTAATAACTATAGTTAATTAATAAATTAATTAATTTGTCATGATATTATTATTTAAAATATAATTAACAATTTGAAATTAAAATAGACACTGCAGGTAATTTCATGGTAAGGTTGTGGTTACTGCCGCCAGACTACACTTATTTTATTATTTTTTCAATATCTCTGATCAACTGTCATCTTTCTAAATATTGTCTTACAAGTAATTATGTTTTTTTTTTCTTAGGCACAAACGGAGATGGCCCAAGAAAATCCAGTAGTTTGGATGTAGAGAACCAATATTTTTCGTGCAGGTAATTATTTTTGGCTCATAAAGTTTTTGAAAATAATTCAAATTCAAAATAATTATTAGGGACACAAGTCTTGAAAGACAAATTATTGTACTCAATTATTGTCTTGAAAGACAAATTATTGTACTCAATTATTGTCTTGAAAGACAAATTATTGTACTCAATTATTGTCTTGAAAGACAAATTATTGTACTCAATTATTGTCTTGAAAGACAAATTATTGTACTCAATTATTGTCTTGAAAGACAAATTATTGTACTCAATTATTGCCTTGAAAGACAAATTATTGTACTCAATTATTGTCTTGTAAGACAAATTATTGTACTCAATTATTGTCTTGAAAGACAAATTATTGTACTCAATTATTGTCTTGAAAGTCAAATTATTGTACTCAATTATTGTCTTGAAAGACAAATTATTGTCTTATTGATCGTATGCAATGTCATCGTCTAAATGGGCCTTAAGTTCGAAGCCTTTGAATTTGAATAATCAAACTTGTTTGAATCTATTTTTCGTCATTGATTTTTATTTATTATTTGCAGATGTTCAGAACGAAAAGATAGACAGAAAAATTTGTCATCGAGTAGATACGACTCAGGTATGTACGTCTATATTAAAATGACAGTATTAGTATCCATATTAGATACACTATAGGTATACGAGCTAACCCTAGGTGCATGCCCAACAGGGTCCATAACACTGATCTTTATTAATTTTGCAAAATCTAGCAATAAATGATTGAATTGAATTGAAAAAAAAATGAATTGAGCTTTGTCGTGGAGGGGGGATAGGTTGGCCAAAGTTGGACCAAATGTTGGCCGTAGCAAAAGATGTTTCACATAAATATTGAGTTAATTTTTCAGATGACAAAGAACCGATCGGTCCGGAATTAGTGAGCTTCATAAAGGACACGCTGAACAAGAATGGAAAGGATCGATACACTCTACTAAAACTAGAAAGAGACTTCACCGATTTCATCAATGACACAGGGTGAGTGGTGGGGTAAAGCTGTCAGCAAAGTCAAAATTGTGCCAAAACTGGCTGCAAAGTCAAAATTATTCCAAAACTGTCTGCAATGCCAGAACTGTACAAAAAATGTCAGCAAACTCAAAATTGTGCCAGAACTGTCTGCAAAGCCAAAACTGTACAAAAACTGTCAGCAAACTCAAAATTGTGCCAGAACTGTCTGCAAAGCCAAAACTGTGCCAAAACTGACTGTGCAAAGCAATACATTTTTAAGCTCCGACGCAAAAGAGGGATGTCATAAGTTAAACCTATGTATGGACGTCTGTGGCATCATAGCTCCCAAAAGTGTTGACCGATTTTGATACACGGTTGGGCTTAATAGAAAATCGTAGATTATGTTTGAGCTCAATATAGAGTCGGAGGCTAAGTTTGGGCTTAATAAAAAGTCGTAAGTTATGTTTGGACTCAATAGAAAGTGGGAGGTTATATTTGCGCTCAGTAGGAAGTCGTAAGTTTGTTTGAACTCAATCGAAAGTACAAGCTTATGTTTCGACTCGATAGAAAGTGGGAGGTTATATTTGCGCTCAATAAAAAGTCGTAAGTTATGTTTGCACTTAATAATAGAAAGTCGGAGGTTATGTTTGAGCTCAATAGAAATTCGGAGATTATGTTTAGGCTCAATAGATAGTCGGAGGTTATATAAATAGCTTGTAATATCTACTTACTCAAGTGTTGACGTTCACAGACGATGCTTGATGCGATATACTCTATCGTCGACGTACGCGCGGATGTTGGTCCACCGTTGCGCCGGACTATTTCAACTGTCGCATCAAGTGGACCGTCTCCAAAAGAACGTGATCGTCGTCTCCAAGAGTGGTGAGAGGCTATTTATTATTTTTGCTAAATTCTTGTTATAGTTCTTGCATTTCACGAAGGCGAGTGGGATTTAGTTGTAGTAAACACTTGTCTGTATATGTGTCACAGTGTGCGTGAGATCGAAAGAGGGTATGGTTAGTATAAAAATAATAGAATCCTACAATGCTAACTGATTGCTCCGTCAGACACGCACACTATCGCAATGTGCGTGTACACGTTCAACCACATGCAAAACTCACTCGCCTTCGTGAAATACAAAGACAATACAATTTTGTAAGTGTAAAGGAAAATCTCAACACACTTTATTCGTTCACGTTTATTCAGGAACAAGTGGAGGCAGAATACCTTGCACCGGTTTCAGCGAATGGTGTACAGTACCTTTTGCGATGAGTCCCTCGCATCATCACGGCGACAGTGTCCCTTATGCCAAGTAAGTACCTACTGCCTTATTATCTAAATTTAATGCATTTTTGTTGGCCCCTCTGGTTGAGTGGTAAAAGGGTCCCGGGTTCGATTCCCGGCTGGGTCAACTTTGGAAATGTAATTTTCATTTGGACTAAAAATAAAAATTGAAAAAGGCTGAAAAAAAGTTAAAAAAAATACTTGTTTTATGTATTTACTTTGCGTTAGAAAATTTTGCGTTAGTTGCGTTTAAAAGTAAACCGCTTACAACGCATACTCGATAAGTCAATTTGCGTTGACTGCGTTGCGTCATCGCGATGACCCACTAAAGACTTAATAATATTTCGTGTAAGCAAAAAAAAATGTTAAGGCATACCTAATATCTAATCATACGTTTATAATTAGTGAAAATGGCCACAAGAGAAAAGAAATACTTCTAAAAAATCTTTCTCTCATCACAACTATACCTTTGTTTTGCGGGTATGTTATTTATCTTTAGTTTCATAATGTAAGAAAAGGTTCGTCACATTAAAGTCGACAAAATATATCTTAGTGATTTAGTTTCAAAAGTCACTAAAAGTTGATATAGGTACATATAGTGACGAAGGTTTTCGTGCCCCGACTGTACTAAGGTTTTAATATTTTAAGAAAAATCTTAAATCTTAAAAATTCGTGACTATAGTTAGATATTATTTATGTATTATTAGTTAGTTCATCGGCAATTTGATGCAAAAAAAGAATTGTATATAGAAAGCAATATAGCAAGCAGAAGAATACGACATTGAATGCAAAAAAAAAACTTTAATAGCTCTCCTGTAAAATAACAAAGAGTGCAGTTATGCCCTTGTCTTGCCAAAGACGCGACAGTCGTTTGATTTGCGAGTATGTTACATTTTCCACTCCTTCCTCATGCTCATTTAGGAGTATACTAACAAAACTATAGCATGCTTATTTCTGACAAATGTGAACGGTTACGGTCTAAGGGCTCGTTAAGACAGGAGCAATCTTCTCCCTCCGCACACTTGCGGACCTGTGGTTAGACCCTGCCCTAATGATGTGATAATAATGACGTATACAGGTCTATTCTGAAACGCGATACGCAGTCTTTGGACGAAAGCGGCGTATCTGCGCGTTCCGCGAGCCGAAGTAAATCGCTCGAGCAACGCGAAAGAGATTACGAGAGGGTTCGCAGGAGGATATTCAGCACGGTGAGTTTATCATCATCATCATCATCATCATCACATCACTGCTGTATATTTGTTAATATGTGTCATTTTTTATAATGAAAGTCGTCTGACGCTTTTTATAATGAGAAATGAGAAACAGATGCGTTATTATTCAAAAATGAATGCGGTGTTTTCAGGACAATTGCAATCAGGATGAAAATCAGTGGCAGTGGAACGGATCTGGGCCTATTAAGGTGCTAGCGCCCGAAGCGAGGAAGCAATTGCTTAAGGTGGGATTTAGTCAAGCTTTGATTTTTTTTAGATCCCTCGAGAGCAGTCCTTTTTTTTTTTTTCAGGATGAAAGGTACCCTATGTCCCTTTCCTGTATCCCTGACAACGTGTATACAAAATTTCAAGGTTCAGTAGTTAAGGCGTGAAAATGTAACAGACGGACAGAGTTACTTTCACATTTATAATACTGGCTGGTGCCCGCGACTTGGTCCGCGTTATGGATGTAAAGTACCCTATGTCCTTTCTGGTGTCCCAGACAACGTGTATGCAAAATTTCATGGTGATCGGTTCAGTAGTTTTTGCGTGAACAACAACAAACAAACTAACATTCACATTTATAATAAGGATTAATATGGGAAGTGTAGGGGATAGTATGGATTTCCCATACTTCCCATAAGGGACATTGTCATAAGAATGGTATAAAATGCCTTTGTAGGTGCAATCGTTGGAAAGTAGCCAGGGAAGTAGCCAGGGACAGGCCCGCTCAGTGGCCAAAAGCCACAGCTTCGGTGGCTACGGAGACCACAACCAGCAGCAGAACAGGATGAACAGCAGACAGGGTGAGAGAGAACTGCATTCGATGTATCAATTTATTTGAAATTTGTATAATAATTTACTTTATTATAAAGATATTTTGATAAGTGCTAGGAGGCAAGCAAGCGAAGTCTCCAACTTGGAACATGGGGTTGTTATTAACTTTTATTAACTTGAAATCATATTAGTATAAATTTAATTAATAAAATTAATAATATTATATATTATTTATTTAATAATAAATGGAACTGTAGGAAATGTGAGTGGCGGTAATTTCCTGTCGCCGTCCAGTTCCGGATACAAAACCCTCAGTCAGCGGAGTGTGGACTCTATCTCCACGTCAAACGGTAAATATTAATGTACAAAAAAAATATGTTTTTTTTTTAAAGTGTAATCAGGTGTTGCCCAATTCTTGGAAGAAGAATTTGGAGAGGTAAAAAAAGTAAATTACAAAGTTGTTAGTTTCCCATTATCCGTTCGTTTGGAGTCGTACTAGGATTATTGCAAAAATCCGATATCTTCGAATAGCCTGCGACATATATAAAATAAATAAATAAACATAAGGGGTATATCAACAAGCAGTTCTACACAAGTCCGATAGATGTCGCGTGACCAAGACCGCGCTTTGCCTAATTCTATTGTAGTTTAATAGATGGCGCCATCAGTAGTTGAATCACTACATATTATAAAACAAAGTCCTCCGCCGCGTCAGTCTGTCTGTCTGTCTGTCCCTATGTATGCTTAGATCTTTAAAACTACGCAACGGATTTTAATGCGGCTTTCTTTCGCTAAACGATAGAGTAGTTTTCGAGGAAGGTTTTAGTATATAATTTACAAAGTCACGCGGGCGAAGTCGTAATGTATTAGACAACCATTTAATTAAATACAAAGGCGACATCTGGTAAGATTTTTAGGAACAAACAAGGCTGTGCAGAGGGCGACATCTGGTAAGAACTTACGTAATGTTATTAATTTAAATTAACAGAATATTTTTTTCTATTTAGATATCCTTACTAATACAACGTTACAAAGTTACGCAAGGCGAAGTCGCGGGCAGCAGCTAGTAAAATATATATGTCGTGGGCAGATCGTAAAGTATGAAATGAAAAATCTTTCACCAAAAGTCAAAAATAGGTGCGACGAGGAGCGGAGCGAAGCAAAGCGAGGAGGAGCGCGTTAGGTTTACATGGAAATAAATTTGGGGAGCCGAGCGAAGCGGAGCGGAGTGAGGCGACCCGACCAGTTTTAACAGAAATATGATCTGCCCAGGAATATCATGATATGCCCAATTCTACGATGTGCCGACGACATATATAATTATTTTTTTTATTTTTCAACGCGTACAAAGTCCAGTTATAATTAAATATTAATAATTATTGTTTAAGGCGGATGCAGTCCGGAGTCCATGTGCGCCGATAACAGATCGGTCATGTACGCGGTGCCCGACGTCGCAAACGTGCCGCCGGGAGCACTCGTGCTACAAGCACAGGTGCGTTTCTTGTTTTTTGTTGCTTAGTGTGGAACTAGACGGTGCTATCTTTTCTACGTAAGATACAATACCATACACATTTGTATACTGTACGCTATATCACTTATTGATTTTTTTATCGACGCTTAAATCTTCTCAAATTTGGATTATTATTATTTTTTATTATTATCTTTCTGTATTTTGGGGCTTTCTCACAATTTGGATTATTTTGTATTTCACTCTTCGCAGTCGAGTCAAGCGTTGCTGAATCCGGACGGATCTGTTTACCATTTCGATCCGGACAATCCGCCGGTCTTTTATGACGGACATCTATACATTATGGCCAACAGCAAGGTGAGAGAATATGTCCTCGTTTTTTAAAGATTAAAAACATATCGAAGTACTACAAGTATCGAATTTGCGTGACAAATGCCAAAGCGGAATCATAGAGGTGTCAATGGTGAAAGGTAGTAACGACCAACTTCTACTGTTCATTTTAAACTCTAATGCGTTGACGTAAAGTCGCATTTTCTTTAAACGACATACGTTCGGTTGGTTTTAAATGAAAGATGACAGAGTTGATGCTCTACTCGTAATAATAATATGTCACTTTTAAATGTTCCATAAAGTTCCTAGTGTTTTGTGTATTGCGTGCGAAATCCATAGTTTTAGCACAGCATACTTATTTCGTACGGTAGGCCGACGGAGGGCGTGAGGGGTGAGGGGTGAGGCGCGAGTGGGACGTGCCCAAGCTGCATACTTCGTCGTTCTTAGTAGCTTGGGATAAATATTCCAGGGCTATCGCGTCTTTCAGATTTTAATTTATTATATAAATCAAAATGGTGCATACGGCATGTGCTTTAAGTGCGTGCAAATCTTTATCTCGCATAAATAAAGAACTAAGCTTTCATAAATTTCCGCACGATGAAGAAAGGTACTTAAGCACATTTTATATTATTTAATTTGTGTCAACCCTTACGTAATTTTTAAATACCTACACAGGCGGCGGTATCGCCCAACATCAAAGGCGTCGGCCTACTGTAGGAAATAAGTATGCTGTGGTTTTAGTAAACTCGACAAATAAAGTGCTTTATCACATCACCTTAAGATTGAACATTGTTTGTATGTTGTAGAATGATAAGGTCTGTTTTCCTTTGAAAATTCAAAGGGACAATGTCTATTGCCATCTTTATTAGCGATGACAAATTATGTCAATCAGTAATCAATACCTATTTCAAATGTAAGCCTTAGCGAATTTTGAAATGAATCGAATTTGTAATCGAAACTGATAAAGCACTTTTCTTTTGTCTGCTAATACATTGATGATTAAACTCAAAATAAAAAAGCTATTTTAAATTTGTGTGTGATTGGTTTTCAGGATATGATGGATAAAAGGAGACCTCGCTTAGAGAAACAAAACTCTTTTATCGATAATGGTGAGTTTTCTTTTGTATATGTGATGTTTTTTTTTATGATTTTTTGTACAAATTTTTTGAATTTTTTGTTTTAGAAATAAAAAAAATATATAAGAAATATAACGCCAGACATCTGCATTGCTAACTTGTTTCTTAAATTTTAGATGTTCCCACTGGAACAGTATTTTTTTTTCTGAACGAAACTCTATGTAGTTTTTTTGCATACCTTACAAAGTGTATGCAAAATTACACGATGATCGGTTGAGTGGTTGAGGCTTGAAAAGTTAACAAACAGACAGACAGACAGAGTAACTTTCACATTTATAATATTATTAGTAAGGATTTTATGGCTCGTCTACTCTCTTGCGAACGAGACGGTGTCTGTCTGTGTGAGTTTGAGTGAACGTGCGCAAGCGCATACATTACCTACTATGGGAAAAAAAGTTTTTCTGAATTTAATATGTATGTAGGTTTTTAATTTAAAAAAATAATAAGATTTTATTTGAATTTTGAGGTTATTTTAAGTATGTCGATAGATATCCCAAGGGACCGAATTATTATTATTTTATAAAGAGTTTTCCTTATATGAATGGGAAGAATGAAAAATAAAATCAAATTTTCCGAGCCAACCCTGTGATGCTTTAAAATTAGTTATGTCAAGTATTTCGACAAACAAACAAACAGACTTAACAATAATAAAAAAGAGTCACAAATATACATACCTAAAGTATATAATATATAAAATGAATTTATTTTGATTGTATAGATTGTTCCGATGTAAAAAGCGACGTGTCCGAATATCACCAGAGTGACGATTGTCGCAACAAATGTAGTTGCGATTGTCGCAGAAACGAAGTGAAGCAGTCGTGCTCTCAAAGTGACGTGGTAATTATTGTTTGATTTCTTTTTTATTAAATAAAATTATTTATTTATTAATTTTTATTATGTTTTAAAATAAAATTGGTTTTTTTTTGTTCTGTAGCCTCTATCACAAGATCAAAAGTCGTCAACGCCACAAAGTTCGGTAAAGAGTAATTGTAAAAAAATTGAAGAAAACAACAATAATGGAAGCAAAGCGACCAATCAGAACACGGTCGCATCAACCAATCCGAATGTTCCCAATGACCATAAACAAGTATACGAAGAAGCCAGTACAAATAACTTGGAAAACAATTTTGAATCGAGCCATAAACAATACGAAAATGAAAATCCGATCCCGGTGGAAGGGAAACAGGATGTAAACTTAAATTCCAAAATTGCCAACGAACCCGAAAAAGTATATGAAAAGACAAAACCAGAGACACAAAGATCTAAAGACACAAGTCAGAGATCAACGTACGAATTGACCAATCAGAGACCGCCATCGTACGAACCAACCAATCAGAGGCCTCCGTCTTATGAACCAGCCAATCAGAGACCTCAATCATACGATCCGGCCAATCACAGGCCTCCGTCTTACGATCCAGCCAATAGGAGACACTCTAAATTGATCCATCAAGGCAGCTTGGAACTGACCCAGTATGGTCAGCAACATAATTACGTACATCCTTATAGAAATGAGGAAGTGAGTATAATTCTTTATCTTTACAAAGATCACTCAAGTTAATTTCATACCAGATAAGTTAATTACACACAAGATAAGTTAATTTCACTCAAGATAAGTTAATTACACACAAGATAAGTTAATTTCACTCAAGATAAGTTAATTACACTCAAGATAAGATAATTTTACACAAGATAAGATAATTTCACACAAGATAAGTTAATTTCACTCAAGATAAGTTAATTACACACAAGATAAGTTAATTTCACTCAAGATAAGTTAATTACACTCAAGATAAGATAATTTTACACAAGATAAGATAATTTCACACAAGATAAGTTAATTTCACTCAAGATAAGATAATTTCACTCAAGATAAGATAATTTCACACAAGATAAGTTAATTACACACAAGTTGTGTAATTAAGAGCTCCCTTGCCAACGTTAGCTGCATACCGATTCCATACTAATGTAATTCCATGATTTCTCTTTATTTATTCATCATAGCAATACATTAAAAAAAAATTACCCATGAAGATTGGGATGAAAAAAAAATTGAAATTAATTTCAGTTCTAGAATAATTTCTAAAATGTACAGAATTTTGTGACAATGAAGCCCCTTAAAGGCTTTTTGAGATATGGTGTGAGTGATGGTTTGAAAATTCCTATTTTTTGACCTTAAATATTGAATATTGAAAGTACAGACACGACTAGTTTATTATATTATTGAATGCACAGATTAGAATGGTTTTAAATTGCAGATAAGTTCACCGCAAGTGATCCAAAGCCACCAATACATGTCCCAAGAGATGGCCAATATACAGAATCTAATGGTGCAAACGAAACTCACTCCCATGCACGTTGCAGATCCTAACTTGCGTGAGTGAATTTGTTTGTTTTCACTTATATTCACTCAAAGCTTCAACTTGTACTTGTCCAGTTTTAAGTATAAGTTGGGCAAGGTATAAAAGGATTTCACATCTACGCCCAATTGAGAAAGTTATCCTGATTAATTGGTTCAGAAGATAATATTATTGAATAATTTCCAAATGCAACAGAATGTGTTTGTCCTGATAATTATGACACGACAAAATAAATGTAGTAAAATCGTTTTGTGTTGTGTGTCGTCGGAAAACGCTCTAAAGTTGCTTTAATTTTTTTTTTATAATTTTAACAATTTTAAAAGCTAATAAGTTGTATAATTCAAGGTCCGGTTCCTTTGGCCAACATGATGTATCCGGCTCAAGTTGCGCCTGGATATCAGTTTCTTGGCCAATGCCGAATGGTAAGGAAATTTTGGTTCCCTTCCTTTTCATTAAAAGCCTTTAGTTTTTTTTATTATGATCTAGTCAATGATAGGTGGCTACCGTCGCCAATAAACATTAACACCAAGTGGGAACACCAAGACCATGCCAAGTGTAAGAATTAAGAAGACTCCCGACATGAGCGTGTGAAAGAGACCGCAATAGTACATTTGTATAGCGAGTGCGCGTGCGCACGTACTTGCACTATTAAAGTGTGTCAAAGCTATGCAGTCTATGTAAGAAAGAAAGAAATATAATTAAGTATTTAAAATATGAATATAAAATAAGTTTTTACAAATTTAATAAATATATATATATATATAAAATGTATGTGTTGTATGAAAATATTGCCTTTATCCTACGTACGCGCAATTTTCTTAAAAAGGCAACCAAACCCAAGGCAAAACGCCTTCACGTAGTATTATTTATTATACATAATTATATTGTAAGATTTGCTTGATAATGTGTTTCCAGGAACCTCCCATCCAACAAGTGTACCAACACGTGGTGCAACAGCCGGACGAGAAGACAACGACGGCTCACAACAACGAGAGCACATTCAGGATAGGTGACAATACTAATTTACTACTTTGCGTCTATGATAGGATAGGTGTGACAATAATAGGCGATCTGTCTGTCTGTCTGTCTGTCGACCTAGCCGTAATAAGTATTGTGCAAATGTATTTCAGATCCAAGCTACCCGTACGCCCCAGTCGACTACACGGCGCCGTGTAATGCTTGCGTTGACCCCGCCGCGGCAACCGTACAACAGAGGGGGTGAGTGTTGGCTTAAGTTAGAGCGGTTTAAGTCGAGACCGAGACCGGAGACAGAGAGTTGAGACCGAGACCGAAGACAGATAGTTGAGACCGAGACCGAAGACAGACAGTTGAGACCGAGACCGAAGACGGAGAGTTGAGACCGAGACCGGAAACAGAGAGTTGAGACCGCGACACCGTGTCTCGCGAGACAGAGACGCTGCGAGACCGAACAACAAATGACTTGAGGAAGACGGTCTCTGGTCTCGCTCGCGAACCGAACTGCGTATGAAAGCATAGATAAAAATAGTCATGTATGTGTCACGCGTCTCTGCCTCCGGTCTCGGTCTCCAGGCGGTCTGGCACTTTTGCATTTAAATTTATTAAATATAATAATCCTAGATGGCGCCGTATTCTATGACACAAGCACTTCTTTGTAAAGTGTTAATAAAAAAGTTGTTTCAGTACCTACGCCAACAAATTGCGAGTTTTTAAGGCTTTTTTTTTTAATGAAATAAATACTTAAACATTGAAATTTTCCAGTTACAACATGCCATACGCTCCCGTGGAAATGTCATCCGCCGCTTCGGGGATACAAGTGATGCCATCCGCCGCCTCTTATCCCGTTATGCCGCAACCGTTGCCTTATACGGTAATATTTTTGTTATTTGACTGTTATTTCATTTGTCATAAAAAAAATTATAAAAAAATCTTTTTTTTTTTTTTGTAAATATGTACATACATATTATATAGTGATGTTTGCCAAAAAGTTGTCCCCTGACTGTGTGTGTATTTTCGTAGTACCAAGAGTCGGTACCCTGGCAAGGAGTCCAACCGCTGGTTCCTGTTGCTCCCGCCAAAGTCTACATGCCGGAACT
Organism: Synanthedon tipuliformis; assembly: GCA_947623395.1. Classification (NCBI taxonomy): domain Eukaryota; kingdom Metazoa; phylum Arthropoda; class Insecta; order Lepidoptera; family Sesiidae; genus Synanthedon; species Synanthedon tipuliformis. The sequence continues at coordinate 892,623 of OX392434.1, read as the reverse complement.
GTGTCCAGTAATTCAGTATCCGCATTACAACGTGCTATATCCTCAGGTATATATCATTTATATATATATATTACCTACTAGCTGGTGCCCGCGACTTGGGTCTGCGTTCTGGACGAAAGGTACGCTATGTCTTTTCTGGTGTCCCAGACAACGCGTATGCAAAATTTCATGGTGATCGGTTCAGTAGTTTTTACGTGAAAGAGTTATACAAACAAACAAACAAACAAACTCACATTCACATTTATAATATTATATAGTAAGGATAATTAAGATGTCAAGTTGGTTTGTGTACGCTTTACAAACTTGAAAAGTTCCGCTCCGATTTTAAGAGGGATGAACCGGGAAGATTTTTACCTATTTAATAATACCTAAACAAAAATTGCATCCCATGCGAAGCCGGGACTGTAAACTAACATTTTCTTTAAATGACAGACGACAGAGTTGTATGCTCTACTCGTAATATGTCACTTAAATGTTCCATGAAGTTTCTAGTGTTTTGTATGGCGTACATTGATGGTTGCGTCGCATTCTGTTTTCGATTGTTCGCGTTATGGCGTGTTTTTAAAAGTGATTACTTTTCTTTCCCTTGAAGATGGTTCCGCAGCAAACACCGGCGGGGTCCTTCCCCTATTGGTCGACCGGTAACTTGGGCGGAGCGCGCGAAACGCCCCTTCGCACGCCAGCCAACACGCCCCCTCACGCGCATTTAGCTGCGCAAGCGCACGCCAACACTGACCACAACGATAAAGGTACACGCTCTTAACGAACTGTTTCCTGGTATATCTGTATAATAATTACATTTGTTACTATTGGATGTAATCCGAACATATTATTCGTATTTATACAAACTTACATAAATACAATTACAAAAAATAAATACAATACAATACAAAAATACAAACCAATATAAATTACATAAATTCATTACAAACCTACATAAATACAAATCTTCTCTCTTTATAATATTAGTAAGGATTTTTCACCAATCGTCCAGGTTACAAGGGAGACACGGAAATAGCCGCGAAAATCCAACAGATTAAGGATCAAATGGCGCAGAGCGCGAAAGATAGGCCGACGCGTAGGCAAGAAACGGAAGTTCGTCGGCCCAGCACAGGGAACAGCATCCTCGGGACCTGCCCTGGACCTCCGCCTCCTCACTACGCCAACACCAGCGTGCCCAGGTAAAAAAAAACCTCCACTTTTTTTATCATTCCCCTCGGTTTTTTTTTTGACAAATTAACGCGCCGTAATGTTTTTCTGTATACCCTTACTAAACGTTACGTTTAGGACCAAGATTACAAAGTGACCATTTTTACCAAACAAAAGGGTTGCCAACTTGGGGGATAATGACGTACAATACACTCGAAGGATTCCCCTCCCATAAAAAAGAATTTAACGTTTTACATGACGTTTTGAACGCGTCATGAAGTATGCGTACGTCACGAATATGCGTTACGACGCACAACGCTGCTCTCGCCCAAAATGGGCGAGTTATTACGATAAGCAGATCCAACGCAGAGTCACGACACAACGCAACGCTTCGCCATCTGTGCGTTAAAGTGGTCAGTTTATTTTGCTGCAGCTAATGTTTAAATATTATGTTATGATGTCTGTACTGTATTTCACTTGTTTTAACTTAACAGGAGACAATTGAACGATGGCAGCCAATTGACATCGACCGCTCGAGCCATTGTCAATTCAATAAGGAATATGCAACCAAAAAATAATTACTGTAAGTGATACATTCGTGTGGTCTGTTTATATTTATATAGTACATGTGTCATAACTGCTGTAAATAACATTTTATAGCAGTTATAGTAGTGAAAAACCTAAAATTGTCAACTTAGTAAAATTGATTTATAGAGACAACTTTTAGCAGTCATGCATCTGATGAAAATTTAATTATATAAATAATCTTAAGCGATGTTTGACCAAATATTACATATGGCTTTCATTACCCACCTAAAAAAATCAATCAGTCGTGACACTCGAAACTAAACATATTCTTTTAAATTATTCTCGAGTTGTGTTAATATAATTTATAATTAAGAATTAAAATAAATATAGGTATGTGGATAATAATCTTTATTTGTACAAAAACACATTTTTTTACACTAGCTTAGGTAATTAATTACACATATTGTTAGTGAATACAAATTTTAACAGTTAATAGTTCAATCAATTAATTAACTATTAACTGAAACTTAGTTTATAGTTTCAGTTAATAGAATAATAATAGAGTTGAAATAACATGAATTTCAGACTCGGATAACCGTCGATCGGACACCCGTCGATCGGACACGGATAGGATGCGACGGGATGACAGGACGGATAAGGATTTCAGGACAGACAGGAGGACAATCAACGTGCCACTCTTCCGACCACCCTATCTCATTAGACAGGTACGCTTTGAAACCGATTGGTGACGGTAACCACACCCTTATCGAAGACTATAGGTAGTGAAATGATGAAGCTTTTGATGAGTACACCTACATCTACTTGAGACAAACAGTCCAACTAGATAGAGCCAAATCAAATCATATAATATTTAAATAGCGTCCCTAGCTTGTACTAATATATTACATTTGGTGTACAAAAAATATATCTACTTATATTGAAAGGCAATCATAAAAATAAACTAATTTACCGTCAATTAAAAGTCACTCAAAATGTCTGAATATAAAAGTTATATAAAACTAATGTAGGCATTCACACTATAAAAAAAAATATCAAGGAAAAAATCGAAAAAAAAAACTTTTAAATTTATATACTTCATATAAAGTTTTTGTTTTAACATGTTTAAGTAACTTATTATACAGTTTGACTGCCATAGAATAAGCATTATTTTTAAAAAGTTGTAAACTGTGTTGGTTTAAGCAAATTATTTTATTGGTGACGTACAAGACTAAACTACAGAACTTGTAGACTAATTTGAAGTACAACTTCAAGAATACCAATTTGAAGTAAAACTTCAAGAAGAATAATTTGAAGTACAACTTCAAAGACAAATTTGAAGTACAACTTCAAAAAGACTAATTTGAAGTACAACTTCAAGAAGACTAATTTGAAGTACAACTTTAAGAATACTAATTTGAAGTACAACTTCAAGAAGGTGTTCAATCGTCTGCAGTTAGAATCTTCCCTACCAAAATTGCTTAAAACAAAACTTTTCTACCAACGTGTGTGTGTGTTGCCAGTGGTGTGTGTTTTTATTGTTTCAAATAAACGTACAATTGGTTGAATTACAGATGTCCCCTGGCACATGGTGCAGACGGTCCCCTGCCCCACTTGCCCACCCAGGTAAATTACTTGTTTGTCCATCATTTTGTGGTAGCCCGTCTGGCGACAGTAACCACACCCTCAGAGAGCACCACCATTATCCCTTATCTTTTTTTAATTATACAAAGCACTTGTATCACATGTGGCCTTGCTTATGTTATAGGCGACGGTAACCATCAACGGTAACAATCAAGTGGACCGTCAGTCTGTCTGTCGAGTTTAACATAAAAAAATTACTACTTTTACAATTTGAGATAATAACAAAATGAATAAAAATTTTCTTTAATATGTTCATACTAATTAGCTAATTAGAGTATTACACAATTAAATGGCGACGGTAGCCACTTACCATCAAGTGGACAGTCAGCCTGTCTGGCGGCGTTAACATGAAAAAAAAAAGCTTGCCACTATACTATTAGTTTTTAATGCATATAAAAATGATGTGTTTTGTATTATTTCAGTATTAAATCATCCAAGAAGACCTCATCCGGATAACAAAAATGGCCGCCGTTAAAACATATCTGCAGATAACATAATATGTAACATAACAGATACATATATTATCTATCTATTCTATATTAATATATAACACACAAAAAAATAGTTAAGTGTGTAGCAATTGGATGAACAAAAAAACTACAGAATGATTTTTCTCTATTATATATTTAATTTGTTTGATTTTGTGTCAACAAATAATCAAAATAAAAGTCATATGTTGCTTTCAAATCAAAAGGATGCTTCATTGTTATTATTATTTTAATTAAGTTATTACTTGCCAAATAAAAAACTATAATTTTCTGCACAATTCTAGTTAACATATAACATATTAATATGATATTATTACGAGTTTTATAAATTTAGATTTGTAACTATGTTATTGTTTTTTTTTGTTCATCAATCGCCACACGCCATACGATCTAATACAGTATTTAATATTAAATAATAATAATAATAAAAGAGAAAAACAAGCATTGAACAAGGATCTGTTTCATTAATATTGTAGCAGGATTTTTTTTTTCATTCAATATTAGATTTAACTGGAAAAAACTTGTTCGTTCAATACAATCTGAAGAATATCTATCTATTGTTAAAAAATCCCGAAGAAAAAAATTCAGGCCAAAAGGTTAATTTTGTCTGGGAAATATTTTACAATAGTATATTGTAAGACGGAATTTTATAATTGTCTTGAGAGTTTATTTGCATTTTTTTTCCGTTAACTGTAAAATACCGTGACTCGGATATCAGTGAAGGCTTTGTTTAAACAAGACTTAATTCCAGGTCAAAGTTAATAATTAAAAATTTAGTAAAAATGTTTTCACGTTTGCTGAAACTGATGAGAATTTAACGCACAAAATTGGATAAATAAATATTTTGTCTAATATCGTTCATAATATTAATTATTTATCTAATATCCAGGGGCATTAAACTCTTAACTATTTCAGTAATAATGAACTTTATTGAGTCACACCGAAACGCATCGTGTCGCGAAAATGCTTAAATTAAGCATTTTCGCATTAAAAAAGAAACCTTTTGCTAAACATATAAAGCTCCTTATGTGTGTAGCAAAAGTTTCTATGTTGCAATGCTACCTTGAAAACGTACCTTATTTGTGTAGCAAAAGATTCTATGTGCAGTGCTACATTGAATACGTGCCTTATTGTGCAGTAAAAAAGTTCCATGTTGCAATACTACCTTGAAAACGTACCTTATTGTGTAGCAAAAGGTTCTATGTTGCAGTGATACATTGAATACTTACCTTATTGTGCAACAAAAAGTTCTATGTTGCAACACTACCTTAAAAACGTACCTTATTTTATAGCAAAAGTTCTATGTTGCAGTGCTACATTGAAAATGTACCTTATTGTGTAGTAACAGGTTCTATGTTGCAGTGCTACATTGAATACGTAACTCATTGTGCAGTAAAAGTTCTATATTGCAACACTACCTTAAAAACGTACCTTATTTTGTAGCTAAAGGTTCTATGTTGCAATGTAACCGTAAAAAGTGTGCGTTTCGGTATGATCCGACACTGATCCCGTAAGACGAAACCTTTTTCTCTATAACTTTTAATTGTTAGCCAAGAAGCTGGAGTGCAAATTATCTCAATTTCAGACAAAATGACTTAAATTTCAATTTAAGAGAAAAATGGACGTACAGTCATTTTAAAAGATCTCAACAAAACCATGACTAGTCACTTTTTTGTATAACAGATTATATAGCTTAAGTGAGTACATATATTGTTTTATAATGACATTTTGTTAGAGGACTGACTCAAATAAAGGGGCTTGTCGCTCAAGTGTCCAAACTAAGTCCGCCCTCTCGCGCGGACTTAGTTTGGATGTGACAGGTGTCGCCTGAAGTCCGCCATTTTTTAAATTTGTAGCATACAATACAAGCTTGAAAAATTTGATTTTGGCATTGTGTTCAAAAATTTGAAAAGTGTCTCGTGTTTAAAAATACCCACATAGATCTATAGAAAAAGAAAGATAAGATATCTACTAACGGACGCGACTTATTAAGAAATTACAAAGTGAGATACGACTTAGGCCTTAACTAACCAAAAATCTTTGGAAAATCGCCACAAGTTTCGCAAACACAATATAACAAATATCTCAGGCCGTGTGTTAGTTTAGAGAAATATTCGACAGATGGCGCTACGAAAAATGTTGTGAATTTAACAGTAACTCTCGGTGTTTTTAGCGGTTCATCTAAAACCATTCGGTTTTAATTTTCATAATAATTATAAAATATAATTAAATGTATTTAACAGTTATTGTGCATAATTATAAATGTTGAATAGTTATCTGTGGGCATAGATTAAAATAATACTAAAGTCATAGTAGTCTACATCAGTTGGATATACTAATACTCTGTAGCGTCGTCTGTCGTCCAGTAAAATGTCAAGATCATTAATTCTCGAGCGGACGTCAAGGCTCGTTCACACCCACGCGAGTAGTTTAGTCGAGCAGCAAGTAAATTAGCAAAACGTGTTTGAACACAAAAAAAAATCAGTACATTAGTAAAAATTAGTAAGTAATTTAGTCGTCAATTAATTTTGTTCTATTTTTTCTGGGCGATTAGCGACACTTTCAGAAAAGTTTAGCCGATAGCAAACTAGTTTTTAGTCAAGCTAATGAACTTTACTAAAAATTAGTAAGTGATTTAGTCGAGTCAATTAATTTTGTTCTATTTTTTCTGGGCGATTAGCGACACTTTCAGAAAAGTTTAGCCGATAGCAGACTAGTTTTTAGTCAAGCTAATGAACTTGACTAAAAACTAGTCTGTTACTCATATAATTGTTACTCGCACGAAAAAATAAAAAAAAAATGGATTACTCGACTAAATTACCTACTAATCAACTCTACTACTTTTTTTTTTTTTTTCATAAAAGTTTAGTCACTAAATTACTTGCTACTCGCCTGGGTGTGAACAAGCCTTTATAGATTGAGTTGAATTTACTTTGTCTCGCGTCACTCGAATAAATATACTTATTGGATAAAATAAATAACAAATAGTAGATCAATGTGATTAGTGAGTTTAAATAAAAAAATTTAAAAAAAATAATACTTCCACTTTCCACTGTCATTGCGTTGCTATATCACTTTGTAATGTGAATATATTGCATATTATTTATTTATTTAGTTGTTTTAGGTTTAAAAAAAAAGATTTATTCCCACAACATTTTTTTTATACTTACAGTTTTCTTAATCTTTACATAAAAGAAATTGTCTGGAAATTTATTTTAGGCGAAAATTGTGTAGGTATAGTCGTTGTCAAAACAAAATGTCCTATGTCCAAAAAAAAGTTTTGAGATATTTATTTATTACCTACTAGCTTGTGCCGGCGACTTCGTCTGCGTTAAAAATAAAATAAAAATCAGAAATATAACACCCGACATCTTTCTTGCTATTACATTGTCGCGAGGGGTTAGTTTTCTTATTTTCAGATGATACTTTTTTCTAGATGAAAGATACCCTATGTCCTTTTCTGTATCCCTGACAAAGTGTACCTATGCAAAATTTCACTATGTTCGGTTGAGTAGTTAAGGCGTGAAATCGTAACAGACAGACAGAGTTACTTTCAAATTTTTATATTAATTTTAGTATGGTAGTAGTAGCAGATTTTGATTTAACAACGACAATACGTTGAAAAAAAATTATAATTGTAGTAGTTCAGTGGTTTTTGGATGTTATGTTACCTTTTTTTTTAAATGTTACCATAAAAAATGGACGTTACTCGACTAATTTTAGTTTGAATTTCATAAAATGGTTTCATCACAGAAGCCAGCTCGGTTGTTGAAAGTTTATTTTGAAAAAAGAACTCTATAACTGATAAGCTAATAACTAAAATTAGTTGTAAATAGACGTGATATAGTACCAAATGAAATGAATAATTGGATACGATATGTCGTATGAAACGGACGCGTCTCGTCCGCCATTATAATACGCTGGTTGTAATTTAAAGCTATATTATTGTTAATAAAGGTTTTAGCCTATAAAGTTGAGTGTTATTTTCATTTATTTATCGAGTCCAATTAAGTTGGACAATGGGGACAAACAATCTGACTAGGTTGGACGATTGCGACAAAAAGTCCAATTAAGTGGGACAATAATTCGAATTATGTTGGGCAATTGGGACAAAAGGTCCAGTTGAATGCGTCAAATAGTCCAATTAGTTTGGAAAATTGGAACAAACAGTCCTATTGGGTTTGAAAGTTGGGACAACCAGTCCAAGTAGGTTGGACAATTGGGACAAACAGTCATATTGGGTTTGAAAATTGGGACAAACAGTCCAATTAGATTGGACAATTAGGACAAACAGACCAATTAGATTGGATGACTCGGACAAACAGTCTAATTAGGTTGGAAAATTGGCACAAAAAGACCAAATAAGTGGGTGAAACAGTCAAATTAGGTTGGACAATTGGGATAAATAGTCCAATTAGGTAGAGTCACCTTCGAGAAGGAGGTAAATCGAAATTTTCAACCAATGTGTGTTGCTAACTATTAGCTTGAAAAGAAAGCTCAACGAGCTATGGAGAAGGCTATAAAAGAGGCATCTGCTGGTTTAAAAATAAACTTAAAATTGTATGGCGGAAATTTATTCCAAATCATTTTAAGCATCTATGAAAACATTTTTTTAAATAAAGACACATTACACAAGTAAAAACGGGTTATGAGCATAATATAATATTCGCAAATTATTATATTTTCAAAATATTATATTCGCAAAACATTACATTCACAAAATATTACATTTGGGACAACCGTGATTAAAAATGTTTAATTAAATGGCTTATTGTATTCTCAAAATATTATATTAGCAAAGTAACTTACATAAAAAATAATATCTACTAATAATTCCTGTTCGTTCGGGAACGGATGCTTAACTAAATAGGATAGTTTCATTTAAATACACTTTCAAAATCGAAAACTATGTAAATATTAATAAGTTTGAAAAGTCGTCTTCCGGAGGCGCCTCTGCTGACATCACACCCATACAACGGCTCAGATTTTTATCATAAACCTGATCTGAAGAACAATTGTCAACAATATCGAAAATTCCCCTATCATCAAGAGTAATTTCGCCACCAGAAAGATAATTTTTAAAACTATCTGATTTTTTAGACGCAGTTTCTTTTTTGTTATTTGACTCTGATTTAATTTTATCAACATTACTCATATTTTCTTCGCTATAATTCTTTTGGGCATGGTTATTAACAGTATTTGCTTTTACATTATCTTTTGTTACATTGTTACGTTTCCTCGTTACGTTAACTTCTTCAACTGATTCTCCTTTACTTTCTTTCTTAGGATCTTTTGCTGAAAATACATCTTTAGTTGCATTATTACTTTTCATAAAGTCATTTTTGTCTGCAACTAAATATCTTTTGACATTAAGCGTACCCGTGATTTCTTTAGATACGAATCTCTTATTAGAATTTAATTTTGGTAAACGTTCTGTTATAGTATTGGATATAGTTGATATTGCTTGTCCAGTATTTACCATAGGAACTGTTGTTTGTTTATCATTTAGTCCAAAAATTATTTCGTCTCCAACACTTTGAAGAGTATTAGTAAATCCTATATTAGGTTTCCAAATTGGGACACGTTCCTTTGTTACATCCGCATCAACTGAAATAGTTTTTCCTTGGTCTCTAAATACGAGATATTCATTGCTTTCATTGCTTTCATTGTCAGATTCTAAAACTGGAATGATTGTTATGGCTTCTGTATTTGCTTCTTCTGGCATATCACTTTCAATGTCGTCTGGGAATCTATCTTCTATCATCCAGTGTATTGAGGTGTCGTATGATTTCGGCTTGGCTATACTAGCCGTAGATAACAGGAGAATCATTAAATTCGTGCTCCACATGATTTCACCTGAAAAGGTATAAACAATTTAAGTACTAAAAAATCGCTGATTTTGACACGGATTATAACATTGGATAGTTTGTACATAGATAGATCTTATTATTTAGTATCTATCTATCTTTCTAACTGGATATCTATCTTACTATTATTTATTATTTTTTATAAAATCACTGTAGATACTAAATACTATGGCAAAAACACATTTATTATTGTATAAGAGAAATTAAGTCAAAAAATAATAATAATACCTTAAGGTTCACACTCCGTGAAGTGACAATTACAAATAAACTTACCGGAGGATAATGTTATTAAAAATTAAAATTATTTCCCGTTCAATCAATAAGGAAATTAATCCCTTCAACTACTTATTGGATAGGGATGACGTAGGTATTTCATGATTTAAAGGTCTGTTCACACTACACAGTAGGCAGATACTGTGATTTAAGCGTCATCCCATCCTGGCTGTCACGCTGCGTTTCGTAGTCGTAGTTTGGGCAGCCCGTCTGGCGGCAGTAACCACCCCCTTACAGAAGAGAGTATGTGCTGTAGTGTTTCGATGAGTGAGTATTCCATTTCATTTCATTCCATTTTCCTATTATTATTAATAATAATAGGTATTGCGTCCGCTGAAATCATCCCAGTCGTTATATCCTTCAACGGGTTGATCCCGAATACACTCTCAGTGACAACCTGAAGCGGTTGGGATTCCGTGGCGGTTCCCTTCCGGCCCAAATGCAGAAGGCGGTGTTGCTTGATACGGCCAGGATAGTGCGTCGGTTTCTGTCCTTGTCGCCCTGAACCCCAACCGACTGTGCTTCTTTTGGGGGTAATACCGTCTCCCCCTTATTTTGGCTTTTGGAGGGGGAGACGAGTTAAATTGAAGGATAAATAATAATAATAAATACCCCTGACGCCCATAAATTGTAACTTTGAGATGAGAGTGGGAATATAATATAATTTTTGCCAATTTCTTATCCTAAGGGCCTCTTTCACCAACTACAAGTAAAGTGTTGATTAGTTACTTTTAGAAAAAAAATTATGTTTTATTAAATTATGCACTACTGCACCCTTCGATAGGCGAATTTTTATATTTATTTTATTTTTAATATTTGGGACTTTTACTACGCTAGTACCTACTCTTTATTATACTGTGCTTTTACCGTACAAACAATGGTATATCAGCTGCATCATTCCCGGTGACCAGTGACTTTAAATGGCTGTTGACACTTGACACTTACTTGACACTTTACTCAGAGATGTTGAAAGAGGCCCTTAATGTTACTAAGATAGTCGGCAGCACACTGTGGCCTAGCTTGTGTTATAGGCGAGGCGACGCGACGGTAACCGCCTACCATCAAGAGTTGATGGCCTGTCTGTCTGTTAAAAACTATATTAAAACTTTTACGGCCTTATTCATAAAAAGTTATAGAAGGCTTATTAGCTTGTTATAAGAAATTTACCAAAAAGTGTTATTCATAAACGTTCAATAGCAGCAAACCGCTTAATAAGTGTTTCATAAAGTTATTGAAGCAAGGACCCTACTATAAGCCTCTAATAAGGGAACAATTCAAGATGGCCGACTTAAAACAGCTGAAAGACTGACTGATTTCTATTGACGTTTGATGTGGAGTTTGAATTTTGATTGATGTTTGTTTGTAAAGGAATGAGCAAATAATAGTTTAAATTACATACTTATGTAAGATATAACATAATAAGTGATATATATAGTAAAAATACAATATATTTTTCAAGTAATTTATTATTTTCTCATAACAATTTTCTTTTGCACTAAAATTTCTTTTAGGTCCAATGAGTAATGGTACTTGTGGTACCATTGCATATACCTACTATTGAAGCTGGAAATAATGAACAACTTTAACAAACATCTAATATAACAATAACGTACGCATTAAATATGTGTTAGTTCATGTCTTAGCAATTGCCAAACTAAGCTATACATACCTGACTTGTAAATCCACCCACGCTGCTTGTATTTTGTAATTGCAATTAGTGTCCGTATTTTTATTTTCGATCGCTTCAACTCTCTCCCTCACCAATTCCAACAATAGATGCTACGGAAGTAAACGTAAGAAATTAATTAACAGAAAATACTATATAAACACAACTAATGGCAAATAAATATTTTTTAAAAAAACACTCACTTTATCTTCCTCTGACCAATTTAGGCTTCTTTGTCGTTTTTTATCCACTTTTGGATTCCATAGTTAATTGCGAATCAAAAATTTGACAAAATTAACAAAATCACTTATTTATCACACAAGTAAATTGGGTTATATTTTCAATTTTCATAAGAAATGTCAAAATATCACATAAAAAAAATCACTTTACTATCATTTGGGGCGTGGATACAGAGATTTTAGCTTTTTTGTCTATGAATTCATCAGAACGGCAACATAACAATGATAAACTAACTAATAGCGACATATTAGTTATGACAGGCTTATGGAACGTTTATGAATAGCAATTTTATAATAAGCTTATTAAGGTCTTATGAGCGTTTTAACTATTGAACGTTTTAAGCCTCTAATAAGGGATTTTTATGAATAAGAGCGTTAGTGTGTAAGTTCTTTTATAATAAGTAGGTATGTATTTACCCAGCCGTAATGTTACTTTGGAATTATTCATTTTGCTTATCCATAAAAATATTATGACAAGTATACCACACAGTAGAATGTCCCGTGACATAAGTAATTAATATTGTATTCAATAACTTGGTATGATCTTCTTTTTTCTTTTCTTAACTTTTAGTTGCAGTAAGTTAAGTACTTAGGTACCTACTATTACTTACTGCTTAAGTAGGTATCTACTATTAACTCTTTGATTATAGCTATTAGGAACATTCGCGTTCATATCAGCTTTTAAACCGAATCAAAATAGGTCTTATCCATTAGCTACGTATTCACAGCACAGACAGATAGATAATATGGACATTTTTATTTTTTATTTCATTACTCACTCATGGGTTTTAAAATAGGTATTATATATATAGGTATCTATATTAGTCATATACTTAGTGAACAGTTTTTTTCCTGTTCCTATACCTAATAATGTGCGCAGACGTGATGGTGTTTGAAATCAATTCATATGTGTGTTTTTATGTTTTTTAAAAACATTACTAAGTATATTGTAATTTAATAGTGAAAAACAAAAGTTAAAAGGAATACGAAATACAGTTTATACTTATTGTTAACATAATTTTTGTTTCTATTGGAAGTTGTAAGATATTGTTGATGAGGTAAGCGCTAAGAGGTCATTTCTTTATTACAAGTATCCCATACGTCGTGTAATATTGCACAAACTTACGTAATTACTTACTTACCTATAAATACTGGTTTGCTCATGTATTTTTATGAATACTTAATGGCTACTGTGTTATTTTATTCTAATAAACTTTACCTAAGTACCTACCTAACACAAGGATCGAATACTTATAGGTTATAGGTACTAATGTCAGACCGAATATAATTTTTATTACCCATAATTTGAATGTTTTTTAAGAAATATAAGAAAGGTAAGTGAAGTTTGTTAAATTTTTTATTTAGCGGTACACAACTTGACAAAGACTACAACACATATTACTACGATGCATTGTTTTAGCGCAAAAAACACTTCTTATTATCTTGTCTGATTTACCCCATACTAATAAATCGTACGACGTTGTACGAAAGTTACCGACAAAATAAGTAAGCCAGCGGATGAGTAAGTTTTATTTTTTATAATAAATCTTCACACATTCCACACAGCACCATCTAGTTCCACAGTAAGCAAAGCAACTAAGTAATGCTTGTATTATGGATACCAGACAGTTGATATATTACATAAATAACTTTTTTTTTTTTGTAAATACATACATATTATACCTAAATACAAACATCCATGACTCAGGTACAAAGGTAGGTCCGAACTAGGAAGTCCCGAACTAGGACCGAAGTCCCGAACTAGGACCGAAGTCCCGAACTAGGACCGAAGTCCCGAACCCGACACCTGTATCTCGGGAGTCAGTGCATGCAATTGTAGTGCTTACAGTCACAACGTATGAATAAATAAATATATATAAATACGATATATAATCCGATCAGCAATAATTGCCGACGTAAGTAATGCATTATAAAAAAAATGTGTTTTTCTTTCAGCTAAAATGCCACTTTTGCTGTCACTGGCCATTCTCACGGCTGTCATAAATTATTCAAACTCTCTGAATGTATCTAATAAAGATTGGATTCTCGACGATAGGGGCATAGCTGATGCTATCCTGGATAATTGTCCATCAGGCCAGGTGTACGACGCTACGTTAGGATGTCTGAAAAAAGAAGATATTGAACCGCCACCTGAAGAATTAGAGGGACGCCTCGATGTAATTTTCAAAAACGTCAAACTCTCCAAAGGTAATTTGGAAACGCCAAGTTTACAACAAAATTTCTCCTTAGATTCGTTGTATAGGGACGTTTTCGGTCCAATTGTTCCGACTTTGAATACTACCATAGACAAAAATAACAATGCTACCAAAGAGACTGCAAACAGTAATAATTATAAAGATTTAATAACGCAATACGGCCCGATCGTTCTAAATTCGAATACTACCATAGACAAAAATAACGATTCCACCAAAGAGACCACAGACAATATTGTTCATAAAGATTTAATGACTAAATACAGCGCGATAAATTTGAGTCAAAAATGTTTGTTTAATGTCCATACTTTAATAATTATGTTAATGGTTGTGTATAGGTTAAAATAATCATTAAAATGTAAATTCATTAAATAACCAATATTTTATTATTTCAAGCCCACATAAGTTAGGGAGAGTTTGTACCAAATTAGGTAAATACCAATGGATTTCATAATATAGGTAAGCCCGGGGTATGAAATATTATGGGAGTAACACATTACGCGTTACAGGCTACAATATGTTTCAATACATATTAATATAATATACCTAATACATATTATTAATATAATATGTTTTAACTATGTATGTATATTTATTAAATAATTACATTATTAAATTTATTTATCGTTCGTATATATAAGGAGTAAACTCCAGTCGTGCGTCCGAGCACACACTCAGGGGTATGGTCAGAGGTACGGTGGGTCTGAAGTCTGAAGGGACTCTTTTTTATTTCTTTAACCTCTAACGCCCTACACAAAAGAGGGGTGTTACAAGTTTGACCATGATGCCACAGGCATAATTGCATAAGCATAAGCATAAGAGGCAAGTGTTTGGGAACTACCTATTTCCCAAAAAATTTTTTCATTCAAAAATTAAGAACATAATTATCTGACATCTTATATCGCTGTGACTACACTCTTACCATGGCCATGGCGATGGTGGCGCTCCATTCTATAATATCTATACTAATATTATAAAGCTGAAGAGTTTGTTTGTTTGTTTGTTTAAACGCGCTAATCTCAGGAACTACTGGTTCGAATTGAAAAATTATTTTTGTGTTGGATAGATCATTTATCGAGGAAGGCTTTAGGCTATATAACATCACGTTGCGACTAATAGGAGCGAAGAAACAGTCGAAAATGTGGAAAAAAACGGGGGAAATTATTCATCTTTGAGGGCTTCCGTCGCGTGCGCTGCGAAAACCGTTCGAGATACCCAAATGATTCCCAAAATAACTATTCCACGCGGACGAAGTCGCGAGCACCAGCTAGTTATATTATGAAGAGATGTTTGTAATGGATAAACCCAAAAACTACTGGGCTTACAGATTCCCTACAGCTGGCTAGGCGATAGAGATATGTGGGGGTCGCTCAGCACCTGATGTTAGCGGCACTGGGAATACCCACTAAAACTCCCCGGTGCCTCCTTGCCCTGTGAGCGGTGTGGACCGGGCTCTGCCGAGGCAACTAACTCCGATCCACCCCCAGGGCAGCCTAGCCATCACTGGCTAGGCTATCGCCAAAGTAAGGGATTGCCGGAGACACCCAGGCAATACCCACGCGAAGGGGTAACTTGTGCAGGCACACACAGCTAGCCAACCATGTGCGCAAGGTCTCCTAGGACCGACATCTAGAGAAGACGGGCTTGATTTGCCTGTCTGAATTTCACAATGACAGACCATTAAAAAGGTTTGATGTTGATATGAAACTAGATTATTGGTCAGAGGTATATACCTACCATTATATTGATCCTTGTAATCATATCTAGTAAGTTTACTTTCATATACATCGTATACTTCGTTGTCTGCTTAGTACCTACTTGTGGTACCTACTTTCGAGCTGTCAGTTTCGGTTACATTACGTTACCATGACATGACAGTATCGCGAGTTCAATGGTTTTTCCCATCTCAATAATGCCCAACGCTGCTATCCTAGAAGTTTTAACTTCATAAATCTCGGACGAAGTCGCGGGCAAAAGCAGGTAAGTAGGTACTTAATAAAATAAATTATTCGAGTGATATGAAGGTCAGATAAGATTTCAGAAGCACTACGGTAGCGAGAATGAACAGGAAAGTAATCTAGGATAGGTTAAAACATTTTAGTTATCAGGTAGCTTATCGAGTCAGCTTAATTGACTTTAAGTGACACTAAGTACTGTCAAACAGTTTTGCATGATAACTAATTGCTGGAATATACCTACTATGTTGAACCTACCTAGGTATTATTAAAAGAAATCAGAAATTTTTAAAAATTTTTTTGCTTATATTGGTTGGGACGCCATTTTTTATATTTTTAGACCATCCTTCGGGAACTTAAATATAAAAGTAACCTATATATTAATCCAGGTATTGAATACTAGTAATAATAAAACTGTAAATGTAGAGGTATTGTATGTATGTATGTTCCTCCACATAACGAATTGATTGATTTTTCATAAAACTTGGTAGATAAACATTTAGACGTACGGGACACAGGATAGGCTACTTTTTTCACGCGGACGAAGTCGCGGGCGCCAGCTAGTATACTATATGTGTGCCAAATTACATCCAAACCCGTCCAGCCGATTTTGCGTGAAATAGTAAGTAACATACCTATACATAAAGTATTCTTAGGGCCTCTTTCACCAACTACAAGTAAAGTGTTGATCAGTTACATTTTGTTGCTTGGGGCGTCCAAGTTCAAAATAGAAAAAGGCGAACGAAGCCATGTAATAAAACTAGTTAAATCTAAACCCTAATACAGTAGCACTTACTGACCATTAAGTGTGATAAAAATCGAGTTCACTTTGTTTGCACAAAACAAAAAAAATTGATAAGCGTTCAATGTCCGCACTCCGCATCGCTACATTTTTATATTAATTGCTCTATCAAGCTAGCGATACGCCCCGACTTCACTTGTCTTGTTTGTAATTTATGAATGTGAAATTTGAAGATACAAAAAATGTAAAATGTGCCCGATAAATATAAACTTGTCTGTCTGTCTGTATGTATACCACGCAACCGATTTTGATGCGGTTTTCACCATCAGTAAGTTTTTTTTAGTAGTGAAACTTGAACTTTTTTAAGTTTGGCTCTGGTCTGGATTTGGAAAGTAATGGCAATAAGGCACGTTGCGTTTCGCAGTCATTTGGGCAGGCCACCTGACGGCAGTAACCACCCCCTTACATAAGAACATTGTGAAATAACAGCACCTTTGCTTTTGTGGTTTGGTAAGTGAGCAAGGAATGCCAGAGACAATTTCATTATCAAATTCTTAATCATATAGATACTATAGTCGGCAGCGCACTTGCAATACCTTTGGTATTGCTTGTGTTATATAGGCGACGGTAGCCAACTACCATCAAGTATACAGCTTGTCTGCCGACTTTAACATGAAGAAAAAAAATTAAATAAATCCTAACCTAAATAGGTTACTTCGAAGTTATTATTGGGTTTATTGGGGTTATTGGGTTTTGATCCCTAAACGGCTGCGACGTGCCGGAGCTTGCAGTGCGCTGCAAGCTTCGGCTGCGCTGCCGGGTAATGCCGGACTTCTACCGGCTAAAACCCAACAACTTTCTAGCGCGGCCGTAGATGGGCGGAGTCGCGGAGACCATTTATGACACGACATAGGTGCCCCGCCACGGCTATCCATCGCGCGGAGGGCTACGCGATGTCAGAACATCTGCGTACCCGGAAGTGGAGGTACGCTGGTCACAATCAAGGGAGAACATATAACAGCCGCTTGCGCATCCTCCGGCGGAGTGCCGAAGCGTGCCTTGCCGTGCCATACAGTCAGTCAGTGTCGGCCCTTAATAAGAGTGTTTTCATAGTGTGCAATGTTGATTATTTTTTTATTAGATATGGTACCTACGTGTATCGAAGAGGGACTATTATGGAGCGAGCTCAGCTCACCCAGAACTCCCAGAAGATGATATTCAGTCGAACTTTGAAAATATTTGTATTATATGAGGTCGGAAACACAGACGCCGGAAGAGAGTTAAAAACCTTGGCAGTGCGCATTATAAAGGATGTTTTAAAGCGCTTGCTGGTACGAAGAAGGGGGATTTCGTCTAGATGTCCGATGGAAGAAAGTGGAAGGCGGTATGAGCTCATGCAGCTCCTGAGCACACTCCGTAGTTATCCCTTTGTTGGTGTTAGTTAACAGTAAGTTTGCTTACACAAGCAAAGCCGTGTGGGGTTGGTTAGTGCGCAATAAACGCCCCACTCAACGGTACATAACGATAGGTAAGTAGGTGCGATTAAAACAATTAGTCAGGAATGAAACGGAGAGCTATACAGTTTGGTACAAGTTATAAGAATTAAGAGAAATTATTACATTACTTACAAAATTACATTTTTACCATCATAAAAAAAAATAACTGTCCAAAAATATATATATTTTTTAGACAGAAGATTTATTTAGATTTTCAGAAACAAACAAAATTTTTAATCAACAATCAGGAAATTAATTTTTAATGACATAAACATAAAATGGGTTCAACGCTCAAATGCCGTAACGTCAGATGTAGGTAAGTTCAAATACGATTTCAACTGGATGAACCTGTCCTAGAAGTCAGAAGATTTTGAAAACGAAGTAGGTAAGTACGTACTACCAATTCACATTGATCTTGTGCAGAAAGCCGTATCCAAAATTTCCCAAATCCCAAATATTATGAAGAAATAATGTGGTCTAACACCTTCAGTGGCCCAGCTATGGGACAAATAGGACACTGGATGGTACGAGTAGGTGGCCTATTAATACAAGCAGTGCCATAGGTGCTGCACGTGCCTTAGTAGGGTAGGGAAAATGGACTCTGGCATACCTTACCTTACTCTATCACTGAAACACAACAGCATTTCATGGTGGTTTCAAAAAGGCGCCAATAAGAAAAGTCATTAATAACTATATTTTTGGGCACTTCCACTACAGTGTCGACAAAAATTGATTAAAACAAAAGACTAAACGGGTCCAACGAGCAGTTTTTCGAAGGTAGGGTAAGAATTTGTGTTTTAGAGGCGTTTCTATTACTTACATAGTTGTCCGTTTTCTCTTTCGCTTGTGACTTACACCACACGCAGTTGTTCGTTGCGAGAGCGAAGCGAGCTCGGTAATTTCCCCGGTAATGGCTCCCCCGGCATATCTTTAATCTGATCACTAATTGGATGGGAGACAGGGACGGACTGTATGCTAACTTTTTTTTTATTTTCTTTATCCAACCGCGCGGATAAATGATAAAGAAAGAAAGAAATTTATTTTAGGAAAGAATTTCATATTTTCATTGTTATTTTCACCGCACTAGGCTTTTCCTTGCCTATGGTCGAAGTGATTGGCTTTAATAGAATTTATACCTATAGATATTATGTAAGTACATACTTACAATAATGCATAACAATAATAACGCATAATTATATTAGGTACATAAGTACTTATTTTAAATTTACGGTAAGTAATGCTTATTTTTATTTTTGTTTTATTTTAAAGGCCCATGTACTTACTTTAGTAAATAGTCAAAGGTATATATAATCAACCTATATAATCAACATAAATACTACTACAAAAGTATAAACTATACTAACAAATTATAAATAATATAAATATTATAAAGAGAATAGATTTGTATTTTTGTTTGTAATGAATAAGAAATACTTTCTGGTGTGCCAGACAACGTGTACTTATGCAAAATTTCATGGTGATCGGTTCAGTAGTTTTTGCGTGAAAGAGTTACGAACTTCCATACATACATCCATCCATACAAACTTTATATTATGTCTTTTTGCTAAGTCATGTTTTTTTATGTAAACTCGACAAATAAAGTGCTTTATCACCCTAAGATTGAACATTGTATGTTGTAGAATGATAAAGTCTGGTTTCCTTTGAAAATTCAAAGTGACTATTGCTATCTTTATTAGCGATGACAAATTAAATTATGTCAATCAGTAATTCAAATTATTTCAAATCTAAGCCTTAGCAAAAAAAAAATTAGTAATTCTGGTATTACGTAGCATGTAATCGGTAAACTGCTCGAGTTGGTAAGTGCCCTCTTAAGAGTGCCTTTCGTCGATGACACCCTAAAAGGGAAGATTTCATTAGAATTAATTTAACAGTTAATGTTTCAGGAGTTGTTGGCAATTTTCCCTAATTTCAGTAATAAACAGGTCTGCTATAAAATTGTCTTGACTTACGTTGCTTAGGTAGGTACAGTCGGGGTAAGAAAAGGTTCGTAACCTTAAAGTCGATATTTTTGCTTGCACCAGGGGCAATTTATCAGTCATGCAAAAATTTCATTTCAAACCTCTGACACGAGTTGTCTGTTTAAGGGATTCACAAAGGCGAATGACATTGACGATTTGACCTTCACCGATATGACCTTTAGAATGTTTATATATATCATACTAATTCCACACGAAAAACACAAACGTAATCCACACCTCAACACAGTCACTGAGACACTGTAGCTTCATATATTTAGAGTTCCGAGGCGGCGGAAACAATTCAACAGGCCTGACAAATGTGGTTTTTTGTACTTTTCATTAAAACTACATTAAAAAAAAATAAAAAAATCAATACATTTTTTTTAAATGATATTGACTTATTATTCGGTGTAGGAATCATTTGCGCGCAATAAACCGTTTTCGCAACAAATTTCAATATAAGTCAAATTCTTCTTATGTTCTAACTTTTATTGTGGGGTTTCTACTACTTCGATGGAAATTCAAAACAATACAATTTGTTCTTCACATGTTTAAGTATAACATATATTTTTTTCAAACCAATTGCATTGACAGTTTCTTCTAACATATTTTTTTTTAAATGCAAATTTTTAGGATTGGCGTGTGTTTACACCTTAATGCTTTAGTTTCAAAAGGTTCTAAGAATCTACGACTTTGATAATGAAATTGAAAACTGACGACGGTATTCGTACCTCGACTTTACTTACCCCTACGCGTAACACAGTCTAGGAGCTGAAAATGTCAGATATGTAATTCTTATAACTACTATTAGGTACCTACTTTGTCTGAGTTTAATCATCTTCTTTATCCATACTTCCATACTAATATTATAAATGTGAAAGTACCTAACTCTGTCTGTCTGTCAGTCTACAACCTTCTGATTATTATGAAATTTTGCATACACGTTGTCAGGGATACGGGAAAGGACAGAGGGTACCTTTCATCTGGATAAAAAAGTATTGTTTCGAGGTTTTCATTAAAGTAAAATAAAAAACTAACGCCTGGGCAAAAAGTTATGGCAACACAAGAGGTCAAGCGTTATTATTGCTTTTTTTTTTCAACGCGGACGAAGTCGCGGGCACCCGCTTGTATTACCCGCTTCGTCCGCGTGGAATAGTTATTTTGGGAATCATTTGGGTATCTCGAACGGTTTTCGCAGCGCACGCAACGGAAGCCCTCAAAGATGAATAATTTTCCCCGTTTTTTCCCACATTTTCGACTGTCCCACATTTCGAAGGCTCCTGGCACAGCCTTCCGCTTAAAAGGAGTCTTCAATCATAGTGATTTTTCTAATTGTTGTTTATTTTTATTTATTATTTATTAATATGTAATTCATAATTTTTAATAAATAAATAAATAAAAATGTCTATAATTCTAAGTGTCAGATAATCCTCATAACAACGCTGCTGGTTGCATAAGTTAATATACCTACCTACATAATCCATGTAATAAATAGTTACATAACAACTATTTAAGATTTGTAGAGGGTAGTCTCGTTCATAATGAGTGTGGTGAAGCTACTGTGTGTGCGAAAGGGATGGAAGACGTTGTCTATACGCGTGCGAGCAGGACAGAAGAGGCGTCGGCGTTAATCAAGTCTCTGTTGTCGGCTGCTGTGAGGCGCCAGGGACGCATTTTGAGGAACATTTTTTTAAAATATTTTACTAGCTTTTGAACGTGACTTCGTCCGCGTAACTTTATAAAATATAGTGTATGTTACTCGCTGGTGAAAGAGTGTTCAAAAGAGGTCCTGTAGCTTTTGAGTTTATTCGTTACAAAAGTACAAAAATACAGACTTTCTCTTTTTAAAATTTTAATCCAAAGAGTTTGTATTACTTACATATTATTATTCCATTTATATTAATTCCTTACTAAGATAAATAAAAATTATTAATTATTAGCTGACCCGGAAAACGTTGTTTTGCCATATAAAAAAAAATAATTTTTGATGTTTGGCTTTATTTATCATTTAGGGGTTTAAAAAATATTCTAACACCTAACGCGATTCGGAGGAGTTTGGTTACAAATACTGTAGACACGAGAATTTTATATACCAACTTACGTACTAGCTTATGCCAGTGACTTCGTCCGCGTTCTGGATGAAAGGTAGGTACCGTACCCTCTGTTCTTTCTGGTGTCCCAGACGTGTATACCTATGCAAAATTTCATGGTGATCGGTTCAGTAGTTTATGCGTGAAAGAGTAACCAACAAACAAACTCACATTCACATTTATAATATTAGTAGGTAAGGATATATAAGTAGGTACTTACTTAAATGAAAAATAACAATAAAAAAACAAATTTTCATTCAAATAACACGATTCCCACATCATCTATCATTGTAAATGATTCATCAGTTTGATGTTTTACATCAGTTTGATAAGATAAGTTGAGCACAGATTAAATTTATTTATTTAGATACTAGCTGGTGCCCGCGACTTCGTCCGCGTTCTGGATGAAAGGTACCCTATGTCCTTTCTGGTGTATTATATCTTGTAAGTTACCTTTGAAAAAGAAAATAATGAAACATATTCGCCTATCGAAGGATGCACTAAACCGAGTGCATAATTTTATAAAATAAAACATAAAATTATTTCTAAAAGTAACTTATCAACACTTAACTTGTAGTTGGTGAAAGAGGCCCTTAGCGTGTTTACTCGACCGATCATCATGAAATTTTGCATACAATTACCTACAAGCTACAAGAAAGGACATAATATAAATATAGTAATACCTAAGTTTTCATCCAAAAGAAAAGTAGGTAGGTACTGATTCCGAGGGATCATCTAAAATCAAATAAAACACTAAACGCCTGCCCAAAGTGTTATAGCAACAAATAGTGAACAAGCGTTATACTATGCTTTTAATTTTTTCATTTTTTAATGCGGACGAAGTTGCGTGCACCAGTTAGTACCTATCTATATATAAAATATTAAGCAAGGATTAGGTAAACAAAATGTTATGCAACTTTTTCAACAACAATAACCAATAAAATTGAATATTATTTAAAAATCGATTATAAACCGTCTAAGTATTTATTTTGCGTGTGAACGCTAGTTATCGCGATTATGGTATCAAACACACAAACAAACAAACACGGGCATTGCGGTCTGATAAGCCCATGGTGAGCCATGGTGGGAAAATTAATGTTTATTTGCACAGTAAATGGACTTACATTGTCACACGATCAAAGAAATAAATTTTGTATAGTTTTTTTTTAATGTTAAGTTCGGCAGACAGGCTGACGGTCCACTTAATTAATTTTTAATTAACTTACAAAGATATTTGATTGGTCTCGCTGCGCTCGACAAGATAGAGCGCTATACAAAAGCAATAGCTCCGAAAATGTGGCAACTTTTTATTATAGTGTGTGTAAAAAATAGTCACTTTTTATCACTTTTTACCCAGTTTTATTATATTTTTACACAGTTTCACTATGTACGCAAACTGGTATTTTATTATGCCTAAAATTTAATAAAACATTCGGCACGTACCCATCACAGACAGTTTGCAGTGTGACTGGCTCGGGTACGCCGAATTCGGCGTACTGTTTTATGCCGCATTTTACAAGTACGACGGCGAGCGAGCGTCGAGCGCAGCGAGACCAACCATTTATCTATGTTAACTTAAGCAAACAATGATTGATAAGCCCATGAAAATTATTTGCTTATTATTTGCATTGTAAATATATTACCTATTACACCTAGGTATGTCACAGAACTTGAAACTAACTTGAAACAATGAACAAACAGGACTATATTTTATAAGGTTAAGCGGACGAAGTCACGTGCAACAGCTGGTTTATAAACAAAGAAATTTAATGATAAGAAAATATGTTGCAAAGAAAATATGAATCACACAACAATTTCTAAATCATTTGTCCAATTTGTTGACAGCTATGTCAAAATTGGCGGGAACCAAATTGACATGTGTCATAGATAACGTCAACTAAGTATGAATTATTTGGTTTTTAATACCTATTCGCCTTGCGTATCTTATCTGGGCTTGTTTGGGACGTGAGATCCGAGATGATTTATCGATTACCTACATAATACGATCTATATTCGATTAGATAAGTATAAAAGATGAAAAAATACATCTCAAATGTAAAAACAACGATTTAATACGAATAGATGTTCTGTGGAACAGGGCAGAGCGATAGGTATGTAAGGTAAGTACCTACCTAGGTATCTACCTAGGTATTATACGCTCTCGTGTTGAACCCTTCTGCCCTTTTCATTCCGTCAAAACAAATCAAAATTTGAGTCCCTCAAATGCAATTTTTATATAAGTTTCTAGAATAAATATGTACCTACTTTGCACATTACGCTATGTAACCCGTATGCTATAGATACCTACCTACTTGTTTTTTGAAAAAAACAATTTGTGCTACCTGTAGAAGGGTCGAAAAAAATCTTATTTGAAAATTATCGTAGGCATATTATTTCCAGCAATGGAAGTCCTGCGGCATCGTCATCATCATCATCATCATCATCATCACAAACACAGTCATGTCTCATGAGACATGACTGTGTTTGTGAAAATATTTATTTACTTATTTATTAAAACAAAATTAAATACTTAAATAAATAAAAAGACCAAATTGTTTAACAAAGAAATTTAACCTCAACGGAAATGCCTTCCTATTAGGTAACAAAATATGGTAACAATTTTTGACAGGAGTGTCGCCCATAATTTTATAGCTAAACTTTTTGTTTAGAATCGCCCTCCTGACGTTCAAATATGATAATAATATCTCCTAAATAAGGCGAGTTTGAGTTCAAAATTAATTTCGGAAGCCATTTTGTATTATGGGGACAAGTTTAAATGGCTTTTGAGTTGTTTTGTGAATAACATTATAAATATTAATGAAGGAATATTAGAGTAGGGTAGATATTACCCAAGTTAGTTATAGTAGTATGTGGTAGTAGGTATACTGTGTAGGTATTTTGAAAAAATATAATATATCTAGGTAGTCTTACCTAGGTACCTAGGTAAGAATTCTTTGTTATTTCAATCTGTATTTGACCTTCATTGTTGCTAATGCTAAGTAACTTTATCTATAGATATCTAGGTAGGATATTAAGGTAGGTACATATAGGTATTTATTGTACTTAGGTAAGTATGTAATATTATAAAGTGAGAAAATTTGTATTTTTGTATAATTCTCAAAATCAACTGGACGGATTTTAAAAATTCTTTCACCTACCTATAGAAAGCTGATAACATAGTAACAAAACATTTTGCGATTCAATTTTATCTATACAGATAGACAGACATTTGAGTGGAGACGAAAACAATTAGCAAATCGTCTAGGTAACAAGAAAGAGCCAAAGTCGATTTAACACTTCAAACGCTATAAATATGTCAAAAAGAATGGATCGCTTCTTACTCTTTCCTTGTCTTCAAAAGAAAATTCTTGGTTCTTCTCTAACGAGCGTCTGATTGGCGCAAAAAGTTTCGGCCACGCCCCTTTCTGACGAAACAATGGCGCGGGAAAAAAAGAAAAGAATATTGCCATCTCTCTCTCGGCCCGATGTACGTTCGGAAATGATCTGTAAACGTTGTTTTAAGTGGCACATTTCTCTGTGTAATGTAATTGGACGAGAGATGACGGAGTGCGCTGTTTGTTGTAATTTCTTGGGTTTTTTTTAAATTTTCTACTTCTTACGATCGACTGCTTGTTGTTTGTTGTAGTTTTGTATTTAAGTAATTTATTGAATATTATGATGTTTTGTATTATGTATAAAATAATATGTTTGTGTCTTTGTGTTGCGTGAATAAAACCTAACCTAGTTTAATAATAGGTAATAACTTTTGACAACAGCTTTTTTAGTTTGAAGCATATTTTATTTAAGTAGGTAGATGAGTACATCTACCTTCTGTAACTACTTCTACATTTTCTTTTTTTAATGCTAGATAGGTATATGATTTGAGTTAAATAAGTACCTACTTATTGGTGTACCTATATAGGTACCTATTTAATTTTAAAAAAATGCTTCTGATTCTGTATGAAGCCGAGGACGGGTTACTAGTTAGGTATATATAAGTTAGGTATATATAAGTTAGGTATATATAAAGTACTAGTTAGGTATATATAAAGTATTTAATTATGTGAATACAATTTATACCTACGCATAGGGTAGATATAAGTAGGTATGTATAGGTGTCATTACAATGCATGAAATACATTTTCAGATTTCATCACGAATTTATTCATAATTTCATCTAATAAAACAGCGCATCTAGAATCTCGTTAAACAAAGATAAGCATATTAAACCCGGCGCAAAGAACCTCTGTTTTCATTGTACAAACAATACGAAATCCAGTACGGCGGTTAGCACTCGGTAGCTAAGAGAATACGACAACTGATGCGTGAATTGTTTTACGGGAGAAAGGGACAGATGCGTCGGTTAGAAAGAGACAGATTAAAAAATGGGTGGGGCATACTGAACGTCCAATTTATGAAGAACTCCCCCACCTCTCTTCGCTTCCAATGAAATGGACGTGAAAAATGTGTTCGGATGGAGAGACAGAGGTCAACATAGAATGGTGGTTTAGTACCGCCCAGTCGTTTTGTCCACACACGGTACAATATGAGATGATAATGGGTGATGCCAGTCGCGTTAATAAAATAATTCAGTTGTTCGTAACTACTATTCGGGGTCGGTTTCCGAACGCATCACGCGCGACCCGTCACTTTTTAAATTTAGAACGCATTTTTAATTTTGGAACATCTTTTCGTTTAGTTTTGTAGCCAATTGGAAACTTTTTAATGGCTTGAAATTAATTCGTGTTTTGTTATGAAATATATTTTGTGTTTTAATTATTTTTTTTAAAGAAAAATAAATTCTGTGAAGTGCTGTTAATAAATAAGTATCTAGCTAACTAAATAAAAAAGTGTTGTTTTTGTATTTTTTTAAGTAGGTATAAAGGTGAGTTTTTGAATTAGTTTTTAATTATAAATAATTTTTTTATAAGTAGGTACCTAACTATTAAATTGAAATTGATGCCTAAATCTATCGCATTTTGTTTGTAATGAATAAATTTAAAACTACTTGACCGATTTTATAAACTCTTTCATCTACCTATAGAAAGCTACAATATCAGCGAGTAAGACAGACCTAAGTATTTTATAAAGTTACACAGACGAAGTCGCGTGCCTACATAAAATAATATGCAGTCACTTGAATTGACTTGATATGAACCCATGGTCCCTTTTGTCAAATTTAGGTACTTAACGCTACCACAGATTAAATAATTAAGAAATTTCTGTTCATTTCTAAAAAATCAATATGAATATTTTTTTAAAAAAATAGTATTTTATTTGAAACTTAGTTTTGTTACCTATGTAACTTTGTCTTTTAACCCTTTCGGCGCCAGAGTCGGATTTATCCGACAATTATTTTCGTCTCCATTTCACCATAGCCGTAATACGACAAATTTCTCAATCTGTACTAATAATGGGAAAAGTGCATAAGCCTTAAAGGGGACTAAGTCATGGACTAAGTACCTACATTAAAAAAAAAATTAAAAAGGCAGCCTACTTAGGTATTTTGATCGACCCACGTATTGTGCTATATCGAAAATATATCACTTTTTTGCTTCGAAATCAATACCTATCCATAAATTTGATCGTAGCAAGTTACTTATCTACCTATTAAGGTAGGTAGCCTACCCGTAATATACCTACCGGGTCACGTATCAGTCACGTGTCCTACCAATATAATTTCATATCTTATCGATAAGAATTTATTAATATGTAGATAATTCGATTATTATTAACCTGCCCATAATTATTAAGCGAAGCTTTAATATCGGACAAATTAAGTGCCTCGCTTATCGTGACATTAGCTTAGATAGGTATACCCTAAACTTAAATATAAGTTGATTAAGCAGTATTAGTTAGCTACTTATTACTCAGTCCAAATAAGAAGTACCTATCCCTCTTTTTCGGACCCAGCGCTTTAAAACATCAGTAGCTGTACCTACCTACTAATATTATAAATGCGAAAGTTTGTATGGATGTTTGTATCTCTTTCAAGCAAAAACTACTGAACCGATCACCATAAAATTTTGCATACACGTTGTCTGGGACGCACCAGACTGTCCGCGTTCTGGGTACCTTTCATCCAGAACGCGGACGAAGTCGCGGGCAACAGCTAGTCCTTTATAATGCGCACTGCCAACTTTTGGATCTCCTGTGGCCCTAGCCAAGAACTAATGCAAACGTTTCGTTGCGTTCTTACGAAACGAAAGAAATAAAGCCCGGTGATTGGTTGTTGTAACGCCCGCATAAAATTTTGACCAATCACAAAGCTTTCTCCCAAGCGTAGCGTAGCCTGAGCGCAGCGTTTACGACTGTACCTACATTTGCTCTTAGCTAATATAACCCAAATCTTTACAAAGTTGTAGTTGGTTGCTGGCTCCAACTTTCATTTGGATCCAACAGCTACACAGCTGGATGCTGGCCAAGAGCAAACCCATCACTAATAAAAAAAAAACAGTGGCACTCCGGGAGTGCCGGACAGAAGTGAAAACTTAAACTATTACCTACGTGTTTATTTTTTGAATCGTTAGGAAATATTCTATACCTACTGAACTGAATGGAGAAATAAAAAATTACTTTAGGATCCCATGGGAGCCAGAATCCAAAAAAAAAATCTTTGGATCCCATGGGATCCTAGACGTGGGAGGTGGGAGCCAAGTGGAGGGAGGTATGTTGACGACCTTTTTTGAACATCACTGGTGGCCGTTTTTTTATTTTTATTTAAAATTACTGTGTTCATTTATAATTGTAAAACAGAGGTGTCGGTTACATTACATTACATAACAAGTCGCGAGTTTAATGGTTTTTTCCCATCTCAAAAATGCCCAACGCGCTTAAAGAAGTTATTACTTCAAAAATAAGAACTTAGTATTGAGATTTTGTGTTCCAATAAACTAAAATAACCTCAATTTTTATTTATTTTTATTGTGTTTACATTAAGTTTCACGTATTAGCTGTTGCACCCGGCTTCGTCCGCGTAAATTTATGAAATATAGCCTATGTTACTCGCTGATACCTACTTAGGTAATGTAGCTTTCTATAGGGGAAGGAATTTAAAATTAAAATCGGTCGAGTAGTTTTTGAGTTTATTCATTACATACCCACATACAAACATACAAATCTTCTCTCTTTATACCTAATACATATATAATACCTATATAGATTTATTCACGATAATATTAGTTAAATAAAGTCATACTTTTCAGAGTGGAACATCGCCGCGTCATGTCCTCTCAGATTTTGTCCCACGTCTACCGTCGGAGTTCAAATGACGATAAGATAGAAATCGACAGAGACTCGAATGCAGACAGAAGCCGCTCAAACAGTCCTAAAAACCTTAAATACTATAAACCAATCGACGACGAAAAGACCATTCTGAATCAACAGAAGAAATCGTTTTGCATAGACGCCTTACTCTCCCGACACATTGAACCGGAGGAGAGTTCTCAAGAGAAAATGCCACAGCAGAAATATTTCTCGCTAATACAGAACAAAAATTACATTTCTAGATATCAAACTGACAATTACGACGCCCAAATAGAACAGAATACCATAAACAAGTATCAGGACGACAGGAAATATAGGTGTGACGATGAGCAGGATCAGAGAGTGGAAACGGAGAGTCCCAGGTCAGGACAAAGCACTCCGAGAAGCGGTAGTCCAGTGTCTGATGACGGGAACAGATCCGGCAGTTATAGCCCTCCTATATCACCTGGCGTTGAAGGTGGGAATGAAGAATACGAGAGTTATAGACCAGGTAGGTTGTATTTGTTCCTTATGTATCTATACTAATATTATAAAGCTGAAGAGTTTTTTTGTTTATTTGTTTGTTTGTTTGAACGCGCTAATCTCAGGAACTACTAGTTCGAATTGAAAAATTCTTTCTGTGTTGGATAGATCATTTATCGAGGAAGGCTTTAGGCTATATAACATCACGTTGCGACTAATAGGAGCGAAGAAACAGTCGAAAATGTGGAAAAAAACGGGGAAAATTATTCATCTTTGAGGGCTTCCGTTGCGTGCGCTGCGAAAACCGTTCGAGATACCTACCCAAATGATTCCCAAAATAACTATTACACGCGGACGAAGTCGCGGGCACCAACTTGTACCTATTATAAAACAAAGTCCTCCGCCGCGTCTATGTCTATCTGTTTGTCTGTCCCTATGTATGCTTAGATCTTCAAAACTACGCAACGGATTTTAATGCGGTTTTCACTAATGGATACAGTGGTTCTCGAGGAAGGTTTTAGTATATAATATACGCGGGCGAAGACGCGGGCAGTAGCTAGTTTTAACTATAAATAAGAAAGGGCATGCTATGCGCAGTTTTAATGAAACTTTATGGTAGTAAAATCAAATATCACATTACGTCACATGTTACGCGTTACGGGCTACAATACCTATGCATCAATACATATTAATGTAATATAATGCATATAACATATTATTTATTTATCGTTCGTAAGGAGTAATACAGTTCTGTTGTGCGTCGGAGCTGACACACACATTTTTTTTTCTCTTTATACTTACCTACTTAGTTGAAAAACCTCGAGTTTTGCGGGATATTGAGTAGTTGCTCTGGTTAGTACTATTAGACTGTACCATTAATAGTATACTAAGTAGTAATACCTATTTCTTTGTATCGCCAGTATTTTAAAAAAGAAGCTAAGCTAGATAAAATATTCATACTTTGCTGAAAAATGCTTTCTATACTTGCGCGTTATAAAAAACAATCTTTCTAACCAATTAGCAACACATTAAGAGATTCATTTCTAACCTCCGACGCCCAATACAAAAACGGGGTGTTAAAAGTTTGACTTGTTTGTTTTGAGTAAGAGATGCAAGAGCCAGCACCTTTGTTTATGTTTGTGTTATGGCCACGGTAGCCACTTACCATCAAGTGGCTGTCTGCCTGTCTATCAACCTTAACACAAAAAAATACATAAAATACCTACAGTGTTCGGTTTATTCCATAGGTATAATACCAAAGCCAGGACTCCTACCACAAAACCCAGCGTTGGTGGCAGCCCAGTCAGCAGCCCTATTCAACTATCCTCATCCCGGTGTGCCACCGGGACCTATGCCGTCAGCTTTCCACCACCCTGGAGACAGGGTGCTGCATCACATGCAGTTGGAGTGGCTGGCGAGAACAGGCATGTTCTATCACAGGATACCGGAGCTAGGTGGTGAGTTTTCTTGTTATTATACATACAAGTCTAACAGCTATTTGTAGGACATAGCGGTGTGTGGGGATACGAGGATAATAGATTGAGGATAACACACTAAAGCAGAGTAGCCACGAGTTGTAAAATAGAGATTTACGCGTCAGAGTGTAGGTATCTCACTTGTAGTAGTACTTATGCGCTTTAATAATACACTGCTCTAATGCTCTCATTCGGGGAGGATGTTTGGCCCGTCAGATTTGTCTGGCTCGTTGGAAAATATTTGAAAATAATATACTTAACAATATAAGTAGGTGTTATACCTATAAAATTCTGCCTTCCTAAAATGACGTAAGTTAGCGTGGTTTTTTTCCACCTTTGATACCTGCTATCTGTAAAACGGCCCCGCTTTCAGTTTAGCGAGTATCCATTCCTTTCTAAGTTTATGTTATACTACCGATTCTAAAAATTTCATCTTTCCTATAAAATGACGTAAGTCTGGGGTGACTGGGATCTTGGACCATAAGGCCTCGCTGTGATCTCGGACTCACACAATACATCACCTCGGAGTGGAATCCGGGAAGGTATAGTGTGTAACTGGCATCTCCCCTCCTAAAAAATTTGGTTCTGAAAAAATATAAATAAAACTGAATTGATATTAAACTATTTTAACATTCAATAAATAAAATTGAATAAAAATTGAGCTATTTAAACAAACCGTTACATAGCGAGAGCGTAAAATATTTATTTCCATAATTGTCAATTTGACATTGACAGTTGACAGTTTTTCATATTAATGTTTTACGCTCTCGTTAGCGAGTGCGGTCATTATAACTCAATATCATGAACCTGCTATAAGCGTGCTTGCTAAGCACCGAACATGTGCATTGAAAGTGATCCCCTGCAAGTAATTCTAATGCATATAAATATTGAGGGGTGACACTTAACAATGTGCAAATAAAATTAGATCAAATTAATGCGAACCATTAAATTAGGGTCCATTTGGGAACCCATTTAACTGTAACAGACAATTTAAATTCCGAACGGATTCACCCACTCGGCTTTGACTTTTTTGATAATGTTTGTATATATCAATAGACAAGACTATGGCTATTAAGTATAGCAGTCCATAACTGTTCTATCGTAGAACTAATAGTAGAACTAGTTGGACTAGCCCGAAATAAACGGGGGCTTTGGCAATTTTGGCATCCCTGACTCGCTTACCTAAACAAAAATGCTCACGTGCTGTTATTTCACTATTGTCTTCAATAAGGGGATAGTTAGGTAAGGTGCTGCTGTCAGATAGAACTTCGAAACGCTGTTTGTATTGCCACTGCTAAAAGTTAAAGTAACTGAAATATTAAAATAACTGATTTCTTAAAGTAACTGATTAAGGTGTAAACACAAGCCAATCTTAAAAATTTGCAGTTTTAAAAAAATATGTTACAAGAAACTGTCAATGCAATTGGTTTGAAAAAAATATATGTTATACTTAAACATGTGAAGAACAAAATGTTTTGTTTAGAATTTCCATCGAAGTAGTAGAAACCCCACAATAAAATTTAGAACATAAGAAGAATTTGACTTATATTGAAATTTGTTTCGAAAACGGTTTATTGCGCGAAAATGATTCCTACACCGAATAATAAGTCAATGTCATTTAAAAAAAATTATTGATTTTTTTTTTTTTTTTTAATGTTGTTTTAATGAAAAGTACAAAAATCCACATTTGTCGGGCCTGTTGAATTGTTTCCGCCGCCTCGGAAATCTAAATATATGGAGCTACAGTGTCTCAGTGACTGCGTTGAGGTGTGGATTACGTTTGTGTTTTTCGTGCGGAATTAGTTTGATATATATAAACATTCTAAAGGTCATATCGGTGAAGGTCAAATGGTCAATGTCATTGGCCTTTGTGAATCCCTTAATTAGTAAGTAATAAACTCTTAATTAATAAGTAATTTTAATAAAAGGCTTTGTTCTGTAACCTTCAAAAGTTCAAACCGCTTCGGCCGCTTTGGAAACCAAACGTTCGAAACCAGTTTAGAAAACAGAATTATTTTTCTTTTTTGGAAACCTGGTTTCGAATGAAGAAAAATAATTCTGTTTTCGAAACTGGTTTTCAATGCAGAATATAGAATCTTCTTTTGAAACTCATTCACAAATTTTAATAATTATGTAAGTATACAAACTACTTGATCAGAAATAATCTACCTTCACAGTAAATTTCAATCAAATCAACTAATGAGGTTTAACAATGAGAGAGTTACTTTAACGTATACCTATATTATATGTATGAATATTTGAGTGAATGAATATTTTAAAAATGGAAGAGAGGGTGCTTCGCGGAGGTGTCAAATGGGGGACGTATAGGTAACATGTGTCGCGTGTAAACAAACGGGGAGATTGGGCAAATATAGAGATGCTGATCTGATAGTTAAATAGTTGAATATATTGTGTATGTGGAGGACACATTTTTCCCTTTAAATTTATAAGATACTAGCTGGTGCCCGCGACTTCGTCTGCGTTGAAAAAGCAATATATCGCCTAACATCGTTATTGCTATTATACTAAGCCAGGCGTTAGTTTCCTTAATTTTAGATAATCCCTCGGGAGCAGTACTTTTTTTCTGGATGAAAGGTACCCTATGTCCTTTCTGGTGTCCCAGACAACGTGTACCTATGCAAAAATTTTATGGTGATCGGTTCAGTAGTTTTTGAGTGAAAGCGTAACAAACAAACAAACAAACTCGCATTCACATTTATAATATTTAGTAAGGACTTTTTTTTTCAGTTTAAAAATCAACGCACATGAAAAATTATTATTGTTAGACTAGTTTTAGACTGCTACTTACTTCGTGCACGTATCTTTGTAATATAATTTCACTTCACTAAACTACTAGCTACACAAGTAACTCTGTCTGTTTGTTACCTTTCTTACCGATCATTTAAAAATAAGAATCTAATAAAACATAAAATTATTTCTAAAAGTAACTACTCAACATTTTACTTGTACCTAGGTATTTGGCGAAAGAGGCCCTTATACTAATATTATTAAGAGGAAATATTTGATTATATTTTGTTTGTTTGTTTGCATTTGAATAGGCTCCGAAACTACTGGACCGATTTGAAAAATTCTTTCACCTATAGAAAGCTACTTTTTCAGGGAATAACATAGGGCTATATTTTCTAAAGTTACGCGGACGAAGTCGCGTGCAATGGCTAGTGAAAAATAACCGGAAAATTAGGCTGCCCACAAAAATACGCGCCACTAATACCTACTTTCGTCGCCAGCAGTTTTTCCAATAATCCTAATGGGTCCCTACTCTTTAACTAAATGGTACAATACTTTTTGGTTGTAACAATTAAATCATGATGGGTATCACATATGGTACCCCATGGCCATGGTTTTATTTGACGCGTTTATGGGGTGAAACCATTCCCCTCACGGATGATTTGGTGATAATTTTTTACGGTTAAAATTAGGGTCAAGTGATTTAACAATATGCGTAATAACTATAACGAATATTTGTTTATTGTTTTCTGAAAAAGACTTGAGCAGGTTGAGGGCTAAGTTGTAAGGATAGACTGATAAATTCTATATAGGTGGTACCTATACATAGAATTCGAAACGGCTTGACCGATTTTTAATTTTTTTTGTGTATATTCGGTAGGTCTTAAACTATTTTTTTATACACCTAAGTGATAAGGGTGGCCCTCCCTTTTTTTTTGACGAGGAGAAATCCGCATACAGATTCCCTACCGCTGGCTGGCGATAGGGATATGTGGGGGTCGCCCAGCACCTGATGTTAGCGGCACTGGGAATACCCACCAAAACTCCTCGATGCCTCCTTGCCCTGTGAGCGGGGTGAACCGGGCTCTGCCGAGGCAACTAACTCCGATCCACCCCCAGGGCAGCCTAGCCATTACTGGCTGGCTCTAACTATGGGCCTCGAAGAAGCTCAATGTCGCTCAACGAGCTATGGAAAGTGCTATGCTCGGGGTTACAATGCGCGATCGAATCAGAAATGAGGAGATCCGCAGACGTACGAAAGTTAACGACATAAGCCGGCGGATTAGTAAGTTGAAGTGGCAGTGGGCAGGGCATATAGTACGGAGAGCCGACGTCCGCTGGGGCCGGAAGGTTCTCGAGTGGAGGCCACGGACCAGCAAGCGCAGCTTAGGACGTCCACCCACAAGGTGGACAGACGAGTTTTAGTTTAATTAACTTAAATTAATTTTAATTAAATTAACACTAACTAACTTTCTCACTTAGCATAAACATTAAACAACACTGCTAGGCACATACCTAAACACTAGAATATGCTAGCATAAACTTGATTTAAAAA
Source organism: Synanthedon tipuliformis (assembly GCA_947623395.1). NCBI lineage: Eukaryota > Metazoa > Arthropoda > Insecta > Lepidoptera > Sesiidae > Synanthedon > Synanthedon tipuliformis. Next base: position 856,791 of record OX392434.1, on the reverse strand, counting down.
TCAACTGAGTACAGTAATTGTGTTTAGCTGATAAGGGCGTGTTCTCATTTCAAGCGAATCCATGCTATATCCAAAGCTATGTTATCAGGGAGTAAGATAGGCTATATAAAGTTACGCGGACGAAGTCGCGTGCAACAGCTAGTAATCCCTACTATATAATATTATAAATGCGAAAGTTTGTATGGATGTTTGTAACTCTTTCACGCAAAAACTACTGAAGATCACTATGAAATTTTGCATAGGTACACGTTGTCTGGGACACCAGAAAGAACATAAGGGTACCTTTTATCCAGAACGCGGACTAAGTCGCGGGCACCAGCTAGTATTATATATGTGAAAGTAACTCTGTCATAATGAATAAAGAATCTCTGTAATGAATAAAGAAAAAAATTAATTGGGAGAGACTGCCGTCCGTTATAAGGTCCCACGACATGACCGGCGTACCTCCATTTTCGGGTAGGCCGAGAATCTGACAGGGAGCGTAACCTTCCCCGCGCTCGATATCAATGGCGGGACACCGAAGTCGTGTCATAACGTCCTCACGACCCCGTCCATCAACGGCCGTGCTGGAAAGTCATTGGGTTTTAGCCGGTACGAGTCCGGTGTCCGGAGTGCATTGAATTGGATCCTACTGAATCCTCTTGGATACACTGCCGGGTATCCAAGAGAATTTCAAAATGTATAAAAAAAGGGCACACTGCATTTCACCGTCTGTCTGTCGGCAGTAATCACAACTTTACCAAGAAATAAGAGCATGTGTGCTGACCTTCTCCGAAACTGACTTCAGAATCAAAATGAATAAGAAACCTCTTACGAATCTAACCTACTCCGTCTAAACCATAGAGTAAATAGTAACTTAAGTAACCAAACTACCAACTAGTAGTAGTGGTCTAAACGAAATTATCCATTTTTGTAGATTTTTACCTAGGTACTTTTCTAGTGCATTTTTACTACAGCAGGTACCTGAGTGAGCCTACTAAAGAAAAGCAAGGCATTAAGTACAAACTTCAAATGACCTGAATAGATTTTATATTATTACAAAAGATTGCCAAAATAAAGATGATTATTAGCAGGTTATTAATAGGTTATTGAATTATATTAAAATAACACAATAATTTCCTAAACAAACTGTAATAATTTTTAAAAAAGTCTTCAATTAGACCGCTCAGTAAAACATTATAATAAAATTAAATGAATCGGTCCGTCCCTCCTACAATGGCACCGTACATTAATTCCCGCCGGAGGGGCCCTTAAGCCAATTATCAGGCAGCAATTTGTTAGCACAAACAACGGTCTGCGCGCCCTTAACAAATTAGATCCACGTGGAGGGAACGCAACTAGGGATTGAAAATAATTTTATCGATGTCGATAAATAATAAAGTGTTAGCGTCTGAGGCCCCAGCCAAGAACATACCAATGCAAACGGTCCCTTTGCATAGTTACGAAACGTTAAAAAATAAAGCCCGGTGATTGGTTGTTGTAACGCCCACATAAAATTTTGACCAATCACAAAGCATTCTCCTAAGCATAGCGTAGCCTGAGCGTAGCGTTTACGACTGTACGTTTGCTCTTGGCAAGGGGGCCTATGCTATTGTCGAAGTAAGTAAGAAAAAAGAGAAATATACCTACATAAATAAGGATAATAGTGCAATCAACAACATATATTATATTACAATTATTGTATACTAGTTTATGCCTGCGACTTCGTTCGCGCCGTATGTAAGACATATGTACCCTATATAGGTACCCTTCAGGTCCTTTTCTGAAAACCTGACGATCTGAATTTCATAATATTATGTTTTTGGGTAACTAAAAAAAAAAATAGGTTATTGTTCACGGTTATCGATGAATTATGGCAGTGATATTTCCCAACCCTAACAAATAAAACTCGTCGACTAGAAAAGGGACAGTTTTCAGTGAGTATTCAGCAAAGATTCTATTTGCAGCGAGTGGTCAAAATCAATACGTTTTGGTCGTAGGACAAATTATACATAGAACCTTCTTTATTACCGGTCACATTTTGGCTTAGATGGCTTTTACGGGAGCTTATGTTTGTTTTTAATGCTTTTCTTGTGCTATCATATCAATAGGCAACTAAAATCAAGTGATTTTGAAAATTGTTTCACCTATAAAAAGCTACATTAACAGCGAGTAACATAGGCTATATTTTACGAAGTCGCGTGCAACAGCTAGTAAATTATAAAATACTTAATTACTGTATCTGTTCCTAATTTGTTTTGATTTGTTGCTGTCTTCTGTTTCTATGAAATAGAATCCTAAAAAATACAATGAATAATTCAACTCCTTACAAAAATATACAAAAGATAAATAATAATAAGCCTTTTTATTTAAACAATGAATGCATTGACAATAACATAAATAAGAAATTGGAATTAATTCTTAATAAAATAAAAAAAAAAAAAAAAAATTATAACATTTTCAAATAAATAAAACTAGCAACATATCTATATGTTTAAAAATAAACAAATACTGTTTAATGAATCTTAATTCATGGCCCCTTTCGGTATAGCTAGGACTCCTCCAAGTGCCTCCATTTGCTTAAAAAGAATACAAAAGATAATACCTAAGAAAAAGAAGCGCGGACGAAGTTCGTAAAAGCTAGTACTAAAGTACTAGCTTTTACGAACTTCGTCCTTAATTAGAGCTTTAGCTAAAATTTTGTTAATTAGAAATAGGGTAGTCTGTAAAACTATTAATTCATCATTAGGTAAGTAGGTATTTAAGATAGGTGAGACCGAGTAGGCGTGGTCACGCATGCGCATTTCTCACTTCATTAAATTTCACTACTTTTTTGATTTCTATGCCCTGGTCTGTACTAAATTTGAGTGCGTTACGGATTTTTTTTGCGCACATGGTTAGCTAGCTGTGTGTGCCTGCACAAGGTCCCCCACTCCGCGTGGGTATTGCCTGGGTGTCTCCGGGCAATCCCTTTCTTTGGCGATAGCCTAGCCAGTGATGGCTAGGCTGCCCTGGGGGTGGATCGGAATTAGGTGCCTTGGCAGAGCCCGGTTCACCCCGCTCACAGGGCAAGGAGGCACCGGGGAGTTTTAGTGGGTATTCCCAGTGCCGCTTACATCAGGTGCTGGGCGACCCCCACATATCCCTACCGCCTAAGCCAGCGGTAGGGAATCTGTAAGCGGATTTCTCCTCGTCAAAAAAAAAGGAGTGTGTAGCTAGTAATATTAGATATATATAAAAAAAAAATAATGTTTACTGTGACGTCATTTAGAGATACAGTGAAACCAACAATAGCTTTATGTCGCTCCGTCGAGCGCAAGACAGGCAATCAGTATAATTTGATTTACTGTACGTTAGGTACGTACGTCCTCCGCTGTTCTCAGTTCCACCCCTATACCACCCCAATGCCACCCCCAAAACACCACTGGGACATGGCACTTAAGATGTTGAACAATATCAAGAAATAACCACAGATTTGTACGTGGAAATATGTTTTTTTGTTTTTTCAATGGGGTAAAAAAGCAAAGACTCTGGATCGGAAAAAGCGAGTTAGACAAAATCAAATAGTTAAATTTATTGTTTTATTAACTTACTAGCTGCTGCCCGCGATTTCGCCCGCGTAACTTTGTAAATTATATACTAAAACCTTCCTCGAGAACAACTCTATCCATTAGTGAAAACCGCATTAAAAGCGGTTGCGTAGTTTTAAAGATCTAGCATACATTATAGGGACAGACAGACAGAGGGAAGCGACTTTGTTTTATACTAATGCAAGTATGTGGGTACTTAAAATGGTTGGCATATTTTATGTTTTAAAATAACTCTCGTTTACCTATATATAACAGTTTTTTCAATAAAAAAATAATTAGAAAGAAAGAAAGAAAGAAAGACATTTATTCACTGCACGAAGGATATTAATTAGTAGTAGATACTTATTAATTTTTTTACATAATTTTATTTGACAGGTGTTTTAGTTTTCATAAATGTTAAATTTTTTTAAAAGCATTTTAATTTAAAAAAGATTTTTAATGACATTCATTGTATATCTATTATAACTAAGAATCTTAGTAATTTTATAAATCTAGAGTACCTAGCTTACATACGAGTACAATTCTATTTCATAGCCAGATTGTTAAGATAGGTTACAATTTTGTAGTTTTGATAAGGCGTCTAGAGATTAATTCCACAATCCAAAATATTGCTTTAAATCCTGTAAATAAATACCTACCCGCATAGGTATATATTTAAACAGGAAATCTCAAGTCGTACATTTTTCCAAAGTACCGTCTGGAGGTTATTTATTAGAGTATTCTATTGTATTCGATAGCTAGGTACAGTTGCATCGTCCAATAAGTTGCTCTACTTCATTTAAATTTTACAAAACCAAAGGACAACTCATTTTACTGACTGACTAATAAAAAGTTTTGATTCGTGGCAGTAGAGCATACTTATTAGTGGCAAAGGGGAATAAATTATTCGTGCCAGATTCTTCGTGCGAGCGGAGCATAAGCCAATTAGGTATACTAAACTGGCTGACCCGGCGAACTTCGTACCACCCCAAAATTGTTAAATAATATTTATTAATAACAACAACAACATGAGACCAACATGAGACCAATCGATTTGACAGTACAATTTATTTCTATAGTAATTGTCTGTTTATTGTTTCTATTTTTTTCGCTAATTTTTTCGATACTTTAATGGTTATTCTGCTATTCGGGATGGAGACGAATCCAACAAAACAAAGATCAGCCGGTCCAGCCGTTCTATAGTTATAATGGTGTAACTAACGTGACTTTATTTATTTATTTATGTACTTTTTATGTATTCTGTCAGAATATAGGACGAAAAATGTAATCTGTGACCTCACAAGTGGACTGATGACTGATGGCTGACAGCTGTCATTCTTACATTTATATATTCTCTCTGTGTGTGCAACTGCAATGTTAACGTGTAATTTTCTCTTGTTCTTATTATAAAAGTAAAATCTGTCTTCATCCATAATTAATACCAAGTTGTTTCATTCTAACATATTTATTTATGAAATACATAAATAAACATAAATATATCTATTACTAGCATTTATTGGTCAAATTATTGCCAGTTATTCCAAAGTTTTGAGACCTTTGAATGAAAAGTTAGAGTGCTTGCATCAACTCGCTTGCAACTAGTTGTTGGCCAAGAGCATACTTACTTAATAATAAAAAATCACCGTATCAAATTGGTAAGAACGTAAATAAAGTTTCAATAAATAGACATTTTCCAAATTGGCGAACGTAAGTATTAAAAGTTGGCAAGCAGAGTTACTTACCATACGCATTACTTCTAAGGGAAAGATTTATGTTGTCCGCTTTCAGCATACAAGCGAGCGATTACAGAAACCTTTTGTGTGCTGAGGGGGGCGTAGTTTTGAATTTGTTACGGAATACTTTCGGACTAGCTTTCACATACGACTTTGTGTGCAATCTAAACTCTAATTATAATATAACTAGCTGTTGAACGTGACTTCGCCCGAGTAACTTTATAAAATACTAGCTGTTGCATGCGACTTCATCCGCATAACTTGATAAAATGTAGCCTGTTTATAATATCAGTAAAATATAGCCTATGTTACTCGCTGATAATGTAGCTTTCTTTAGGTGAAAGATATTTCAAAATTGACCCAGTAGTTTTTGAGTGTATTCATTACAAACATACAACATCCTCATCTCAGCAGTACCTACGAGGTCTGCCTTCCCTAGAATTTGTCATCACTGGCAACACACACAGGTCCAAAAACCGTTTTTTGTGGCTCGTTTTTGGCAAGAGGATATTTTATGTCTCGGAAGCTTTTCGAATGATACAAAAAAAAAATTTTTTTATTTATCCTCAGTTTCAAATTATTAAAAGTCGAAATGGAATTTTTAATGCTGGCTAGTGAAAACCCTAGCTAATCTATTTCCGACATTCGTAGCCTGCCAGTCTTTCTTCTCATGACAATATTTAGATTATCCACATAGAACAAGATTATCGCATAATGCGAACATTATCTACACAATAAAACTACACCAATTTAAAACGGCCATTTTGAATTTCAAAGAAAAGTCACGTACAGTCAATAATCAGTTATTGATTTTTCAATTGGGCAATGGGCACTTAAGCACGCCGCCGTGTTTGAATTGTGAACGCGTCCGGTCTTTTTAATGTATTTTTAAATATTTTTCGAATGTTTGCACTGGACTCCATATAGGCAGCATGTGAAAAAAAACTAAGGACTTTTTAATTTATTTCGTTTAAAATTAATGTCTACTTAGCGACACGCTCCCCCGGCTTTGTACAGTTGCATTTTTTCTGAAAATTTATTTTTTTGAATTGGTGAAAACCATATCAAAATCGGTTGAATGGTTTAGCAAAGGTGTGCGGAGAAACAGACAGAGGCGTTGCTATGCGGTTGTGACTTTACACTATTGGAAATTACACAGACGCTATACAAAAAAAATATTAGATACCTACCTAAATATTTTTTATGTAGATAGGTAACCATACCTGCCTTATTTTTAAAAAATCTAGATGAAAAGGGCCAATAACAAAATAAGATTATTATAAAATAGATTATTGAAATAAGACTATTAAAATAAGATGTATATACCAAGGTACTGGCCGTTTTTAGAATTTTTTAACAAATATAATATAATAAGTAGTCCATAAAAATACAACTTTAATGTGTGTGATTCAAATTAACAACAATAATATTTAAATGTAAACATAAATTTGTTGTGTAACCAATTAGGCGCTACACCAAATCGAATTAGCGGGATAAACAAATTGGTCGCCATAAACTGAATGTCAACGTCACAGTGACAGCAAAACTTGACAGATGCGTTCCGTGTGGAGCCGCGCGTTTATCGCGTTGGGCAAACAAACGCCAAATGTCGTTTCGTTTCTATTGATCTAATTGATAATTATCATTTTTATTGGCTTATATTAATGCGACGGTGCGTTTTGTGCGATCAACGAGATTAACGAGATTAATATTTACATTGGGGAGTAAAAAAATTAAGCCTAAAGTATCTAGGTACTCTAGGCATAATATGTAGCTATAGGTGTATCATAATATGTATAGCTATGCATTTTATTATATCTGGTGGCCCTGGCGGGGTCACCTATCCGTCACCTGTCATGCAAATGCATATAATCCTGACCCCCACCATAGCGTGGCCCTTCTTTTTAACGTTGGGAAATCCTCTTGGATATACGGCAGTGTGGGGGACGCTACGGGGTTACGCCGGATTTGTACCGGCTAAACGGCGTACCGGCGTACGGATTCGTGGTCGTTGATGGGCGGGGTCGCAGAGACGTTCTGACACGACTTCGGTGTCACTGCTGTGTGCTCTGCCACTATAAGTAAAGTAATAAATACACTTTTTTATATAGGTGCACCACACGCTCTACTTGGCAAGACACGAAGGCCACGGACTGCTTTCACGTCGCAGCAACTTCTCGAGCTGGAGAAGCAGTTCCGCATGAACAAATACCTTTCAAGACCGAAAAGGTTTGAAGTAGCCACCAGCTTGATGCTTACGGAAACACAGGTTAGTTATTCTTCTTTAAATCTTCTTTAAGATTCAATGTAGCCTAAGTTGCTCACTAATAACATTAGCTATGTGATAGTGAAAGTCCGGTCAAAATCGGTCCAGCCTCTTCGGAGATTAGCCGGAACAAGCAGACAGACAGATAGAAAATAGACGGACATAAAAAATAATTTTTCATACTTACCTATATACCAGTTTTCAGTGAAAATTGTTTTATAAATATTTTTATAGACATTATTTTATCCAAAGGAATCCCTATCTGAAATGTAGAAAAGTGACGCTAAGCTGTCAAGTTGAGCGATGCTCAGATTTGGGGTTTTACAAATGTTACGGTGGAAGATTGTTAGGGCGGGAAACACATGCGCCATAAAGATTATTGCTCCATGGGACGGTTTATGTAGGTTCAAGATTAATATAATGCGCGGGGGTTCCCCTAATACTATGTCAAGTGTGTACGGACGGAATGCTTCTCACTGAGATTCGCAAATAGCTGTGGTTTTTTTTTATGCTATAGCATAAAAAAAAACTTCATCCTGATCTTCAGCGATCTTCAGCCTGTCTGCCGATCTTATAAGATCGGCAGACAGGCTGAAGATCCGCCTATAACATAGGTGGCTAATGTCAAGTGTGTGTGTGCGGTCAGTGAGATTCGCAAATGCCTCTTGACTGTGGTTTTTATTATGCTACTAGCTGCTGCCCGCGACTTCGCCTCCGTAACTTTCTAACGTTGTATTACCTAGTAGGGATTAATATAAAAATATCTCGCGTAAGAAACATCTGTTAATTTAAATTAATAACATTACGTAAGTAAGCCTCTTTTCTGGAGCCTTGTTTGTACCTAAAAATCTTACCAGATGTCGCCTTCATATTTAATTAAATGGTTGTCTAATACTTACGACTTCACCCGCGTAACTTAGTAAATTATTATACTAAAACCTTCCTCGAGAACAACTCTATCCATTAGTGAAAACCGCATTAAAATCCGTTGCGTAATTTTAAAGATCTAAGTTAATCATGTTATTTCGTATGTTTGTAATGAATAAACTCAAAAACTACTGGACCGATTTTGAAAAATCTTTCACCTACAGAAAGCTACATTATCGGCGAGTGACATAATATATAGGCTATATTTTATAAATTTATGCTATCTAAGTCGCGTGCAAAATCTAAGTAAATATAAAATATAAATTATTTATAAAAAGTAAGTACATTGTTTTTTAAAAACAGTTTCTTTTTGTTCTACAGGTGAAAATTTGGTTTCAAAACCGAAGAATGAAATGGAAACGTTCAAAAAAGGCGCAACAGGACACCAAAAAGGACACTCATTTGTCGCACCAGGGCGACGACAAAAACAAACCCAACAAAGAAGCAGTTGAACCCGAAAAACAACCTCCCCAACAAATGGCCGCAGATTTGACATCTGTCAAGCCACCCCCAATGTTGGACAGGGACAGAATTATCGCGCTAGAGCGAGAGAGAGCGATGGCCGCCGCAAACTTTAATTCTAATTTGGAGAACAATAGACGCGGATTGGTCGTCATGAACCAAGATGGCCGACCGAGTGTCGACATGTTCAGGCCGTATGTAGTATGAAATTTTTTGTTAATTTTCTTCGCAATAATATTTTGTAATCTTATTTATCTTAAGATGTTTAATCTGAAAAATTGCAGTGATATAATTTTCAACTTTTAAAAATTTGTTAATTTAGTAATTTTTAATACTACTTATATTGATGTTTGATTTAATTCTTTTATTTATTACACTAGCTGGCGCCCGCGACTTTGCCCGCGTAAAAAAAAGTATAGCTTATCCTGTGACCATACGTCTAATGTTTATCTACCAAGTTTCATGAAAATCAGTTAATTCGTTTAAGAGTTATGGAGGAACATACACACATACATACAATACCTACACTTACAGATTTATTATTAGTATTGATGATTATTATCTATATTAAGATGTTTAATTTGAAAGTTCGATTTTTGTAATACAACTTAAATGCTTTATTTCATTCGAATCGAGAACGACTCGATTAAAAATCTAACTCGTCTAGTCAGTAGGGTAACCATGATTTTAGTTATATTAAATTTGTCCGGTTTTTCTATGAGTTTATATAGAAAAACACTTATTACAATAAAACGTATACTGCCTTGAGTAAACATCGACAAGCTAAAGTAAGTACAAAATGGTATCCGCATAAAATATTATATGTATTTTTTAATTTAATAAAAAAGGTTTTTTTATTATTTTCAATTAAATAAATAAACAAAATATACCTAATAATAAGATTTAGTTATTTCTAAATATCAGTTATTTCAAGTCTTAGTCACCGATGTATAATTAGTACAGTCGGGGAACGAAAACCTTCGTCAGTTTACAAATTCATTATTAATTTATAAAGTCGTAGAGTCTCATATAACCCAATTTTTTTCAAATTTTTCAAACATCTTCTGGGTGAGCTCGCTCTTGGCCAACAAGTTGTTGGCCAAGAGCAAACCCATCTCTAATAAAAAAAAGTCTTAGTAAATTTTGAAACTAAAGCACTAAGCAAACATTCTAGACATTTGAAATAAAATTTTAGCAGGACTCCTATAATTGATCTGGTGCAACAAATGTCGACTTTGAAGTGACGAACCTTTTCTTACCCCGACTGTACATGTCTATTTATTATACCTACTTACTGTAACGTATATATTATATACATCCTTGACTCTATCTACCTAGATTATTTTATTTTGTAGATATTATTATGTCGAACTGAGACGCAGGCCAAAAATATTTTTAGCAATTTCTAATTTTAAGTAAAAGCATCGAATAACTTAAAATTATGTTTATATGTACTTAAATAATTAATTAATATAAAATTAATTAGCATTTACAAAATATAATAAATTTAAGGAAGTATTAAGTGATAACGTGTCCAATGTAAATAAAAAAAGGCATCTTTTATTCAGTATTATTATTACGTAATTTAGATAAATTAGATAATTTTTATATGTTTAATCAAAGACTAAAATTAATTAAGTACAATTTGCATCAAACTACTACAACTGTTGATTTCGCATACCATACAAAATTCTAGGAACTTTATGGAACATCAAGATATACCAAAATAAATTAATATTGTTTATTACATTTTTAATATATTTTATAGTTTATTTCATTATAATTTTTATAATTTCTACATTTGTAGATTTTTTATTAGTCTACAAAGACTTTTTTTAGCAAAATTTAGTAGTAATCGGTCTTATCGCTAAATGGAGATTTGCAGTTAACAAACGAATATAAAATTTAATTTGATTTAATAACTAAATTCGTATATATACCTAATACCTACATTATATATTTATTTGTTCGTGGATTACTAACGTACTTAAACTGAGCCCGCGGGCTAAAAGGGCTGTGGGCTCATATTACGTAATATGCTTTGCACCTAAAACCTGATTTCCAAAAGGAAAAATCTTTTTATTGATATATTTTGATATGAAAATCTACAATTCATAATTTGCTAACCTTAAAAAACATAATAAAAAAGTAATTCACGACAAATAAAATACAATCAAATACTAAAAAGTATACTATTAATATGTAATTATTTAATAATAAATGTGAAATTGTGTAAAAATAATTATAAATGTAAGATGTAAGTAAAGTATTAAAATAAACTTCCTAATGTAATTCCTAGTAGTCATGTATTTAAATTATTGCAAAATATAGTTATTATGTTGGAACAATGACTTTTCTTATCAATTCCTCTTTTATGTTTTTTTTATGTAGAGGTCGACAGACAGGCTGACGGCTCACTTGAAGGTAGGTGGCTACCGTCACCTATAACACAAGATAGGGTTGCTATAAATATAGTCGGACCGTAACCGACCATAGAAGGATTAAGGATAAGAGAATGGGAAGGGATAGAGAAATGGGCTCTGGCATCCCTTATCAGCGAAACGCAACAGCATACATACCTATCATTTCACAGAGTTATTAAGTTTTACGGAGTAAGGGGGTGATTAGTGTCGCCAGAGGAGACGGGCTGCCCAAATGACTGCGAAGATTTGTATGTTTGTTGGTAATTAATAAACTCAAAAACTACAGGACTGATGTCAAAATGACTATAGAAAGCTACATTATCAACGAGTAACATAGACTATATTTTATAAAGTTACGCGGACGAAGTAGCGTGTAACAGTTGGGCTGGTGTATTTTAAAATCATAACTAATATAATAAATATTAAAATGAATTTGTTAATTTGTTACGCTCTTACGCCTCAACTACTTAGCCGATCCTCATGAAATTTTGCATACACATTGTCAGGAGTATACCTACACTATACAGAAAAGAACATAGGGTATACCATCAAGCGGACCGTCAGCCCGTCTGACGACCTTTACATTTAAAAAATATACATTTTGTATTCAGTACGCAATAGTAGATCGAAACCGTAACTAAATGTTCGCGCTAATAGCATCAAACTCGTCGGTAACGGATCGCTTACAACAGTAAATTAAGCGGGGGGGAGCGACTTGCCCACCATCGATAGGGTGACATCAAATTTGGGAGAAATTTATTACCATTTGTAATAAAATAGGAAAGAAATCAAAAGAAAGAAAGAAAAAAAGAGTTTTATTCACCATTACAAAGACACAAACATAATAAAAAAACAACAAAACAGAAATTAATAGTCAGGTAAAAGATGTGTGTGTCCTTGCAGCAGTGAAACGGACACTGGCTCAGCATTGTGCTGAGATGCAAGCACCTGCAGCGCTGATTTTCAGCTAGCACCGTTTCGGACTTCTTTTTCGGACAAAACTGATTCTTTTTTCTCAAGTCATCTATTTTTTAGGTATGCTGATAACAAAAAAATTTTGGTGTGACTAATTGACATAATTATAACTACATTAAATATATTTCGCACTCATAGTCACCCTACATCTCTTTTGATGCGGGGGTGTGGGTGGTGCCGTAACTACGCCGGAAAAAGGCACTCATTCCATATTCGAAACCCGTCTGTTAGAGCGAAACGGGTGCTGTATCTGACTTATTTTGGAATCTTCTCCCTCTTTGTCTTAATTATGTACAAATATCTGTTATATGCGCTTATTACCTATATTTATGTAACTCGGTAGCGAAAACTTCATAGAAGCCCGTAAGCCACATTATCACGCTCAACCTAAATTTAAAAAAAAAACAACTGAAAAATCTAATTAGGTATGTACTATGTACCTAGTTGGCAGGCTCAATATTAGGTATGTATTTGTGTTTCGCTGGGCAGCCCATACGGCCTATGCTCCACTCGCACAAAATATCTGGCACGAATAATTTATTCCCCTTTGCCACTAATAAGTATGCTCTACTGCCACGAATCAACATTTTTTTTAATAATTTACCGTTTGGCACGAATATACATTACCATATGCTCTAAATTTGTACAGTATGTAAAGCCAGAAACCATTTTACATTCATTTCTGGGGCAGCCCAGAAAGAAGAAGGGGATAAGACAATGAGCTCTGTCTGGCATGCCTTACCCACTCAACGAAATACATAAGCACACATGCTGTTATTTCATCAGTGGTCTTCTATAAGGTTGTTATTGGCTTCTATAAGGTGGTTACTGCCGCCCAAATTTAATTACTGCGAAATACGAAGTACAGTAAGCCTTGCCGGCAATCGAACCCAGGACTCTTGAGACCACCTTGAGACAGAGCTTTTTAAGGATGGCACCCTAACCACCAGATACCAGACAGTTTGATATACATAGATTACTTTTTTTTAAATACATACATATTATAAATGCAAAACATCGATGACTCAGGTACAAAGGTAATGTTAACACATAAACATTTGCCCCTAGCGGGATTCGAACCCGCGACCGTTTGGTTAACAGCTAGGGTTACCAGCCACTAGACCAAAACGTGTCTTCAAAACGTTCCTCGGTCACGCACGAAGCGTTACAGTTCCACCTTCCTTGTCCGAACTGCTATGGAGTGGAACTCTTTGCCTGCGTCTGTGTTTCCCCAAAATTACAACCTCTGAGTCTTCAAACGTAGGGTGGTAAATGGGCATCTACTAGGTAAGCGTGGTCCACCTTCGGCCGCATCTGCACCTAACATCAAGTGAGATCGCGGCCAAGCGCTGCCTTGACTTAAGTATATATAAAAAATAAAAAATATATCACTCAACTTTTTGAAACTTTTATTACAACCGCTTCATAAAATGATGACGGCCAACGGTAAGTAAATCGTCAATTGAAATGTCACACCGTCACCGCCGACCGACTGGAATTGCAAATAGTATCTCCCCCACCTCAAATAGAATACAAAATCGACGAGAGAATATCAATATTTGATATTTGACTTTGTAACGAAAACCCGCCATGTTGCGGCAGCTTTGTCACTTTGACGCCTACCTATAATAAATGACATGTCTATCAAATAATAGATATCTTACAATATTATAATCTTACAAATACAGGTAGGTAGGTAGGTAGATATATATGTCTATAATTAGTAAGATATATAAAAGAAAGTCGTGTTAGTTAGACAATTACAAATGAACTCTGGCATCCCTTACTCACTCACAGAAACACAACAGCACAAGTGCTGCCACGGGTGGCTACTGTCACCAGAAATAGTTACTATCGGCCAGACGGGCTTTCCAAATGACTGAGAAACGCAGTGTGCCAGACAATGCCAGACAAAGTATTGGCAGTAACTTACTGCCCAATACTTTGTCTGGCAAGATGTTAGAACATCTCTTAATCACCCAAATAACATATATCTACGTACCTACTTTTTAATTAGAATTACTGTTAGACTGCTGTTAGAAAATAATTATTATCAATGTTGTTATTGCTTGAAATATTGCTTTAGGCTAAACCCCGAGAAAACAATGACAAGAGAGCAAATAAATAAACAAATAAAACTTTAAAAACAAACACATTTCGTGTACCAAAATGGCGGAACAGCAAAACTAACTGGCTACTAGCTAACCACCGAAGAGAATCTAAACGAACTTCGAAATTCGAAAATTTAAAAAAAGAACTCGCTCGCTTTCCGGTCTCACGTCCGGCGGCTGTTAAACAACGCGGAAGGCGGGAAGACGGCGCCCGTTGATTGGTGCAAATTGAATTTGGAATCAAGAAGCGCGGGTCTGGCGGGGGGAGGGGCGCGCGGTATTGTCGTGTTGGCGATCGTTCGCTGATTGCTCGTTTGTGGTACGATAGGAAACATAGGGATAAGATATTTTAAATATGGAATACATTTTCTTTGCCCAAACTAGCATTTTATTATGTCCAAATTTTAATAAAACATTCGGCACGTACACATCACAGACAGCTTGCAGTGTGACTTGGTTCAGGTAAGTACCAGTACCAGTAATTTGACAAGTACGACGGCGATATCTAGTCGAGCGCAGCGAGACCAGTTATTTATCTAACTAAAGGCTTCTCTTATTTGATTAGTTAGAGTCTAACTAGGTAGAGCCAACTTCGAGAAGGAGGTCAATCGTCGAATCCAGCTCGGATGGATAGTCGAATAGAAGCTCAGAAACTTCTCGTCCAAAATTCCACAATGCTTCAAGACAAAAGTTTTCGACTCAACGAGTTATAGAGACACTGCGAGTCTGTGATATTAAATTTGGATCTGGAATAGGGAGATCCGAAGACAAACGAAAGTTACTCCAAAAGAAACTCCTTGTCCGAAATTACTCAGTGCCTTAAAATAAAGGTTTTTTTTAATAGGACTTAACACAAACCCCATTTCTCATTTTCATTATATGCTCATTTTCATTCAAAACAAATAAAAACATCAATTTAGGAAATCAGCGCCATCTATCCGTGCTGCAGTTTGCTACTGCAGTTTGTTACCTACAGGAATAAAGCTGTAGTAAGTGTAGTACTGTAGATAAATATTACTCCTTTGATTTATTGTTTTGTATAGGTAATTTTTAAATTTATACCTACTGGTACCTAGGATACCTTAGATACAAAAGAAAAAATGTATCTTAAAAGAAGAGTTTTCCTTAGAAACAATTTAAATGGCCATATCCATGCTATGCTATGAACATCCACCCGTGCCACTAGTATGATTGTGAACCCTCTGTAGCAGGGCGTTTGACAAGGTATACGAAGCCCATTGTACTAACAATTTGCACTGAAGGATCAATGCTAAATCACACAATTCAATTCGTCATTTAACTTAATTTAACACACCTTACCTATATCTACCTATAACTATACATATACTTAGTACCTATGTATCATATCATAACTAATGTAACTTCGAAAGTTGTACGCTTTCATGCGTTAATTAAATACTCAACCTATCTTGTGTGTGTCAGCTCCGGCTCCGATACACGAGTGAAAACCGTTACTTACGAACTATTATAAAATTTAAATTTTCACAATTCGAACACGCCGAAAGAACAACATTGTTCTTTTTTTAAATATTATTGTTTAAATGGCGCAATATCTATGAAATTCTAGATATTCTAAAAATATATTCAAAAAATAAATCATAACTATAACGCATTCGTGTGACAATTTTGATTTTAGTCCCATAAATTTTCATATTATGGGCCTATTATAATATCTACTTAGGTACCTATATATGCAAATCGAATCTTAAGGAGTAAACTCCAAACTCCAATAATGTTACCAGCGTTTTCTTTGAATAATTAGGTATTACATAGTATGGTATGTAATACATACCTAAATTTTACGGAAAAAATATTTTTTCTGCCTGTCTGTCTGTTACCTACATTTTCACGCTTTAACTACTCAACCAACTTATTATCTAGGTATCAAGAAATTTTGCAATACACGTCATTTGGGTTTAGGAAAGGAAATTTTAAATTCGTTACAGCCCATGGTAACCTCACCATCGGCTATGTTTGTAACTCTTTCACACAAAAACTACTGAACCGATCACCATGAAATTTTGCATACACGTTGTCTGGGAAACCAGAAAGGACACAGGGTACCTTTCATTCAGAAAAAAAGTACTGCTCCCAAAGGGATCATCTAAAATTAAGTAAACTAACTCCTGGCTAAGTGTAATAGCAATAACGATGTCAGGTGATATATTGCTTTTTCAACGCGGACGAAGTCGCGGGCACCACCTAGTAATTTTATAAAGTATATGGATGAGCTTTAAAACAACCCAATTGACAACATTTCAACCGCCATCTAGTAGCCGAGTTCATGAATACAACATGAGATTACATCATGTAGATGGCGCTGCGGCGAATTTATTGCCACTTTTACTGTTACGACCACTTTGGCCGCATTTCTACGGCTTTTAACTAAATTAATATCGTTTCTTAGACAAACGTATGTGTTCGGGATTACATGTTGCGATGTAATTTGGCTAATGCGCCATAAAAACATGGCGATTTTGCTCGCCGAGCTAAGCCGAATCGTTGGAGCGGAACTAAGTTATGATAATGGAGGCAATTTTATGCTTTCCCATTCATATTTTCTTAATAATAGTAGCTACTCAGTATATTGTGACTAATTTGATAGTGGTGGTCTTCTGCAAGATAACGGCTAATACTTATCTAGGTACTAGCTTTTGCACGCGACTTCTTCCGCGTAACTTTATAAAATATATTAGTACCTACTCGCTGTTCTATTTATGTGAAAGGATTTATAAAATAAAAAGATTTATTTTGAGTTTATTCATTACAAACAAAAATACAAATCTTTTCTCTTTTTAAAATTAAAAGCAACTTAGGTACTAGACCAGCATGACCTATTTTAAAAATTCTTTTACCTACTGTAATGTTTAGTTATATATTTTAAATAAAACGTTATTAGATTGTAAGAAGACTAACTTTTAATTGACTTTTGTACATACATAATTAGTAATTACTTTTATATCAATTTAACACGTGTCTCATAGTTCTCACAATGACGTCTGTGTCCTGTTCATAACCACAGAGTATATATTCTTAATCTCTATTACACCTACCTATATAAAGTTAGGTACATGATCAGCGAGTAACATAGGCTATCTACACCTAGACTAAGTTATAAAAACAGTAGGTACCTAGATTTGTATTTTTGTAATGAATAAATTCAAAAACTAACTGGACCGATTTAAAACTTCTTTCACCAATAAAAAGCTCTATTTAATTTATCAGTGAGTAACACAGGCTATATTTTATATAGCTACGCGGACGAAGTCGCGTTCAACAACTAGTAGGTATTAATAAGTAAAAAATTAGTTCTTGAATGGCATTCAAAATTAGTACTGTGAATAAAAGAAGCTAACCACGAAAATTCCCATAAAATGTATTCACTTTAGGTGCGGTTTCGTCTGCAAATACGTTATTTATGTAAACCAATTGTCTATACCTACGTATTATGGACGATGTTGTAGGATAAAGAGTCAGACAACAAGCTCTCACCGAGGGTTTCCTTGGGACATCATATAGAGCTGTTACAACCGCGCTTTATACCAACTTCTTCTTCTTAGTTTTCACTCTTGACAGAGTGATCGTAGTCATCATTTCAGGTGTAAGTAATAGGTACTTACTATGTATTTTTTATGTTAGGATGTTGGACAGGCTGACGGTCCACATGTTGGTAGGTAGCTACAATCGCCTATAACACAAGCAAAGCCATAAATACTGCAAGTATAATGCCGACCATAGTAAGCTTAAGGATAAGCTTTAGGATTAGACTGGACAGGGAAGTGAGCTCTAGTATCCTTTAAACTAGGTTCCCACTACGCCGGATATGCGGATTTGGGTACCCAGGGGTGGGCCTAGGCCGCTCGCTGGCAAGAGCGCAAAATTGACATTTGACATTGACAATTGACAGACTAGAACCACGGATCTCACATCATCAAAATTTGATTTCAGTATTAAATATTCTTCACGCCATGCAGCTAATTTCAAAGCGGTGGGTGTACGGGGAACAAGGAAACGCCCGGCAAGAATGAATGAATGATAAATCAGGGCTTTAGTTATAACTATTTAATTTATTATAATACAATTATTTTTTTATAGTAAGTATATTCTAATACAAGTCTTTACAATAATAGTGTTAATTTATGTAGGTATATTGATTATTGTTTTTAAGGTGAGGTAATGGCAACTCTATATAAATGCTACAAAATTTAATCTGTATAATGTTTTCAATTTGCAACTTGACTTGTGGCTGCAGAGCTTGTAAGTACAGTATTCTTTCAAAGTCAAGTCAGAGTAAAAACAACCTTAATAACTTGAGAGTAAAGTTTCCAATACTGTAAGACGATGTCTGCAAATCTGTTTTCCCAAAATATTGTAATGGCGGTTCAAATCCCCCGGAAAACGAGCACAAATCGGCCATATTGAATTACATTTCCCGCCTTTTTTGTTTCGATGCTAATCGTATTGATTTATGAACCAATTTGTTATATGTATACCAAATTTAAAACCTTTCATTAACATTTGATTAATTATTATATTGAACATTATTTATACCTAACTAGCTAGTGCCCGCGACTTCGTCAGCATTCAGTATTTTTGAAAAAAGAAGCAATATAAATGACGCCTGACATCTTTATTGCTACTACACTTTTGGCAATCGTTATTTTTTTTTTAATTTTGTATGATCCATCGAGAACAGTAGGTACTTTTTTTCTGGATGAAAGGTACCCCTAAATCCTTTCCTGTGTTCCTGACAAAGTGAATGCAAAATTTTATAAAGACCGCTTGAGTAGTTAAAGATTGAAATGGTCAGACAGACACACATCTTTATCTACTACTACTTATACAAATATTATAAAGAGAGAAGATTTGTATGTTTGTATGTATAAACTCAAAAACTACTGATTTTGAAGATTCTTTCAGGCATGCTATATTTTATAAAATTACGCGGACGAAGTCGCGTGCAACAGCTAGTTTATAATATTAGTATTGACTTGCAGAAAAAAATTGCACCCGTGTGAAGCCGGGAGCAACGCTATAGTTAACTATAAGTATAAGGATATACTTATAGTTTTCTAATAAAACCCCCATAAAACTAATCTTAATCGCCTTTTCAAAGACATGGCGAATGGCTCTTCGTTTTATGATATAGTTTATAGTGATTACTCTTTGATAGACGGAGGCGTCTTAATAGCCATCATATCATAAAAATTGTGTTTGTACTCACTAAGTATCAATTTTACGATCAATTGAATATAATTCCTAATACACATTTTTATTGGGTAATTTCAATTTTTTGTTGTGTATTATAAGGTAAGGTAGTAGGTAGGTATACAGGGCGTCCCACGACGATGCCACATGGAGGGAAAGTACCTTGAATATTGTAGTCGAGTCCATTGCCAAAACGGCTGCCCGAAAATTGGGCATCCTTTCCAAGGTTAGGCGGTACTTCACTGCGAGACAGCTCCTTAACTTATATAGAGCACAAGTCCGATCCTGCATGGAGTACTGCTGCCACCTCTGGGATGGGTCTGCCCGATATCAGTTGGCTGCACTGGACTCGATTGAAAGGCGAGCTAAGAAACTCATTGGCGACGACTCCCTTGTGGAGTCTCAACTTCAAAGCCTACAGCATCGCCGAAAAGTAGCATGTCTATCAATTTTCTATCGTCTGCACCATGGAGAGTGTGCGTCCATTCTCTTCGATTTGATCCAACCGGAACCGTTCCACTTGCGAAACACGAGGCGCGGGCGGGGGTTTCATCCCTTCGTGGTTGAAGTTCCTCGATCACGCACGAAGCGTTACAGTTCCACCTTCCTTGTCCGAACTGCTAAGGAGTGGAACTCACTGCCTGCGTCTGTGTTTCCCCAAAATTACAATCTCGGGGTCTTCAAACGTAGGGTGAATGGGCATCTACTAGGTAAGCGTGGTCCACCTTCGGCCGCATCTGCACCTAACATCAAGTGAGATTGCGGCCAAGCGCTGCCTTGACTTATATAAAAAAAAAAAAAAAAAAAAGATGGAACATTTTACTGAAAGAAGACATTATTTTTATTTTAAAAACAATTTAAACTGCATTCATACATTTTTAAATAATTACATGGTTGAACCGGGAATCGAACCCGCTGGACGAGAAAAAAAATTACCCTGTAGCTTTATTATACCGATCGAAAGGGTTCATCATAAGGATTATTTTTTGCTAAATAACATAGTCTCAGAAATAAAAGGAAGACCATGAATTTTAACATTTAATGTGAATTTAAGTGAGTATAGTTATTAATATATTAGTATACCTAGAAACAGTTCGATTCATGAATTTTTTTTCTGCGCTTCGTACCTAGCCGCTTCCTGCGTTGCCTTCAGGTGGCTTTCAGGTCGCGTCTGTCTGCCTACCACTACTGCCATCTCTGTGATAGTATGCTGAACTAATACGTTTAATTACACCTGTCATTGTAAATAGTTGTAAGATTTGCTTACAGATGTCACTATTAAATATGATTAAATAGAGTATACATAGAGCACATTAATCATCACAGACTCAGATATCTAAGTCTGTGTTAATCATCAAAATGTCTTTGTTAATCACACAGAAGAATGCTTGACATGTTGACAGTGACAGCTAACAACATCTTTACTGTCTGTGGCTGCATAACAAAACAATTCAATTTTGACTCAATTCAATTCGCCTCGAATCGAAGAGAATGAATTTTTTATAGTAAGTATATTCTAATACAAGTCTTTACAATAATAGTGTTAATTTATGTAGGTATATTGATTATTGTTTTTAAGGTGAGGTAATGGCAACTCTATATAAATGCTACAAAATTTAATCTGTATAATGTTTTCAATTTGCAACTTGACTTGTGGCTGCAGAGCTTGTAAGTACAGTATTCTTTCAAAGTCAAGTCAGAGTAAAAACAACCTTAATAACTTGAGAGTAAAGTTTCCAATACTGTAAGACGATGTCTGCAAATCTGTTTTCCCAAAATATTGTAATGGCGGTTCAAATCCTCCGGAAAACGAGCACAAATCGGCCATATTGAATTACATTTCCCGCCTTTTTTGTTTCGATGCTAATCGTATTGATTTATGAACCAATTTGTTATATGTATACCAAATTTAAAACCTTTCATTAACATTTGATTAATTATTATATTGAACATTATTTATACCTAACTAGCTAGTGCCCGCGACTTCGTCAGCATTCAGTATTTTTGAAAAAAGAAGCAATATAAATGACGCCTGACATCTTTATTGCTACTACACTTTTGGCAATCGTTATTTTTTTTTTAATTTTGTATGATCCATCGAGAACAGTAGGTACTTTTTTTCTGGATGAAAGGTACCCCTAAATCCTTTCCTGTGTTCCTGACAAAGTGAATGCAAAATTTTATAAAGACCGCTTGAGTAGTTAAAGATTGAAATGGTCAGACAGACACACATCTTTATCTACTACTACTTATACAAATATTATAAAGAGAGAAGATTTGTATGTTTGTATGTATAAACTCAAAAACTACTGATTTTGAAGATTCTTTCAGGCATGCTATATTTTATAAAATTACGCGGACGAAGTCGCGTGCAACAGCTAGTTTATAATATTAGTATTGACTTGCAGAAAAAAATTGCACCCGTGTGAAGCCGGGAGCAACGCTATAGTTAACTATAAGTATAAGGATATACTTATAGTTTTCTAATAAAACCCCCATAAAACTAATCTTAATCGCCTTTTCAAAGACATGGCGAATGGCTCTTCGTTTTATGATATAGTTTATAGTGATTACTCTTTGATAGACGGAGGCGTCTTAATAGCCATCATATCATAAAAATTGTGTTTGTACTCACTAAGTATCAATTTTACGATCAATTGAATATAATTCCTAATACACATTTTTATTGGGTAATTTCAATTTTTTGTTGTGTATTATAAGGTAAGGTAGTAGGTAGGTATACAGGGCGTCC
The DNA here is from genome assembly GCA_947623395.1 of Synanthedon tipuliformis. NCBI lineage: Eukaryota > Metazoa > Arthropoda > Insecta > Lepidoptera > Sesiidae > Synanthedon > Synanthedon tipuliformis. The sequence continues at coordinate 834,365 of OX392434.1, read as the reverse complement.
CACGACGATGCCACATGGAGGGAAAGTACCTTGAATATTGTAGTCGAGTCCATTGCCAAAACGGCTGCCCGAAAATTGGGCATCCTTTCCAAGGTTAGGCGGTACTTCACTGCGAGACAGCTCCTTAACTTATATAGAGCACAAGTCCGATCCTGCATGGAGTACTGCTGCCACCTCTGGGATGGGTCTGCCCGATATCAGTTGGCTGCACTGGACTCGATTGAAAGGCGAGCTAAGAAACTCATTGGCGACGACTCCCTTGTGGAGTCTCAACTTCAAAGCCTACAGCATCGCCGAAAAGTAGCATGTCTATCAATTTTCTATCGTCTGCACCATGGAGAGTGTGCGTCCATTCTCTTCGATTTGATCCAACCGGAACCGTTCCACTTGCGAAACACGAGGCGCGGGCGGGGGTTTCATCCCTTCGTGGTTGAAGTTCCTCGATCACGCACGAAGCGTTACAGTTCCACCTTCCTTGTCCGAACTGCTAAGGAGTGGAACTCACTGCCTGCGTCTGTGTTTCCCCAAAATTACAATCTCGGGGTCTTCAAACGTAGGGTGAATGGGCATCTACTAGGTAAGCGTGGTCCACCTTCGGCCGCATCTGCACCTAACATCAAGTGAGATTGCGGCCAAGCGCTGCCTTGACTTATATAAAAAAAAAAAAAAAAAAAAGATGGAACATTTTACTGAAAGAAGACATTATTTTTATTTTAAAAACAATTTAAACTGCATTCATACATTTTTAAATAATTACATGGTTGAACCGGGAATCGAACCCGCTGGACGAGAAAAAAAATTACCCTGTAGCTTTATTATACCGATCGAAAGGGTTCATCATAAGGATTATTTTTTGCTAAATAACATAGTCTCAGAAATAAAAGGAAGACCATGAATTTTAACATTTAATGTGAATTTAAGTGAGTATAGTTATTAATATATTAGTATACCTAGAAACAGTTCGATTCATGAATTTTTTTTCTGCGCTTCGTACCTAGCCGCTTCCTGCGTTGCCTTCAGGTGGCTTTCAGGTCGCGTCTGTCTGCCTACCACTACTGCCATCTCTGTGATAGTATGCTGAACTAATACGTTTAATTACACCTGTCATTGTAAATAGTTGTAAGATTTGCTTACAGATGTCACTATTAAATATGATTAAATAGAGTATACATAGAGCACATTAATCATCACAGACTCAGATATCTAAGTCTGTGTTAATCATCAAAATGTCTTTGTTAATCACACAGAAGAATGCTTGACATGTTGACAGTGACAGCTAACAACATCTTTACTGTCTGTGGCTGCATAACAAAACAATTCAATTTTGACTCAATTCAATTCGCCTCGAATCGAAGAGAATGAAATGAAATTTATTATTTATCTGAATCTGAATCTAATTTACAAAACATCATTGCATGCAAATGTATTAAATTTATACTTAGTTTATATTATGTGATTTTTTTGCGCAAGTGATATAAAGCAGACTCGGTGTAATTTCATAATTTGTTTTGTCAAGTGAAAATGAAAGTGATCGAGGCGAAAATCGTCGTGTTGGGGTCGCAAGGTAATTCGGAACTTTCATGTTTTCATTTGAATTGTAAAACCTTTTAAAAGACTAGGTATGATATAACATAACTGGATTTTTATTGGGTTTAATAAGCAGGTTTTTAGTAACGTTTTTACCTATGATTTTGCTAACTGTACCTTCGCACTTTATTATATTTTTTAACAAATGGGGTATTTTATTTACACAAAAATATTAATACGTTATTTTTGTTAAACTAAAATTATAAATACCCAATAAAGTTTTTGTTAAATTATCCATAATATAATAAATAGGCACTTGAATAATATTTTGTGACTCACAATAATTTTAGGGGAAGTACCTTTTAATGACTACTTATTAATAAAGAGGTAAAATTTGTATGTTTATTTGTTTTGTGTAAGTAGGAAGTAATCTCTTCAAGACTACTCATCTGATTTTAAAAAATCTTTCACCTATAACTAGTTAGAATAGAATTTAGACTTAGGAGATGAAATTTAAAAAAAAATATAATAAACTAATTTTCTGATCTGATAAAATAACATACTATTTTATAACAATACATATATATGAATTAAAAAAGCACTTTTATTTATTTATCTAGACATAGGTATTTATCATTGATAAGTGTAATGTGTGACGAAACAATATTACTGAGTGTTACTTACAAGATAACAGATTATACATTGAAATTCTAAGACATTCATTAAATCAATTCATATATTTTCAGTTTCTATATTTTCTTTATGTTGACAGAGAGACAGGCCAATTCATATATTCGTAATTTTTTTGACTCGTAATTTTTTTTTCTTGAGAGAAAGCAACGCAATTATTAAAAAATAGACATACAAGTGGAGAAAGTAGAGGCTCTGGCGAAATGAACACGAAAATAGTTGTCAGATAAATCCGACTCTGGCGGCTAAACTATTAATCGTATAAACCATAGAGTGCTCTCATAATCATAGATGGATTAACGATAAGGAATAAGGAAGGCATGGGTAACTTCTGTAAGGAGGTAGCTAGACAGGCTGCACAAATGCTAAATGCAGTTTGATTATTGCTATAGAAATAAATTGTGCTGTCAAATCGATTGATCTCATGTTGTTGTGATGTGCGGGTGTTATTAATAAATATTATTTAACAATATTTATTAATAATAAGGTACGTAGTTCACCGGGTCAGCTTGTAACCGATAATAACTAATTAGTGTCTAGGTCACATTAATTTTTAATGTTTTTATAGGTAATATGTATTCTTTGATACTAATAGGGCCTCTTTCACAAACTGCAAGTAAACTGTTGATTAGTTACTTTTAGAAATAATTTTGTTTTATTAAATTATGCACTCGGTTTAGTGCATCCATCGATAGGCGATTTTTATTATTATTTTCTTTTTAATGTTTGGGACTTTTACCGTACAAAGTACAAACAAAGGTATATCAGCTAAATTATTTACACCGGTGAGAGGTGATTTTAAATGACAGTTAGCCTTTTTGACAAATGGTGAAAGAGGCCCTTAGTAAGAAATTAAAATAATTGAAATTAATAATATTTTAAGTACATAATATTATTTTTTTATTTTCTTTTATTAGAGATGGGTTTGCTCCAGCATATAAAATAGTAATATTGTAATGGTCTAGTCTTAATGGATACAGTAGCTATTACAAATATATTTATAATCTTATCTTATCTCTGTTTTAAATCAATAAATATACATTCTGTATTTGTCATGTAATAAGAGATACGTAGTTTATCTATTACTTACAATACGGTTCACTGATTTTATAAGTAAGCACTCGAGGATTATTGACATGCAGCCAGTAATGGCCAGAAATCGATACCAAAGTACGAGATCTTTAGTATTACGATTAATTAACGTATATATTGTAATATATATAGTATAATTTTTAATATATATATGTATACTAATATAATATACTAGCTGTGCTCGCGACTTCGTCCGCGTGGAATAGTTATTTTGGCAATCATTTGGGTATCTCGAACGGTTTTCGCAATGGAAGCAATTTTCCCCGTTTTTTCCACATTTTCGACTGTTTCTTCGCTCCTATTAGTCGCAACGTGCTGTTATATAGCCTAAAGCCTTCCTCGATAAATGATCTATCCAACACAAAAATAATTTTTCAATTCGAACCAGTAGTTCCTGATTAGCGCGTTCAAACAAAAAACAAACAAACTCTTCAGCTTTATAATATTAGTATAGATTACTATATACTTATATATATATATATATAAAATTCTCGTTTTACAGTGTTTGTAACGAAACTCCTCCGAACGCTTGACAAGATTTTTATTATTATTTTTTGTGTTATTATTCGATAGGTCTGAGAATTGGTTGTAAACTATTTGTTTTACCAGCTAGATATTATTATATATGTAATCATTATCAGCCTGTGTCTCTCGACAACTCCACTCTCTCGACTAGCTATCGCACGCGACTTGTTCCGCGTAACTTTATAAAATATACCCTATGTTACTCGCTGATGATGTAGCTTTCTATGATTTCTATTTTTGAGTTTATTCATTACAAACAAAAATTCAAATCTTATCTCTTTATAACATTAGTATGGATAGCTGTTGCACGTTCGTCTGCGTAACTTTATAAAATTATAGCCTGTTACTCTCTGATGATATATAGCTTTCTATATTGTATATATTAGATAATATTGTAAGTATATTTATCTATCAATGTATCTACATCTCAATCAAAAAAATATATATAAATAATTATATATATACGTGAAACATTATTTTGAAATTGGTCAAGTATTTTTTTGAGTTTATTCATTATAAACGAATATTCAAATCTTTTCTCTATGTAATATTATAGTATAGATAGCATGATTACTGCTTAATATGATTGGACAGTCAACCTGTCTGTTGCTTTCTATACGTGAAAGTTATTTTAAAATCGGTCCACTAATTTTTGAGTTTATTCATTACAAACAAAAATACAAATTGTTTCTTTTAACAATATTAGTATAGGTTTGCAGAAAAAATATCTGTGCAAAATCTGGGACATTGTCTTTTCTGGTTTCCAGGTGTCGGCAAGACCAGTCTTGTGGTCCGATACATTGGTAAAATGTTCTCCAAACACATTTCACCGACTATCGGTGCTTCGTTCTTCACGTGCAACATCAACATTGAAGGGTCGAGGGTCAAGCTCCAGGTGTGGGACACAGCTGGCCAGGAGAGGTTCAGGTCAATGGCGCCGATGTACTACAGGAACGCTAATGCGGCTTTGCTAGTCTTCGACATTGCTAGTGTTGCCAGTTTCGCAGCCATAAAGGGCTGGGTGAAGGAGTTGCAGAGGTGAGAGATTGATGGTGTTTGTAATTTGTTAAAAACAAACTGTTGCACGCGACTTTGCCCGCGTAACTTTATAAAATACTAGACTGGATTACCGAGCTTCAGGTTTAAAGTTTTTTACATGTAAGAAAGAAAGTCTATGAAACATTCAAGAATATGTACTTGAATTAATAATTGAAAATATTATAAAACGAGCAAGCGGTGTTACTTTTGTAACCTGGAACGGTTAAAAAAACTACCTAAAACGAATTTTCTCAAAGATAAGACACTGACAGATCGATTTCTAGACCTAAAAAACCCCTAACCCTAGATTTTTGTCAAAATCGTTAGAGCCGTTTGCGAGTTCGTCGTGGCAGCAATTCTCCCAAAAACTCAAATTCAAAATAATTTGAATTTAAAAATACCTATGAATTCAAAATTTAAATTAATTTGAATTTGAAAATACCTATTAATTCAAAATTCAAATTATTTTGAATTTGAAAATATTTTTTTTTATTATTATAGATGGGTTTGCTCTTGCCCAACAACCAGCCATGTACAAACGACGCCACTCTTAACTGCACACAATTTTTTTCTGTCATATCGACAGAATATCGACTCACACTTGATGTTGACAATTATGAACCCTAGCCAGTGGCTGAGTAACATAACTTAATTTCGTCGGATAATTATCAAATCGGGCAAAATCGGGTAGAGTCGCTCGTTTTCGTTTTACCTTGGCGGTAAAACTTTAATGTGATGACATTTAAACATCTTATTTCTTACTATGATATACAATGATATTAATAATTTGTTAGGCTCAACTCACACAAGCAGAGTCGAAGCGAAGCGACGCGTTATGTTTTTTAACTTCATATTTCTCGTAGTGATCACGGATAAAAAAAACACCCGTTTTTTTAGTTTATTTTTATATTTTAGTTAATACGCAACTTAACTTTATTTTGCCTATGTTTTGCCCGTAACGTTTCAAGTAGGTAACCATTTTTCCGATGTCCATACACACGCATAGCGCATATTTTACGCATACACACATCTCATACCTACTTAAAAATCTAATTGAAAATGAAAATTACTTATTATACTCGTATGGACATGCGAGACGCATTTAACGTTTTGCGGGACGCAATTTTACTATTACAATGCGGTAGCAATTATTTGTTATTGTTATTTTATTTACATTTGTCATTTTGTGTTAGTCATTAGTTTAAATTGCTAGGTCAGCACATATAAACTCAAACACAAAACTTATACATTACTTTAGTTTCGTAAAACATTAGTATCATATGAAAATCGTCATCATTGAGCGGAGCGAAGCGTAGCTCGGTTCTCGGTTCGCTCCGACTCGTATAAATATTAAATAATATAGTCAAAGATAGTGTATAGTGCTCTTTTAACAAATGGCGTTGCAAAATCAATAACGTAATAAAGTTTACATTTACAAAAAAATATATTTTTAGCTACTTTTAAATAATCAGCAGCAGGCCTGACTTGGCCTTTATTTATAACTAGGTGTCCGCGACTTAAAATAAGAATGTAAGACCTACGCCTGCTTACACAGATAATTGATTGGTCTCGTTGCGCTCGACTAGATAGAGCGCTATACAAAAGCAATAGCTCCTAAAATGTGGCAACTTTTTATTGTGGTATGTGTAAAAAATAGTTACTTTTTATCACTTTTTACCCAGTTTTATTATATTTTTACGCAGTTTCACTACGCAAACTGGTATTTTATTATGCCTAAAATTTTATAAAACATTCGGCATACGTGCCGAATGACAGACAGTTTGCAGTGTGACTGGCTCGGGTACGCCGAATTCGGCGTACTATTTTATGCCGCATTTTACAAGTACGACGGCGGTACCTACTCGAGCGCAGCGAGACCAATCATTCATCTATTAATATAGTGTTATTTGACCAACAAAATGACCTACAGATAATTATGGCCGGAAAATAATAAACAGGCGGCAAATATGGTTGGTAACCCAATTAAGCCGACTCGACAACCACCAGTTTTCCCACAAGTGAAAATTTTGGTTCTACTGAACTAATTACATATATATATATATATTGTTTTTAGTTCTACTGAAGTTAGTATGTATAAATATTGTAATTTCATTTGTGGTGAGAAACAAACGTAAAGGATTGCCATTGCAGTCTATCAGTGACAGTCGTTGTTGATGCGTTGCCACTGACGACCGCGTTGTTTTATGGAATTAAATGAATATTCTATTATATTATATTGAAACAGCTACGATTGTGCCAAATAGACAGAATTGAGTAAAGAAAATCAATACTTGTTTTTAAATTTAGATTACATCCAAGGAGGATAGATTACATCTATGAACCAAGAAGTTTAGAATAAACTATAAATAACTGTCAACTTGATCGTTAAAGAAAAGCTGCATTGCAATGCGACCAAATTAAGAATTATTACCTGGAAAACTTATGTCTATATTGAAAATGACAATATTATATCTATCCCTTTCAAACATTCTCTCAGTTGGGTCTTGAATGTGCAGTTAAGTGTGTTGCCGTTTGTACCTATCATTTCAAAATTCAAATTAATTTGAATTTGAAAATACCTATTACTGAGTTCCCACGCTAATACAGCCCTTCACCTTCTCTGATGATGACGTCATAATTATGGACCACCTTTTCCAAAATATGACATAGTTTATTTTATTACTTTAAAATATTACGAATTAAAATAAATACAGTACAAATGAAAATGTTAAAGTTTAATAGTACAGTTTTTAAGGGTATATTGAAAAAAAAAAAAAAATACATGACATATTTAAATGATAAGCCTCTTGGAAAATATATACATCGATCCATGAAGTTTAAATTTTGATCTGACTATTTTTTTTTACCAATTTTCTCTAACACTGTTTCTTCCAAAATCTCACAAATTTATAGCAGAGACTGAGTCACTATTTGAAAAAACAAAAATTTAATATAATACATACGAAAATATTGCATCTTTATAGTATAGTTTCCGCTTAACTTAATTGATGATAGAGAATTTATAGAAGAGCACATTTCCTCCTCTTGTTCGGTTCAGGAGGCTCGAGCGCCGCCAGGATGGCCTCATCGAACACATTCTTCAGACCCTTCTGAAATTTCAAAAACGTGATTGGTTTAAATTTACAATAAATTTAAATAATCTTAATAATTTTAAATAATTTTAATAATCTTTTAATAATTTAATTTAAATATTTAATTAAATTAAAATTTATTTTATTATTATTTACACATATTTATTTTCTTTCTTAATGCTAAATTTTTTTACAATATATATTATATAAAAAACAATAAATATTATAAAAAAACTTAAAACTACACTCTGGTGCAATGAAATCGCACATGTAAAGATTTTTTGAAAAATATTGTTTATTTTTTTTATTTGAAAAGACATATATATTTTTTTTTAAGTGGGATGAAAGGCTATTTCAATACCTATTCAATGATACCATATAAGCGGTAATAAGTTTACCTTACTGCCGAAAAGAGAAGCAAAAACAACAAATACATTTTTATCAGCGGATTTTTGCTTAACTAAAAAGTTCGAAAATTGGGGATTATTAAAAAAAATCACAAAATGTAGTGAAAAAACATTTATTAATAAGAAGTGTTACCCCCTCTTGCCCGAATAACCGCTTGACACCGGTTTTCCATAGACTCTATTAAGTGTTTGACAAAGTCTTGTGGTATGGCTTCCCATTCCTCCTTTAGCGCATTTTGTAGCTCCAGAAGATTGGCTGGAGCAATATTTCTGCCTCTTATTTTTCTTTTTAACTCGTCCCATAAGTGCTCGATCGGATTAAGGTCCGGGCTTCGAGCTGGCCACTCCATCACGGGGATATTTACCTCTTGCAAGTATTGTTGTACTATAGCAGCTGTATGGGGTCTTGCATTGTCATGCATAAAGAGAAAGTTCTCTCCAACAAAACCGCTAAATGGTACGACATGTTCCTGGAGAACTTCCTCAATGTACCGCTGAGATGTCAATCCTCTTGTTTGTCGCCTGATATTGGCCCCCGTGATGAAGACAAGCTCAGTTTTCGCTTCGAGTGAAATGCCTCCCCAGAACATACACGAACCACCGCCGTATGCCACACGTTCTGTGATGCAACACTGGGAGAATCTCTCTGTAGGCCTTCTATAGACCCTTCCTCGACCATCATTGCCGTGAAGACACATCCTGGACTCATCTGAGAACAGGACTGCTCTCCATTGGTCGAGTGTCCAGTGCACATGTTCTTGTGCAAATTGAAGACGGTCGCGGCGGTGAGCTGGTGTTAGATTAGGAGCATTTACTGACCTACGCGCAGTCAGGCCACCTTCGGCAAGTCTTCTTCTAACTGTCCACCGGCTGACTTCCACTTCACGTACCTCTTGAAGGTGTTGTGCAAGATCAACGGCAGTCAGTCGTCGATTTCGCAATGACGTCGTTACGAGAAATCGGTTGTCCCGTTGAGTTGTAGCTCTGGCGCGACCAGATCCTCGTCGCCGTTCATAGCCACCAGTCTCCCGATAGCGCTGGTATACACGACGAACTGAATATCGGCTGATATTCAACTGTCTAGCTACTGCACTCTGGTTCTGGCCTGCTTCAATTAGAGCAACGACTTGAGCGGCTTTTTCCGGAGTAGTATCCATTTTCTTCAGAATGTTGCAACTGTAGTCACTAGGCGTCCTTTCACGTAGAGCGTTGAAATGCAAATGATGACGTTTTACTCAAAACAGGCCTTTTTATACCTGCAATTGCTATCGCAAACTGCAGTGCGCTAAGTAAGCAATTTTGGGGTTTGTTGTTTTTGCTTTCCTTTTCGGCAGTAAGGTAAACTTAACACCGCTTATATGGTATCATTGAATAGGTATTGAAATAACCTTTCATCCTATTGTAAAAAATATGTGACTTTTTAAATAAAAAAAAAATAACACCATATTTTTCAAAAAAATGTTCACATGTGCGATTTCATTGCACCAGAGTGTAGATTGCCGCAGGTAGCGGGGCAAGGCCCAAGCTATCGGTGGTTAGGGCTGCAGAGTGAGGAACCTCCTGACAAATCGTGTCGTGTCAAGAAGTACCGCCCTCTGTATCTGACCCTTGACCCAGCCATCTAGTGAGAGCCTCTTGAGGTGTTGGTCGAGGCTCTTCGCTCGCCGAGAGACCGTTCGCCGATATTATTATTATTATTATTTACATATATTTATTTCATTTCTTAATTTTAAATTTTTTTACAATAATTATATAAAAAACAATAAATATTATAAAAAAACTTAAAACTAGATTGCCGCAGGTAGCGGGGCAAGGCCCAAGCTATCGGTGGTTAGGGCTGCAGAGTGAGGAACCTCCTGACAAATCGTGTCGTGTCAAGAAGTACCGCCCTCTGTATCTGACCCTTGACCCAGCCATCTAGTGAGAGCCTCTTGAGGTGTTGGTCGAGGCTCTTCGCTCGCCGAGAGACCGTTCGCCGATATTATTATTATTATTGTTATTTAATTTAAATTTAAATTTTTAATAATCTGCACCTAACATCAAGTGAGATCGCGGCCAAGCGCTGCCTTGATAAAAAAAACCTACTAGCCGCTCGCTGCAAGCGACTTCGCCCGCGTAACTTTGTTAATTATATGCTAAAACCTTCCTAGAGAACCGCTCTATCCATTAGTGAAAACTGCATTAAAATCCGTTGCGTACTTCTAAAGATCTAAGCATACATAGGGACGGATAGACAGACAGAACGCAACGGAGGACTTTGCCTTATAATATGTTGTGATATGTAGTGACAAAACCTTATTCACAGAAACGAGGGCTTATAGGGCTTATAGCTTATACACACACACACACACATAATCACTTTTGAAAATTCCATCTCCAAAGTTGACCCCGCCGGTAATCGAACCCGGGCCCCCCGATAGGCAAGCACCCTAACGTTGCCACTCATCCGACGGGCTCGTCATACAAAAAAATCACAAGGCATTTTCAAAATTTATCTTTATCTTTTTATCTTTTATATGAAAGATGACATACCTGTGTTAGTGCAGAGCACTCTACATATTTGACAGCCTTCAAATCCTTGGCCAGTTTCTCTCCTTGCTCCGAAGAGATCGGCTTCTGTTTAATCTTGGCGAGCCTCTCCACCATTACGGGATCATCGCGTAGATCTATCTGAGTTCCGACCAGAAGAAACGGTATTTTCTGTTGATGATGCGTTATTTCTGGCACCCACTACAAAAAAAAAAAACCTATAATTGTATTTATGTACCTACCTACAATTGAAACTTTTATTACAAAAGCAGCCTTTGTCACAAAATTTTGTTAAATGAGGTAAAAACGCCATTTTGTGGATAAATTTATAACCTGTTTTATCCTATTATGTACTTGTTTGCGTTTCTTCATAAACATTTTTACTATTTTATTTTCACATTTATTTCAAACTAGCTGGTGCTCGCGACTTCGTCCGCGTGGAATAGTTATATTGGGAATCATTTGGGTATCTCGAACGGTTTTCGCAGCGCACGCAACGGAAGCCCTCAAAGATGAATAATTTTCCCCGTTTTTTTTCCACATTTTCGACTGTTTCTTCGCTCCTATTAGTCGCAACATGATGTTATATAGCCTAAAGCCTTCCTCGATAAATGATCTATCCAACACAAAAAGAATTTTTCAATTCGAACCAGTAGTTCCTGAGATTAGCGCGTTCAAGCAAACAAACAAACAAACTCTTCAGCTTTATAATATTAGTATAGATTTGCATTTTTCTACAGAAATAACCATTGTAGCGTAGCTCCTTCAAATTTAGTCTATATAATTTCTATAAGCTCTTGATTGTTTTACAATATACAAAATATGTTAATTTGTAGCTAATATAATATACAGGAAATTATTAGAAATATGAAATAAAATATAAATAATATATTAAATATGAAATGTGAAAAAGCAACAATTTTGACAATGGTGGTTTTTAAAATAAAGTCTTCAATATATCAATCTGACAGGAATGTTACACATTTTCCTTATTATCAAGTAAATAAATGAAAAAAAAAAACTGAAAACTATATAAAATAAAAATAATAAAACTTTAGTAGTAAAACAATGGATAATTTAAATATAGGTGGTGTATATTATATACATACCTTTTCCTTGACGTTTTCAAAAGAACTCGGGCTCACTACACTGAGGCACACAAGGAAAACGTCCGTCTGTGGATAGCTTAGCGGTCTCAGTCTATCGTAATCTTCCTGACCTTAAAGGGTACAAAATTTATAATCAGTTAATTAAATAATAATCACCATTACATACTTGTAAACATCATTTTGATACAATTTCAATTAATTCAAATTATTAAAATATACTCACAATTTGTTGTATCAATATAATTATTTATTAATAAAGTACCTACACCTATATATACCCACAAGATATTATATTTAATGTTATGGAATGATAATATATATTTTATATTATATGATAAGACATATTTCGCAATCAAAAAATCAAAGGGCAAAACAAGTTGACTTACACCTCATAAATTATTTTTTTATCAATGAAATTGTATGTACTTTCTTATCTTTTCATTTGAGCACTATTTTTGGGTTAAATGTATAATTAACCACACACTCTTTATTTATAGGTATTTTCTTTTAGTTTAACACTTACTCGTATCAATTGATTTAATAACATAATATTATACTAGTATGCTCCAGTAGTCCACATCTCAAAATGTCCACATCGCTAAATGTCCAACTTTAATCTAAATAAATAAATAAATGCTGATTTATATGTTGAAAAGTAAATAATCCGGTTCTATATCAGCATGTCTGAATAGATAGATCTATATACAATTACTAGCTATTGCCCGCGACTTCGTTCGCGTTCAAAATGTTATATAGCCTAAACATTTTTAACGCGTTCAAACAAACAAACTCTTCAGCTTTATAATATTAGTATAGGTTATATGCAAATACATAGATACAATATATAGAGCACAATAAAACTTACCAGCAGTATCAAAGAGGCCCAGTGTGTACGGCTCTCCACCGATTATGACGGTCACAGCGTAATTGTCGAAAACGGTCGGCACATATTCCGAAGGAAACTTGTTTGTAGTGTAACTGATCAAAAGGCAGGTTTTACCGACGGCTCCATCGCCTACCACCACACATTTAATTGTTTGCATCTCGACAGCTTAATCTTAATTTTGATTGTTTTAAAGTTGACGGGTACTTTTGAGTTTGCACTTGCTCGGTACTTGTAGAATATTATAAGTGCGGTGTTCAGAGGTTCACCGCACATAGCATTCTCACTACAGATTGATTACCTGTAACAAACAGCATTAAATATGTCAAATGTTTTCATTATTAACCAATTTAATTAAACAGTTTACAATGCACGCGTTAAATGATAAATAAAAATTATTATTATGTTCTCAATGTATCTCATTTTCCTCCTCCAAAGGCCAAAATGAGGGGGAGACGGATTATTATTATTATTATTATTTACACATATTTATTTATTTACAATATGAATTATATACAAAAACAATAAATATCATAAAAAAACTTAAAACTAGTAAATTTCAAAAACGTGATTGGTTTAAATTTACAATCTTTAAATAATTATAATAATTTTAAATAATTTTAATAATCTTTTAATAATTTAATTTAAATATTTAATTAAATTAAAATTTATTTTATTAATTAATAATTTAATTATTATTTTATTTAATTTATTATTATTATTTAATTTTATTATTATTTACACATATTTATTTTCTTTCTTAATTCTAAATTTTTTTACAATATATATTATATAAAAAACAATAAATATTATAAAAAAACTTAAAACTAGATTGCCGCAGGTAGCGGGGCAAGGCCCAAGTTACCGGTGGTTAGGGCTGCAGAGAGAGGAACCTCCTGACAATTCGTGCCGTGTCAAGAAGTACCGCCTTCTGTATCTGACCCTTGACCCAGCCATCTAGTGAGAGCCTCTTGAGGTGTTGGTCGAGGCTCTTCGCTATAAGACCGTTTGCCGATACGACTATCGGGACGATGATGGTCGAATCAACATCCCACATGGCGGTCACCTCGTGAGCCAAGTCTAAATATTTACTTAGTTTATCTTTTTCGGCTTTCACGAGGTTTTCGTCATGTGGGATAGTGATGTCAACAAGCATCGTCCGGCGTTGAGATCGATCGATAACCACGATGTCAGGCTTATTGGCGACAATAGTCCTGTCCGTGATTATGGATCGATCCCAATAGAGCGTGGCATGACCATTTTCGAGAACGGGCGCAGGCATATATTTGTAATATTATTATTATTATTATTAAGTATGTACTATAATTAAATATGCCAAATGTTTTCATTATTTTTTTTATTTATTTATTAACTCACAACCATCATTACATGCATGCCTAATACAATAGCATACAATTAACAACATCACACAATATTAGCTGAAGTAGGTTTTATTTATTTAACAAAGCACACAGATAGAATACAATCAAATTCGTGAAAGCAAAAATACGTGTGTGTAACAATTAGCCAAATTGCAGTCCTAAATTGCCAGTGCATTTCATGACTAACTTAAATCTAACTAAACACTTATGATAACAATTAAGTAACTAACAACTAACTAACACCCAATTAACAATAATAAATAAAACATAAGTAAGCCTATTTGTTGTTTGTTATTTCTATAGGTGAAAGAATTTTTTAAATCGGTCCAGTAGCTTTTGAGTTTATTCATTACAAACATACAACAATACATTTGTATTTTATATTATTAGTAGGTATAGAATTAAATTTTGATTTTATTACTTTGACATTTTTTTTAACTTATTGTCATTTTTTTCTTATTTGTATAATGCATTTCATTTAGATTTTATTTTTGAAGTTTGTTGTTTGTCGAAGTTATGTAACTAAAAGCTAACCAAAAGTGAATTATGTGTTCAGCTCTAATTGGCTTGCACACTAGACCAAGATTTTGAACGATACGATTAAGTGTGCTAGGCTGTTGCTGTATTATATAAATAAATAAATAAATAATTATAAGTATATCTATTTATATAAAATTCTCATGTCAGTGTTTGTATTGTAACCAAACTCCAACCCCAGAAACGGCTTGACTGATTTTTATGATTTTTTTTTGTGTAGGTATATTCGGAAGGTCTGAGAATAAGTTGTAAAGAATTTTTTATACATTCAATTCAATACTCTGTCCATTTAGCCTTGTAGTGTAGTCTAGTACAATCCCACTTGAGATTGAGAATCGCCGATGCAAATGATGTAAATGAAGCGTTTCATTGATTCGACTCTTTGAGCTGATTCAGATACAAATTAAGTTTTTGCCACCACTAAAGTACATAATCCACTTTACAAATTTAATTATTTTGTCTAACTAAGTAGTTGATAAAGTTTCCGGTTCCGGTTTTCAAATTGTAAGTAGGTAAACATTGCTAAACATTGAACGCGAGAGGTGCAAAGAAAATCGAAAGAAAATATGTACCTAATAGTTTAATACCTTATTTGGAAAAAGCAAGTTGAAAAACTGATAAAGTTAACACAAACAATACAACATAAACAAATAGAAAACTGTGCAATTAAAGTAAAGTAATTATTATCAAAAAACACGAGTTTTTAAATTAAGAAAATAATAAACAAAATAAGTGTCAATTTGTCAAATTTGTGGATTGTCACAGATTATCAATTTACACAGACCATGGAAAGAGCTAATTAATGTGAGCTAATGATACCACAGAGTAAAAGCTAACTGTTGCGGAGTTGTCATGTCAGTGAAAAATAATTCCAACAAAACAAACGTTCCGTTTCACTTTACATAAATAAGTGGTCTGAGGGGCCTAGTGCGAGTTTTATTCTATCAAACTCATCGAACGCGTAAACGTCAATTTGTATTAGACTGAAATAGTGCTACACATTAGCCACCAGGTGGCGCTGCTTCATTCCCATATACAAATTGACGTTTACAGCAATGAAAATATCAGGCGTTATATTTGATATTGCTTACTAGCTGGTGCCCGCGAATTCGCCCATAGAGTAACTTATAATATATAGGGAAATAGAGACTTATCTTGGCTGTCTAAACGGGTAACAGCTTTGTGACGCCATCTGTATATTGTATCCAGAACTAACACGTATGCGTCACAGAATAGGGTGGTAGTTATTTCATTATTTATTAATTGTCCTATAACAAATATGGGAATAATGCAATGAAACAAGTAGTAAAATTTAAAATTTATTTATTTCTTACTTTTAGGAATAATAATGCGATTCTTTGTTATGGTGTTTATTCTTTGAACTTCTTCACATCTATATCATCAGGATACCAATACATTAACAGAACAAAAAGCACATAGACATCCTATATTCAGTTAATATCCATAGTACAAGATACGGCCGTAAGAATATGTACCAATCGAGGATTAAATAAACACTTTTTTGTCGGAGCGGAGCCCGATATGTCCACAAAAATAATAAGAGTTCTATCTCAATTTGTGCACTACACCATCACTACACTACACTATCGAACCAAACCGCAGGAGCAGAACTCAACTCAACGGACGAAAAACCAACACAAAACACGGAAAAATATGCAAATTGCAGTAAAATTGGGACAAGAAAAACGACGCGTACGCTGTTCTTTAAACAGACATTTTGTTAGTCATGTTAGTGTTGCTAGTACAAGAACTATAATATATACCCAGCATGTACGGAAAAAAATCACTATATTAGATTAAAACACAAGTATTCTAAATCAAATACGACAAAACCATGAAGCTATCTTTATCTATAGCTTCATGCATAAAACAATACCGAAACGGTACCATAAATATAAAATAGGTAATCGAAAGTATAAAATTTAATATTACAATAGGTTATTATTGTTAACAACACGATGATATTTTAAATAAATAAAAAACGACTCCAGCATAGAATTGGACCGGCGCATTATGAAAAAGAAAGTAATGACTATTCTACCAAAATTTACCAATTTTATTGGTAAGTTTTATCATACGTTATATAGCAATTATAAATTATTCATAAAAAGCGACATCTACCTGATCATGCTCGAACTTAAATTATCTTAATTTAATAAAGCTGAAAGTGCTGCAATCTATTAATTGAATCTTGAACGATTTTTTGTTACACTACATCGTGTTCTAAGATAGTAGGCTCTGAATTCGCCTTCCTCGAAAAATGGACTATCCAACACAAAAAGATTAACGCGTTCAACCAAACAAACACTTTAGCTTTATAATATTAGTGTAAGTAGATATATTTTTAATTTTTCATCGCGGACGAAGTCGTGGGCACCAGCTAGTGTGTATACAAAATAAACACTTGCCTTACAGTAATGTGCCGGAACCTATGGTGCTGTCGCTGGTCGGTAACAAAAATGATTTGGACTCGACCAGAGTAGTTTCATACGCTGAGGCGACCCAATACGCGTCCGCCATCGGAGCCCTATACTGCGAGACCTCAGCCCTACACAACCAGGTGAGTGAGTTCACAAGTATATAGAAAAACACTAGCTGGTGCCCGCGACTTGGTCCGCGTAGGTAAATATCTTGTGGATGGATTTCTTTTGCTGCGCTGTACCATGTGTCCTGCGCACAAAAACTTAGACTAAAGTTACTGATCCACCGGCTCATGTCGGTAACTTTCGTCCGTCTACGGGTCTCCTCATTTCTGATTCGATCTCTTTTGTTGTATACCCTCGCATATTAAGCTTTTCAGAAACATGATCTCTGACCACGGGCCTCGCAATGATGAAAGCAATCGAGTTGAGTATTTGTTTGATGGTTCCAGGGTATAGAGCAAGTGTTCGTGAGTACAGCAACGTCACTGCTGAAGCTTTCCACCACCAGCCTCATGTCTTCCCTCAGGATGTACGACTCCATGGAGGCTGACGGAGACGCAATACCAACAGGTTCATTTGGTTTAATTATTCAGTTAATTTCTTTTAATTATTTGGTTGATTTGGTTTAATTATGGGTTTAATGATTGATTTAATTTACACGAAGAATTTAGTGACGATTTTTGAGGGGATTAGGGTAATTTTTTTTTATGCTTGCAGGTACTCCGACAGAAGAGGAAGCAACTCATACAGGGAAAATAGAACTACCCGCGTGGAGCATAGAGAGTATAGCTCATGGGGAAATGCAGAAGAGCATGTGCTGCTAGCTTAGCGCCAGCACCCGGATTTTGACGATTTTTCCAACATCTCTACGGTTAATTAGATCTATCGAAGACGCCAAATAACTAGTCCAACAACATTAACTGTGCCAAATTGGGTAGTTCTAATTAACTGTTCGATTTTAACTTGTCAAATTGACTATTGACTAGGACTTAGTCGTTGACGAAAAGTTTTTGATATGACCAAGTTTAGTGGAGTTGACTCTTGACTAAGGTTTGGTCGTTGAGACTTAAGTCATTGACTTAGATCTGTCGACAAGTAAGTAATAGTTAATTAGAACTTGGTATACTTATTAACTATTGGATTCTAACTGGTCAAATTGACTATAATTCAGTCGTTAACTATAAGTCTTTGATATTACCAAGTGAAATTGGTCCTTGACTTGACTGAAGTTTGGTAAGCAGTTGAGACTTAAGTTGACTAATATTTCACTATTCCTTAGTTGAATTGGTTCTCATTGACTGAGCAATAGTTAGCTACAACTAGCTATTCGTTCTCATTGACTAAGATTGGGACTGTAAAATGGACTTTAAAATTCCTAATTAAATTGTTACTTCTTCACTAAAACTTAGTCTTTGACTAAAAACTCAAACTCATTTATGTTACTAAAGAAGAGGGTACAATTTTGATAGTAATGACGATTAAAATGTTGACAATAAGGTACGACTAAAATACTAAATACCTACTTATAGTAAATACTATCGGTCTTACTACAAAAGATTCAGTAAGCACTGTTCAAACACATGCTTAGTTAGACAAGCATTAAGCATTTAAGCATTGGTCAGCGAGCGTTTAAAATGTCCCTACCACAAAACCTTATTTAGCGCTTGTTTCGGTAGACAGTGTTAAAGTACTTGAATGTTATTGAATTATGGCAACCTTGGCAAACATTCATTCAGTCACTCGCCCTGCATTCATGTCGTTTTCATTTTACGCAGATCTGATAGGCGTATAATGATGAATTTTGGTTTTCACAAGCTATTATTACGGACTATATTAATGATATCAGCAAATTATAAGATTGGAATAAGTAATAAATTACAACAAATACATTAGATTATTTATAAAATTTCGTAATACCAAAAAATATTGAGCATAATGGAACATAACTAACACTGACGTAATTGTCAAATGTGGTCAAATGTAAAGTTTGATTTGTTAAAATTGTTAAATAAATTTTTTATTCGAGGATCCATCTCTAGCATCACATGGTAGATCATCCTTTATTAAATATTCGAATGGATTAATTCTCTCACGATGTATTCTATCTCAAAAATTATCCATTTAATCCATATCCTCCATGTCAATTAAATTTAAAATATCCATACTCATTTATAAAATCAAAAGAAATCTTTAATATTAACTATTAAGTATACGCAAAAGAAATTTGACACAATACGTCAGAGGAAGAGAGGCCGTTAACTGGATAGACTCTCGTTAAACTAGCATATGGCGGTGGTTAAATTTAAATAATGCTCAAGCATTGTTAAACCCTAAACAATGCCTAGACACTCTTTTGTAGTAAAGTTTTTTTTTAACACGTGTTTTAAGCCTGATTAAAGTGTGTTTAATGTTTTTGTAGTAAGACCGTATAAGTTTAGTCTAAATAGACTAAATGAGTCACAGCGACGAGGGAAATTCTGGTGTGCAAAAAGCCAAAATTGATCTTCCTTTTGAAGCACTTATTCTTTAAGCATTTGTGCTTGTATTCAAAAATAAAATGTCTTCACTTAGAGAAAACGTCATAAATTTTTAGTACTAGTACATTAAATGAACGATTGCTCACACATTTATGCAAATAATTATTATAATAATGAAAGAATCGTGGCCTTAATTGATAGCCTTGTTTTCGTCTACATATATTATATTATATTATGTCACAAACATAGTTTTTTTTAAGTGTTTTAAGAATTGAAAATCGTAAAAAAATGAATTGATAATTTAGAAATTATACCAAAAAACAGTTTAGAGTTAGTTATTTAGTAATTTGCCAGTTTAGTTTATTTATGAGCTTAAAAAGCTTTTAATGTTATGCTAATATTTTCTATCATATCATAAATAATTATAGCACCCTGCTTGCTTTTTAGACACTTGTGCATTTAAAAAGAGGTATTTTAATAGAATAACTATATTATTATTACGATAATAAAGAGAGCTTTAAAATTGTGTAAGTTTTGATAAAAAATATATATTGT
Source organism: Synanthedon tipuliformis (assembly GCA_947623395.1). Taxonomy (NCBI): domain Eukaryota; kingdom Metazoa; phylum Arthropoda; class Insecta; order Lepidoptera; family Sesiidae; genus Synanthedon; species Synanthedon tipuliformis. The sequence goes on along the minus strand of OX392434.1, from coordinate 814,078 downwards.
ATTGTACAATAAAAAAATAAAAAAATTGTTATTTCCAAAGTTTACTAAGAAATTAATACTTATTGAGGTACTTATTATTTTAAATACTTGCCAGTTTTTTATATAAAGCTATTTTAAGATGTTTTTGAAATTTTATTGTAAATATAAATGATTATTGTGATATTAATAAATATTTTTAACAAATAAATTGTTTTTATTTGACTAAATTTTTGTTCATAACTTTGTTAGGACATAACACGACGCCATCTAGCGACAAACTGAAAAAATGGTCCAACAATTAAATAAAGGTTCTAAAAGTGGCCACAATGGCGCTACTATAGCTTCTATCTGTCTTACTCACTGCAATAACGGTTCTAAAAGTGGCCACAATGGCACTAGTATAGCATATATTCTATCTTTGTCCAATTTACTCAACAATGCTACACTAGCGCCATCTGGGACTACTTTTTAACCCTCCGCTTGACTTTGTAGGTGTCGAGCCCTTAACTCGATTTTTTTAAGAGAAATTATTAAAAATAAACATTAAACAAGTAGAGAAACATGTCGTTTATATCCGGCTCTGGCGAAATGGGACACAAAAATAATTGTCGGATAAATCCGACTAAAGGTTAAGCAGTTTGCACACTATTCAATTTTAGGAAATCGGAATATGTAATCGCAGTTAGAACAGATTGGATCCAATTTAGATTCTACTATCTATTTTCAACTCTATTTCTTCGACTTAGGAATCAATTTAGTGTAGTGTGATCACTAAGTTCACTACTTAGGTTCCTAAATTGGTTTCCTACAAATTGAAAAGTATAATAACTGCTTTATACATAGTCGGCCCTCCTTACCTCTCCCCTCCATAAGTTGGAAGTATTTTTGGCAGCAGTCGCCAGTCGCCAATGTAAACTTACCTTTATAAGGCTCTACCAATTTAAACGAAATAAAACAAAAGTATAAACACATCATTTTATTATAACAATTTAATTAAAATTAAAATGACAACACTGGAATAGATTTCATTTCAATTAAGGCACTCATTATAATAATATAATATTGAATCTATATTATTAACATTACTTTTTATGTATAATAAATAAATAAATATCAATATATTCCATTATTTATAAATAATGAAGGTTCTTTAATAAATTCTTGAAAATAGTTTTATTTTACAACCATATTTTTATTTATCTAATCTATTATTAATATTTATTAATATATTTATTTCGAGCATATTTTTGTAAAACAACAAAAAAAAACCAAGTCAGTCTAATGCTGTTAACGGACGTTAACCGTTAATCAACAGTTAATTAACTGTAGTTAACGTTAATCTACATGTATGTAAAAGCTCGATACTTTTAATTTTTACTAAAATTTAACACAGCACTATTGCACAACAAACCCTGTTCATTTTTAATACTTATCACCTATTTATTCATATATATGTATGTATGTAGGTATATTAATGTGTGTGTGTGTGTGTGTGTGTGTGTGTGACGTCATGTAATTTGACGTCACACGTCAAAAGTTATGACGTGTTGGTGACGTCATAGTATTGAATGTCAACCGATATAAGTAAATAAATTCTTACTATGGAAGGAAACTTTAGCTAGCGTACTATTTAAAACAGCACAAGTGCTGCTCTGTGTTTAGAATTATAAATAATAATGACAATTTATTGATACGTAGTATATTGTGTTTTGAATTAAAACAATTAACTGTCATGTCTCTGCATTATTAATTATTATAATTAAATTATTATTATCTTAATATAAAAATGTTGTAACGAATAAACACAAAAACTAGTGGACTGATTTTGAAAATTCTTTCACCTATATAAAAAGTTAAGTTATCAGCGTGTAAACTAGGCTTTCTTTTATAAAGTTACGCGGACCAAGTCGCGTGCAACTGCAAGTATTTTACAAAATACATGTATTAGACGATCTTTAAAAAATTACTCCTAACTGTAATATTTTTAACAAACATTAAATTTATCAAAGAAAAAACCATTGTGACCATTGAAGTACTACAACTATGGAATTTGCTTCACAAATGCCAAAGCGGCACACGTCAAGTACGCCTAAAACTCAATCATGGTGTGAGTCAATGGTGTGAAAGGTATTATAGTAACGACCACCTTCTGCTATTCATTTTAAACTCTAATGCGTTGACGTAAAGTCGCATTTTTTTTATACGACATACGTTCGGTTGGTTTTTGAATGACAGATGACTGAGTTGTATGCTCTACTCTTAATAATATGTCATTTTTAAATGTTCCATAAAGTTTCTAGAGTGGACTTGACTTGACTTGACTTGACTTGACTTGACTTGACTGCTTTGGACTTGATGGACTTGTTTTGGAAAAGTAAGAAAAATTAAGACTTTACTGGACTTGACTTGACAGACTCGGGATCTGCTACTTTTGATTTTAATTTCAATTTTGGCTTTTTTATTTAAAAAAATAGGCTATATTACAAATTGCTATTTTTACTAATCACACTGGCAAAATCATCGGAGAAGATCCGATGGAGCCAATACATTAAAAGAGAAGAAGAAGAAGAAGAAGAAGAAGAGAGTTCCTTCCTAGTGTTTTGTGTGGCGTGCGAAATCCATACTTGCAGTAAAGTCGAGATAAGAAAAGATTCGTCACCTTAAAGTCGAAATTTGCTTGTAATTATTCCATTTCAAAATTTCATCTCAAACTTCTGTCAGTTGTTCTCCTGACAAGTTTTAGTTTCAAAAGGTACTAAGAGTCTATAATTATGACATGATAAAGGAATCAATTTGAAAACTGACGAAGGTTTTCGTACCCCGACTGTACATAATTTACTAAAACTAGACAATTAATTAATTAATTAGGTATCCCCATTCCTCGTATACTGATATATTGGCTATTCTTATTATACGAGTACTGTTTTGAAATTGAATAATTTATGACATCTGTATATTTTTTCAAAAAAATAATTTTTTTCACTATTTGAAAACTCAATTTTTTTTTTTTTTTCACTTTTTCCAGTTATCTGTAATCTCGAATATCTAACACGATTTTATTATAGTTAACATTTTTTTCAAAACGTATTTTTTTTTTGTAGTAGATTTATGATTGCGACACATCTCCCAGACGATTGCTTAAATAAAAAAAATAAAAAAATCTACAACTCATCCTTGGGTAACTCGTTGTCCGGGACCTCGTCGTAATCTTCCGACACGTCTGGCATGTCTGGCATTTGTGGCATAGCAGACATATCGGGCATTTGGTGTCCCATATTGAAACCGTACGGGTCGGATCCGTGTATCTGGAAACACATTGGCGACTCTGTCATTATTAATGTCCAAATCTGTCTGTCTGTTTGTCTGTCTGTTACCTTTTCACGCTTAAACTACTCGGCTAGTCATCATGAAAACTTTCATATACCTACACGTTCTCAGAAATGTAGGAAAGGACATACTTAGGGAAATCTCAGAAATCAGAAATCCATAAAAAAAGTGCTGTTCCCGAAAAGAACTAGCTGTTTCATGCGACTTCGTCCGCGTTCTGGATGAAATGTACCCTATGTCGTTTCTGGTGTCCGAGATCAGACAACGTGTATGCAAAATTTCATGGTGATCGGTTCAGTAGTTTTTGTGTGAATGCGTAACAAACAAACAAACTCACATTCACATTTATAAATATTAATAAAAGAATTGGTCACCACTGTCGCGTGGCGGCGCCACTATCGTCACAGCGATAACGAAGTCAGGCGTTATTATATTACTCAATGTGAAAGTAACACTGTCTGTCTGTCTGTCTGCTGTTACCTTTTCATTTTTCACGGCTAAACTACTCAACAGATAATCGTGAAATTTTGCATACACATTGTCAGCTGAACAGGAAAGGAGATAGGGTACCTTTCATCCAGAAAAAAAAGTAGGTAAACTGTTTCCGAGTGATCGTCTAAAAATATTTAAAAGTGTCGGTCGTTAAGTATATTACTTGTAAATGATATTTTTTTAAGGTGTTTTATTTTTTATTTTTATAACGCGAACAAAGCCGCGGGCACCAGCTATTAATAATCTTATTATAAGTTTGAAGGTTTGTGAAAATCTTTTGACCTAAATTCAATATTGTTATGTAAAGAACTGTCGGTCGTCCCAACTTGGGGCTGATGTAATGATATGATGATATGATGATGATGATGAATATGATGATACGCCATTCTCACCTTGATATATTCCTTTTCCATTTCTTGGGTCCACGTTGTGTCCGTCTCATCGGGCAACATCCACTCCTCGCAGTACTTCGTGTGATCGAAGCAGATCTGTAAACATTTCGTATGGCAAATATTGAAATTTATTTATTTCATGTGTTATTTATTATTTATGGATAACTTTCTCTTATTTATAATAAATAGAATTTCCATGTTTATCTGGTAAGTAATAAGATAAACATTCCTATGTGTCTTTATATCACTTCCTCGTGGGATTTAAATTAAAATATATATAAAAAAAAAATCTCTTCACAATACTAGCGTAGATAGTGGATTAATAGAAGAAAATTATGAAATATTTTAGAAAAATTAGTAATATATCATATCATATTATATGATCATACTAAAATTCAACAATTCAACAATAATTGATTATTTAGTAATTAAAATTTTAGGGATAACGTGGTCTTATTTAAATAGAATTTCCTTGTTTATCTAGTACAAAATAAGAGAAACATTCCTATGTGTCTTTATATCACTTCCTAGTGGGATGATACTAGTAGTAAATTGGTTTACTAAGCAGACGGATTGCTTAGTAAACCGATTTTCTTAACATACATTTCATTCTGGCTTCTCTTGTTAATAAAATGTATGAAAGATCGTGTACATGGGCAACGTTTGACAAATTGACGACACATTTGGTCTAGTCTAGTGGCTAGTAACTCTAGTTGTTAACCAAACGGTCGCGGGTTCGAATCCCGCTAGGGGAAAATGTTTATGTGTTAACATTTTACCTTTGCACCTGAGTCATGGATGTTTTGAATTTATAATATATATGTATTTACAAAAAAGAAGTAATCTTATGTAGTATATCAACTGTCTGGTATCCATAATACAAGCATTAAGTTGCTTACTTTGGAATTAGATGGTGCTGTGTGGTGGAATTTGTGGAATATATTTATTTATTTATTTAAATTTTGATATACAAATTTAGAGACAAGACAAAAGTTTTCAACTGACATGACCGTGTTGCCATTATAATGGCTATTGAAATGAAACTTGGTCTTTTACTATGAGCCTAGTGAGAAAGCTCAACGAGCTTTGGATATTAGAGGCTTTGGCTATCATTTTTGTGAAAAAAAAAAAAAAAAGTGGCATGAGACTGTAGTGAAGTTGAAATTGTGTGGTGTAGTGTAGTTGAAGTATAGTGCAATAAAATATATCTCTGTGACTTACATCTCTTTCAGCGTCGGGCATTATGTCATCGTGCGCTCTGTTCTTGTAGAGAGCTGTTATTTCATCTTCGTTATCTTCAAACATCCGTTCGCACTAAAAATCACTACATAGTATATAACAAAGTCGCTTCCTGCTGTCTGTCTGTCTGTCTGTCTGTCTGTCCCTATGTATGCTTAGATCTTTAAAACTACGCAACGGATTTTAATGCGGTTTTCTTTCACTAATCGATAGAGTGGTTCTCGCCCGTGATTAGTTACATGATTAGTTAATTCTTCCATCGGACACACAGACGTACAAATAATTGTTACCATCCTCATCTTGGTGAAATCCCTCTTTTTCGTACCAAGCGCTTTAAAACATCCTTTATAATGCGTACTGCCAAGATTTTGAAAATATATGAAAATCGATTTATAGGGCTAAAGAAGGTCTAATAATATAAATAGAGCATATCAGGCAGTGCGACACTTATAAATGTGTTAGAAAGAGAAAGAAAGAAAAAAATATATTTGGTAATTATATTGTATGTACTACATTGTAAATTATTGATATTTTGTAGGTAAGTAAGTATATTAATTTTATCTCCATTTTGTGACAGCATAAATATATCTGCGTCGCATAAACTGACACATAAGTCGACTGAACGGGTCTTAAATGTCTTAAATTATTTAACGATGAAAAGATACATCCAATTAGGAATAATCCTGTAATGATGTACCATATGTGTTATATTGTAAATAAAAATAACAATCAAAAATCAAAATTAAACGCTCCCAGTAGGTAAAAATATACCGGCAGCCATTAGTTACAGAGAACCTGTAACTAATTTTTGAAACCTTAAAAGAGAGATTATATCACTATACACTCACATAATACTCCAAACTTTTGTTCAAATCATCATCCGTGACGAACTTGGTCTTCGAGAACTCCGGATTCATGGTGCCTTCGCTGGTGGTCAGTTGCATTATGGCCAGTTTGCCAGTCGCTTTGTAGTAAACTCTCACGTAATCGTCCATTTTCTTACCTACAAATAAATTATTTCATATAAAATATATAGGTATCATTTTACATAAAATTCTTCTTCACATCTGAAATCATTTTCCTTCAAAGTGCCAAAAATTCAGAACAAAGTCAAGCAGCCTGCTGTTCCAGTTGGTGCATCTTCAGGGCATCTTGTTCATCTCTCTAGAGAGAGAGAGAGAGAGAGAAAAAGAAAGAGAGAGAGAGAAAGAGAGAGAAAAAGAAACTTGAAGTTGGTTGTATATTATTAAGTACCATTAAGAAGCTATTTCAATATATTTTTTTGTCTTCCCTAAGCCCCCTTTACGCAATGCACATCATAATAATATGATAACTATAATGAGAAATTTTTGATGACTTTTATAGACAAATTTTTGATGCGTTTTGAAAAAAAAAAATACAAAATATTACTCCATGCTAATGTAAATTTGTATATAGTTAAAAGTTTCTGAGTTTATCCATTTATAAACATATAAAAATTTAAATGATAATAGTGATTAATAGAAGAAAATTTAAAATATTTTAGAAAAATTAGTAATATGATACGATCATGCTAAAATTTTAAGCCACCATCTGTATTAAACAATTACCTGATTACTTAGTAATTAAAATTTAAGGGTTCTCTCTACAGGCTCTGGTGCTAGAATTACAAAAACTTACATATTTCATCGATGAGCTCAGATATATAGACCGCAGAACGATGCGCGGGCACCTTGTCTTGCATGGTGTTGCCGCTTGCGTCCATTCTGAAGTTGCCAACCTGGAAAATTGGGGGACATCATTTCATTTATGGTTGCATAGGATGTAGATGTCCTGAAAGGACATAATAATATGCTAAGGCAACCTACAGGAAAATGAAAAAGCTAACTGTGTGCACTAGAACGAAAAGTATTTATCAAATATTATATTTCTGTATTTATCAGATATTATATTAAATTTATTATTGAATCAAATCGAAATATTTAACTATTTATCAATTAGGTTTCTCCAAGAAACTCTTATGATCGTCCTTATATACATTTTTTTTAATTTTTTGAGATGTAAGACATTGAATATTTTTCTTTTTGAAATACAAAACAATTATGAATTTTTATTAAGTATATTATAGAAATATTGAATCAAACAATACCTATAGCTGCTATAAGCCTATATAATATATATATAGGTTATAAAATTTCAGTTAGACCATTTATGAGTCATTAAGAACAAAATTTTCTGGAATTAAAATACAGCTATTTCTTTACTGGCTTCATAGTATTGCTGAGAAATTTCTTCAACTAAATTAAGTATACATTCATTAAACTGTTATAATCGTTAATTTAATTTTGATTATCTTTTATCAGGGATTAAATATAGATAAAATAAAATGTAGTATGTAATTATAAAAATGTGAATTTACACATGAAAAAAATAAGATAGAAAACTTACGTCAATTTTCTTCCATTTATCAACACTTAATACAGCCTTGTTTAATTCCTCAAAGGTCATCCGACACACTGAAATTATACAATTCATTTATTAATAAACAACAAAACGTAAAATCAGAAAATATGTAGTTACAAACGTGAATCACCTAAACATTTCAAGTTTTTTGGGTCAATTTTTGCTGCGACCACAGCAAAAAGAATTGCAAAAATTAAGAAATTTAAATTAAATTTCATTTTATAAAGAAACTGATATTTCGGTATGAAAAATATGAACAATTTGTGTGAAAAACTCAATAAAAATGCGGAAACCTTCTAGCTCGACGTGTAACAAAAGTTTGGTTTATCTTATTGTCATGTCAAAATTGTCAAATACACGCACTCTTTGATTATTGGTCCATTTTGAAGAATACAAACTTTTTTTATTGCTTCTTAATTTCTATTGGCTTGTCATTATCTTTAATTATCCGACTAATTTAAAAAATAGCCTCTGTCATGGACAAAATGTCAATATTTAAGACAATCCGATTTGGCAATGTAACTGAAATAGACTTCCTTTTTTATGAATCTTTTAAAATGTAGCGTATATTGTAAAAAATATTTGTTTAAAATATTGTCACTATTTATTATAACAATTAAATTTAAATAAATATACCACAATACATCATTCAGGAGACGCTTCACGAAATTGTTACAACTTGTATTTTGTATTATAGTCAGAACAGAAGTCAATACAAAGACTATTCACTTGTATTTTGAAAAAAGGCAAGAAATTTTCAAACTAACATTATTATAGGATATTAAATAAATATTTTTAAATAAACATTAAAAACTACAGAGTATAAAATGTGTGTTGACTTTATTCAAAATAAAAGTAGTTATATGCAATGACTCGATTGCCGCCCGTTCTCCAGTTTTCCGCCCGCCACCCCGCCACCCCACCTCCTCTGCCCCAAAACCAACAGAGGCAGCGACACTCGCTCGACAGTTCGCGTTTGGTGTAACTGCGCGGAAGACGTTTTGTTTTAGTAATGTTCAATCATTTTGTGCATATCAAATTTATCAAGATTCTTAAAATACCTTGATTTTCTTGACTGCACTCACAAGAAGTGAAGTTCCAGTGATTTTCGTAAACAAAGAAGAACGTTTCAATTAAAAATACAGGTAAGTTGACTGGGTTGTCAGATTGCGTCTTTTACATTTCACAGCTTATTTTATCAATGTTTAAATAATATGTGAATTGTGTAATTGATTTGGTTTATATTTAAACTGTTCCATCATATTGAAATCTCAAAATGTAATAGTTTACCTACCTACCTATTAAAAACATATCCATCTGTTTCCTAAAGTATCCTAATACGTAGATTAGAATAGATACTTCCAAGTCCTATTGAATACTTATTGATAATGCAAAGTCGTGCATCGTTCAGAGTATTGCAATTTTGATAGTGTAGATAGGCATTATTGCTCTCTACTCTTCACTCGAGTTGGCAACGCGCTGTCCAGTTAGAAGTGTAGATGAAAAATGAAAAGTTATTATCCTAAACCGGCATTTCCCTTTGTTTTCTGTGTGTAATAGGCCCTTTGTCCTTCGATAGGGAGCGCTGGGTGCGCCGTGGTAAAGGATTATGGACTCTAGAATATAATACAGTATGATATGATGTTATACATTCGTCGTCCGCTCGCGTCGTTTCCATAGTGGCTGTGTTGGTGCGTATATACGTGGAGGACGTCAATGTAGTCGTGATGTAGTTTGTTTATAATTGCGGTCGATGCAAACAGGGCACTATAGCTATGGTGCGTAAGGCGCATAATGGAATGTAGGTCGGCGTTGTCTATCGATCTCTGCGGTGGCCAATGGCATATGTCAGCGCGGTCCTGCGCGGCCGCGCCTCACCCCGCTCTGCTCCGGTGAAAGCCGGGTTCTCGTTCGCCCGGTACTTACCTACTATACACTACACTCATCTATCTACCTATCTATCTATATTATCTTATCATATCACTTGTTACGACGCACAATGGCTGCCCCTCCGCCCATTGCGTTTGCCCTGTCGAAGCCTAATAGATGTCGCATTTGTAATACATACAACCACAACACTCACTATGAGATTTCTGAAAGTGGGAGATATGAATGTTTTGTTGAGATCTGTTTATTCTGTTTGTCGACCTCCGGCGTCACGACGTGCGCGGGGGGGAGGGGAGCCAGAAATAGAAGTGCCGATTGGAAACGACGGCGACGTGGCAACGTCGCGCTAGCCGTTCTACCTCAGTGTCGGTTCAAAATGGCGGTTGTGCGTGATCGATACGGTGGAATTTGCTTAAAAATGACCGAATTTGTGATGTATCTGGTTGTGGGTCGGCCCGAGCGTCGCCCTGCGACCTCAGGTCGTGCGCTGAGCACCCGACGCCGGCTCCCGACCCGCTCAACGTACGTATCTCAACCCATATTGCGCCGACACTTCAATCACACTTGGAGCTCCCACATAAGTACTTAGTTATGGATCTGCCATGCAAAACTTCTTTGTGTGCTTGTAACCGCACTGTCCTACCAATATTGCATACGTATTCATAACTATAAGTTCCAAAATTTCGCTAGCCAATACAGAATGCAATGACTCGTAAGTAGGTAATTTTTTTACAGGTGATTACGTAATTGATACTTGCTGTACTGTTAGGAAATATATTCTTTAATTTCAGTAAGGCGTTTTTCCTATATAAATATGTAATAGGTTATTATATATATTTACAATTTATTGTATATTGAAACCGGTGGTCGAATTAACTCATCATTCGAGAGTTGCATCTGATAAATTAAAACAAGATGGCGGCGGTACTTGTAAAATTAAGACGCAGAAGCCCGATCGGAATGTTGGCAACGTCGCGCAGCGCTGTTTAGTAATTGCGAGCAGTCACTTGCTCGATAAGAAGTTTCAAGGCTAAACATTTCGTATCCTCTGTTTGTAACAATGGATAAAAATAAGATTTAATTTTGATCTGCTACCTGTCCAAATATAAATTAATCAGATTGGTTTAAATTTTCTTTTTAGAAAGATAACTCATACGTTTATCTTTATTTACAGTCACCCCTCTCGTAACGCAGCTCGTGAGTAAAATACTAATACGAACCAACGATCACTCACAGCTAGCTACTTGCTTTATTTTTTTATAGTTACATAGGTATATAGGTATATGCCTAGGTTAGTGATACAAAGCTGTTTACGTCATTTTTAAATGTTAGAACCTTGTCGTCGTTGCATATTCATGAAGGACAATTTGAGAAAACGAACGATTTCTATATCACAAAACAAGCAAAAGTGCCTAAGCGTTGTTTACGTATATAATAAAGTAAATCTCACATCTATTTATTACCCGTCATGTATTATTTTTAGGGTGAATAACAACCGCGGGGTGTGTTGCAACTTGCAACCCTTTTAGAAAAAGAAAACCAAAATATTCAAATTGTTATCGTACCCTATGAAAAGAACATAAAGAAAGGTCTTTTTAAAGGTTTTGTTTTTTCTCCTCGAAAGTGTTGCAATTGCAATACGGGGTGTATTCATCCGAAGATTGCCGATATAGGCTTAAATTATGAAAAATGAAGATTTAAGAAAACATTCTCATATTTTTATTAATATTTTAAATTCTCTAGACTTTTTTAGGTCAATGTTATCTTACGTCAAAGTTTATATAATACTACGACAGATGTCGCTAGTTACAATAACATTCGTCAGGAACTTCATTACATCCTTATAGTTAGGTCATCATCTCGGCCGCAGGACGTCCACTGCTGGACATAGGTCTCCCCCATAAATTTCCAATAGGACCGGTCAGAAGCAGCCTGGATCCCATCGTTGACCTGCGGCCTTTATTAGGACGTCCTACGCTGCGCTGGTCCGTGGCCTTCACTCGAGAACCTTCCCGAGTTCCTTACCTTACCCAACATATAGTTAGGTACATGCTATAATTAAAAATTATAAACTAACCCCTGACTTTATATTGAGCCTAAACGCGCTATATCTTCTGTAAGTTGTTGAGGATTTAGTTATCCCGAAAACCACTTGATGCATCATCAGGTCAAGCCACCGAAATAAAGTATACCTAATTTCACATCAATCGAACCTGTGGAAGTTAATAAGATCTCTTCGTCAACTACAAGATGAGCTGATGATCTTTAAACGCCTGAACAGATCTTCGTAAATTATAGCTAAGAACCATTTCGATCATGTTAGCTGTCAAACGAATTAAAAAAAAAAACTGGTTAAAATCACCTGATCCTTTAGGAGCTGCGATACCACAGACCAGACACACAGGTTTCAAACTTATAACACCACTCTTGGCCATCGGGTGTTAAAAAAGGCCTAGCTAGAATTATGGACATATTTATTGCACTGGTCACTTTCAGAAACACAAATTACGCTTAAATTGATTCATCATCTCAGCCGCAGGCCGTCTACTGCTGGACATAGGCCCCCATAACTTTCCAATAGGACCGGTCAGAAGCAGAAGTCAAATTGATTAAATAACGAATTTAAAAACAAGATAATATAATAATATGCGCTGCCTGCCTCATGCCTGTTAGGAATTTGTTTATAGCTCGCTTGAAGAGGCCCATATTGTAGATAGGTGGAAACATAGACTGACGGTCCACTTGATGGTAGGTGGTTACCGACGCCTAAGGACACAAGCAACACCAGGAGGTTGCTAGTGCGCTGCCTACCCGGTAGGAATTTTGTTACAGCTTGCTTGAAGAAGCCGCCCATATTGTAGCTAGGTGGAAACATCTCAGAAGGGAGATTGTTCCAAAGGTTGGGGATAAAGTTTCTACTTATCATGACTGCATAGTGATGGTACCTTGTCCAAGTAAAAACAAGTATAGTTTACTATAAAAGATATCCACCCCTGGCTTCGCACTGAGTTAAAGTTTTCAAAATACTTAATGGATATAAAACATTTGTTAAATAAACCTATGTTCCAAATTTGAGCCTTCTGGCTAGACTTAGTATTTTGGCTGTGCGTTGATAGTGAGGACAATTTTTACAGAGGATATTTTTGGTAGTGAATAATTAGATATAAATTTTGAAAGATATTTTACAACAAGCTATAGTTAATTAAATTTATAAACTTACCTCCGACTTTCTATTGAGCCCAAACACGCTATATCTGTTGTAAATTGCTAAAGAGTTGGTTATCCCGCAGACTACTAGATGCTGCAGCATCAGGTCAAGGTTACCATGATAAGGAAAAATAATACAGAAACAGTAGTTATACCAAATATCACAATCCAACATATGGAAGTTAGTGAAATCCTTTCGTCAGATAGGAAATGAACTGATGATCTTCGTAGCTAAGAACAATCCCGATCATGGCTGTCAGCTTTGAAACAAAAAAAAAAAGCTCAAAATCGGTCCTTCCATTTGGGAGCACACGGCAAAGTTATTACACACTAGATGTTGCAAGCGAGTTCACTCGCGTTTTTTTATTATATAAGATATAGCTTATGTTACTCGCTGATAATATAGCTTCCAAACAGTGAAAGATTTTTCAAATCGGTCCCAGTAGTTTTGGAGCCTATTCAAGTCAAACCAATTTTTTATAATAATATTAGTATAGATAGATAATAAATAAGTTGTGAAATCACATTCAAAGACGACGCCAACATCATCGAGTCTATTGTTAGTGCCTCTTGGATATGCGCATTACCTGTCAATAAATCTGTGAAACATGAATCAATGTTAAAAATTAAACCATAATACCATAACCATACGTGTTTTATTCATAAAACTCTGGTAAACATTATGTAATCTGAAGTACTGTTGGAATTGAATATCATGCCATATGAATGATCTAAATTCTAAATGTTATTGACACAATAACTGCAAGAGAAAAGTAGTTAAATCTCGTTTAGGGGAACAAAGTTCCAATCAAATCAAAGCCGTTATTTTTAACCCCCGATGCGCCGTATAAGTTTGACCTGTGTCTATCTATCTGTGGCATCCTAGCTCCCAAACGGATGGACTGATTTTGATTCGGTTTTTTATTGAAAGCTGACATGATCGAGTTGGATCTTAGCTGTAATTTATGATGATCTGTTCAGGGGCCCTAGCCAAGATGCAAACGCATCGTTCCGTAATTCGGAAACGAAGAGAGAACAAGGGAAAGCTTGATGACTGGTTGCATACTTCGGTTGCAAAATTTTATTGCATACTTCGGAAACGAAGAGAGAATGCTTTCCGAAGTAGGCAACGAAGCGTTTGCATCTTGGTTAGGGGCCCAGGCGCTTGAAGATGATCAGTTCACATTAACTATAGTTTCTAAGGTATCTTACTAAAATCCATATATTCTATTGAACGGTTACTGTTATTTATGTGAAATTTGTTTTACTGTTCTTGACACAGTGGTATACCAACCATGGTTACCATGTCATGTAGGTATACCACGTCGGTCATACAATCTCATGGTGGTATTTCCATGAATACTTGGTAGTCATTAATTTAATAATTATTAAATCAGTTAATAATTAAGGCACCTCATGCGTCTTTTGTGTATGGGAGTTCAATTTTTATTTAACCAATCGTTTTTGAACTTACTATTGTATTTACTACTTGCTGTGCCCGCGACTTAGAACACATTTTTAGAATAGCGCGTAATTTTTTTTTGCCTTTAGCAGATTGGAATGAATTAAATACTAAACGTTACGCGAATCTCACTACGATTAGTAAAAGCCGCATTAAAATCGGTTTAGCCGTTTCTGAGATTAGAGTGCACAGAACAAGGAGACAAAAATTCTAATGACTATTATGTCGGCCTCAGTGACATAAGCACAACCGTGTACAAATTGTTTATGATTTTATTATAAATTATACATAATTACTATGATCATACAAAACAGTTTCTATGTATCAAAAGCTTTGGCGGGAAACAAAATGTATGATACAATGAACCGGAGCCACTGTTTCAATAGCGACAGTTGCAGTTGTATAATTTCGAGAGAAAGGAGATTTGTTTTGATCCACAGCCACCTTGTGGAGGTTCGCTCGTCGGTCGTGACATTTCATATCACGGACTCGCTGCAAGGCGAGTCCGTTCCGTTTCGCTCGCTATTATTCAATTGCGACGTTGCCATTTCGCCGTGGGGCGCTGAGCTCGATCGCTCGCTCGCGGGGCAGGCAGCGGAGACGCCCGCAGTCAGTCGGCCGCGCAACTCGGTGCGCGACGTTCGTTCTTCTGTGTGGGGCTCTGCTCACGCCCTCTTTGACCCGACCACGGGTGCGAGTGAGGCGAGCTACGATTGGTTAGAGCGAGAGGGACGACGCAATGGCAGTGTCGCAACCTCGCCCACCTGACCGTGTTGACTTGACGCCGCGCTCGAAAAAGTTGCGCCGTTGCGCTATTTGGAGGCGCACGAATATACTCGCGCGGAGTGTGTCGTGACGCTTTGAAAATTTGCTAAATACAGTTAAATGAAGTTTTTTTCATTTTAAAAGTAGAATTTCCCCGCCCTATTGAAGAATTTCACGTTACTCGCGGAGAATACGCTACGGTATGTAATATTTTTATTAATAACACTTTATAAAACTGAACGCCGACTCTAGGGTTCTCAACTATTATCTTACATTGTGCCAGTTAAGTCTCGTGGTCTCGATTTATCGCTTATTTTTTTTAGTTTAGTTCCCTATTTTACAATGTTCGCGATACGCGAGAATCAGTCGCGATGTAATTGTTGGTATTTAGTCGCCATTTTCTACGTCGGTGACGAATACCGCCGCCGTCCCCGTTTCCCCCGCCTCCAATGCAAACCGGACTTTACGACTCTATTCCGAAAGACTGTTGTTCCTAATCAGCACAGTGTACCTTCTTTAACAAGATACATTCGTAATGATTCACTGTGAGTGAGTAAAAGCAATTTTCTGATTGTGACTATACCATAACGTCGCTTAAATTTGATAATATTGAACGCATCCAACTATTTGTTCTGTAACACATCCAGTATACAGAGTACCTAGGTCAATTTTGTACATATTATACAAAATTTGTTGCGTTCACCGATCTCGTTCTGTATTTTGTTGCTAAGCCACAAGCAAGTGGCAGGCAAGTTGAAAGTAATCGCATGTTGCGCCGCCCGTTGCGTTGTGCACCTAGCCAAAGGAGTTATCGATTTGTGTACGTTTTCCGCCTATAAATAAGTACTAGTTTTGTGTCGTCGCCGGGGCGGTTCGTATAGGGACCGGTTCTTGAAACGAAACTCGTGTGTGGGTGCTGTGACCGGACTGTTTGAAATTCCGTAACCGAATCGTGGTGTGTGAACGTGAGTGACTTTCAAACGGGTACCTATTAATTGTCATAAAAGAAGTTATCGTTGCGTAATTTGTTTATGTCCATACAATATGTAGCATACGTTGATCACACCGTGGGCTAAAAAACATAGCGTAAGCGCACGCTGAGATCTTTATTTAGCTAGCCATACGCATCGCGATGCTCTGTGACGTCATTTAAGATGAAAGAAAACTGATGCAATTTATTATTATTCACGTATATTACATATACTTGTAATTAATCTATTAAAATAACCTATCAACATAACCTAATCGTCACTAGATTTGATTACGCAACTACATCAATTTTGCATCTATACTAACTTACTTGTATACCTATTTATTGTTCACAGCAACACTGAAAAGTGTGTTTATTATTTACAATATAATTCGTTAAATAAATATATTAATAACATAACATTGTTAATGTCAAAGTAATAAGGCGGGAAAGTGACATTCGCGGCCACCATTTTGAAGATAACAGTACCTAACCTATAACTATCAAAGTGTAACTTAGAACAGTTCTATCTACAGATTTTGTTGATTTTTTTGTAGTGTTCGTAACTTTCAGGATAAGGCGTGAAAGGATTATGAAAATTTTTCATAGAAAAGGCTAGATTTAGGTTTTACATATACACATGACCGCAAAGAAAAAGGGTTGGTTAGAAAATCTTCACAAAAGTATTTGACCTAGCTATAAATGAAATAAAGACTAAATTAAAGAATATTTTAATGTGCTTAAATAAAAATGAAATTTATTTAGTCTTTATTTCATAAATCTATGTCAGGTACTTTTGATGATATTGAAAATATTCTAACTGACCATTTTTCTTTGCGGTCCAGTGTATATTATATGGTTTACAGCTAACAATCTAACTTGAAGAGTTCCTTAAGTCTTTCCAAAATAAATATAGCATTAAAATCATTTATAGAGTTAACCCCCATTTCCCGTTGCCCATCTCTTTGGATGGTGACAACTGCGTATTGGTGGGTATAGTAATTTAATTATTGGAAGCGTCAATTTGCTTAGAAATAGCTTATGGCGTGCCGAAAATACTTAAACACATTTGTACTTAAATAATTCATTTTGTGATAACATACTTTCAAATGAGATTTTATTTCATAAGAATTTAAACATCTACATAAATTCTACATCTTTACATTGAGCGAAGGGTTGCCAGAATCCTAAAATGTTATCCTTAATTTTAATATGGTACCTGTGGTGTTGCTCGTGTCATGAGTACTGTAACGACTTACTATCAGGTTGTCTGTAGAAAAAAAAAGGTTTTGTCAGACTAGTGACTAGTTTTAAAGAGTAATGTTTACATTACAGAACAACGTGGGATGGGCACGGGCTGATCCAGCCATGAAACGTACGACGGGCTTACCACGGCTCGGGCCAGATGAACCCACGCCTCTGCCACAAGGTTCCCCACAGGTAAATGTTAAAACAAGCTTAATAAACTGCTCTTGTATTTCTAACTAGCTGTTGAACGCGACTTAGTCCGTCTAACTTTATAAAATGTAGCCTATGTTACTGGCTGAAAATGAAGTTTTTTATAAGTGAAAGAAGTATAAAGTGAAGAAAGTCCTCTGGGTACAACATACAAAAATACAAATCTTTTCTCTACAATATTAGTATAGATAGATATAAAACCTCCACAGCACAAACTAGATAATTATTATAATAAATAAAATTTAATAATTGAGAACTAATGATAGCAGTGTAGTCTTACTCAATACTTATATATAGTATTGAGTAGTTTATTATCATTAAATATAAGTATAATGCACATAATATGAAATTTTAAAAATACTCACACAATGCAGGCCCGACCAAGAGTCGAACGGTGTCCACCATTTTGGCACCCAACAATATCACTGCTCTCATTCAATTCAAATTGATTTTGTGCTAATTGTGTGCAATGTACTGTAGTTATTGAAAAGTACGCCATAACAACATACATAACATAACATACATAGTTAAGTGATCTATTGTTGCCATTACATACCAAGTTGGGCGCACTTGATTCATTATGTGCTTGGATTTGATGACCATTTCGTGTAGGTCATGACTGTGTATATTGTGTATATATGTGATTTGTTCAATTTGCACTCATTATGTAACAGTCACATTGATAAACATTACTCCCACGTTAGACACTGCCAAGTTAAACTTGGTAAATTGAGTGCCTGTTACAGAAAAATATAGATATATTTATACACACTTATTTTTATACACAAAAGATCTTAAATAATATTACCTATAAATGTGAAAGTACTGATTTAGTCTTCAACTTTTCTGTTGCCTGGTTCTTTAGTAGTTGCCTGGAAAAATATATTTGTGTAGCCAAAGAGTTGTTGCAGACTGGAAAAGTCAGAAAACTGAAAAGGGAATAGGGCACTGGCCTTGTTCTATGCAAACGCCAAATTTATTTGATTATAGTCTAGCGACTGATTGCAAATCAACAACAAAAAAAATATATAATAATATGATAAAAATATATCCATATCAAGGAACGAAGAAATTCCTATGAAGGTTGGTCCAACCACAGCTACAAGACTCTTACTTATACATACATTTATTATTTACAAGCTTTTGCACGCGACTTCGCCTGCATATAATTTATAAATTATAATCAATCGGTTATTTTGATATATAAACTATAGTTGTACAGTTTCATCAAATTTTTCGTTTTGTAGTTCAATTTCAACCTCACTCATTTAGCAATCACAAAATATAAAAATTTAGCAAATTAGATTATTAATTACTTAATGCAAATTTGTAAAATTTATTTACAAATTTGCATTAAGTAGTGTAATGCCCCCTTGTATATAAATATATTATATTATTAATTTTTTTCAAAAAATATTAATTTTCTTATATTTGATGTTTTATTTGATAATTAATTTGGTCACAAAAGACTTCCTCTCTATCACATTTACAATAATTATATGAAATGCTCCTCCAGAGATTGAGAACATTTTTTTATTGACATGATTCTATTATTAAATATGTGAGTCACATTACCAGTTGGCACCCGACTTTTTTGTAGTTGTGAATTGGCAACACGAAAAAATAAATGTTTACAGCACATGACTTTGTTTTTATGTTTTTGATAGTTAAGACTTTCCCGGATACTAAAGTGTATTAGTCTGCTATTTGGAATTTAATAAGTCGGGTATTTGGAATTTAAACAGAAACTTTTTGGATCTTGCTTGTTTATTAATCCAAAAGCATGGTTTGTCTGTGAAAAATCTTTAAACAAAATATTTTATTAAATAGGATTTCTAACTACGAATAAATTTCTAAGAAATTAATAGAAAACACGTTAGGAAATAAATAAGTTACAATTACAAAATATATATTTTTGACAATAATTTTTGTGGTTCAATCCCGGCTATTTTTCTCTTGTGGTGTGCAGAACCATGAACAAGATATTTATAGTTTTTCAAAAACTGTTTTTGTAACATTGTTGCCAAATTAAAAAATAATACTTTGATAGTGTTTTTTGTAGACAATTTTTAATGCTTATCAACAATAACATTGATAAAGAAAAGATAATTGTGTAATATAATACAAAAAGATAGGCAACTTAACTTAGATTAGACACAATTTAAAACAATGTTTACTATGATTGTTATGTGATTATAAATCACTATGTCTATGGTCTCATTTATAGCATAAAACGATTCTTAAAACGTGCAGCATATATGGGAATAGATTGATAACAGATGTCACATTTATAGAAGGCATTCATTACCACAAAGAGAAACATGTTGAATGAAACTAAACTCCAGTAAAAATGAAAAAAAAAAAAAAAAAAACTAAAACGTAAAGAAACTAGTCATAGAAATCAATATTCTTCTGTGATGCAGTCAGTTATTGACATTCAAAAAATGAGCGTTGATCTGGATTTAGTACATAGGCTGCTCTTTAATCTAGCAATTAAGTTTTCATGTGATAATATTTGACTGACAATCACACACGTAGATGGTGATTTGCATGTAGTTCCATACTATGGAAATTTATGGCGTTTTTTCTAATTATTAAATCGCATTATAGTTACTGAATTTAATGTTTTACATAACTTCATTTCTATTAGGTATAAACTTAAGGAATATAATTAAAAAAAAACATATTTTCTAAAGTGATCTTGTAATAATGAACAAAGTTATATTTTTTGTTTGTAAACATTGACAGGTAGAGACCAGGGTTATATTTTTATGACACCTCACGGTACAAATTCTTTTCTTTTTTTAAGTTTACAATAGTTTTATTTTGTTGTATTTAAAAAAAAAAGTTTACAATAGTAATTTTCCAAGAAGGATGCTTCCTTTTTTTTTATTATTATTAACTCCATTGTGTACACAAGTTAAGCACCAATGAACCCAGAGCACAGCAGAGACGAGTCAGTCTCAATTTGTAGTTCATACGGTCAAGACGTGTTATTAGTGCTGAGTAAAAAAAAATTATGCTACATTTTGTGGTATCAAGAGTCAAGCAAGGTGTTTGTTCTGTTTTGGTCCGGAATCGTGTCTCGACCTGTTTGCAATGGGTATATTATTCAAGAAGGTAATGATTTGAAACTTAATTTCGAAATTATCTAGAGTAGAGGTTATTTGAACAAAACATAGTCTGAAGGGAAATCAAAGAATATCACATGATTACAAGAAAATTACATGATGGATAGGGTTTATAACTTGTTTATAATTAGTGTTATGGGAGTTAATTTATATGAAATGATATCTTAAGATTTAACCTCAACTAAATTTGTGACATGTGCATCAAAGCACATGTCAGAAATTTTTACATGTTACATCACATGTTTTACACGATCTGCCAATCTTCTTTATTCATTATTTATAAGGTATCAATAAACCAATATAATTATATTTTGTTTAAATAATAAAATTTAGACACCTTGTCTAAATTTTTAAGTTACTCTCAAATGAAGTTTTGTTGGTGTGTTAAATATAATAGATAAAATTCTCGTGTCACAGTGTTTGTAAAGAAACTCCTCCGAAACGGCTTGACCGATTTTTATGAATTTTTTTGTGTATATTCAGTAGGTATGAGAATATAGGCCCTAATCTATTTTTTAATCCCATTTTATTTTATGGCAAAACTACGTTTGCTGGGTCGACTAGTAAATAATGATAGATAATAATGACTATAAATAATAATAATAATATTTTTGTTTAATTTGTTTCAGATTCAACAAACAAGTGCAAATATCAGCAACAAGCATTCATTGCCGCCCACACAGCAACCGCAAATGCTCAGTAAGTCGTCTGTCAATGATAATAATAAAATTGTTATTATGTAATTATAATGATATGAAGATATTACAGCTAAGTTACTGTTTGTTTTGAACTCAGTGTGTTATCGAGAGGTGCACGTTGCTATTAAGGTCATTAGAGTAATAAAACAGAAGGTCCCCCTATGTTATAAAAATTTAATTTAGACTTGGATGCTATTACATACCTAAATGAGCCTGTTTTAGAAAATATTTCAATGCAAAAGTAAATAACATAAAACGTGGTAAAATTTTACCACCATTTATAAATTATTAAATATAGGTATTTACCTATATTTAATTAATTAATTTAATTTATAAATTTATATCGTAATTCGTAACCTGGTACTCGCGTGGTAAATTTTAAGGTTTTCTATAAATTTCGTTATATTATTTTTGAACAAATTTACACATCTCCAAAAAAATATAAGCTGGGCAGTGTTAATGTTTTATATTCAAGAAAATACGGGGTCTATGTATAGCTATCAGTCTGATCTATATTTGCTATATGATCTGGATTAATTTTTTTTTTGAATCGTGAGAGGCTACATATAGTCTTTTAAAGACGTTAGAGCAGGATGCACATGTAGAATGAGCTACTAATACATAAGACAATAACACAAACAACGCCACAGGTGTTGCAAGTTTACGAGCTTTTCTTGGTTGAGCGGTTAACGTGCTTGCCTTAACACTCTGTTCCTGGTTCGATTCCGGCTGGGTCAACTTTGGAAGTGAAGTGAAGGGTCAAAACATTAGAAGTTGGTTCTGGGTCTTGATTTGGAAAGTATTGGTAGGCAGGGCCACACACCGCATTTCGTATAGTCATTTTGGCAGCCCGTCTGGCGGCAGTAACCGCCCCCTTACAGAAGACAGTATGTGTGCGTGAGTTGCAAGGGATGCCATAGCCAATTTTCCCATTTCTTATCTTTAATTCTAAAGGGATTGAAACTCCTGTGGTGTTGCTTATGTTCAGGCGACGGTTGCCACATGGTCTATCGACCCTGCCTTCTGACCATAAGGAATTAGGATAGCCTCTATTACATGCGTATATTATATATATAGGCGACCGATATCCAATTAGGATAGCCTCTATACATGTGTAATGTATATATATATATATATAGGCGACCGATATCCAATTCCACCAGCCATAGAGTGGACCTTTAGCCCGTCTGCCGCGTTTTTTATCTAAACAAAAAATGCCCAATACTAAGCTATGTAATCCGTTATCAAAGAATATATCCTGGAAACAGACGCGTCGGCGATGCTCTCGGTGACCGGCGGTTATCGTTCGAACGTGAGGCCGCCACCGCTCAACCCGCCGCCAGTCATCAACTATCTCAAGTCGGGCGTTCAATACACCCAGAAGCAACCGGCTCAGCAACAGGTGGCCACCAGACACCACAATATTTTGAGGCCCGAGGTAAATTCAGTGTAATTTCTAATGTTATTTCCTTTTTTTTTAACCCCCAGTGTGATATATGTTTGACTGACATGTGTATCTGTGTCTCTGTTTATCGAATCTTAGCTCCCAAACGTATAGATAGATAGTTAGACCAAATGAAATCAAATGTTTGTTCATCAAATAGGTTTTCAAGAAAATATTTTAAAGGTCATTATATATTTTAATGGTTTCGGAAAAAAAAATAGCCAAGACGATGACACGATCATGAGAAGAAACCCCAAAAGAAACTGGAATTTTGATTTGATGGTTTTGTTTGTTTGAAAGCTGACATGAGTGATCGAGATGGTTCTTGGCTATAGTTTATAATAAGGCCTGTTTGAGCGTTTGAAGATCATCAGCCCAATTGCTAGTTGACGTAGGGATTTCACTAACTTCCACGTGTTCTTGATATAGTAATCTTGAAGTGATGCTGCAGCATCAATTAGTTTGCGAACAGCCAACTCCTCAGCAACTTACAGCGGATATAGCGTATATTTAGGCTCAATAGAAAGTTGAGTTAGTTTATAATTAATTACAGCTTGTTAAAACAATACATGGCTGTCTATTGACTCAAACTTTGAAGAGATTTGGGTTATATTATGGAGCTCGGAAATACAGACCCGCTGGCGTTCCAAACGTTGGCAGTGCGTTAAATAAAAGGATGTTTTAAATCGCTTGCTCAGAAAAAAAGTGGGATTTAGACAAGATGGGGATGGTACACAATTCTGAGGCTGCCACGTGAGATAAAAGACTAAGACACCATTTTTAGTTTGACCAATGGAAATATTGTCCTACGACAGCTTTGATTAAAGAGTGTCTTGTATTTTTTTTTTATTCAAGACCATAGAACATCCTCGTTGAGAAAGTTTTATCCAAACATTCCCTCTTATTCCGTATCGTTCACTTTATGGATAACGCAACCGTTATAGACATTATTAACCTTTAAAATGACATATCGCAACCGTTATAGACATTTTTAACCTTTAAAATGACTTAATTATCGCTTTGGATTTAAAGCTTAATATGTCTATAACGGTTGCATTTTATCCATAAAGTGAATGATACGGAACATGACGGGGAATGTCAACGGTTTATGTGGTCAAGTATTTGGAATAAGTAACGAGTGTGGTGTTTGTTTGTGTCCCATAGCCGCCAGCGATGGCGCCTATGGCGGCGTTGCCAGGTCGGCAGTCGCCCGGCGCGGTGGTGCCGTTGTCGGCGAGCACAGGCCCAGCGGCGCCCGGCGCCGTACAGTACCAGAGGCTGAAGGTCGAGGACGCTCTGTCGTACCTCGATCAGGTCAAATACAAGTTCAACACTCAGCCCCAGGTCTACAACGACTTTTTGGACATCATGAAGGAGTTCAAGAGTCAAACGTGAGTTATTATTTTTTTCATTTATTTATATACAAAAAAGTGTACATACATAAACAAACAAACAAAAAAACTTATAACAAATATATTATAGGTAATTTTAAGGCATTTTTACAAGGCAATTTTAAAGCATAAACAAGATAAACTATAAGTAAACTAGGAATTGAGACGACCGATAAAACAGGCATAGTAACTAAACAATAAATAACTGAAAACAAGAACAAAATCAAAAGAAAAATAAAATATACATTGATAATGAAGAGAAATAAAAACATACTTTAAGATCCCATGGGAGCCAAAATACAAAAATATATACTAGGATCCCATGAGATCCTAGACGTGGGAGCCAAGTGGAGGGAGGCATGATTAGTTAAAGTACTTAAAATTTATAGGTAAACTTATTAAGTAAGTAATTATCACATTGTAAACAATTAGCTTTCCATTATATGTTGACAAACTTTCTCTTGGACAATATTGTGTTAATAATGAAATTGACAGAGAAACCGACGGTCCACTTGATGGTAGGTGGCTACCGTCGCCAGATAACTAAGTGCTGGTTGAGGGATTGGGATTGAGAAATTGGCTCTGGCATCGCTTACCGAAAAAACAATAGCACAAGTGCTGCTAAATAACAGTGGTCTCTTATGGGCGTGGTTACAGTTGCCAGACCTTGTGCCCAAATTACTGAGAAATGCAGTGTGCCCTGCCTTAAGCAGTTTCAATTTGTAGGAATCCAATTTAGGAAATCGGAAGGTGTAATCGCAATTATAACAGATCAGATCCAATTTAGATTTTAGATTATCTATATTATCCATTTTCAACTCTATTATCTTCGATTTAAAAATCAATTTAGTGTAGTGTGATCACTAAGTTCACTACTTAGGTTCCTAAATTGGTTTCCTACAAATTTAAAAGTGTGATAACTGCCCAAGTTGAATTTTAATTTCTAAGTTGGAAATTATTATACCTTTCTTTACACTACGTGTATAAAGAATGGAATAATACGTAGTATAAAGAAAGGTATAATACGTGTACGGTCGGCTTACAGGCGACGGTAGCCAGCCATTTTGCCATCAAAAGTGTACCCGTCTATTTATCGACCGTGTAAAACATCAAAAATTAACATTGTATTTCATTAAAATGTCGAAACTTGTTACAGTATCGACACGCCAGGCGTAATAACAAGAGTGTCGAGCCTTTTCAAAGGACACTCCGAGTTGATTGTCGGTTTCAACACTTTCCTCCCTCCGGGATACAAGATTGAGGTGCAAAG
The DNA here is from genome assembly GCA_947623395.1 of Synanthedon tipuliformis. NCBI lineage: Eukaryota > Metazoa > Arthropoda > Insecta > Lepidoptera > Sesiidae > Synanthedon > Synanthedon tipuliformis. Next base: position 788,524 of record OX392434.1, on the reverse strand, counting down.
TAACGGACAGGTGAGTTGTAATAGTTTTTATTGTATTTATTTGTACAGTCATTTAAAAAAACAAATAAATATACAAAACTTTCACAGGTTTCTAGCGTCACAATGTAAACTCGACAAATAAAGTGCACTTTATAACCTTGCTTATAAGATTGAATATTCTTTGTATTGTATGTTGTAGAATGATAAGGTTACCTGTTTTCCTTTGAAAATTCAAAGGGACAATGTCTATTGCCATCTTAATTAGCGATGATGATTTAAATTATGTCAATCAGTAATCAATACCTATTTCAAATGTAAGCCTTAGCGAATTTCGAAATGAATGGAATTTGTGATCGAAACTGATAAAGCACTTTTCTTGTCTGCTATACTACTACAAGTATGGATTTCGCACGTCATACACAAAACACTAGGAACTTCTTCTTCTTCTTCTTCTTCTTCTTCTTCTCTTTTAATGTATTGGCTCCATCAGATCTTCTCCGATGATTTTGCCAGTGTCATTAGTTAAAATAGCAATTTGTAATAGCATTTTTTTTTAAATGAAAAAGGGCAAAATTGAAATTAAAATCAAAAGTAGCAGATCCCTAAACTAGTCAAGTCCAGTCAAGTCATAATTTTTCTTAGTTTTCTAAAAAGGTCAAACTTATGGAATATTTGAAAGTGAAATTACGAGTAGAGCATCAACTCTATCATATCTGTCATTTAAAACCAACCAAACATAGTAATATGTCATTTAAAGAAAATGCGACTTTACGTCAACGCATATTGGAGTTTAAAATGAATAATAGAAGTTGGTCGTTACTCGTTCGTTACTATTGACCCCGCCATGATTCCGTTTCAGGCGTACTTGACATGTGCCACTTTGGCATTTGTCACGCGAATTCCATACTTGTAGTACATACTTTGATGGGTTTTCGATGGGTGATGGGGTGTTGTAGTAGTTTGATGGTTTTAAGCTCTAGCATGGAGTTTGTTATTCCATTTTTGAAGTTACAATTTCAAAGAGTTGAGATAGAGTCGTCTTCTTCTTTGCTGAAGGTCGTGCTTAGATGTTTCCAAAACTTATTTCTGTTCTTTTTATACTACACACACTAGCTATGGCCCGCGACTTTGTTCGTCTGCGTTGAAAAATGAAAGAATATTCCCAGTCACGATAAATATAAACCCTGTCGTCCACATCTAATTTATCTTCTTTGTCCAAACCAAGATATGATATGTTCAAAAAGTATAGGTACTTTACAAAGATAATTAATTGGTCTCGCTGCGCTCGACTAGATAGAGCGCTATACGGAAGCAATAGCTCCGAAAATGTGGCAACTTTTTATTGTAGTGTATGTAAAAAATTGTCACTTTTTACCCAGTTTTATTATATTTTTACACAGTTTCACTACGCAAACTGGTATTTTATTATGCCTAAAATTTAATAAAACATTCGGCACGTACACGTCGTGCACGACAGTTTGCAGTGTGACTTGCTTGGGTACGCCGAAATCGGCGTACCCGAGCAAGCAAGTCACACCGCGTACTATTTTATGCCGCATTTTACAAGTACGACGGCGGTATCTAGTCGAGCGCAGCGAGACCAATTTATTTATCTATGGGTACTTCAGATGTTTTTTTTATTTTTTTAAGTGTATAGGTTTACTAAAAAAAAGTATTTCATTCCAACTTTGGGTAAACTTATTTGTCTTTTAAACTTTAGGTGAGAGCCATTGTCTACGACAGACGCCGGGGTCTGCTTTGTGGATGGCGGAGGCGTCGTATTCGGTGTCTTAGACTTTGAAATTAAAATAAATGTTGAGATTTATCCACTTTTTATGTTTTATTATAATAAAAATGAAGCCCGCCCTTCCACTCGATATAAAGTCACGATCCCTCACCCAAAATAGAGACGAACAGCTTTTCCCAAATACCCAATACCAAGTTCCCACGCTCTGAAAGACTCCGTATCAAAAATCTACTTAAAATCAAAGACTTAACCTCTCCATGATCTTTTTGTCTGTAAACATGTAAGCGAAAACAATCTCGCTGGTGGCTGGAATACACATTATTATATGCTGTACATAATGTCTTTTCTTAACCAATATCTTAGCCAGTTACCGTCTAAGTAACAAATCATTAGAATCACATCTTCCAATGTGCTTTTACCACACCACTTCTCTATTCTTCTAAAGTTAAATTGACGTTTGCGTCAGTAACATGGGACCCGGCGCGTGCGCATCATAGACTATACCCGAACGAAACTGTGACCCTAGTATGAGTTTATAATGCTCGCGCTCATTGGCGAGAGTGTAAGATTAAAACATGTATATGTAAAATTATCAATGTGACATTGACATGTGTCAATTTTACATTATAATTGTTTATGCTCACCAAAGACTATATAAGTATAATTGGGAGTAATGCTCACGCCAACGAGAGCGGGCATTTTAAACTCACACTAGAGCCCACCGAATGCAACTCTCCCGGCTTTTCTGTCGCGTAAGCGCATTTTTCCGATATATGAGTTCACTGCGAATGATTCATTTCATTTGCGATTGCGACCATATAGAGTTCTTTCTTTGTTCAATCAAACAAGTAGTGAGCAAATATGTATTACCGTGAGTACCGACGCCGACGGGTTACGTTTTCGGTAAGAAAATCAATCAATTAAGACAATGTTTATTGGTTTTGTAGTCAATTTAAACAATGGTTATGATAATTCCGTGAAAAGAACCGTCTCATAATAAGTTTTATGGCGTCTATCACCAACCTATAAACCATCACGCTCTCCACATGTTTGGTCCGTTAGCCACCTCTCGAAAGTTGCACATTATTGAATAATTCGCGTAAAAACGCGACTTTTCTGGTTTAAAAAGTATTTTCAGATTTAGAAACTTGTTCTCTCAACTCATTTTTGTAGTTACACAACTAACTTCATTACAGGACGCCATAATTTTTCCGCCATTTTGTGTTTGTTAAGTTTAATTATAATTTTTAGATTATGCGTTCGATATTTGTACTGATTTTCTTTGCAAAGGGGGTGATTACTGACGCTCTACCATTACCTACTAAATCACATCGCAAATTTAAATTGACTTTATTTTTTAAATAATACTAAGTACTGTTTGTTTGTTTGTTTTGTACATATAATAATTATTGTTTGTTAATATATGTACATAGTATGTATCTAAAATACAACACATATTTAATTCTCCCATAGGATAGGATAGGCAGAGCCTATAGTATGGCGGACAGAAATATGTATGCTAAAACTAAAGTTATTTAGTTGTAATGACATTCACATAGATAAATGATTGGTCTCGCTGCGCTCGACTAGATACCGCCATCGTACTTGTAAAATGCGGCATAAAATAGTACGCCGAATTCGACGTACCCGAGCCAGTCACACTGCAAACTGTCTGTGATGTGTACGTGCCAAATGTTTTATTAAATTTTAGGCATAATAAAATACTAGTTTGCGTAGTGAAACGATAATATAATAAATATAATAAAACTGGGTAAAAAGTTGCAATTTTTTACACACACTACAATAAAAAGTTGCCACATTTTCGGAGCTATTGCTTTTGTATAGCGCTCTATCTAGTCGAGCGCAGAGAGACCAATTAATTATCTTTAGACATTCTTTATTCTTTAAAAAATAAACTAATAAAAAAAATTTTTTTTTATTAGGTGTCAGTGTCTATGCCGTCTCCCACGGGAGTGGGCGGCGTGGGAGCGGTGGGAAACGTGGGAGTGGGAGTGTTTGGTGTGGCCGCATTACCGACACCGCATCAAACGCCCCAGCAGCAAGTGTTGCATCTCGTGTCGCAGTATGTATATATTTTATAACATTGATTCAGTTTAAAACTATAGGAATATGATATATCATAATATATCGACCGATTATATATTTTTTTATGTTAGGGTTGTCAGACAGGCTGACGATCCACTTGATGGTAGGTGGCTATAACATAGCAATAGATAGCTTTACACAAAGCTTATCTTACACATATTATAAAAGCAACCATGAATGAAATATTTACTTAGAATAGTAATAAATTAAATATATATGTAAATGACTTTACATATATATTTGATGGCCTTAAATAAAATATAATGTAAAGTCGGTCCGGGTACGAAAACCATAGTCAGTTTTCAAATTCTAAAGTACTAGACCTTTTGAAATTAAAGCACTAAACAGACAGACAACTGACAGAGATGTTTGAAATGAAATTTATTGGCATGACTGTTGAAATTGACGAACCTTTTCTTACCCCGACTGTACCGCTAGATAGATAGATGGGCTCATATTATCAACAGTAGTTTTTTTTTATATATAAAAATTCTTTACACAATGATATAATACTTAATGATGAAATCAATTACCGATTGATGACAGCAAATGAGAAAAACTTGCGGCTGCTCTATTTGAGTTCTGACATATATTTTTTTTGTCCACAATTCTCACCACTTGCCGTCCGTTGCGGCTTTTAAAACCACCTTATTCGTGTTTGACAGGACGGTCAATAGCAGTATAGTGCACAATCTGTCTGTGAGTGTGTCACCGTCGAACACATTGCATCATATCTCCCAAGCGCATCAGCAGATTGAGGCAGCCATACAGTATGCTACACCCGGTGAGTTGACATACAGGGTGATTGGAAATTGGACATTTTTTTTTTTGCGGCTTATTTAATTTTTTTTTTTAAAATGTTTATAATTTACAAGACATATGTACAGAAATAAAAAGAAAAATATAGATAAAAGACGACAAAAAATTAACACATTCCACAAGCTTATTATAAAAATCAAACTAAAGATCATTTACAAAATAGGCTTTTGGCTAGAAGTATAATTTTCTAATTTGAAAAAATCTAATATTGAAAATTTCTAAATTGAATTTTACTATCAAGATAGTTTTTTAATCTGAAAAAAAAAAAATAAGAATTTTCTTTGAAATAAATAACTTTTACTTTTACTTATTTTCGATGTTTATTCTTATATTTTCGCTTTTCTAATATTTCAAAAAAAATATTTTGTCTAACTACTTGAAAGAATTTGAAAATGAATACTTGTCATAAAAGAGTGTGGATATTGTATTGTAATATACATGATGATATTAATTACCGATTGAGTACTAAATGATAAAAACTTTCGGCTGCTCTATAAGAGTTCTGATTGGATACCTTGTGACGCAATTGTGTTCTTTTCAATATATAAAACAGTGTCTAGAGTTGTCTGTCTGTGTGGCACAGGTGCACCGGTTCAAAATCCGCCCGCCGCGCCTCAGAATCAACCCGTGGAGTTCAATCACGCCATTGAATATGTCAACAAAATAAAGGTAAGTTTAAAAAAAATATATTTTATGATCATCAAAGCACTATACAAGTGTGGATTTTGCATGACAAATGCCAAAGCGGCACATGTCAAGTACGCCTAAAACGGAATCGTGGCTGAGTCAATGGTGAAAGGTATTATCTGTGGTAACAACCAACTTCTACTATTCATTTTAAACTCTAATGCGTTGCCGTAAAGTAGCATTTTCTTTAATTTACAGACGTTTGTAGTTTTGAATGAAAGATGATAAGAGTTGATGGCTAAGGCGTGTGTGTAAGTAAACGACTGAAATAACTCATAATACATTATTTTTGCACAAAAATTTTAAACTCTAATGCGTTGACGTAAAGTCGCATTTTATTTAAACGGCAGACGTTTGGTTGGTTTTGAATGACAGATGACAGAGTTGATGGCTAACGCGTGTGTGTAAAATAAATGACTGAAATAACATAATACAATATTTTTGCACAAAAATTTTAAACTCTAATGCGTTGACGTAAAGTCGCATTTTATTTAAACGGCAGACGTTTGGTTGGTTTTGAATGACAGATGACAGAGTTGATGGCTAACGCGTGTGTGTAAAATAAATGACTGAAATAACATAATACAATATTTTTGCACAAACATTTTAAACTCTAATGCGTTGACGTAAAGTCGCATTTTCTTTAAACGGCAGACGTTTGGTTGGTTTTGAATGACAGATTATAAGAGTTGATGGTTAAGGCGTGTGTATGTGTAAGTAAATGACTGAAATATGTAACGTAATACATTATTTTTGCCACATAAATATAAATACGGGGTTATAATTTTGCCAAGCCACGGTTCGGGCCGCATAAAAAAGGCAAAAGCGGGCCGCACGTTGAGTATTACGGGTCTATGCTAATCCGTACTAATATTATAAATGCGTAAGTGTGTATGGATGTTTGTAACTCTTTCACGCAAAAACTATTAAACCGATCATCAGGATTAAATTTTGCATACACTTTGTCTGGGTCACCAGAAAGGACATAGGGTACATACCTTTCATCCAGAACGCGGACGAAGTCGCGAGCATCAGCTAGTATACCATAAACTGTCAGTTTATGGTATACTAGCTCGGGAACTAGGTTTTTTTTCTGGATGAAAGGTACCCTATGTCCTTTCCTGTTTAGCTGACAATGTGTATGCAAAATTTCACGATTATCTGTTGAGTAGTTTAGCCGTGAAAACTGAAAAGTAACAGACCGACAGTGTTACTTTCACATTGATAAATAATTGATTTGGACTAGCCGGTGCCCTCGACTTGGTCCGCGTTGAAAAATAAACAATATAACACTTGCCATCATAACCAAAATATGCTATTTATTTGCTATGATATCGACAGTCTCGGTTCTCCCGTCAACCGGACAAGTACAAGAGGTTCCTGGAGATCCTACACGCGTACCAAAGGGGTCACAGGGACGTCAAGGAGCCGCAGGCGAAACAGCAGACCGAACAGGAAGTCTATTCTCAGGTATTTACTAACAAATTGAAATTTGAGTTTCTCAATTTTTAATAGGTATAAGTTTTGTTTCTGAATTTTTGATACAAGTTTCTAGTGGATATGTATTGTACACTCTGGTGCAATGAAATCGCACATGTAAACATTTTTTTGAAAAATATGGTGTTATTTTTTTTTTATTTAAAAAGTCACATATTTTTTACAATAGGATGAAAGGTTATTTCAATACCTATTCAATGATACCATATAAGCGGTGATAAGTTTACTTTACTGCCGAAAAGGAAAGCAAAAACAACAAACCCCAAAATTGCTTACTTAGCGCACTGCAGTTTGCGATAGCAATTGCAGGTATAAAAAGGCCTGTTTTGAGTAAAACGTCATCATTTGCATTTCAACGCTCTACGTGAAAGGACGCCTAGTGACTACAGTTGCAACATTCTGAAGAAAATGGATACTACTCCGGAAAAAGCCGCTCAAGTCGTTGCTCTAATTGAAGCAGGCCAGAACCAGAGTGCAGTAGCTAGACAGCTGAATATCAGCCGATATTCAGTTCGTCGTGTATACCAGCGCTATCGGGAGACTGGTGGCTATGAACGGCGACGAGGATCTGGTCGCGCCAGAGCTACAACTCAACGGGACAACCGATTTCTCGTAACGACGTCATTGCGAAATCGACGACTGACTGCCGTTGATCTTGCACAACACCTTCAAGAGGTACGTGAAGTGGAAGTCAGCCGGTGGACAGTTAGAAGAAGACTTGCCGAAGGTGGCCTGACTGCGCGTAGGTCAGTAAATGCTCCTAATCTAACACCAGCTCACCGCCGCGACCGTCTTCAATTTGCACAAGAACATGTCCACTGGACACTCGACCAATGGAGAGCAGTCCTGTTCTCAGATGAGTCCAGGATGTGTCTTCACGGCAATGATGGTCGAGGAAGGGTCTATAGAAGGCCTACAGAGAGATTCTCCCAGTGTTGCATCACAGAACGTGTGGCATACGGCGGTGGTTCGTGTATGTTCTGGGGAGGCATTTCACTCGAAGCGAAAACGGAGCTTGTCTTCATCACGGGGGCCAATATCAGGCGACAAACAAGAGGATTGACATCTCAGCGGTACATTGAGGAAGTTCTCCAGGAACATGTCGTACCATTTAGCGGTTTTGTTGGAGAGAACTTTCTCTTTATGCATGACAATGCAAGACCCCATACAGCTGCTATAGTACAACAATACTTGCAAGAGGTAAATATCCCCGTGATGGAGTGGCCAGCTCGAAGCCCGGACCTTAATCCGATCGAGCACTTATGGGACGAGTTAAAAAGAAAAATAAGAGGCAGAAATATTGCTCCAGCCAATCTTCTGGAGCTACAAAATGCGCTAAAGGAGGAATGGGAAGCCATAGCACAAGACTTTGTCAAACACTTAATAGAGTCTATGGAAAACCGGTGTCAAGCGGTTATTCGGGCAAGAGGGGGTAACACTTCTTATTAATAAATGTTTTTTCACTACATTTTGTGATTTTTTTTAATAATCCCCAATTTTCGAACTTTTTAGTTAAGCAAAAATCCGCTGATAAAAATGTATTTGTTGTTTTTGCTTCTCTTTTCGGCAGTAAGGTAAACTTATTACCGCTTATATGGTATCATTGAATAGGTATTGAAATAGCCTTTCATCCCACTTAAAATATATATATATGTCTTTTCAAATAAAAAAAATAAACAATACTTTTCAAAAAATCTTTACATGTGCGATTTCATTGCACCAGAGTGTAGGTGGGTGAAAGAAATTTTTAAAAATAAAAATAAGTATTTCAAATTACATACAACGAAAATATATTGGAGTTCTAGTGGATACCTGTAGAAGGGTTGAAAAAATGAAAATGAAAAACAAGTATTTCAAATTACAACGAAAATGTATTAGGGTTGGCACATTATTAGGCTTCGAGTTTCTGAATTTTTGATATAAGTTTCTAGTGGGTGAAAGAAATTTTTGACTACATCCTTGTAGAAGCGGTAAAATAAATATAAAAACAGGTTTCCAGAATTAAACAAATATTGTAAGAGTTAGTATATTAGTCTAGGAAAATTTACTGTCAATGTGTCAACATTTGTGTTTCTGAATTTTTGATACGAGTATCAAAAAAGACGATAGAAATTTTTGATTTAGAGAGGTTCGATTTTTTTTTCGCAAATTATACAAAAATAGAAAGAGTTAGTAGATAAATATAGTAGATAATTTAATTTATAACATATAAATGTTATTTCATAGGTCACTTCTCAAGTTACATTTCAAATAGGCCAGTTTAACAAAATAGGCTATTTCATAGGAAACTCTAAATTAGCAGGATTTGTTGTGACAAATGCATTATTTGTGTTCAGGTGGCGAAACTGTTTGAGAATCAAGAGGATCTGTTGGCGGAGTTTGGCCAATTTTTGCCAGACGCCAAAGCGGTTACGAAACCAACGCAATATCCACAGCAAATTCGCTCGCCGCCACCTTGTCCACTGGTAATTACTGATTTTTTATAAATTTAATGATAATTTTTTTCATTTTTTAAAATGTTATATTTTAATAAAAAAAAAATTGTAATTGTAATTTTCATGGATATATTAAAAAATTGAACACCATATTATGTGTCAAAAAATATGTATTGAAATCTTGTTTTGAGAAATATTATGAAAAATAATAATTTTTGTATAAGGCCTTGTTCAGATGAAGCGAACTGCGCGAGAGAAAATTTAGTGATTTTCTTTTTTATGTCTTGTGGTCGTTAACATCGATTTACTTGATAATTTATACAAGTATTTCTCGTGTCTTTTGTTTAAAATTAACTTCAAAAGGAGTCCGGAGAAGTTGTATCCCATATAAGCCGTTTTTTATTTAACCTTATCGTTTAATAGTTATGAAAATATATTTAATTTTTGTATTACAAAAAAATCACGCCTAAATAATCACCTTGCCCTATGTCTGAACTGTATAAGGTCTCATGTATGAGGACTCGCGCGAGGCGAGAGTCGCGATACTCACAGCGAACTCGCGCGTACGCCACATGATACGCGCGAGTTAATACGCGCGTGTATTTTACCTCATCTGTACAAGGCCTTAAACCAAATGTAAAGTTGACATGAATGTTTGCTTTAATATATTTTTTTATTATTATAAATGTGTAGCGGGAATTGGAATTGGAGAGAGCGGTGACGAGTGGACCGCCAGCGGACCCACCGCATGCGCATCATCATGCTCAGGTAAATACATTACTAGTAGTTATAGTACAATTATTAATATTATAGTACAACCACAGCATACTTATTTCATACAGTAGGCCGACGGAGACGTCAGACAGGGCAATCGTGCGGGGCGTGAGGGGTGAGGCGCGAGTGGGACGTGCCCAAGCTGCATACTTCGTCGTTCTTAGTAGCTTGGGATAAATATTCCAGGGCTATCGCGTCTTTTAGATTTTAATTTATTATATAAATCAAAATGGCGCATACGGCATGTGCTGTAAGTGCGTGCAAATCTTTGTCTCGCATAAATAAAGAACTAAGCTTTCATCAATTTCCGCACGATGAAGAAAGGTACTTAAGCACATTTTATATGACTCAATTTGTGTCAACCCTTCCGTAATTTTTAAATAACTACACAGGCGGCGGTATCGCCCAACATCAAAGGCGTCGGCCTACTGTAGGAAATAAGTATGCTGTGGTACAACTATTAGCTCATAGTACAATTAATTACTATTGACAATGTCAAATGCAGACAAAGGCTAACGAAAAAGTCAAGATTTAAAGTTGCTAACAACTTTTTTACGTTGTGAATTATGAAAATAAATCCCAAAATTGTCACGAAGTTTAAATAATTTTTGATAATTGTTTGTTATAATTAAAGTTGACGAAGCACGCCGCCGTCACGCCAGGAGTGCAAGCCGCTCCTGCCCAACATCATCATCTCAAGAGATCACCGAGTTTCTCTTCAACACCACAGCTCGGTGAGTAATAATATACAATAAAAGAAACTATGTGTATGTATTGTTTATATAAATACTAGCTGCTGCCCGCGATTTCGTCCGCGTTCTGGATGAAAGGCACCCTATGTCCTTTCTGGTGTCCCAGACAAAGTGTATGCAAAATTTCATGGTGATCGGTTCAGTAGTTTTTGCGTAAAAATAGTTACAAACATCCATACATACATCCATACAAACTTTCGCATTTATAATATGAGTAGGTACGGACTTACATAACAAAAATGTATATGACACACATAAACAAACAATGTCTATGTAACAGCGGGATTCGAACCCGCGACCGTTTGCTTAACAGCTAGTGTTACTAGCCACTAGCTAGACCAAAGTGTGTAGTAATCTGCGGTGTAATCTCCGTTCAAAATAATACGCGTGAACTTTTAGTAAACAAAAACCGTCTAAAGCGGTAGAACGTGCAATTTTATATCTATCCTTTTCTGTCACGTGTAGTTACAATAAACGGCAAGCGATCTTCGTTCTCTTTCACATAACACGTGTTCACTGACACACAGGCACGTTGGGGCTAAATTAATATAGTTTTCATAACATAGATAAATGATTAGTCTCGCTGCGCTCGACTAGATACCGCCGTTGTACTTGTAAAATGCGGCAAAAAATACTACGCCGAATTCGGCGTACTCTTGTCAGTCACACTGCAAACTGTCTGTGATGTGTACGTGCCGAATGTTTTATTAAATTTTGAGCATAATAAAATGCCAGAAAGTTGCCGCATTCACGGAGCTATTGCTTTTGTATAGCGCTCTGTCTAGTCGAGCGCAGCGAGACCAATCAATTATCTTTGTTTTAATAAATTAAGATCTATAAAACATATAATATTATAAAATTGCACAATTGATTGACCTGTTCCATTGCACGATGAACGAATTCAGTGGGGTAGGACTATTTGTAATATGTATTTTAAGTTGTAGGTACTTTAAGTTTATTATTGAGTATTCTTGGGTATATTTACGTAATTTTAATAATTTTTATAATTCATGTAGGTAATTGATTTGTTGTTTATTTTAACTTGTGTAAATGTGATTATTTCAAAATGAACAGATATGTACATCCAATTATAGGAATAATCCTGTAATGATGCTATATTGTAAATTATGTGTTATGTGTTACGTGTGTTGTAATAATTATGTGTTATATTGTAAATGAAAATTAGTATAAATGTGAAAGTGAACTCTTTAGGTGGCGGCGGTCCTCCGGCTAAGAAAGTGCGCACGAGCGTGCTTATCGGCGCCGGAATTCGCGACGTCTCTTACGCCGAGGCGGCCAAGTACGCCACTCAGCAGGAGTACAACTTCTTCGACAGGGCCAGGAAGGCATTGAAGTCGCAGGACGTTTACGACAATTTTCTCAGGTATTTTTACACTTTTACAAATCCATTTATTATGCTTTTATACAAATAGAAACGCTGCAGAATGACAGCGATATGTAAAGTGTCTGGCATATTTATTATGGCCCTCTCAATATTTTTTATTTTTATTTTATTTTATTGAGACACCAACAGTACATTAAAATTTTCCAATACACATTTACAAGTTATACAAACACGTCTACATTTACGTACCAATTACTTGTGTCTAACAGCTACATGTTATATTCTCTGGTGAAAATTTTGAAAAAAATAATAATGTATATTTAATGAAAATGTATATTATTATTTAGCCTAGCCTTTAGATCTAAATTGGCCGTGTTTCCCACCCATGTTGTCAGACCGGCTGTGATGGTCCACTTGATGGTAAGTGGTTACCGTCAAGTGATAATAGGGAAATGGGTTCTGGCATTCCTTACTCACTCACCGAAGGGGGGTGGTCACTACTGCCACTATATTTAACTTGTCATCGACAGATGCCTGCTCCTGTTCACGAACGAGATAATATCGTCGTCTGAGCTAGTGGTGGTGACGGCTCCGTTCCTCTGCCGTCACCCTGACCTTCACAAGTGGCTGCAGGACTTTGTGGGGCCCGTTTCACCACCGCACACCCCGCAGACTCCGACCAATCCCAACCCGCACACCACAGGTAATAACACATCCCTTACTTATCAACAAAATCAATATTATGTACATATAAAATGCTATGTCTGTTCATAAAAAAAATTTAGAGAACATTTTGTACACAGTACTTATCAGAATTTAGTCATTATAAAAATAAGATTTTGTGTCATTGATTATTATTATAAAAAACACTTTTTTTTGTCCAGGTTACGTAAACAACTACGTCCCCGCTAACACTGCGCCCTCCTTCGAACGCGAAAGACCGGCAGATAGGCTACGTTACGAGCCTATCGGGCCGCTGGGGGCCCAACTGAGAAACGACAGGCCGCAGGGAGACATAGCCATGGATATAGGTGAGTCTTGCCACGACCATTTTGCAGGCGATCAAGACTAGCTCGAAATTGCACTTGGGTACTAACTAACCTTACGAAAAATGTATTTCGGTACTGAAGTTACGAAAAATGCATTTCGGTACTAACGTTACGAAAAATGTACGTCGGTACTAAAGTTACGAAAAATACACGTCGGTACTAATGTTACGAAAAATGCACTTCGGTACTAACGTTACTAAAAATGTACTTCGGTATTAACGTTACGAAAAACACACGTCGGTACTGTTACGAAAAATGTACGTCGGTACTAGTTACGAAAAATGCACTACGGTACTAACGTTACAAAAAATATACGTCGGTACTAAAGTTACGAAAAATGCACTACGGTACTAACGTTACGAAAAATGTACGTCGGTACTAAAGTTACGAAAAATGCACTACAGTACTAACGTTACGAAAAAATATGTACTTCAGGAAAAATGCACGTCGGCACTCAAAGGTTAAAAAAAAACGAATCAAAATCGGTTCATCCGTTTGGGATGACTTGGGTGGACATAATAATATAAATGAAATATATTATATTTTGTTTGTTTACTTTTGTTACAGATTTGTCGACATGTAAGCGTCTAGGGACATCGTACTGTGCATTGCCGCGGGAAGCAGCCGCCAGAAAATGTTCCGGCAGAACGCCCCTGTGCAAAGAAGTAAGTATTCAAATATTAGCTTTTAGCGAACCCATTAAAATATTTCCATGCGAAGCCGGAGACGGATCCCTAGTTTATTAATAAATTTCATCTTTTTTTTTTTTCATTTTTGAAGGTACTGAACGACACTTGGGTGTCTTTTCCCACGTGGAGCGAGGATTCAACGTTCGTGACTTCAAGGAAAACTCAGTATGAAGAATATATATATCGATGTGAAGATGAGAGATTTGAGGTTAGTAGACACTAGACATACACGTCCAAGTTATAACACCCCGTTTTTATGTGTTCACTTCTCTATCTGGCTCAACAGTTTGTTTATTTACTGCTTTGTTATTAGTGTTCTATTGTGGTTTTCTGTTTTGTTTGACACTAATAAATATTGTGGTTTCTCCACTCCAGCTGGACGTGGTGATTGAGACGAACGCGGCGACCATCAGGGTCCTGGAGGGAGTCCAGAAGAAGCTGTCCCGCATGAGCTCCGAGGAGGCTGCCAAGTACAGACTGGACGAGTGCCTCGGCGGACACTCGCCCACCATCCACCAGAGGGCGCTGCGACGCATTTACGGCGAGAAGGTGGTACGGCAATTGATGCCTTTACGCATGTCTAGGGGTTGCGGCTTTTTTTTTTTTTAATTTTTAGTATCCCCCAATCCCTTATCCTTAAAAACTTTCATATAAGCTCAAGTGATTTTTTTTTTATATTATCCCCAATCCGTATATGACTCGTAAGAACGCTCTTAAGTATTTTTCTCTTTTCTCAATGAAAGTTATTTTTCAGTGAACCTTATGTAATTTTCTGTACAAGTAATTTTCTGTACAAGTACCTGAAAATGTGTATGCAAAATTTCACAATAATCTTTTTTCACAATTTTCTGTACAAGTACCTGAAAATGTGTATGCAAAATTTCACAATAATCGGTTGAGTAGGAGCCCGAAAAGGTAACAGACAGACAATGAAAATATTTCGAGACAAATGATGATAAAAGTGCGATGTGCATTCAACAGAATATCCTGTGTTGATACAACGCATGCTGCCTTCCTTCTGACGTCTCCTTAAGGGATCTTGGACAGTTCTTACTTCTATTTCAAATGGAGGATTTTTTTGTGGGAATAATTAATAAAGTAACTGATAAGGACCTTTTTGTGGAATAATTAAGATAGTAACAGATAAGGATCTTTTTGTGGAATAATTAAAATAGTAACAAATAAGGATCTTTTTGTGGAATAATTAATATAGTAACAGATAAGGATCTTTTTGTGGAATAAATAATATAGTAACAGATAAGGATCTTTCTATGGAATAATTAAAATACATAGTAACAAATAAGGATCATTTTGTGGAATAATTAATATAGTAACAGATAAGGATCTTTTTGTGGAATAAATAATATAGTAACAGATAAGGATCTTTCTATGGAATAATTAAAATACATAGTAACAAATAAGGACCTTTTTGTGGAATAATTAAGATAGTAACAGATAAGGACCTTTTTGTGGAATAATTAAAATAGTAACAAATAAGGATATTTTTTTGGAGTAATTAAATACATAGTACCAAATAAGGATCTTTTTGTGGAATAATTAAAATAGTAACAGATAAGGATCTTTTTGTGGAATAATTAATATAGTAACAGATAAGGATCTTTTTGTGGAATAAATAATATAGTAACAGATAAGGATCTTTCTATGGAATAATTAAAATACATAGTAACAAATAAGGATCATTTTGTGGAATAATTAATATAGTAACAGATAAGGATCTTTTTGTGGAATAATTAAAATAGTAGCAGATAAGGATATTTTTTTGGAGTAATTAAATACATAGTAACAAATAAGGATCATTTTGTGGAATAATTAGTAACAGATAGATTATTTGTTATTGATGAATTTGGTCATGAAATGTAATTTAACTCCTTTTTTTTGTCAGGCGGTGGACATAATAGCCGGCTTGCGCAAAAACCCAGTTGTTGCAGTACCGGTTGTTCTAAGGAGGCTCATTGCGAAGGAGGAAGAATGGAGGGAAGCTCAGAAGGTAAATACTGATCATTATTTGCTCATACTTCATCTTAGCAGTGGACTGACTTTTTTTTTACACTTTGATCAGATGGTTCAAATGATTCTCCTCAAGTTCAGTATTGTATAGAAAGAATGATAAAAAAAAAATTATTCAATCACAAGGCCTCCAACGAGGCCTTTCATTTGTTTAGCACAATATTGGAACCTGCCAGTATGTACTTTGTAATGTAATCGTTTTTTTTTTATTCAATTTTTATTTGTTTTTGGGCGCAGGGCTTCAACAAGCAGTGGCGGGAGCAAAACGAGAAGTACTACCTGAAGTCGTTGGACCATCAGGGCATAAATTTCAAGCAGAACGACCTGAAGGCCATGAGGTCTAAGGCGCTATTCAACGAGGTGGAAAGCGTCTACAACGCGAGGAGGCCGGGGCCTCATCTCGTGGTGGATTACAATATGCAGTCGAGACAAGAGGGTATGCATCCAAGACGTATAAATAAAAGTCAAATGCGTAGTGATAATGGAATTGGAAAAAGAATTAAAAGAAAATTAAATTAAGTATGTATAATATAAAAATATTAATGAAAAAAATAAATAATAAAAAAAATGGAATATTAAATTAAAAAATTAAGTAAAATAAATTTTATATAATCACAAAAAAAAAATAGATTAAAAATAAAAAATTAATAAAAAAGAAAAATTAAACTTAAAAAAATTAAATTAAAAAAATAAAAATTTAAAATAACTCAAATAGACTGTTACTTCCCCTATTTTTTATATTTAAACATTTTCCCTACATTTCGGAACACAGAAAAACATGTTAGTTTGTTATTGTTACGTGAATCGCAATCATGTTCAGAAATTCGTTTAAAACGACGCGCGTACCGTTGAAAGTGTTACACGTATTGTACTCTGTATAGGTGTTAAGGGGCGTCTAATATTACAGTGACTAAATATTGCGAGTAAATTTATTAATTTAAATGAAGGAGAAATTTAAAGGAAAATGTAAATTTGCAGCCATTCAGATAGTGCGAGACGCTGCCGAGCTGCTGACGCATCACGCGCGACGACAGACGGCCATTCAGAAGGCGGAGAAGAGGCGCATCAAGCAGCTGCTGCGACACTTTTTGCCGGACCTCTTCAACCACCCAAGGCAGCCTCTGTCCGACGACGAGAGAGATGAAGGTATACCTCCACATCCAACTATCACTGCCTGCTTTCCAGCGATAAAGAAACGAAACTAAAGTTACTTTAATAGATCTCAGTTTTGATGTAACTCTATATATGTCATAGCTGAGAGGTAAAGGACCTTTATGACCAAACACCAAAGTTAACACTAGAGCTAATTAGAAAGGTCACTGTATAGAAATTGTGATTAAAAAGGCCATTATAGTAAAATTGTAAGTCCTCCGTTAACAAGTGCATTTTAATACTATTTTAAGTTTCTAGTTTTCCTTGCATATGTTACTTTTATTAACCCTAAACTCAAGCTCTGTGTGAGTCCCTTTTTAAGTTAGGTGATTACTGGTACCCTCAATAACATGGTAATAACACAGCATACTTATTTCGTACAGTAGGCCGACGGAGACGTTTAGACAGGGCAATCGTGCGGGGCGTGAGGGGTGAGACCCGAGTGGGACGTGCCCAAGCTGCATACTTCGTCGTTCTTAGTAGCTTGGGATAAATATTCCAGGGCTATCGCGTCTTTCAGATTTTAATTTATTATATAAATCAAAATGGTGCATACGGCATGCATAAAGAACTAAGCTTTCATCAATTTCCGCACGATGAAGAAAGGTACTTAAGCACATTTTATATTACTTAATTTGTGTCAACCCTTCCGTAATTTTTAAATATCTACACAGGCGCCGGTATCGCCCAACATCAAAGGCGTCGGCCTACTGTAGGAAATAAGTGTGCTGTGCTAATAATGAAGTATCACGTTGAACACGGGTGATGATGAAAGTGCGATGTGCAATCAACAGAATATCCTGTGTTGATACAACGCATGCTGCCTTCCTTCTGACGTGAAAAAAAATTAAACATTAACTTATTTTTATAAAGCGAAATTCCTATTCAGAAAATTCTCTATTGTCAACGAAACACTCTTTGCTTCGCACTCAGATTAAATTTTATATGCACTGCCTTTCCTTGTTGTTCCTAGCTTTTTCTATTGGTGATAGTTCTATCGAAATTTGTTGTTATAAAAAGACAATAATTCCAATAAAGTTCCAATAAAATTTTATTTTTCCAATAAAGTTTTAGATAGGCGAGAAAAATCCCCCAATAGTTTAAGATGTGAAATATTCTGTTCCAACTAGAACCAAATTGACACGTTCCTAAGGTTTCTTTTTAACAAGTTTTGAATAAAAATGTGATCGTTTTTCAGAAGAGAAAGAGGAGCCTTCTAGTCCACAAAGTCCGAGCGGAGATCAGATCAAGGAGAAGAGTCCTGTCGTTAAACAAGACAAAGAGGTAATTATAATACATATGTGTAAATATATTAAGTTTTTAATTTTTCGTCTTATCACAATCAATGTTGTTATCATTAATGGTGTACCTAAAACATTTGTTTGTTTGTTTCAGTCGTCCGAATCTGACAACGCGTCAGATAAAAGCAGTAGAAATCATAAAAACGACAAAGAAAATAAACCCAAGAACAACAACACGGACAGTAAAGGTGATTATTATTATTATTTTTTTTTTTTTGAAGTGATAACATCTTTAGATGCATTGGGCATATTTGGTATGGATAAAAAAAACGTTGAACTCGCCTAGTCACGCTCAGTGACGTTTAATGTTGAACTGAATTTTTTTTTAGGCACTTTGGGCATTTGGAATGGGGGAAAATATAATAATGGTTTATTTTGAGACAAATGATGATAAAGTGCGATGTGCATTCAACAGAATATCCTGTGTTGATACAACGCATGCTGCCTTCCTTCTGAAGTCTCCTTTATATTTTTTCATTTTGATCTACCCTGAACCAGTTGGTTGATATATGTAATTTAAAAATTTCTCTAACATCAAACAAAATATGAACGTGGCCTAACTGTTAAACCAAATTTTAATTGTAAAATATAAAACAAATCAATTTTTACAGAGATATTAACAAATCAAGCACCAAACAGTGTGAAGAGAAGTAGCAGTAATGAAGATTCAAATTCAATCAAAACTGAGATTAAAACTGAAGATATCGAAGATGACTACAGAGATCATCCGCCTAATGTAAGTTCTTTTTTTTTATTCAATTCAAAATATAAAATATTAAAATTTGTTTGTATAATTTTAATTAAACATATTTTATTAAAATTTGTTTTATTTTTAATTAACATACACGCGTATCTTTTTGAGCAGGAAGCGCGATTCGTTTGCAGTATGTCGTGGTACCTATTTCTACGATTGCATGCGACTTTATGCGAGCGATTGGGAGCCGCGCGACGGGCTGCCGCCGCTTTAGCCGAACAGGACGCTAACGAGCGAGGCAAGCGGTCCACCAGCGTCGCTACGGCGCTGCGACTGAAACCTAACTCGCTTCCAGTGGAAGCAAACTCGCCCGCCGAGTACTACAACGCCCTTTTAGAGCTGGTACGCGGCGTGCTAGACGGGATAACGGAAGCGAGCGTCTTTGAGGACGCGGCGCGCGAGATGCTGGGCATCCGCGCGTACCCCGCGTACACGCTAGACAAGCTCGTAGCGGCGGCGGTGAGGCAGTTGCAGCACGCAGTGTCCGAGCCGTGGTCGATACGCGCGGCGGAAATGGCGGCGCGAGGGATGCGTTCGCATCTGTCGTACGTGAGACGCGCAGCGCGAGCGCTGCGGCCCGATCACACGGCGTTTCTCGTCAAAGTGGTGAGTAGCTTAATTTTAAAGAGTGTTTACAAATGATACTTTAGTCAACCAAAACTTTGATGAAGAGAAAGAAAAATTATAATAAATGACATGTCATAAAGTAATTGTATCAGAATTAAAATAATTAATAAAGATTGTAATGGCTTTATGCCGTTTGACAAATGAAATGATGATAAAAGTTCGATGTGCATTTAACAGAATACTCGTGTTGATACATCGCATGCTGCCTTCCTTCTGACTTATTTTGTACCTAAACTAGCTATTGCGCTATGTACCTAACAGGCATTTATAATAATAACCTTTGTCTGTCTGTCTTTTAGTACGGCGGCGACGAATGTAAAGTAACGTTTGAACTGCTCGAAGGGACCGGAGAAGGGAGAACGTCACCGCAGAACGACGCAGCGAGATTATCGCCAACCAATCAGGTGAATATGTCTTACTTGCAATAATTTTTTGTATATAAAATATGCATGAAAGGTAATTCAGTTTAATAACATCGAAATGGACATTGTAATCTCCCAAAATAAATAGCCGGCTGCACATATTATAGTCTCCATATTGGATACATTTTAGGTATAGCAACTTACAGCAGTAGTTATATGACGTGTTTGGGATCTTTTTTTAAGTAAAACATGTTTTTCCTCATTCATGCTAATTCTCACGAATACATCTACCTATTTTTTTTTACTTTCATTCATTAATCCTGTCTTGTTTTGTGCTATCACCCTCAAACTAATTATCGCTCGGCGTTGTAGAACCGCACGGGGGGTACGAACGGCGCGCCGATGTCTGTGTCGCGGCTGGCGGCGTGGTCGCTGTACCGCGAGAGGTACGCACGGCCGGACGGTACGCAGTCGCCGCCGGCGGGCAACAAGCCGGTGTTCTTGAGGCGGAACGCGCGCGCCGCCAACGGGGACAACATCGCCAGCGCCCCGCCGGCGGCGCACACGCACTCGCGCCGGAAGCCCCACCGGGTGCACGATCACTCCGAGTGCACGCTCAGCGGGACGCTCAGGTGACACTTCGACACACTATACTATTCTATACCATGGATATAGGTTGATATCTATAGCAAAATAGGTTTGAAGTTGGACCTCATAAGTGATAAGGGGTGTTTGATAATTGCAGGTTGGTGGCGGCGAGGCCTCACCTGGTGTATCGCGCGGGAAGTCTATTGGCGGCGCGCTCCTCCCATCCGAGACTGCACGCGTCGAGGCGGTCGAGGTTCAAGGCGTGGCTGCGGAGGAGAGTCGCCGACTCGTAGCACACGACCCGACGCGACTAGTAGCGAGGCAAGCCAACAGTTTCCCGTCTTCGTGTTTTCTTAGCAAATAGGAACGGCCAATGCATCCCTTACAAGACAAATCGAAGCTCATAGAGACGTGTGTCATTCAAACAAATCAAATGACTAAATCTAAAGTTTGATGTCGCTACTCTCGAATTTTTTATACTCGAATTTTAAATAAAAAGTCATATGTATGTAAAAAAAAAAATTGGTTCTCAATACAAAAACATCCAGTCTAATTTCTAAATACTCACTGGAAAACTTTCCAAAATTTTTTGGTGAATTTTTTGGTTAATTTTTAATGATGCATATTCTCCACAAGCTTATGATGTTGGGGGAGTAGTATAAGTAGTAACTGAGTTGCGCAAACAGAAGTTTTTATTGCATTCATAGTAGAAAATTTTGATTTGCAACAAGTTAGGTTAGAACCGAAAAACGAAATTAAATATAAGGCTACTTTTTTTTTAATTTATTACAAAAACAGTCACACACAACTTATTTTACAAAAATAAGCTCCTCCTGAACTTCGATATATAGATATGGAAAATATGTCCTAATCTTTTACTCTCTTATTAATAAACTTAGACTAAAAAGCAAGAGTAACTATACTCTGAGTATTAAGATGGGAGCAAATAATTTAATTATTAATAAACACAGAGTAAGGAATGAGTAAGCTAATCCAACTCTACTATCGGAGTAAAAGTTATACCTAGTATAACGAGGGAGTAACAGTGTTCTGTGGTGAAATTCCTCCCATGCTTTAACTTTCAACTTATTTGTATTTGTAGACAGCGTTTTATCTTCAATATTTTGCGCGAAGTCTTTAAGGACACTGCGAAATAATTGCTGAAACAGTAAACAAACAGTACATCAAATAAATAAGTGCCACTCCACACTCGTGATATGTACCCTTTTTTAATAGAGATGATTTACCTTTTCTTTCTCGTCCCAATTAACAGAGCGAGTACGTTTAGACATTTTACAGAAAGATTTCGTAGAAAATAACTAAGTAAATTTTAAATAATTTCAATTAGCATGTACACTGAAATCGTCACAACACAAAACAAATCACCACGAATTACATCTCAAACCAGCTTGTCAAGTTCAAAAAGCTTCAAAACAGTTATTTTATTGATGCTGTCGCTGTCAAAAGACGTTGGATTCGCTCGTTTGTTCGTTCTTTTTGTTTTTTTAATGCAAGGGTTGCCATAGCACGAACGCTAATCCAGGCGTAAGCAATGCTTTGTTAGTCTGGGTTAATTCCGTGTTTATTAATAACTTATCAAGTCCGAAGTTACTCCTTGGCTAATCTGGTATTAACTACTCCAAGTGCAAGTGTGGACTAAGGTGGCAGTAGACCATTTTTATTAATAATAATAAGACAGGTGATGTTTATGTGCTTCAAACGTAGGATAGGATATTGCACATTGTTTACAATGACATAAAAATAGTTTATTTTGAAAATCTCTTCAGCATTCAATTCGTGAGCTTCATCTTCCCTTTAATAATATAAATGTTTCTTTTGCCCATGGAAGAGGGCGCGGTTGCGTGCGGGCCGATCGTTGCGTCCTTTCGACTT
This sequence comes from Synanthedon tipuliformis, assembly GCA_947623395.1. NCBI lineage: Eukaryota > Metazoa > Arthropoda > Insecta > Lepidoptera > Sesiidae > Synanthedon > Synanthedon tipuliformis. The sequence goes on along the minus strand of OX392434.1, from coordinate 765,940 downwards.
TTTCCTCCTTCTCCTCCTCTTTTCCCCTTCCTTTGGCGTCGCCTGTTGCCGGTGGCAATAGGCACACCACCACAGGAAAAAGCCAGTTCAGTTAGAGGTCAGATTTAGGTCATCATCATCCCGTGTCTCTTCACTGCTAGATGTATGTAGGCCTTCCCCAAGGCAGAGGCATCATCGTCATCATCCTGTGTCTCCACTGCTGAATGTAGGGATCTCCTAAGACTCACCACACAGGCTATTCAACAGTGTGGTACTTTTTTGGCTTTTTGCACAATGTCCCCCGTCTGAAGCGAGCGTCTGGTTCTTCGATGTGCGGTCTTTCTCAGCAACTTATTGATGATAGGGCAAATGCCCTAAAGATACATTAAACCGATCTCATAATACGCTGCTGGTTGGATATCAGATGATCGGTTGAACCGTTCGCTCAGTTGGGAAGCAAGCCTGTACCTGAATTGCCGGTGGGTAATTTCTTTTGCCTGTTGTCCAATATTGGAGCAATATATAATGTAAAACGATTACATTTAAAAGTCTCCTGAACACTTTAAATGGTATATATATATACCATTTGACGTCTCTTTTTCTTTCCATCTTTCCAACAAAACAAGTATGTACGTGAACAATTTTTGATCTTTTAGATCAATTACGCCCATGTACTCGTTGTAATCTTTGATTGCAACAGGTTTTGGATATGTTTGCCCTGCTCGTAGTCGTGGAAAGTCGACAATGTGGTGACTAACTTGACGTCTTTCCGCGCCAACACACAGAGACGTCACCACAATGTCGACTTACCACATCGCCTCTTTTCATCCTCCTGTCATTCGCATTTTTTACATCCTCTGGCGTCCCATGTCGCGTCGCCTATTCAATTTGCCGACAACATCGGTTTGATTTTGCTTTAAAAATCTTGCCAACGGGACAGAATTGTGGTAGTTGTCCATAAACAATGTGTAAGAATTGCCAAGAAACTCCTGTAACAATTGCAACACAGTTTTAGCCCTTGCACTAGTTAAACCGTACAGAGATTCCGGCTTCGCACATCTCGTACGTTTTTATTCCGAATCCTTTAGAACATCCGTTCTAAAGCTAAGGTGTCCCTTTCAAAGCAGCAACGATTCGTCTATTGATATTTCCTGTGCTGGTGTATAAACACTAATGAATTTCAAATTTAGGTAGTCTAAAATAGGCTTAATTTTAAAAATTTTGCGCGGTTGTCCCCGAATCGAATGGCAGGTGTGATTTCGCTATTGTAGACGAAGTGCAGGAAACGCATCAAGAGCCAGAACCGACCGAGACTCATAAGTTTACGAAACTCGATCATTCCCAACACTCCGGTCGTCCAATATTCGTCGATGCGCCCTCTGACACATATCCCCATGAGAATGAAGGCGATAAATTTCTCCTACACTAGTCCCAATCCATTTTCTTAATCGGGAATGCTCCGATATGTCCACCTCTGAAGCCGCCGAGATCACTTGCTCGGCGTACTTGTTCGTTTCCCCTACAATCATGTCCAGAGTGGCTCGTCCCAAATCTGCGTGAACAAATCAATGGGTTCTATTCCCGCAATTTCCTCTTGGAGCATTTCACGCTCTCCTCGAAATGTGGCAAAATCATCATACCACGCCGACGTCCTCCTCCGCCTCAGCTTCTGAGTCGAGGTTGAGGTCCGCTGTCGCCCGAATCTGCTCCAGCGTGTCCTCGGCAAGAGCTCTTCTCAAGAGCCAATACAAGCTCTTCTCCCCGATTATTCCCAAGAATTTCAGTTCAAGTTCGGACAGAGGCTGCACCGTGGATGGCCCATTGGCCCCCCTCCAGTGCCGCTCTCTTTTTCACTTTTGTTTTATAGTCCATCCAGGGGCCGTACTATCACCCCTTAAAGCGATGCAGACGATTGAGTGAGGGAGATGTCGCCTTACATCATGTATTGCGCCATCTCGTTTACTCACTCGTTTTTGCATCGCTTTAAGAGGTGATAGTACGGCCCCAGTACTAAAAAATTACAGTTGTAATTCAATAAAAGTTATCATCATGATTTAATAAGGAATTCAATTAATAAGATCATTATTTTAAAACTTATTTGATTACTTGTAAATAATAAAAACATAAATTGCAAATTATACTATGGTCGACAGCGCACTTGCAGCACCTGTGACGTTGCTACCACAGCCACCTTTACCAAGCCGACCGTCAGTTTGTCTGTCTGTCGACCCCCTTACATAACTAGATACTTAGACATGAAAAAAAAAAAAAAAAAATAACAACTTACTTTGGACCAGCCTTTCCAATCTTTATGGACGCCGTCGCCAATGGCGTTAAGGGTCTCCGCCACTGCGCTCCACTTTCTCTGGGAATATTCCTTTCGCTGTAACGATCTGTTGTAGGCCACCACTGCGCTCCACTTTCTCTGGGAATATTCCTTTGCCTGTAACGATCTGTTGTAGGCCACCACTGCGCTCCACTTTCTCTGGGAATATTCCTTTCCCTGTAACGATCTGTTGTAGGCCACCACTGCGCTCCACTTTCTCTGGGAATATTCCTTTGCCTGTAACGATCTGTTGTAGGCCACCACTGCGCTCCACTTTCTCTGGGAATATTCCTTTCCCTGTAACGATCTGTTGTAGGCCACCACTGCGCTCCACTTTCTCTGGGAATATTCCTTTGCCTGTAACGATCTGTTGTAGGCCACCACTGCGCTCCACTTTCTCTGGGAATATTCCTTTCCCTGTAACGATCTGTTGTAGGCCACCACTGCGCTCCACTTTCTCTGGGAATATTCCTTTGCCTGTAACGATCTGTTGTAGGCCACCACTGCGCTCCACTTTCTCTGGGAATATTCCTTTCCCTGTAACGATCTGTTGTAGGCCACCACTGCGCTCCACTTTCTCTGGGAATATTCCTTTGCCTGTAACGATCTGTTGTAGGCCACCACTGCGCTCCACTTTCTCTGGGAATATTCCTTTCCCTGTAACGATCTGTTGTAGGCCACCACTGCGCTCCACTTTCTCTGGGAATATTCCTTTCCCTGTAACGATCTGTTGTAGGCCACCACTGCGCTCCACTTTCTCTGGGAATATTCCTTTCCCTGTAACGATCTGTTGTAGGCCACCACTGCGCTCCACTTTCTCTGGGAATATTCCTTTCCCTGTAACGATCTGTTGTAGGCCACCACTGCGCTCCACTTTCTCTGGGAATATTCCTTTGCCTGTAACGATCTGTTGTAGGCCACCACTGCGCTCCACTTTCTCTGGGAATATTCCTTTCCCTGTAACGATCTGTTGTAGGCCACCACTGCGCTCCACTTTCTCTGGGAATATTCCTTTGCCTGTAACGATCTGTTGTAGGCCACCACTGCGCTCCACTTTCTCTGGGAATATTCCTTTCCCTGTAACGATCTGTTGTAGGCCACCACTGCGCTCCACTTTCTCTGGGAATATTCCTTTGCCTGTAACGATCTGTTGTAGGCCACCACTGCGCTCCACTTTCTCTGGGAATATTCCTTTCCCTGTAACGATCTGTTGTAGGCCACCACTGCGCTCCACTTTCTCTGGGAATATTCCTTTGCCTGTAACGATCTGTTGTAGGCCACCACTGCGCTCCACTTTCTCTGGGAATATTCCTTTCCCTGTAACGATCTGTTGTAGGCCACCACTGCGCTCCACTTTCTCTGGGAATATTCCTTTGCCTGTAACGATCTGTTGTAGGCCACCACTGCGCTCCACTTTCTCTGGGAATATTCCTTTCCCTGTAACGATCTGTTGTAGGCCACCACTGCGCTCCACTTTCTCTGGGAATATTCCTTTCCCTGTAACGATCTGTTGTAGGCCACCACTGCGCTCCACTTTCTCTGGGAATCTTCCTTTGCCTGTAACGATCTGTTGTAGGCTGTTGCGATGTCTCTATTTAAATATAGATATTCCCAGACACCCGGCGAGACCTATACACTCTTATTAATTAAACAAATCACAAAAATAAAATGTTCACTTACTTTATATTTGACATTTTTTTAATTTAAATGATATTTATGCAGTGATATGTTACTTAGGTATATACCGTAATCATGCACATGCACTTTTTCCTCTTGGAGCATTTCACGCTCTGCTCGAAATGTGGCAAAATCATCATACCACGCCAGCTCTTCCCCGACATCCTCCTCCGCCTCAGCTTCTGGCTTTCTGGCTTCAGCTTCAGGTCGAGGTCCGCTGTCGGCAAGAAAAACTCTTCCTCCTAGACAAAAAAACACATGTAAAACATTACCCATTAGCTGGTGCCCGCGACTTCGTCCGCGTTGAAAATATATATATATATATATTTAAAGTTGTTTTCCCATTTTAGCAAAGCCAGCATGTACCTACATGAGCACTCGACTAATTTTATAAATAACTTTAAAAATTCCAAGTACTCACGTTCTCCAGTTCCACCTGGTCGAAGAATATTTTCGCCACCGACCAGTCCTTATGGAAATTCCAAGTATATACTCACGTTCTTCAGCTTATTCCGTACTAACTTGACAACCGGATGAAGGGTTGTCTATGGTTCACTAATTTACTAGATAATATTGTTATTTCATTTTAAACTTTTTTTCTGTGATTTTATACTTACAATACACATGACATGTGAGCAGAAACTTGTTCTTGGTTCTTCTGCCAATATGGAAAGTGCAATAATAATGTGCAATAGCTTGTCGCCCATGGAAAGCTCTATCCAAGGCAATATACACTTAATAGGTGCGACCCCGAAGCAAGTAGAGATCGTTACCTTCCAACTCCTGCACATGATCATCAGGTATTAGACCTCCCGAGTTCAATTACAAACATGCCACGAGGCAACAGGTGCTCTGCATAATAGCTCCGAGAGCAAAAAGAACAAGCTCTTCCTCTGTCGTATTAGGGAATGGAATGTCCTGCATTAACTGCTTGAAAATCTGCGCTACTTATTATAATTATATCTCTGTACTAGGTCGCCCAATGTGTTCGGTATGTTCATTCTTTCTCAAATGATCGATAAGAATGCTGGCATTTAATAATGCTGCACCAATTCTAAAATATTCGATCATATGGGGCGTTCCTTTTTCTTTTTCCACCACCTTCGCATTGGTAAAAAATTATACTGAATACTAAAAAAACCGATGTAACCTCCAATAAAGATTTTTCAAACTGCTTCGTATTCAATACTTCATTCCATAATTGGATTGAGTTCGCGACACTCGTGCTAAATAATTGTGTAGCTAATTTAACTTTCATTATGTTATTTTGGAAATTAACGTGTTGACCAGTGAGTTTATTGGCAAAATTGAGTTTTATATTTTCCTGCAATTTTTGCAATTTAACTAAATACTTCCAATTGATTTCTTTATTATCGGAATCAAATAATATCAAATGTATTTCGCACAGGTTTTATCGTATCCTATGGAAATTGGGGATCTATTTCTAATTTTGTGGTAGGACGAGGAAAAGTTGTTAAATTCTCAAAAATGTCGAGGCGGGATCACAATATTTTTGCAGTCGCGATATTAATATGTGGAAAACCCGCCGATTGTCACCTCGTCATATTTCTGCAAACATATATATATATATATATATATATATATATATATATATATAATATATATATATATATATATATTTTCACCTTTTCCCGCTAGGTGCGTGGTGCTGACAGGCGGACAATTATAAAAAAAAGAAATAAAAGACCTTTTACAGTACAAAAAAAAATTGTATATTTTAAAAAAGGAAATGTATACATAGAAAAATTCAGTTTAAAAAAAAAGAAACAATTTAGGATGCGATTTGTACCGCATATCAAAAAAATATTAATTAAAAAAAGGAAACCCCAGGTGTTTGTGGAGATTGAAGTGGTGATGACTAATTATCACCTTGACCCAAGATACTTGAAAAAGATCAAAAACTAGACAAAGGACAAAAAATGTCAGACTTTTCAGTCACGTATGTAATATTAGTTTTCCAGTGAGTAACTACTTGAGACATTCTCGTTAGATATCTTGTGTAATGGATATTGATTTTTTTCGTTAATCTATGACACGTGTTTTTATTTGGTCATGTGTAGGTAGTATTGAATTATTCCAATTTAAAAAGATGTCAGTTAAGGGATGTATTGCAAATGATGTAGAAGCTGTAATAATGAATACCGAAGACATTTGTATCCTATATTATACTTCTAAAAATATTTACATAAATATTATGTAGGTATACCGTGTACAGTCGGGGTACGAAAACCTTCGTCACTTTTCAAATTCATTCCTCTATCGACAAGTTGAAGACACTTTTTGAAAGTAAAGTAAAGTACTAAAAAATGGGTCAATGTTTCGTTTGAAAATGAAACGTCCTTACTTAATTGTGACAAACTTTTTGTTACCCTGACTGTACAAAAACATTGCAATAATGAGAATATTACCTCGATTGTATTTTGAATGAAAATTTGTCTTGTAACAGTTAATTTGTTTTATCTTTTGAGCAAACTGTTTTATTGTTATTCTTGTAAGTATATTTTCATTGCTCTAAATTTATATGTTTTTGTAGAACCTTGTCGAGCACTAGTGACTCAAAAAATTCTTTGGAAATATTAAATACAAAATTGTAAATTGTGCATAAGATTCTTTTGAATCTTTTTACTTTTTAAGGTTTTTTTTTTCGTTATGAGTTTTTTTTTAATTTTATTTTTATTTTAAAAGATTGACGTAATGGTTCAAAAGGTTTAATTCCAAAAACATCGCAGTTATAAGTTGGGTATGTTACAAACATTGCAATACTTAAATATGTTGTAGGTATGAGTTGTTTTAAATTTTTATCATTGAATTTGTACAGATTCTGTTTTTCTTGTAGCAATTAAATAATAATATATTTCTCTCATCAGTATTAAAGATATATTTAAAAAAAATAATACGAACAGCGTTAGTTGAGGGTGAATAGTGACGAATTGCCAATACATGGGTTGGCAACATGGCTGACTAAACTTAGCCTTGGCTTTCCGACAAATACTGTTGTTTTTCGACACTACGTCCACCCTTAACTAAACGTCTTTCACCCCTAGAATAATATAAATTTATACTTGAAATTTGAGCTATGGTCTTTATAAATTTATTTATTATTAAGAAATTATTGTATTGTAAGTCTTGACGCGAAGAACGTTAACTTTCGTCTACGTAGATGATATAGTGTATCTTCAACAGAGAAATTGTAAACTTGCTTGTATCTTCAAAATTATACCGACAGACGGACAATTATTTAGATGAAAATAAAAATAAAATTATCTTTCTTATCTTTAGAATGTTATGACTAATATTGAATTTCCAAATAACATTTTACCTAAGATAAGCTATATAAATATAAAAAAATCCCAAGTAAATTGCATCGATATTAAAAGCATACTTAATTTTTAAAAAAAATACATGAAAACGTCTTTAAATTTGCTTCCATAATGGAAGGCAATTCAGAAATCATCACATAATATATTCAAAATTTAATTACACCACTCGATAGCTTAATGATTGAAGATTTTCAATTCCTCTAAAAATTTATTATTTAATTACTAAAATTTGCATATAGTCTAAAAATTCACTTTGAATCAGAGACTAGCTAGAGGACTAGTAATATTTTGTTTAATGGCGTTCTTCTCGTCAAGATCCAAATGGTAATATTCTCATTGTGCGAATAAAGTTGTCGTCAATAATATGAAGTGACTTACTTGATGTTACTTCAATATGTGCTCCCATAGATGATGATTGGTCTCGCTGCTCTCGACTAGATACCGAGCGTTGTACTTGTAAAATGCGGCATAAAATAGTACGCCGAATTCGGCGTACCCGAGCCAGTCACACTGCAAACTGTCTGCGATGTGTACGTGCCGAATGTTTTATTAAATTTTGAGCATAATAAAATGCCAGTTTGCGTAGTGAAACTGTGTAAAAGGTGATAAAAAGTGACAAAAGTTTTACACACACTACAATAAAAAAGTGCCGCATTTACAGAGCTATCGTTTTTTGTATAGTACTCTATCTAGTCGATGGTAGCGAGACCAATTCAATAATCATTGATGTGCTCCATTGAAACCAGTCCAAGTGAAGGGGAATACAGGGTAAATGAAAATATTGTACTGTATTTGCTTTGAGCTCGATTTTAACCCACTTTACTATGTTATAGTAATTTGTAAATATATATATATATAATTGTGTAAATAGAATTAACGTCGGCGTAACATTTCTTGGACCGGAGTCAAAGGTCCACAGACGCATTTTCTAAGTGAAATCTCAGCCGTTGAGGTCGCGTTTTAGTGGCTTCGTTCGGTGGTGTTTTTAAGGATCTCTTGTTTGTTTGTTTGTTTGTTTTTTTAAAAGTACAGTTAGCACAGCCTGTAAATATTAGAGTGGAGGTGTGAAAGTGATGTTAGCTTTTAAAAGAAGAGGAAAGTTGTCGAGGAACCAATACTTCTTTGTAAAAATGACTTGTGAAAAAATAAATAATATTATTATATTTATAAATTTTGGTGGTTTTATTGTGTTGTTTTTTTACTAGGTTTTACCCAGTAGGTAGTAGGGTGTAGTGTGCCAAATTAGATTTTGAGATGAAATATTTAAAAAAATATGTGTAATATAAAGTTTCTAATATTTCAAGGAAAACATTATTTGAGACTACAAATAATATAAAAAAGCAAGTCACAAGTGAACTTTTGAATATTTTCCTAGATTTCACAAATCAAAATAAAAACAAAAAAGCAACTTCAAATCTATACGAACGTTTACAAAATTAAAACTAATATATTCATTTTTTGAAAATAACATTAAGCAAAAAGCGTTCACTTGATACATTCGTTTTTACTCTGATCAATACTTTAATTAGGAGCTACACAGGCTGTGTAAGTTAACAGAGAGGTAATTGTAAGTTGTGTAAAATGCGGTTATTTCTATGATTAATTGAAAATTAATTTTATTAATTACCAAGCAAACAAATTACAATTCTCATTCAAGTAATTAATTTCTTAGATTTTTTTTAAATGAGAAACATTTAGAGCTGCAACAAGTAGCAGGGCAAGGCCCAAGCTACCGGTGGGCTGCAGAGTGGGCTGGTTAGGGCTGCAGAGTGAGGAACCTCCTTTCTACAATATTAAGTATGTACTGGTTTCCTCCAAAACCAGAGCTTAAGTTATTATTTTAAGCAACTGATTTTACTGTGCACTTTGAAACGGATAACACAAGAGGTCAGGGTGTATCAACTTGGTTTAAAGAAAAAGAGGAATCACCATAGCGTTTTATTAAACATGTGTTCCCTTGACTCGGCCATCTAGTGAGAGCCTGATTTGTTGGTCGGGAACTTGGGCTTCGCTATGTCGTGGGCAGATCGTAAAGTATGAAATCAAAAAACTTTCACCCAGTCAAAAGTAGGTGCGACGAGGAGCGGAGCGAAGCAAAGCGAGGAAGCGTGTTAGGTTTACAGGGAAATAAATTTGGGGAGCCGAGCGAAGAGCGGAGTGAGGCGACCCTCTCAGTTTTAACAAAATCTGCCCAGGAATATCATGATATGCCCAATTCTACGATTTGCCGACGACAGCTATAAGACCGTTCGCCGACACGACTATCGGGACTATAATGAACCACCATGTGGGTAATTAGTAAGTATGTCAACTTTGCTGGAATCGCTAAGTTATAATGGCAAGATCTAGTCGATTGGATTATCAAATAAAAGAAAATATTTTTTATAGAAAAAAAATCAGTTTAATTATTTATAAAACACACCAAAAGCACCTATAGATCTAACATAAAATTACTTAAATACTACATAACGCTCGGTATACATTGTAAAGATTAAAACAGAACAAACTATCGTCAATAAACTTGTGATTACTACGAGTAAAAATATTCGTAAATACTTACGGCCTTATTCATAAAAAGTTATAGAAGGCTTATTAGCTTGTTATAAGGAATTTACCAAAAAGTGTTATTCATAAACGTTCAATAGCAGCAAACCGCTTAATAAGTGTTTCATAAAGTTATTGAAGCATGGACCCTACTATAAGCCTCTAATAAGGGAACAATTCAAGATGGCCGACTTAAAACAGCTGACCGACTGACTGATTTCTGTTGACGTGTGATGTGGAGTTTGAATTTTGATTGATGTTTGTTTGTAAAGGAATTAGCAAATAATAGTTTAAATTACATACTTATGTAAGATATAACATAATAAGTGATATATGTAGTAAAAATACAATATATTTTTCAAGTAATTTATTTTTTTCTCATAATAAGCAATTTTCTTTTGCACTAAAATTTCTTTTAGGTCCAATATTCTCCCTTTCTTCTCTTCATTTTTAATTTGGGCTTCATGAAGCTCCTTCCGACACTCCATTTCATGATTCGCAATATTTGCAGCATAGTTTTCTGGCTGAAATAAAAATAGCACATATTATGTGTGGTGATGAAATATTATGTGGGATGTTTATTTGGCATACAATATTTTATAGATATGAGCATATTAGAGCTATGTGAGCCCGAAGGCTGTGGTGTAATAACACACTATCAACTTTGCATTGTCATGGTGTTATGTGATATTGTCCACACATAATTATTTATTATTTCTCCACTACATATTATACAAAGTCCTCCGCCCCATCTGTCTGTCTGTTTGTGATAAACTCAAAAACTACTGCACCGATTTTCAAAATTCACAGTTAGAAAACTTTGAACAAAATAAAAGTGGTTCCCTTACAGCAATGCTTACAATTTCTAATAAAATAATAATAATATTTTTTTGTTTTAAATTTGCATCATGCGATCAGTCCAAAGAACATGAGCAGATTTGTTGAAGGTGTTTTAAAAATAATAAAATAAATATATTTATAACAAATAAAAAATATTTAATAAAATAATTTGTTTAGGTTAGGGAATATTTGAAAGCTTAACATGAAATTACCTGATTTATTTAGTCTGAATCAAACTCGTTTGTATCTATAATGAATTCGTTTGGGAGCCGCGAACTTATATCTTCAGCGTTGTCTGGCTTCCTTGGCGGCGATGGACCACCACCAGTCACAACAGTTTGTTTTCTTTCTTCTACTTATTGTCGTTTTTGGGTCATCTTTAAAATGCCCCACTGGGATTTCAGCTGAGTAATGGTACGTGTGGTACCATTGCACATACCTACTATTGAAGCTGGAAATAATGAACAACTTTAACAAACATCTAATATAACAATAACGTACGCATTAAATATGTGTTAGTTCATGTCTTAGCAATTGCCAAACTAAGCTATACATACCTGACTTGTAAATCTGCCCACGCTGCTTGTATTTTGTAATTGCAATTAGTGTCCGTATTTTTATTTTCGATCGCTTCAACTCTCTCCCTCACCAATTCCAACAATAGATGCTACGGAAGTAAACGTAAGAAATTAATAAACAGAAAATACTACATAAACACAACTAATGGCAAATAAATATAAAAAAAAAAACACTCACTTTTTCTTCCTCTGACCAAATTAGGCTTCTTTGCCGTTTTTTATCCACTTTTGGATTCCATAGTTAATTGCGAATCAAAAATTTGTTAACAAAATCACTTATTTATCACACAAGTAAATTGGGTTATATTTTCAATTTTCATAAGAAATGTCAAAATATCACATAAAAAAAATCACTTTACTGTCTTTTGGGGCGTGGATACAGAGATTTTAGCTTTTTTGTCTATGAATTCATCAGAACGGCAACATAACAATGATAAACTAACTAATAGCGACATATTAGTTATGACAGGCTTATGGAACGTTTATGAATACCAATTTTATAATAAGCTTATTAAGGTCTTATGAGCGTTTTAACTATTGAACGTTTTAAGCCTCTAATAAGGGATTTTTATGAATAAGAGCGTTACATTGTAACAAATATCTAATTAAAAAGTACTATCTATATCTTGCAAGTCTAAATTAACATCAAATGAATACATAAATTAAAGGAAATTACAATAAAAGCAAAACAAAGAGGCCATCTTGTTTGTACAAACTAACTTTGACCACAAATCGTATAGCAACAAAAAATCAATTTTTTTTTTAAAAATACAGATAATTTTTTTTTTCCGTTATAACAACATTTCTATAAAATTTCAAACAAATTGTACAAATTTGGCTAAAATTATAAGTAGGTAGGTGAACATTTTCATTTTTGTAGGTATATGAAAAAAAAGTCAAATTGCGCAATTGGAAATATTTGCAGAAACAACATATTTTTTGGTACATGAAGAAAAAAGTTACTGAGTTGTTTTTAATAAAGAATTTAGGCAGTCGACTCTGGGAATGTATAGGAAAATTCATAACCATGCTAAATACCTAGGTATTACCTAGGAACCTATGGAAATCATTAATTACCTAGGTTACGATGTTTTCTCAGACAGTCTCTGAGACTAGAATTGAGACCAGACTGTAAGAAAGCAAAACCAGGAAAAATATGTAGATTTTATATATTATTATTACTTATTTTCGTGCATTTAAGATTAGTAAGTAAGTGGACTAAGTTACTTAGTAAGTAAATTAAGTGTTAGAGACGACACAGAAGAAAAACTTGACTAGAAGAAGAGGTACTATTTGAGAAGAGGCATTTCAAGAAAACTAACTACCCACTGTAGTTCGTTTTCTTTTTTTTTTTTTTTTTTTTTTTAAATCCTAAAGCTGATAGGTAGGATACACTCAGTAATATATAACAAGTAGGTATCTTCGAAAGAACAAGTGTGGAAGAAATTCCATACTATTTTTCATTATCAGCAGGCCATATTTTCTATTTTGAGACATTATTAAATAATAGACTTAACAAATTAAGTACATCGATACTGAGACTGAACAAAATATATCTGATGCGACATTAAATACTGTAAAAAAATGATTTTTAATGTTGCCACTTGGTTTCTTTTCAAATTATATATATATATATTTGACGTTTCTACTACATCCTATCTTAAGCTGGAGCAGAAAATATAAAAAAATAATACTACGTTTTGTAAGAAATTGTTAACTATAAGTAATAAAATCGTGTTAGTTATTCGAGATTACCGATCACTGGAAAAAATGAAAAAATTTTGAGTTTTCAAATACTTAGTGAAAATCTACATTTTTCGAATAAGTATGTATACATACAGATGTCATAAATTATTCAATTTCAAAAGTAGCCACAGTATAATAAGAATAGCCAATATCAGTAATAATCAGTATACGAGGATTAGGGATACCTAATTAATTGTCTAGTTTTAGTAAATTATGTACTACAATACAAGATACAAGTATGGATTTCGCACGCCATACAAAACACTAGAAACTACTTTATGAAACAATTAAAAGTGTTCCATAAAGATCCTGTTTGTAATTAACATTAACAAAATATTGAATGCGCGTAGATTGGGCCCTCTATCAAATTTTGACGAAAGGCACTGGTATCCATTTTGACTGTGGTGAAGCTCAAAATAATATACCAAAGATTTCTTTTAAAAAGAAACGAAAAAGCATGCGTATTTCTTTACTTTAAACTCAAAGGCTAAACTGGTAGACTGTAATTCTTTCACCCGTAGAAAGCTACATTATCAGCGAGTAACATAGACTATATTTTATAAAGTTATGCAGACGAAGTCGCGTGCAGTGCAACAACTTGTCATTGATAGGGCGGTAGCTAATCAACTTATTGAGTTTTTTAGCAGTAAAAACATATAAAAAGAGGTAGAGAGAGGCTGGGGAGGAAAAATATGTATTGATGACGTAACACTTGTGCCTTAAAAGGTTTTATAATTCTATACTGATATCAGTTATTCTTATGGCATAGCAGAAACGGAGCCTCAACAGACAGTTTCAAGCTCTGATTCTACGTTATAACTTGGGCACTGTCAGGGAATTGGTATTATTCACTTCGAGATTAGAAGCTTGAACGTTCAAAGTGGAGCGATTGTGTCTCATGTGCGACTTAACCAAGTCTGAATTGACTAAGGCAGCCATTAAACTTAATTCACCGGCCAAAACCGTCGCGCAAATCAGTGACGCCAACCTTGCCGAATTCTCAGCGGGTCGTATACCGGCCCCCTTTACGCCTAAAATCTCCAAACAGGCACCTTGACCCGTCAAAACAGTGCCTCCACCGACAGTTCCCACTTCCAAAGAGGGCATAGTACATGTTACGTACAGTTCATCTCTATTCTCACCGCAAACCTCCATACTTGTGGAGCAATTGCTGCTGGTGACGTTCTGTGCTGGATCCTGCCCGGTCGCTATGAATATAGCTGTTACCATGTTGGCAGCGTGTGCGTTGTTACCACCTATGGACCCAGCCAACGCTGAACCAGACAAATTTTTAATCTTATTACATCTGGCCAAAGTTTTTGCATCCGTTTTGAATATTGTCCTCAAATTCTCGCTAGAAATGGTCGTTTCGCAGACCACTCTCTTTCCTCTGCCTTTCACCCAATTGATCGCAGCCGCTTTTTTATCTGAACAATAGTTGCCAGAAAGACTTATCACTTCCATATCGGTGAAGAAAGTTTTAAGTTTTTTCAAAGCGTTCTCAGCGCCTTTCGACACCATATTCATGCCCATAGCATCACCTGTTGTGGCTCTGAATCTTAAATAAAGTGTCGCACCATCGACACCTATATGTATCTCTTGCAACTTTGCAAATCTAGATGTCGAATCGAAGGCTTTTTGGATTAATTTGAAGTTGTCTTTATTGTCCAACCATTGTCTGCATTCGTGTGCTCTTACTACATTTGGAAATCTCACAGCCGGTGCTCTTGTCATGCCGACATCTTCAACAACGCTGGTAACACCTCTCGGCCCTATAGCTTTCGCACCTCTGTTTGTTGAGGCGACCAAAGCTCCTTCTGTTGTCGCCATAGGAATCATGTAAGGCTTTCCATCCACAACCAATGGTCCGGCATAACCGACTGGCACTCCTATGTAGCCGATGACATTTTCGCAACAAGCATTCAAGACTTTGCTGTAGTCGTAATTTAGATAAGGCAATTGTTTTATTGCCATATCTGTTTCAAATCTATTGCCTATAACTCGGCGGCGAAGTCGCACACCTCTTAACGGATCTCCTAGTACTGTTTCGAGTCTGTGTAAAGGAATGTGCGATTGTTCAACCAGCATGACCACTTCTTCGTCGCTTAGAGACGAGCAAGCTCCTTCTGAGCGATAAATTTCGAGACATTCTGCTGTTGGACGTTTTTTAGCGTTCAATTTTGCAGCCGACGAGCTAGGACTTAACATTGGCCACTCGCATTCATTTGAAAGAGAACAGTCGTCTGTCTGAGTTGATGCTTCACTGTTGGCGTCCTCTCCGACAGAGAATAATGGTTTTCTTTTCGGATCGGAAGTCTCATTTTCTTTCTGAACAACTTCTTTTACGGTCATATCATTCATATCTATAACCCAACCGCGTGGCTCCTCGAAGAACACGAATTTAATCATCAGAGCGCATAGCAAGGTAGCAATTACAAAATAGTCTGCGCTGACGGAAAACCATTTCACATACGAATGTAAGAGGACATTTTCTTGAGATGTAGGCGACGCATTGTCCCTTAGGGACCCTTCTATGATTCCCCCATCTTTACTCCACGGCCATCGGCTTGTTAGGTGCACGCACAGCAAACAAGCAGCCATAATCATTTTGACTCTTTGAACGACTGGATTCGGTTTCAAATCCTGTTCAGAAAACGGACTGTCTGGAGACATATCTTTTCGTCCTGACGCGAAATCGGCTACTAGTGATAAACACGCTGGGTAAAATGTGACGAACACTACATAATCTACTAGTAATGCTAAACAGGCAAAAGAACACATGTGTTCTAATCTAGGCACACCAGACAAAGCTCCCACGCCTACTAGTAAGACTGCCAATAATGTGTCTAAAGTTGCCGTAGGTCCCAACAAAGACAACGCCCTGCCCATTCTTTTCCCTTGATCTTCACCGGCGCTCCAACCGGCTTTCGCCATTCTAGCGCCTCTGGCGACATCTGTGACGAGCAAGAATAGAAACGGTGCATCTTTGATGCTGGCCAGCTCGCTCCAGAACAAACTAGCTAAGGCCGAAGTGAATATAAAACTGGCGAGGGTCGAGAAAACTCCGGCTATGATGAGAAGGTATTTCGAAGCTATCTTATGGAGATTCGAGATTTGGTAATAAGCGTATAGGAGGGCTGCGCAGCGGACGAACGTCATGATAACAGCGTCCGCAGCCTGGTATTCTTCCTCGAGTCCTGGACAGGCTCTGGCCCAACCGGCGCATCTCTCTGGCCTGATGCCTTGTCCGTGTCTTTCGACGCTGGCAGCGCATGCCAAAAGAGCCATAGTGGCCACTATTACCTCCCATTGGTGGCGAGCGCAGAATTCACCGTGTGCACCCCAAACTTTCATTGTGTCTACTGTTAATGGTCTGCTGTGCAGGCTATATCTGAAACGAGAAAAAATTACAAATAAGACTACATTTTGGAGTTTACTAAGCTCGTGGCCGTGGTATACAAATTTATGGGAGTAAAATCAGAATTGTCACAAGAATGTGTTATGTTATGCGCTATAGTTACGTTCTGTTGGAGTTTACTCCTGAAGAATCGATTTGCATATATCAAAATTGTTACACGAATGCGTTATGTTACGTTCTATATTTTTTTCAATATTGCGCCATCTACACAATATTATTTTAAAAAATAACAATGTTGTTCTTTCGGCGTGTTCGAATTTTTAAGGCCCTTGGGTGAGTGGAGGTTCTTGCCTTAATGCTCTGTCTTGAGGGTTCCTAGGTACGTTCACTGGCAAGGCCAAATTTGGAAATAAACTTTTACGTTTTTACGCCTCAACCGATATCGTGAAATTTTGCATACACGTTGTCAGTGATAGCACAAAAAGTTTTGTACCCCAGGGTTCATCAAAAATAAAAATCCAGCGCTTGACAAAATTATAAGAGCAAAAATAAAGATTGATTTGCTTATTATTATTGCTCATATAGTTATGTAAGGCGAGGTTTTTTATTACGTATTATTTTTCAACGCTCAAGAAAACGGACTCTTAATTTTTTTTTATTAGAGATGGGTTTGCACTTGGCCAACAACCAGCCATGTGGCAAGGATGAGGCCTAAGATGGAGCGAGCTCACCCAGAAGATGCCTATTCAGAACCTTGAAAAGATTAGGGACAAAGTCACGAGCTAGTTTACAAGTACAACTTCCACAAGTTAGCAGAGCTGTGTCAAAAATATATTAGCAGTAACTACAAGAATAAATTTGGTATTTACAGAACTACATATCGACGGCGAAGTGACAATACCTCTTAACTAACATAGACAAAATTTTACACAAAGTGAAAAAAACGTTTAGTTTCCTGAAAACTTCACAATCAATAAATCTATTTGTATAGAGATTATACATATATGGAAAGCTAAAGTTTTAATGAAATATAGATATATTTCACAATAGTTTAGTAGGTATTTGGTTAGATAGTAGGTATTGCTTTATATGTTTAGTGATTTTTCTAAATGAAATATACGATAGGAGGTACATATTGCTTTTAATTAAAACCATAAGTGCCAGGAATATTTTTATTATTTATGATAGGAAAAAAACTTTTAAAAGAACAATAATTGTAGCTTTACTGTGGTATTACAATAATTTTTAATAGAGTTAAAAGAAAAAAAATCAAAGTAGTTCAATTTCTGCATGTAGATCACACGTGGGGTAAGTTGTCGTAGAATAAGTGGCAGTCTCTTGGCAATACGTCTTTTAACTGTTGGAGGTGATTAAATTTAGTAGCAGCAATAGGTATCGGCGCTGCGTGTAGGTTAGAGTAATTTACCGAACTCAGTTTTTTAGGTCTTATCGGCAACTCTGTCCAATCATCATCGAAGTTAATCTTATAGGAGATAGTGCCTTCAGGACTATATTGTATTGCCCTTAGATCAACTACAACTGGATCACCAGTTCGGCGGCCTGGTCTTATGGTGTTGTATCGCCATGTTGATTTGTTACTATAATCTTTCACGCGATTGTGATCTACATAAATAGCTTCATAAGGAGACGGTTTCTTTCGTGCCTCTTTAGTGACAGTTATAAAATCGCTGGGGACATGGATTTCCCTATTCTTTAACTTTCTTTCGATTGCAGCGTGCACCGAGTCGCACTCCATCTGCGTATGACCGGGCTCTAAATACTTTTGTGTTATACTCACATTATGTTCAACACTAATGTTTAATAATCCGTTTGCCATTATGTTATTCCTATTTTGGTAGGTGCATCCATCGGAGTAAATAACTATAGGCATTCTTTTGGGCAAGCAATATCTTTCAAGATAGTCAATTACAAATGATGTAAAAGTACTGGCAGTTAAATCTGCAGACGTTTCGTCGAACCAATAACAGGAAGATTGATGGCTAACAAGGTCGTAGATTGTGAAATTGTGGCAAGTGAGTTTAGTTTTAAAATATAACGCGCTTGCGGTTAAATAGGGGCACATTTTCACCGCCTCCAAATCCATAGATAGTAGAATGAATTTTCCTTCAGTAAGAGCCTTCTTTTTATCGTTTTCCTTTTCTTGTCGCGCTCTATTTTTACGTTTTATATGTTGCTCATAGACACTTGTATTTATATTGCCGACCGCATGCCCACTACAGACGTCACACATGTCTTTTTTTAAAGTGTACAAAGACAGATTTTTATCTTTGAACAATTTTTCAAACGTGAAACGACATAATATTGGATCGTCATTTTTATCACAGTATTCCTTGTAGCGACTGTACAAGTCATTGAGGGAACGATAAACAGGTTCTAAATAAAGCTTCGAAGATTCTTTCCTAGCGTAGTGCGACGGTAATTTGGGAATATCATCTAAGAATTTGGAAGCAATTGAAAGTTTTTGCTGAGTTCCTGTTCGTGGCGTTTGGACTCTGGTCGTATTTCGAATTTCCTGACTGGCAATTACTCCACAATGTGCCTTTTTAATCCATGATTGAACTGTGTACGACCCTAGGCACAAAGTATTCAAAAATGTGACTCGACAAACCTGTAATTTTTTACCGTCGGTGGTTGGCAAATTATATTCTAAAGTGCCTTCACGCCGTGATGCTTCATCACTAGTTTTGCGTGATATTGCCTTACGAGTAACAAGTCCGTTAACGTAAACCTTGCGCTGGTCCCAGTTCATGTTTTCCCAAAAAGTACCATGGATTTCCAATCGTGTTTCATCACTAAATTTGTCGCAGTTTCGAACCTTACTCTTTTTGCAAAACTCTGAATTGCATCTTTCTCCTAGTTTCCTAGCAGGTCTCATTTTGTCATGCTTTAACTTTTCGTTTTTCTCCTTTGTAAACCCTAAATATTCTTTGCCTGACATGCGCAGTTTCTTGTTTTTATTTCTCTTCCACTGGTTTGGATCAGATCTAAATTTTCGTCTTCTACCTTCATTTATGTTGCCGTGAAATATACCAGATGAAGTAGATGGTTCGTCTTGAACATCCAAACTTGAATTACTTGACAATACGTCAGCAACTGAGGGGCAGTAGGTGACGTCACTGTCTGCGCCGGAAAAATCGCCATAATCGGAAATAGGCCTGTCATAAAATGTTTTATAGAAATGAGCACTATTATTGTAGTTGGTACTGGGTGGGAGGTACTGTACTGTGATTGTAGGTGGGACTGAAGAACAGCGTCGTCGTCGAGAATCAAAACTATTTTTCTTTGGTATTTTGGAAAGTGATGACGATCTTCCAATATTGCGTCTCTTCTTAGGTACTTCCACCTGCTTGATGTTTCTTCCAGGTTCCGTTTCATTAGACGTAGCTAAAAAAAATCGGCGTTTATAATATTAGCAGGTATAGTAGGTTATTACAGTCTACCAACTACATTAAACATAATAGGTACCTATAATATCAATCCTCACAAGTAATTTACAAGAACTAGTATTAGAAGAATATTTTATAATATTACTCTACTCTAGCATAAGAACAAGATGGCGCTTACATGAGGTTGGTAAAGTCCTTTTTTGGTCTGTGTTTTCACTGTCTATATTCTCCTTGCCTATCTTTAGTATCTCAAACATTCGATTAGCTCGAACTGCTCGAACTACATGATAACGTTGTGGTATTCGTGACATCCTGCGACTGAAACAATTAAATATGAAATTTTACTCTAGCAATACCTCCTAATTACTTCTAAACAATATAATCTATCTACAACAAAATCACAAAATTATTTTATCTCAATATTTATTATGTATTCTACTATTTTAAGTTAAGTTACATTATCTTACCTTTTGCTATAACAATGGCAAAGTTATTTTACACCAAAAACACAATATTTATACGACACAGCAAAGAATTACTTGCTCAATCATGAAATTATGTACTTCACTTCACGATTCACGACTGATTGAAACAACCATAGAAACGGAACGGTAGCAATACGGAAACAACAGTCTTTATAATCTGTGGATAATATTATGATTCTCTCGCTCACGCACGCCCACCCACCGCAAACTTCACGTTGTACGTAGATAGGAGAAATTGCCATAAATATATACGCTAACTTAGTTAGAAGCTATTGCCACATTCATTTTTTTCCAACTGTTGTCAAGAATACGGATAGGAGGTTTTATCAAAACCCGCAGAAATAGACCTTAAAGGCAATGGCATAAGAATGTTATTTTTACCAAAATTGTTAGTTAGGAGGTATTGTCACTTCGCCGTCGATATACAAAAGAGATTCGTCATCAAACGGACTGATATACCTATACAATATATTTATAACTCACAAAACATCAGTAAAATATTCATAACGATTCATTAGACATTTCCATTAGACCACTAGGCCTTCACCTTTAAGTAGGTATACCTATTAGAAGCGCAGTAAACGTAAAAAAATCAATGCAATATGTTTGGTGTTTGGTTGAAGTTTGTATTTGTATGGATGTATGGGTGGATGTTTGTAACTCTTTCACGCAAAAACTACTGAACCGATCACCATGAAATTTTGAATACACGTTGTCTGGGACACCAGAAAGGACATAAGGTACCTTTCATCCAGAACGCGGACGAAGTCGCGGGCACTAGCTAGTTTATAATATTAGTGTGGATTTATTGTTTACATTATTGTGATTTTCGTAAGAAATCAAGTGAAAGGACAATAAGGAAGGCAAATTCTTAACCATTCAAGCCACCATAGACATAGATAAGTAGGCGCTGATCAAAGCTTGTTCGTCATAACTTTGGTTTTTCTTTGACATACCTACTTACTTAACCAAGATTTATTGTTACGAAGCAAGATAAAAAAATTTCAATATAAATAATGTAAGTTGCATTATTTATATAATGGAATTTAATAATAATGTACTGAATAACGCAAAACATTTACATAATAATAAAAGAGCGAAAATTCGTACGCACGTCAATAAATAATTCTATAAATTTTATGTAAATTGAAAGAATAAACTACAAAAAAAAATATGATACGATACAACGAAGATTAGCCATCCTATATATTATACAAGCGATCCGCTTGCGGCTTCGCGCGGGTGCATGTCGCGATGTTTGTTGCCAAACTCATCCGAAACGGCTGGACCGATTTTGATGAAATTTTGTGTGCTTATCGGGTATGTCTGAGAATCGGCCAACATCTATTTTTCATACCCCTAAATGTTA
Source organism: Synanthedon tipuliformis (assembly GCA_947623395.1). Taxonomy (NCBI): domain Eukaryota; kingdom Metazoa; phylum Arthropoda; class Insecta; order Lepidoptera; family Sesiidae; genus Synanthedon; species Synanthedon tipuliformis. Next base: position 744,290 of record OX392434.1, on the reverse strand, counting down.
AGGGTGGTCCACCCCAAATTTTTTTTTTGGCAAAACAACGTTTGCGGGGTCAGCTAGTAGAACTTGAAAAGTTTTATAGATAGACACAATTAAAACTAATACCGGTTCTACGCTATATATATATATGTCTATATGTATTAGACATATATTATTGTATGTATTGTCTATATATATATATGACATATATATATATATATGTTTATTATTATGGCTAAGTATACCTACATTTCTCTTTTCATAAATCATTTGAATTTAGTTTTTTTTCTTCAAATGTCCAGCACGCCAGACAGCCTGACGGTCCACTTAATTACTTATGTACCTTAATATAAGTCTAGATAAAATGGGTTGACCAAAAATTGAGTACACTTTCCCCGCCTTATAATTTCATATTTTTAATATTTTTATTTTATTTCAAATTTGATAAAAAATACAGCGCCGAATTGCATTCTACGTTATGTATGTTAACGTTACCTTTAAAGAAAAGAAAAAAAAAAAACATACAAATGAACAAACAACCTTGATAACGCAAAAACAAAAAAATTTCTGCAAATTTTATGCAAATGTCACTAGTGAATTTATTTTCTTTATGTCTCTCAATATTTGTATAGGTATGTATTAATATAATACTCAGAGGCATACGGACGACACACTCCTTTTTTTTTACGAGGAGAAATCCATTTATTGACTTCCTACCGCTGGCTAGACGGTAGGGGTGTGTGGGGGTCAGCCGGCGCACTGCGCTATGCTAATCATAGCGGGCCCGGCAATACCCACTAAAACTCCCCGGTGCCTCCTTGCCCTTTGTGCAGGGTGAACCGGGCTCTGCCGAGGCGACAACTCCGATTCACCCCAGGGCAGCCTAGCCATTGCTGGCTAGACTAACGCCAACGGAGGATTGCCCGGAGACACCCAGGCAATCCCCAGACGGTGGGACCTTGTGCAGGCACACATAGCTAGCCAGCTATGTGCGCAGGTCCCAATGGACAGTTAAAGACGGGCTAGGTATGCCCGCCTTCTTCTGCCCAACCGTCTGCGTCTGAGGGAAGCGAGACCGGCCTCTTCCTCTCGCTCCCTCTCAGCTGCCTCCTTCTGCGACATTACAGAACCGCAGAAGGAAGCAACATCTCTTTGGCAGTGTGACATCTCCACCACCCAGCGCCGCCACCAACTCCCGGCGCTGGGGACTCCAGGCCGAGCACACTTGGAGTGTGTGCTCGGCCGTGTCATCGGGGTCGCCGCAGTGGTGGCACCGCGGCGACTCCTCCCTTTTTATACGGTGCAGATAACGACCAAAGCACCCGTGTCCGGTCATCATCTGCACCATATGGAAGGTGAGGCCACCTGTACGGCGCCTCACCCATTCCTCCAGCACCGGACGAATCGCAAGAATCGACGGACGACACACTCCTAGGTATATCTATAACCGCGTGTAAGTATAATAAAACCGCTACAATTTCCCTGTGTGAAGTTTTAAAACCTAGATAGATAGATCATTCGAATTTTTTTTATCGCGTTCAATCAAATATCTACCTACATTATTATTGTGTGACCTGCGCAGGAGTGGCGCGTTGTCTGAGTACCGTATAGAAAGTAGGGATGGATCCGTGATGTACCCGATATCGATACCGCGATATATCGGCGTTACTGCGAATTTGACTACACACTAAACTTGTAGTAACTATTACTTACTAGCTGGTGCCCGCGACTTCGTCCGCGTTCTGGATGAAAGGTACCCTATGTCCTTTCTGGTGTCCCAGACAACGTGTATGCAAAATTTCATGGTGATCGGTTCAGTAGTTTGTGCGTGAAAGAGTTACAAACATCCATACATACTACAAACTTTCGCATTTATAATATTAATATAGTTTATTAATAATAGGATAATAGGACTAGCTGGTGCCCGCGACTTCGGCACCAGCTAGTACCAGCTATAAAATATAGCCTATATGTTAATCGCTGACAATATAGCCTCCCAACAACAACAACAAACAAACAATTCTTTCCTCTGTATAATATTAGTATAGAATTATAACATATTTGGGCTCAAATAGAATGGCGGTATCGGTATAATATCGACAAAAAGGCGTATAGCTATCGATGCATCCCTAATAGAAACTCCCGGAAACGTGACGTCAAGACACTCGTACGTCAATACGACGTGTTGCTATGCTATGTATGGAATGATTTTATCGTTTTTGCCGCCTTAAGCAACAGACATTTCCTTGTACAACGGACGTACCTACAATCGCATTAAGGTGCGACGACACTTCAGATTTACTGAACTAAGGTCAGCGTAGTAGACATTTTACCTTTCACCCAAAAGGGTTTGCATTGAAGCACATTTGCAGTTTGCAGTACAATTTGCTCACAACTGAAGAATCACAGAAGCGCACAGAGCTATCTGTTTATCATCCAGGGGCCCTAGCCAAGAGCATACCAATGCAAACGTTTCGTTGCGTTCTGACGAATAGAAACGTAATAAAGCCCGGTGATTGGTCAAAAATTTATGTGGGCGTTACAACAACCTATCACCGGGCGTTATTTCGTTTCTATTTGTCAGAACGCAACGAAATGTTTGCATTAGTATGCTCTTGGCTAGGGCTCCAGAGCCCTTTCCGCCTTGTCAGCTAGCTGAATCAGGGCCGTCTCAGTGGACCTTCCCTTCTGATAGACGTGCTGGGTGAAATGAATGGGTTTTGTGGCCAGGGCTTTGTCCCTTATGTATTTACATATCTAGAATCTTTTCAAGAGCATAAAGGACATTAGGCAAATTGATCTGAAGGAATTAGGCAGAGCATAATCCTTCCGACCTGCCTTTTGTAGAAATAATACCTTACCCCGGCTCCATTGTTGCCCTTTATTGTAATAGAATGGGCAACAGTCCGTCTTCACCACTAGACTTCAAGGGCTCAAAGGATCCATAATAGCCCATTTCACAACTTTGGGTCGGATGAGATCAGCCGCTCTGTTTCGGTCCTCATTTCGAGGCGTTTGGTGTAAATCCTTTCTGTTTGACCCGGTCGAAAAGTTGTGAGCCCCCGTAAAGTGAGTTTTTATCAGCAACTGAAGAGTTTCCTTTTCAGTGTTCGTGAAGGAGCCATCAGCGGCCCTAATTGACTAGGCTTGCCCTAATGCTTAGAAGTATAGACAAACATACAAAATACAAATCTTCTCTTTTTATAATACTAGTATAGAATAGAAGTATAGAAGAACAAGATATTTAGATAACTAAAGTCTAAATTTTTTTAATATTTGTGTTTCATTTTTCGACCAATACTTGTAGGCAAATTGAGGCCAGTGTGTCGTTGACTTGTTAGTAAATCTCTCAAGGTCGGCAAATAAATTAACATCAAACTTGCCAAACGAAAAGAATGAACCTTAAGAACTTGTTTATAAAGGTCAAATGTGAACACGAAAATTAGGCATGTTACCTTAAGAATTTTTAGAGCAAACTTTTTGTTTGCACATAAAACATATATATGTATACATATTTTTATATGCAAAATTAACTCCGCCTATTATGTACCTTTGTTGGCGACGGGACGTGCGTGGCACATCAAGTCAAGTATACGGCAACGAAATAGTATATATCTAAGGTCGCTGGTATACGGCTATTAGTCCAATCAATAGGTATGTGACAGTACCAAAAAACCATTTTCACTAAGTAAGAAGTTTAAAAACATTAAATATGAAAAAAATATACGAAAAAGAAAAAATGACGATTTTTGACGGTTTTTTCGATTTATTTCGAAATCTAATTAATCGATGGACAATTTATAAATAGTAAATCGATAGATCTTTTTAAAACTTACAACTTTCTAATTTGACCTATTGCTCTACAACCTTTAATTTTTCTTTTATACGCGAAAAACCGTTTAATTTTTTTCAAATTTACGAATTTTTTAGGTTATAAAGGACATCGAGAATTCTCTGAAAAAAAAAAGAATGTTTCTTAGAATTTTTTATTCTATACGACCATATTTTAGGATTTTTGGTAAATTTAACAAGGGGCCGTTCCCTATTGATTGGACTATATCGTCCGGAAGCCAGCGACACTTTTCGTTGCTATATTTGCGCAAGCCTTTTTTTTTGTTTATACGTAGTAGGAGAAGGAAATCATCATAGATACTGATGCCCTGAGTGTTGCATCAGTATGCCCGACTCCACTGGAAAATGTGTCTGTCCAGTGACCTACGGACTAAAACCTCCCTCTATTCCGCTGGCAACCCCTTCGGTAGACTTTGAGGCATATCTTCGAAGCCTGGTTTTTTTTTATTTGTCGTGATAATATTATAGCCTATTTTATTTTATTTTTTCATTTTATGTTAATGAAACACCAACAGTGGCTAGTAACCCTAGCTGTTAACCAAGCGGTCGCGGGTTCGAATCCCGCTAGGGGCAAATGCTTATCTGTTAACATTTTACCTTTGTACCTGAGTCATAGATGTTTTGTATTTATAATATATTATATGTATTGACAAAAAAAAGTATTGTATGTAGAATATCAACTATCTGGTATCCATAATACAAGAATTAAGTTGCTTACTTTGGAACTAGATGGTGCTGTGTGGAATGTGTGAATATATTTATATATTATGTCTGTTGAAAATTTAGCCTATCAACAAAATGAACTCCTGCCATCTCAATCGCGGGACAACAAGTGGCTGTGATATGTCAATTATGTTTAAACAAATAAGTGAATGTCGAAAATGCGCAAAGCTGAAACTTTACATACTTATTGTTTATTGGCAGACCATTATGGAAAAAAAAACCACTTCCTGCCACCTCTATTGTCGAACAACAAACTCCTACCATAATGGAATATTATGGATTTTCGTGCATGACTCATTTGCTCAGACCATGTTCTGTCAAATGACTGGCAGCATAATTTTTTTCACAATCTTAATTATTAAACTAATTATAAAAAAAAATCAGCTTTGGGCATAATATGTCAATTTTATTTTTATTTTTTAATATTATTATGTCGATGGCAGGAGTTTGTTGTTCGACAATAGAGGTGGCAGGAAGTGGGTTTTTTTTTTTTTTTCATAATGGACTGCCAATAAACAATATGTAAAGTTCAATTCGTAGCTTCAAGTCTCTAGTTTTTGAATCCGAGCTTAAAATATTTTACTCGTTAGCGGTTTATGAGTTATCGTCAGAAAACGAACGAAGAAAAAGTTGAAAATTTTTGCTTGTCTTGAAATTGGTCAAGGAGCCATAATATTTTTTTTACTTTAATAAGCATCACATTGTCACATATTTCTTTTGATTCATACTTTGCTGTGATGGCTTTATTCATAAGAACAACTACTCAGTAGAGGGCAGGTTTGTTTATACTATGCCACATTGTGTCTTTACTGTAGTCTACATTTTGGTCTTTTCAATAAATTATTTTGCTTAGTACTTTGTGCCTTATTTCCGCTAATTTTGACTAAATAATTTGGATATTTTCAAACAAATACACAGTGTCCACAAGATACAATAAAAGCAAGGTAAAGGATTATATGTAATCATTATCTTGGACTACTAAGATTTAGGTCTATACTATGTAAACAGAATATTTAAACATGTTAGAAAGTAGAACCAAAAAGTAGGTCGTAGTATAATTTATTGCTATAAATGTTACTACAACCGTTAAGTTAGCCTTTAAATGTGTTATTCCTAATCTATCTATATACGAATACGAATAATAACATTAAAAATAATAATACATGCAATGTCGGAACGAATTTAACCCTGACCTGTTAAGCTAAGTTTTGTTTTGCACATACTATAAAGGAATTATAATTATATTCGCACAGATTAAATAACCCAAAATGTTTCTCAGTCTCAACAGACACTGGCTGAAATAAATTCTTTTGTTGAAATTCAAATTTTATGAATGTTTATCTCGACCGAAACAGTTGGGCTAGTAGGAAAATTTCACTTTAGTTTTTTATAAATAAAAATGCATAATCAGATACTCACCAGTAGCACATAAAAATCTCCGGTAATAAAGATTTATTTTACACAATTTTAGGTTGTATATATTATTGAATTGATTTTCGTAAATAAATAATAATTTAAAATTGTGTAATAAAAATGACACTGACACATTTGCGACCACCTATCGCCATTTTTCGGAGCTGACTGTCCTCAATTCCTCATGTCATCCATCATGTCCTGTCCTGACTGCTCGACTATCTGTCTGTCTAACTGAAGTGTGACAGTCTGACAGACCACCTCATTTGATATTTGTGGCTCTAGTATGAGTTTATAATGCCCGCACTTGCTAGCGAGCGTAAAATATTTATAAAGAAAAAAAAGGAATCAGTAATTTTATACCAAACACAAATGCTGCACAAGCGCCATTCTGGTCAACGTATAAACCACTGTTTAATCGTTTTAGCTTTTCAGTTTTCAGTATTCAATGTTCAGTTTAAAATAAATCTTTTGCCCATAAAAAAATATTTAATTTTATAAAAGGTTCATAAACAGAGAATTATAAATATTCATTGCGATATTGACAATAATTAATTTATAAATCAGTAAATTTGACCGTGTACCACTATTCAATATCTCACTTTTTCTGAAACAATATCTTCTAAACGACAATCTGCTTTGGTTGAGGTTCTTACGTTCATCGCGCATGTTTAGAAAAGTATCATAATATGCCTTAAAGTAAGGGATGACAACCGTATCACCAAACCAGTACCACAACAGACCAAACAATACGGTTAAAAATATTACTTGACAGAATATATAGAAGAAGTAGGGAAAGATAATAGGGTTAAGTGTGGTTATTCTTGTAACTTTACATATAATCCATTGTATGACCATCCAGTATACAAAACATTGATTAGTTCCAGCACACATGGTGACAAAATAATTCCACAATCTAGCACCTAGTAAGTACGGGAAACAGAACACTTCCCACCAATTATTTCTGAAGATATCATTGTGTGCATAATATCTTTCTAATTCAACTTGGTCACAGCGAAACGTTTCACTAACTGGCTTTTTTTTCTTTTTTGGCGTCATATTATTCATTACAATTTATTAAGTATTAAATTTATTTAATATTAAATCTGAATTTATTTACTTTTGAATTAATCAAAAATTAAATATATAACACAGAATAAAAACAAAATGTCATGTCACATTTACATAACACCTGTCCATAAAGTCCATATATATTATTATTTATATTTATTACATTTATATAATTCACATTACACACTTGCTATTTAATGTCCATACTTTATTTAATATTTAATATTTAATATTTAATATTTAATATTTAATATTTAAGTCCATATATGTCTGGTTCCGAAATTGTGATAATAACAATTCTTAATTCGGTCGCATTGCAATGCAGCTTTTCTTCTTCTTCTTCTTCTTCTTCTTAGGTTTAAAATGGCAATGCGGCTCATTCAGCTTTTCTTTAACGCTCAAATTAAAATGTTATTCATAGTTTATTCCAAACTTACCATGGATGTAATCTAAATTTAAAAATAAAAAAGTCTTGATTTTCTTTACTCAATTGGCTATTTGTCAAGATTTAAATTATACTACAAATGTGGTTATCCTATCAGAAAATAGGAAAACATAATTTGTGTAATTTTATCTTAGCGCCGAAACGCCCTGTGACTGGTTGCAAACTTGCAACTCTGATGACGTCATACGCTAGTAAAAATATCAGACAGCAATAAATATTGTTACCACAGTAATATTTTATCGACATCTTTTACACAATATAAAATAAAATCGGGAGTGTTCCGAGCGGGCTCCCAAGCGGGAGTCCGTAGCGGAGCGCTCCAATTGTAATAATAATTATTAACTTGACACTGGCAGATAATGGCCATTTTAAAATGAGCCGCATTGCCATTTAAATCTAAGAAGAAAAAGAAAATAAAATCGCTTCCCGCCGTCTGTCTTTCTGTACCCTTAGATCTTTTAAACAACTAATGGAAAGAGAGTTAAAGTTAAACGAGGAAGATTTCAATATATAATTCAACCGGCTAATGTAAGTTTACTTTTGGGTATTGGAGTAGACTGTTCGAGTTCACATTAATTACAACGTTTCTTCTACATCCATGACAGATATTATAGAAATAAAATAATAAATTTATCTCTTCTGTGGTTAACCATGGCTGCATAGGCAAAGCAGTACGCAGTAATTTTAAATTAATTAATTTTTTTTTAAATTCATTTACAATTTTACATACTTTCTATGTTAAAAATATTGAAAACAAATATGTGCAGCGAAATTTGCTATTCAATAATATAATACTTTTGGAGAATTTTTGAAAAGTAAGTAATTTAAAATTAACTTTATTTAAGTGAAAGTAGCTTTTGTTTACAAAGTTCAAATAGAACTACAAAGTACAAATAGTTTCCGAGTTTCTTTTTTAAAATTTGTTGCATCAGATTGTGTTATGCTGGTGTTATGTTGTACATTATATTATATGTCCTGTAGTTTTATTTATTCGAAGGCTGTGTAACTTTCTATTTTTTTTAACTTCCTGCTAAGTAGAAGTACATATTTCAATAGCCTTGGGATATAAGTAACTGAAGTTGTCTGTTTTATTGGAAAGTGCAATATATTCTTTTGTTCAGGATATAGGACTGGAACAGTATAATAGTATTTTAATAGTAATAATACATAGTAGTAACTATATTAAAACAATAGAATTATTATAAGTCCTACAAAATGTACGAATTATACTCTGTTTCCAGTAAAATGTGTCACAATTATCCTGTTTGTCTATATGATATACTAGCTGTTGCACGCGATTTCGCCCCCGTAACTTTATAAAATATAGCCTATGTTACTTGCTGATCAGGTGAAATTCAGGCAGGTGAAAGAATTTTCAAAATCGGTCGAGTAGTTTTCGAGTTTATTCATTACAAACATACAAATCTTCTCTCTTCATGATATTAGTACAGATAGATGATTAATTAATTTACAGATAATAAAATTTAATTAGATGCTAATTTAATTTTCAGATTCCCAACACAAAACAGACATGGCGTTCATAGCAATGTTTATACTGTTGATGGTTCTGGCTGAATTTTCAAAAGCAGAATATATTCCTCCGGGACCTGTGTATCCTTGTCCGAAAGAGACAGATAGAGTGCTGCTATACCCTTGTGTTTGCGAGAAAGGGACGGACACAGGGTTGTTTGTGAAATGTGAAAATGCAGGGTTGGCAGTGTTGAGTGTGGGATTGGGCAATATAGCTCGGCTAGGGCTGCCAATTGAAAGGTTGGTGCTAAAGGAGGTTAAAATAAGTAAGTTTTAAACCAATATCTAGTTAAGTTTCACTGCAAGGCTTAATAATGTGTTTAATACCAATTAGCTAAACTTAAGTTGAAGTGGCAGTGGGCAGGGCGTATAGTACGGAGAGCCGACGGCCGCTGGGGCTGGAAGGTTCTCGAGAGGAGGCCACGGACCAGCAAGCGCAGCGAAGGACGTCCACCCACAAGGTGGACAGACGACCTAATAAAGGCCGCGGGCCAGCAGTGGATCCAGGCTGCTTATGACCGGTCCTATTGTTAAATTATGGGGGAGGCCTATGTCCAGCAGTGGACGTCCTGCGGCTGAGATTATGATGATGATGATGATGATGTGCTAAACTTAATAATGCTTTGTTTTATTAAACAAATTGGCTAAATATGTCTTAATAAAAATTTTGCAATTATCTAAACATTTTTTTGTTATTCCTATACCAAATAATAGTGTCTATTATTTGACATCCGGCGAATAGTTGTCTAAAATAGTCTTAATTAACAAATAAAAAAAAAAATTTTTTTACATTGAATTATTTGTCTGTCCATTAAATAAAAACTTAAAAAAAAATTTTTTTTTTTAACATAAATTTCTTGTAATTAAATTTTCAGCACATCTATTCGGTCCACTCCTGCACAAATCATCTGTGAGAGTTCTACACATTTTGGATACTCCGATTAAGACTATCGACGAGTACGCCTTCGCAGGAGTAAATAAAACCTTGCAGGAAATCTATATGGTTAATACACAAATCGCAGAGTTTCCTAAGGAGGCTGTTAAGGTAATGTTTTTTATATGTAAGGTCAACGGTCATGCCAACGGTCCAATAAAGCCGAGGCTCGACTGCGAAATGAAAAGACCAAAAATGAGCTGAGCGAGTTTTTGAAGTGAGAAATAGTTAAAACGATAATAATGAGTGAAGCTCAACCTAAAAATAGCTGTCAGCTGTGTTAGTGTTGTGACACATTTGGGAGACCGCACACACGCAATAATATTGTCAATAAAGTGCGTATTGACAATAATATTGAGTGTGTGCGGCCCGTATTTCGGTATTGATCAATATTATTGTGGATTTTCTGAAATCTCTTCAATATCGGGGGGAGGCAGGGATATTGTCAATAATATTGTCGTTTGCGGGCGCGCGGCAATTATTTAGTTGAGACAAAGATTTCATAGCAGGCGGACGTTCGGTTCGTGTTTCTGCTCAATATGGACGACGAAAGTGAAAATAGTTTTGAGAATATTACTCTCACGGAAAAAAATTTTTGTCGGAATTTATTAGAACATGGGAAACTTATCCAGAACTATGGAATAAATCCATCGAAGCATATCGCGATAAAATAAAGAAGAATAAAGCGCTCGATATGTTGCTCGTTATTTATAAAAAAATTAAACCCAACAACACAAGAGATGATGTGAAGAAAAAGTTGAATTCCCTGCGAACTAACTTTCGTAAAGAATTGAAGAAGATCCTCCAATCTAAATCATCAGGAAAGGGAACTGATGATGTTTACGTCCCGTCTTCCTGGACGTATTATGAATTGCTATTTTTAACAAATAACGAACAAACAGTAAAGAAAACTACAGAGGTTTATATTATATATTTTATTAAGTTTATTAATCTTATTAATTACTCTATTTTATTATTAATAAAAAACTAGGTGGTAAGTACGAGTACAAAATGTCAAAGATTAGGCATTTAAACTACAAAGGTACTGACAATAGTTATCCCTTATTATTTTGAGAATTTAAAATTAATACAATAAGTAATGCAATCTTTCTTTTTTTTTTCATTGTATAAAACGTGTACACACGAATCAAGCTACTAAGCGACTGAGTCAGATTTTACCACGAAAAATTGACAATAATATTGATTAGTGTGCGGGGCCAAATATTGATCAATATTATTGTCAATATTGTATTGACAATATTATTGCGTGTGTGCGGTCTCGGTTTGACTTAAGCTCTGCAGATTGGTTTTTCATCACACTAATTATGAAAAAAAAAAGAAGATATTAAATAGCCTGTAACTTAGCTATGAAACTTACCGTTGCGAGTTAAGCGGGCTCATTAATGACCTTTAGGATAAGCGATAAGGGAAATGGGCTCTTACTCACTCACCAAAACTCAACAGCACATGTGCTTTCACAGTGGTCTTCTGTAAGGGGTGGTTACTGCCACCAGATGGGCTGCCCAAATTAACTGCGAAACACAGTTTGGCCTCCCTCTACATGCCAAATTCAGACCACAGATGGCGGTGTAATTAGTTTTATGGGCACAAAACTAAACATAATTCGCTGCTTAAACATAAACTAAAAGGCCATAAACCAAAAAAAATCCAAAAATGTTTTTATTGCAAAAATACAATCACAATCCTTCATACTATATGTTGCAAAAAGACTTATAATTGTTTTATTCCATATTTAGTATATTTTGATCATTTTTTATATATTCAAAAGTAACTTATATGCTTATATCTCTTCTAGTATTCAGTTTATTATAAAAGTAATTAAAACATTAAATGATAATTAAAAAGACGCTTCTAACGATGTATAATATGCATATATTTGATATATATATATTTAATAAGAAAAAAATAGACAAAAATAATTAATTTTTTTTCGATTATCTCTCCTGTAAAAAGTGTAATTTTGATTTGTGGCCCTTTAGTTTATAAGCAGTATTTTGTTATTTATGTTGGTTAGCAGTAGACCTCTTAAATTAAACAATATATTTACAGATTCTGGGAAATCTGACTATCCTATCAATAAACGGTCATCAAATGACTAAGTTATCGAAAGACATATTCGCCAACAGTCAGGCTTCTGGGACTCTTTTGAGGTTGCATCTCGTCAATGGATTCATTGCGGACATGCCACCGGAGGCTTTTCAGGTGAATTTTGAACAAATTTTTCCTTGCCTTTTTGGGTTTACAAATAAAAACTAGCGCTTGCACGCGACTTGGTCCGCGTAACTTTTATAAAATATAGCCTAAATCTAGTTTTATCTATGGGTGAAAGAATTTTTAAAAGCGGTCCAGTAGTTTTTGAATTTATTCATTACTAACTAGCCGCTGCCCGCGACTTCGCCCTCGTAACTTTGTAAATTATATATACTAAAACCATAGATAAATTATTGGTCTCGCTGCGCTCGACTAGATACCGTCGTCGTACTTGTAAAATGCGGCACAAAATAGTACGCCGAATTCGGCGTACCCGAGCCAGTCACACTGCAAGCTGTCTGTGATGTGTACTGTGCCGAATGTTTTATTAAATTTTAGGCATAATAAAATACCAGTTTGCGTATATTGTGAAACTGTGTAAAAATATAATAAAACTGGGTAAAGAGTGATAAAAAGTGACGATTTTTACACACTACAATAAAAAGTTGTCACATTTTCGGAGCTATTGCTTGTGTATAGCGCTCTATCTAGTCGAGCGCAGCGAGACCAATCAATTATCTTTGACTAAAACCTTGCTCGAGAACCACTCTATCCATTAGTGTAAGAAAACCGCATTAAAGTCTGTTGCGTAGTTTCAAAGATCTAAGCATACATACGGACAGACAGACAGAGAGCCAGAAGCGACTTTGTTTTATACTATGTAGTGACGAAGATACATTTTTTTTTCTTATAACATTTTATAGTCTATGCTGATCTTAAGAGGATAAAAGATAAAATTAGGAGACTAATTTGTTACTTATACTTTTTATACAGAATCTAAAAAAATTGAAAACCCTAGACCTACACGGCAACAGGCTGGCAACATTGAAAAGAAATCAGTTTAAAGGACTAAGGGACACTGAACTTTTGGACTTGAGGTAATAAGGACTTGTTTATTTTTTGTGTTAAAATTAGACAGACAATCGGACAGTCACTCAATTTGAGTGACCTGTAAAACGTTATGATGCGTTATAATTCGCACCTAAGTTGGCAAGAATGGCGAAATGCGCAGAAGCCGTTTTTTAGATCTAATCGGGTATCGAGCGGGACGAGGGGGGCGGGGGATAAAATAGCTCCGAGTGCGCGATTGGTTGGCCAGTCGACCCTTGTTTCCCCCCCCCCCAACCTTGCATACGTCCCGCTTACTCCCTCATACACTTGCGCCCATAAAAATTCTACCGGTTGTTTTTGTTAAAAAGTGATCCTATATTTTTTGTTATTTATTTTTTTTTTTTTTTATAAGAGATGGGTTAGCTCTTGACCAACAACCAGCCATGTGGCAAGGATGAGGCCTAAGATGGAGCGAGCTCACCCAGAAGATGCCTATTCACTCGAACCTTGAAAAGATTAGGGTTACATGTGCTCGGAAATACATTTGGTTTTGTGTTACCTATAGCTTTCTGTTTTTTTGAACTTTTGATTTGAATTGTAATGCCACGAACAAACGTCACCCTAAACATTAATTTAAAATATTATGAAAACAATAGTGACCATTTTTATTGCACGTAAGTGTAGGATGCGCCAACTTTCCCCCACTACGTTAAAATCTTGCCAAGTTATGTGCCGGTTACTATACGTAACATTGTTTTCTTTTAGAAACATACAAATAGAACATTAGTAACAAGATTGAATGATAAGGTCTGTTTTCCTTTGAAAATTCAAAGTGCTATCTTTATTAGCGATGACAAATTATGTCAATCAGTAATCAATACCTATTTCAAATGTAAGCCTTAGCGAATTTTGAAATTAATGGAATTTGTAATCGAAACTGATAAAGCACTTTTCTTTTGTCTGCTATACAAAGTGTTTTTTGTTGTGTTTCAGCCATAACAACATTACAAAGTTGGATGGGTCTCACATTGGCGATTTAACAAAACTGGGATGGTGTAACGCTAGTCACAATAAAATTCCGGATATACCCAGGTATGTTCCATATATCCTAGGTTTCCTAGGGTTCCTAGGGCTCCTGTGGGGTTGTGGGGTTGTTGCTGTGATAAAATAGTATCACTTCTATACTAAACTTCACTGCTGAGGTTTATTAGACTTTAACTTTGATTAATTAGGACTTAGACTAATTAATATAAGGATTCTGACTAGGATTCTAGTAAAAATTTCTACAGAGATATTATGTGACTGAATTTATGCTTTTTTTTTTGTTTAAATTTTTTTATTTTATTTTAATTTTTTAATTTTTTTAATTTTAATTTTATTTTAATTTTTTTTATTTTAAGTATTTTTTTTTTAATTTTTTTTTAATTTTTTTTAATTTAATATAATTTCAGAGGTATGTTCGCGAGAAACACTGTAATAAAAGTAGTCCATTTGGACAATAATAAAATAAAGAAATTAGACACAAACAGCTTCAGGGGGATGAGATTTTTGAGGTGAGTCGACAAGTTTTTTCTTTTTCTATTTTTTTTATAAGTTAACTAGCCGGTGAAAAAGAAAATAAAAATAGGCAATATAAATCGTGTTGCTATAAAACTTTGGCCAGGCGTTAGATTTTTTTTTAAATATTTTAGATGATCCCTAGGGAACTGTTTTTTTTTTTTCTAGATGAAAGATGACCTGTATCCGATTAAAACGATTTTCTAAAATTAGTCAAATAGCGGATTGTACCTGTTTTTTTAGCAAATAAATGAAGATTTTTGAAAATTGATATAATTTCAGACGACTATATCTACAAGACAATGAAATAGGCGACGTCGGCCGCGGGACGTTCGCTTCGGTCACCAGAATAGGAACAATCGACTTGGCAAGAAACAAACTGACAAAAGTTGACTATCAAATGTTCCAGCAAGTGAGATACGCTGAGGTAAATGTGGACGGATGTTATATATTTTTTTTTTTTTTTTTTTTTTAATTTTAGCTGACCAGCAAACGTTGTTTTGCCAAAATATTAAAAAAAATTTTTTTTTGGGTATAAAAAATAGTTTATACTTAGAATATACACAAAAAATTTGATAAAAATCAGTCGAGCCGTTCCGGAGGAGTTTGGTAACATTGCAAATTTGCAATGTTAGCACACACTGACACACACTGACACACACAAACACACACACACACACACATACACACATACATAAAAATAAAAAATAAATTTATAGGGTGGACCACCCTTAACATTTAGGGGTATGAAAGAATAGATGTTGGCCGATTCTCAGATCTACCCGACCCGATAAGCGCACAAAATTTCATCAAAATCGGTCCAGCCGTTTCGGAGGAGTTTGGCAACAAACACCGCGACACGAGAATTTTATATATTAGATTTATTGATAACTCTCGTTTACATTACAGATAATAAATTTGGCAGAGAATAAAATAAAGATAATCGAGTCGCAAGCGTTCACCGACCTCTACTTAGCTACCGTGAACATTTCTCACAACGAGTTGACGACCATAGAGGCCAATTCGTTCATAAATTGCAACAACATGACCCTATTGGATCTAAGTTACAACAACTTGACGGACATAACGAGGAGCGCGTTCGATGAAAACAGTTACGCATCAGAGTTGAGGATAACTTACAACGGCTTAACTGACTTCGGACAGGTTAGTGTTCTCCTCCTCCTCCTCCTCCTCCTCCTCCTCCTCCTTTTATGTCTTGGCTCCATCAGATCGTCTCCGATGATTTGCCAGTTCTCCTCCTCCTCCTCCTCCTCCTTTTATGTCTTGGCTCCATCAGATCTTCTCCGATGATTTGCCAGTTCTCCTCCTCCTCCTCCTCCTCCTATGTCTTGGCTCCATCAGATCTTCTCCGATGATTTGCCAGTTCTCCTCCTCCTCCTCCTCCTCCTATGTCTTGGCTCCATCAGATCTTCTCCGATGATTTGCCAGTTCTCCTCCTCCTCCTCCTCCTCCTATGTCTTGGCTCCATCAGATCTTCTCCGATGATTTGCCAGTTCTCCTCCTTCTCCTCCTCCTCCTATGTCTTGGCTCCATCAGATCTTCTCCGATGATTTGCCAGTTCTCCTCCTCCTCCTCCTCCTCCTCCTATGTCTTGGCTCCATCAGATCTTCTCCGATGATTTGCCAGTTCTCCTCCTCCTCCTCCTCCTCCTATGTCTTGGCTCCATCAGATCTTCTCCGATGATTTGCCAGTTCTCCTCCTCCTCCTCCTCCTCCTCCTCCTATGTCTTGGCTCCATCAGATCTTCTCCGATGATTTGCCAGTTCTCCTCCTCCTCCTCCTCCTCCTATGTCTTGGCTCCATCAGATCTTCTCCGATGATTTGCCAGTTCTCCTCCTCCTCCTCCTCCTCCCATGTCTTGGCTCCATCAGATCTTTTCCAAGTATGACACTGGTAAAATCATTTACTAAAAATTTACTTTAAAATTAATTTTTAATTTGGCAAAATTTACTAAAATTAAATTAGTAATTTAAAATGTAAATAGTTAAGTTTAGTATATAGTTAGTTTAATTTATGTTAATTTTCTTATTTATGTTTAACGTCATTTGATGCCAATGATGCTAAGAGACACTGTGCTATGTTTTTGTAATAGTCATGACGACAATGTATTCATTTTAGATCAATTTTAGGCCGTTCTTAGACCAGTTTAGTGTTAGCCCTGTTTTCCAATGTACTCATTTTAGACCAATTTTAGGCCAGTTTTAAACCAGTTTGCGACCAGTTTAGTGTTAGACCTGTTTTCCAATGTATTCATTTTAGACCAATTTTAGACCAGTGTTAGAACAGTTTGCAACCAGTTTTAGACCAAGTGATTCTGTTAACAGAATTCGACACTTCAACAATCCCGTCATCTTGACCGTGATACAGTTATCATAAAAATAATAAGCGTACATATGTAATATTCGTGGTTTTTTTTTCATTCAAAGGTTCCAATACAAAACATGACCGGCATAAGAGTGTTGAACGTGTCCCACAACAAAATCGAGAGGATTCCAAAAATGGCTTTTCCAAAATTGTACGAGTTGCACACTGTTGATATATCGTACAATAATTTAACAGAAATATTCAATGCGGTCTTCCAAAATCTCTTTTCTCTAAGGTAAATTTTTTTTTTTTTTTTTTAATTTTAAATTTTATACTTACTAGCTGCTTAACGCGACTTGGTCCGCGTTGAAAAATAAAAAAATGTATAAAAGACGTTAGTTTTTTTTTATTTATTTTTTTGAATAATTTCTCAGGACAAGTAATTTTTTAATCCTATTTTCTTTCCTGTGTAACGTGTACGCAAAATTTCACGATGGTCGGTTATGTAGTTAAGGCGTGAAAAGGTCACATACAGACACACAGATATAATATTAGTATGGATAATTTTTCATGTGAATATATTATGTCTTTAAATTTGATTCCTTATTGGGAGGCAATTCAGAAAACTGATAACAAAATCGTAATTACGCGAATTATACTATGTCTTATAAATATGATTGATTATTACTATTATCATCTATTCATATATTTTCTTATTTTAATTTTCATGATTAAATTATTATTATTATATTATAAAAAAAAAACTTAAAATTAGTTGTCCTCTGGTAGCTGGGGCAAGGCCCAAGCTACCGTTGGTTGGAGCTCCAGTGTGACGAACCTCTTGACAATTATTATTATTAACAATATTAATATATATTAATTAAGTAAGGAACTAAGTAAGATTATTAATATTAATTAAGTATTGTATGTAGTATATTATCAACTGTCTGGTATCCATAATACAAGCATTAAGTTGCTTACTTTGAAACTAGATGGTACTGTGTGGAATGTGTGAATATTTATTTATTTATTTGTAATAATATTTTTCAGATATTTGAACCTTAGCCACAATCCAATGGAGAAAATAAAGATATCTACATTCGGCACAATGCCGACATTGTTAGAGCTCAATTTGTCCCATAACAATCTAAAGGATGTGTCCAAAGGTGGTCTGGCCAAGTTGGCCAGTTGTCGCGTTTTGGACATCAGTTACAACCATTTGGAGAGGATATTTCAAATACCCATCAGTTTGGGGTGAGTATATTTCAAATACCCACTAGTTTGGGGTAACTACATTTTCTAATAGCCTTCAGTTTGGGGTAACCACATTTTTCTAATACCCCATCAGTTTGGGGTAACTATATTTTCTAATACCCAACACTTTGGGGTAAGTATATTTTAAATACCCATCAGTTTAGGGTAACCATATTTTCAAATAGCCATCAGTTTGGGGTGAATATATTTCAAATACACATCGGTTTGGGGTAAGTATATTTCAAATAGCCATTAGTTTAGGGTAACCATATTTTCTAATACTCATCAGTTTGGGGTAACTATATTTTCTAATACCCTTCAGTTTGGGGTAAATTTTTAAAGCTTAGTTCTTTATTCATGCGAAATAAAGATTTGCACGCACTTACAGCACATGCCGTTTGCACCATTTTGATTTATATAATAAATTAAAATCTGAAAGACGCGATAGCCCTGGAATATTTATCCCAAGCTACTAAGAACTACGAAGTATGCAGCTTGGGCACGTCCCACTCGCGCCTCACCCCTCACGCCCCGCACGATTGCCCGGTCTAGACATCTCCGTCTGCCTACTGTACGAAATAAGTATGCTGTGGTAGGATTAAGGAAATGGGCTCTGGAATCCCTTATTCGCTCACTGAAACACGACAGCACACGTGCTGTTATTTCACTCTGGTTTTCTGCGAGGGGGCGAGGCGAGGGTTACTATGTGCCCAAAAGTGAGTTTAACATTAGTGAGTAAAACATTGCCGACCTTTTTACAGAGAGTTGAACCTCGCTCACAACGAGTTGACCGAGGTCGAACCCGGCACGTGGCCGACAATGAACGCGCTGCTCCGCTTGAACATGTCCGCGAACATGTTGGCGGACAATCTGTCCTCGCACAGTTTCAGCGGTCTGTTGACCTTGCAACATTTGGACTTGTCGGAGAACGGGGTCACAAAGCCCCCTTGGGAAGCGTTGAACACACTGACCAGCTTGCAGTATTTATATTTGCAGGTACATATATTCATATTTATTTATTGAGATGTACGAATAAAACACAATGGCGGTTGGCTCAGAACAGAACTGACTTTATTTTCTATAACATAATATATCGATGTACCCACGTGTGGTAGGTCTACCCACATACATTACATTTATGTTTTTAATTTTCAGTATGTACACAAACAGAATAATAATAAATAATAAATAAATATATTCACACATTCCACACAGCACCATCTAGTTCCAAATTAAGTAACTTAATGCTTGTATTATGGATATCGAACCCCGGAGCCGGTGAGACGATGGGCTATGACCGTTACCACTGGCTCGTCGAATTCCATTTTAAAGGCATTTTAGAGGCATTCTAAAAACTTTCGTATACTTACATTACAAGATTGTGTCATTTGAGCGACTAAACGATACTGAGTCCATTGGACTCAGTTTACAAGGTTCATTCGAGCGAACAGTGAATCCGTAATCTTTAATTTTTTTGTTGTTTCTCTTTCAGAACAACAACATCACCGGCCTATCGAGATCGGCGTTTGGCAATCTACCCACACTTTTCAAATTGGACTTGTCGTACAATCTGTTGGATTCGATACAGAGGGAAACTTTCAAGGGTCTTCAGCAACTTTTGGATTTGTCCCTGCGAGGAAATAGTCTTAGAAGAATACCGAATGAGGTCTTCAAGGGATTGGTCGCTTTGAGGTATACTTATTAACTTATATACAAAGATAATTGATTGGTCTCGCAGCGCTCGACTAGATAGAGCGCTATACAAAAGCAACAGTTACGAAAATGTGGCAACTTTTTATTGTAGTGTGTGTAAAAAATCGTCATTTTTTATCACTTTTTACACAGTTTCATTATATTTTTACACAGTTTCACTACGCAAATGCCATAAATCATAGATAAATGATTGGTCTCGCTGTGCTCGACTAGATACCGCCGTCGTACTTGTAAAATGCGGCATAAAATAGTACGCCGAATTCGGCGTACCCGAGCTAGTCACACTGCAACAGTGATGTGTACGTTCCGAATGTTATTAAATTTTAGGCATAATAAAATACCAGTTTGCGTAGTGAAACTGTGTAAAAATATAATAAAACTGTGTAAAAAGTGATAAAAAGTGACGATTTTTTACACACACTACAGTAAAAAGTTGCCACATTTTCGGAGCTAATGCTTTTGTGTAGCGCTCTATCTAGTCGAGCGCAGCGAGACCAATCAATTATCTTTGTTATAGGCTATATTTTATAAAGTTACGCGGACGAAGTCGCGTGCAACAACTAGTTAGTTATAAGGATCAAATGACCCAATTGTACCAACTGAGGTTAGAGTACTAATAGAAACGTCAAAAATCGCAAAAAAACATCTACTTTCATACATTTCTTACATTTTTTTTTCTTAATTTATTTTTCCTCTTTTTGCTTTTATCTGAGAATAAGTAATATTTTTTTTTTTTTACAGAAAATTAGACTTGTCTTATAACAACTTGGATAAGATCGACAACAAAACGAACGGCCTCCTCGACGACTGTCTCTCCTTGGAAATGGTGAGAATTTTTTTTTTATTATATATAATACTTCCTTTTTCCCGCAACTATCCTCCCACCGCACATTTAAATGTTCATTAAATAAAAATACAAAAAAAGTGCCATGGCTTCTCGATGGCACAGTAGACATGAATATGTCTCATATCATAAATGAAAAGAAAGATTTAAATGGTCCCTATCCCTATCCCTATCCCTATCCCTATCCCTATCCCTATCCCTATCACTATCCCTATCCCTATCCCTATCCCTATCCCTATCCCCATCCCTATCCTTATCCTTATTCTTTCCCCTTATCCTTAATCCTTCTATGGTCAACAGGGATAATATATATATATAAACAAACGAACAAACTATCCCTATCCCTATCCCTATCCCCATCCCTACCCCTATCCCTATCCCTATCCCCATCCCTATCCCTATCCTTATCCTTATCCTTATCCTTATTCTTTCCCCTTATCCTTAATCCTTCTATGGTCAACAGGGATAAAATATATATATAAACAAACGAACAAATTATAATTAATTCATTTACGTCATGGTAACGATTTTCGTGACACACATTCTTTTGAATAGACCCCAGAGAAAAGACATATTCATGTCAATAAATAAATAAAAATAAATGATGATTTTTTTTTTATAAGAAAGAAAGTATATGAAAATATTATTGGAAAAAAATTCAAGAATACCTTAACTAATAATCAATAATTCAAAAAATTATAAAACGAGCAAGCGGTAGGTATTACTTTTGTAACCGTTGCATTAAAAAAACTACCTAAAACAAATTTTCTCGAAGATAAGACTCTGACCGATAGATTTCTAGACCTAAAAAACTGCTAATCCTAGATTTTCGTCAAAATCGTGCCATACAAGAATTCCTCGTTAAGTATTACAATATAAAGCTATGGTCTGGACACTTCAGATAAGGATATTTCAAAAAAAAAAAAAATCTAAATTTCCAGGTGAACCTGAGCCACAACAGATTCGGTTTCCTAACGAAGAAAATGTTTCCATCGTCTCCGTGGATCCCTTACAGACTGCACGAGATTGACCTGAGTCACAACGAGATACCGGTACTGACAATGGACATAACTCACGGCGCCCAAAAAGTTAAAAAAATCACATTAAAGGGGAACATTATTAATGATATACGAAGCTGTAAGTTGTTTTTTCAAATATTTTTTATTTTATTACCATATTATCGATGTCGAAACAAAATCTGAAATTTTTGAGCAATATTTTGACCTTCCATTACATTTTGTCTATCTATTGTAAAATCTATTGTAAATAAAATCTAGCACTTAAATTGAGTTGAATTAATTGAGCTTAATTAATTGAGTTGAATTAATTGAGCTTAATTAATTGAGTTGAATTAATTGAGCTTAATTAATTGAGTTGAATTAATTGAGTTGAATTAATAGAGTTGAATTAATTGAGCTTAATTAATTGAGTTGAATTAATTGAGTTGAATTAATTGAGTTGAATTAATTTAGTTGAAATAATAGAGCTGAATTAGTTGAGTTGAATTAATTTAGTTGAAATAATAGAGCTGAATTAATTGAGTTGAATTAATTTAGTTGAATTAATAGAGCTTAATTAATTGAGCTTAATTAATTGAGCTTAATTAATCGAGTTGCATTAAATGTGTTTAATTAATTAACAAACTTTAAATTTCAGATGTGTTGGGAAATTTGACGTCACTTCAAGTTTTGGATTTGTCTCACAATAATATAGATGATCTAAAATCGAGGACATGTGAGTTTTATTTTTAATAAATATATTTACTAAGCTGAAGAGTTTGTTTGTCTGTCTGTTTGTTTGTTTAACTCTGTAAGTACCGGGTGGATGAAAATGAAAAAAAAAACAGTAATTTTTTTTTGTAAAATGTTTAATGTACAAACACAGCTCGTTTACGATTACGACTTTATTACATGTATAGATTTTATATTTATAATATTGATAGATAAATTGTATGTATATATAAAATATAATATATAAGAATATTTTCCGTTAATTTTCAGCCGACGCCATCTTTAATTTACCGGAAAACATAACGGAAATATACGTGCACAATAATATTTTGGAAACTCTACCATTGGACAGTTTAGTGAAGTCGAAATATTTGAAAGTTTTGGACGTTCGCAACAATCGCTTGACGAGTTTCGAACCTGAATTCGTGAAGAAAATCTCCGACGAGGGCTTGGAAGTTTATTTTGAAGGTAACATTTTCCTTTATATTTTGACGACACGTTTGGTCTATTATAGTGGCTAGTATTCCCTAGCTATTGACCGAACGGTCGCGGGTTCGAATCCCGCC
This sequence comes from Synanthedon tipuliformis, assembly GCA_947623395.1. Taxonomy (NCBI): domain Eukaryota; kingdom Metazoa; phylum Arthropoda; class Insecta; order Lepidoptera; family Sesiidae; genus Synanthedon; species Synanthedon tipuliformis. The sequence continues at coordinate 721,256 of OX392434.1, read as the reverse complement.
AGTATGGATAGTTGTTGCACACGACTTCTTCTTTGTAACCTTATAAAATATAGCCTATGTTACTCGCCTATAGAGTAACCTATAGGTGAAATAATTTTTAAAATCGTTCACTCGTTGAATCGTTTTGAGTTTTTTTAGTTACAAACAAAAATGTAAAAATCTTTTCTCAAAAAAATTGGTATAGATGAATTTTGTCTCTTACTTCAGGGAATAACTTGAAGTGTGACTGTTACGTTCGCCCGTTGAAGCATTACTTCAACAAATTGCCACAATCAATAAGGAGAAGTGATGAAAAATACAAGAACCTAACGTGCTCTGACCCCTTGTCTCTGGAGGGGGAAAATTTGATGGAAGTCGACGAAGAGAGGTTGTTGTGCGCTGGCAACATCGACAATTCAACTGAAAATGGCAACACCGACGAGGAAATGTCGTTCGATCTTGTATCTGAACCGGATTTGATTTTCAGAGATATACAATAGTGAGTATTTTTATAAAATTAATATTGACATAAATTTGTACAAATTTCATAGTATTAATATTGACATAAATTGGTAGAAATTGGTAGTTTTATAAAATTAATATTTTACATAAATTGGTACAAATTGGTAGTTTTATAAAATTAATATTGACATAAATTGGTACAAATTGGTAGTTTTATAAAATTAATATTGACATAAATTGGTACAAATTGGTAGTTTCATAAAACTCATATATTGACATGAATTAGTACAAATTAGTGGTAGTTTCATGATTTTGTAATACTACGTCATCCTTAAATATACTAAATAAAACTTAATTTTCAGCTCGCAAACCTCAATCTACGTGCACTGGTACGTTTCCACAGCGGAAGATGTCGCTGATTTCTATCTCTACATAAGAGACGATAAAAACAACATATACTACCGTCAAGACGTGTCTTACGATTTGCGTTCGACCACGATCGCGATAGATCAAGATTTGAAAACTACCCTCAGCGAAAGTGGTGCGGGTAGTTTTGACATTTGCGTACAAGCGAAAAGCTCAAACGGTTTCGCTCGCAAATGGTATTCGAATCAGTGTCGTAGAGTGCGTTCCAAATTCGAATCTTGGCCGAAAAAGTTGACAGTCGACAAGAGAAGGTTGACAAGAAAGAGGGTAGTTTACTCGAGCAATGTTCTAGGCTTGGTTAGCGACTCGGTTTTGATATTCCTATGCATTTTCCTAGGAGCTTGGGTGAGAAAAATGGCGGAATTCGATGTGGCGCTATAAAAGTTATATAATTTGTAACGTTTTTTGAGTAAAAAGAAAAAAATGTAGACAACCTTTTCGGAATATCACTGGCCGTTTTCTATTTTTATTTGAAATTACTGTTCTTTTATAATTGTCAACAGAGGTTTCGGTCGGTTACATTACATTACAAGTCGCGAGTTCAATGTTTTTTTTTCCATCTTAAAAATGTCCAACGCGCCTAAAGAAAATAGTTCTCATAAAATTTGTAGAGAACGGTTTTGATACTTTTGATAAGAAATAAAATTAGTTCATTTCACAAAAATAGGAAAAAGGGGGAGGGAAGGGGGGATTTCAAGTGTTTTCATTATTTTTAAAATGTTACAAATTATTAAAAGTTAATATAAAATTATCTGAATCTATTGTTTGTTCAAAATGGAAGCTACTATTTTGTTATGATAGCGCATTTGTTTCAGAAGGTATTTAATAAAATCAATTTTAAAAATTTATTATAATATCTATTAATATAATGAAAATGAATATTATATATAAAAAATACAATTTTTTATTTATTAAGTATAATCGCAAAAAAAAAGGTCAATTACATATATTTATTTTATATATAAGTAAATGCAAATTAAATGCACATTAAAAATGTGTAATATTCTAAAAAAATATAATACTATAAATATAGTAGTATAAATAATTATAAATTTATAGTATTTTGTACCATTTTTTTTTCGTTTTCAATTACTCTTAAATACTCTTAAGCGTGTACCTGAAATTAGAAAATTAAACAAAAAAAAAATTAACTGAGATTGTTTAACTTTTGAAAAAATTTTTTTTTTTTTTTTTTTTTAAATGTTTGTCAAACATGGAATGATCACAGAAACCATTTACATGTTTTACAAAGAATAAAATCAGTGTAAAAAAAATGTAGGTAAATATTTTTACCTATTGTGATCATCGAAGTACTACAAGCATGGAATTTGCTTGACAAATATGCCAAAGCGGCACATGTCAAGTACGCCTAAAACGGAATCATAGACGAGTTTAGCCTTTGTTTCCTATTGTTTTGTAGTACATCGATGATTGCGATATTCGAAATGTCTCATAACAAAAGTGCTTTAATAAAATTAAGAATCTCATTATGTTACATATACATATACTTTTATCGATCTAAAACAGATTTACATTCCATTTTTTTTTTAGATTTTTAATTTTTTTTGAAAAAATTTTTTAATGAAATAAAATTTGCGATTTAATCGAACTTTCAAATGAACAAAAATACTTATATACATTCGGTGTTTTTTTTATTAATATTGATTTTTATGTGTGCTGTTAATTTTTGTTAAATATTTTCAATGAAAATGAATAAATTTTGATCAATAATGATTTAAGCCCGTCACACATTTAGTTATAATATATATATTAAGGGATTCACAAAGGCGAATGACATTGACGATTTGACCTTCACCGATATGACCTTTAGAATGTTTATATATATCATACTAATTCCGCACGAAAAACACAAACGTAATCCACACCTCAACGCAGTCACTGAGACACTGTAGCTCCATATATTTAGAGTTCCGAGGCGGCGGAAACAATTCAATAGGCCTGATAAATGTGGTTTTTTGTATTTTTCATTAAAACTACATTTAAAAAAAATAAAAAAATCAATACATTTTTTTTAAATGATATTGACTTATTATTCGGTGTAGGAATCATTTGCGCGCAATAAACCGTTTTCGCAACAATTTTCAATATAAGTCAAATTCTTCTTATGTTCTAACTTTTATTGTAGGGTTTCTACTACTTTGATGGAAATTATAAACAATACATTTTGTTCTTCACATGTTTAAGTATAACATATATTTTTTTTAAACCAATTGCATTGACAGTTTCTTGTAACATATTTTTTTTAAAAATGCAAATTTTTAGGATTGGCGTGTGTTTACACCTTAATATACCGTGCTATAACATATTTTACGGTATACATTAGAGACGTCATAGAAATATCTAATATATAAAATTCTCGTGTCGCGATGTTTGTTGCCAAACTCCTCCGAAACGGCTGGACCGATTTTGATGAAATTTTGTGTGCTTTTCGGGTAGGTCTGAGAATCGGCCAACATCTATTTTTTATACCCCTAAATGTTAAGGGTTTTCCACCCCAAAAATTATTTTTTATTTTTTCGCAAAACAACGTTTTTCGGGTCAGCTAGTTTGTATATAAAATATATCGTAATATGCCTTGCTATAATTTATATTAATATATAAAATAGCTTACGTGTGTGACGGGCTTTAATCGAGCTCTCGAATGCTCTCAAATTACTTTACATTCCATTTTTTAAAAGTTTTACAAAATATTGTTTTTCTTTTATATTGTATGTTAATTATAATATTACTTATTATATATATTTTTTAAATATTGATTGAAAATGATTTAACTAAGCTCTCAAATATGACATTACATTCCATGTTTTACTTATTTTTTTACATATTTTGTAAATATTGTTTGTATAGCATATTAATTAAGGATAACGAAAAATTTTTTGAAAGTTTTATATTATACATAAATATTGTTTTTGATATTTGTATATAAACATTTCCATACTTAGATTAAGAATTTAGAAATAAATTATATTTTGTAAAATAAATTTGTGATCTAATCGAGCTCAAATAAGTATATGATTTTTATTTATATAGATGTCTTTATGAAAGTTTTTTTTATAAATATTGTTTTTTTTTTTTTATAATATTTTTACATCAATTTCTTGTACATGACATGCCGTCCACTTTTTGGAAAAATAAAAAAGAATTATTTACAAATATATGCATTTTTTAATTTATCCTGTTTCTAAATTTGATTTTAAATTTGTATAAAAAAAGAGAGGTTTTAAATTTTTTTTAAGAAAACAATTATTTTTTGAAAAAAAAAAATTAACTATAATAATCGGAATATTTAGACTGGTTTTCAATTTTTTATTTAAATATCAAATAAGAGTAGTTGCATAATTTAGTTTTTTTTTTAATCGTAATTTTCTATTGATTCCTTTTAATAAGTTCTGAATTATGGAAAGTGGTCTTTTTAATTTAAAGGATACTTTTAATTATCCCCTCTTTATTTTATTAATCCCTTTAATTTTAATTATTAATTTAATTTAAGCGAAGAAACTTACCCCATGACCTAACAATACCTATATATGCAAAAATTTATGAAAAACCCATATTTAAGGCATGAAAGGTAACAGACATACATTTACTTTCACATTTATAATATTAGTAAGTGAGATCAGGTTTGGCAGGTCACTTGCCTCCTCTTGAATTTTCTTATATAAACAGTCAGTTTAGACGACTATCCAATTATCGTCAATTAAATTGCCAGCCAGCATGCTTTTTGAAATTTATTTAAAAAAAATTGCATTTTTGGTTGGTTTTGTAAGATTGAGTTGTTTGTACTATCGCCTGACTTGTAATTTTTTTAAAGAGAAAACAATTCAATTATTTAAAAATAAACATACAAGTAAAAAAAATTGTCATATAATATATCCGGCTCTGGCTAAAAGGACACGAAAATAATTGTCGGATAAATCCGACTCTGGCGGCTAAAGGGTTATTTTTAAAGGTTTTATTTTGAAATAAAATACTTAACTACTGTGTTAGATATTTAATAATTAAATCTTACAAAGAAATACTTAAATCTAATAAATGCATTTGATATTCAACATTAAATTATTACTTAAGTCTTAATTAAGTGAAACTTGCCAAGTAGTACTTAGACATTGTGGTAGGTAAAAAATTAAGTATAGAAAAAAGTTTTGTCTATTTTTGGAAAAATTAAAAAAAAAAACTTATGTTTTAAGTAAGGCGCCACTGTTCTATTAGTACCTACATTAAAAAAATCAGTACAAAAAACGTTTAAAAAAATATAGGATATTTTCTTTAGTTTAATTCATAATCGAAATAACCTAACCCTAACTTTTTTATCGTAAAATGAGTCCGAAAAGAAGATGCCAAAAAATGTTTTTGTGTGCCATTTTTCTAAAGTAGAAATATGGAAGGAGCACTTTGAAATCTATAAAATAACTAGTTTCACAATCATCTAAAATAATCCCATTGTTACGTACCAGACGCTAAACAAAATAACTTGTGACTCTTCAGTTTATAAATTATAGTTTCTGACCGCTTTCTAATTATTAACCTATCAGCTTTTTTAGACTATAGTCAAGGACGGAACCCTCTAGAAACAAAAACTTATTACCAAATTACATGCTAACTTACTGTAGGACAATTATTATTAAGTACTAGGGTTGCTAGTAAACATGAATTTTATTTTAAGCCATCAGGGTAATAGGTAAAAATCTCTTAATATCCTTACACGCGATTAAATTACAGTCGGAGTACGAAAACCTTCGTCAATTTTTAAATGAATACCTTTAGACTAGTACCTTTTGAAACTAAAGCACTAAGCAGACAACAGTCGACAAATGTCACATATCGACAAATGCACATTTTGGCTTGCTATTTTAATTACTGTGTAAATTGTTAATATATAAATATAAAAAAAACCACTCAAAAAAACTCTTTGTAAATTTTTTACGCTATGACTAATTTTTTTGACTTAATTTTTTTAAATGAATTTGCGACGCAACTATTTCATATATGTAATTTGTAGGAACCATCAAACTACTACAACATGGAATCCGCTTGCCATACAAAACACAACGAACTTTATGGAACATTTAAAACGTCAAAACGTTTGAGTTTATAATGAAAAGTGAATAGTATAAGTTGGTAGTTACTATCTTTCATCATTGACTCTGCCATGATTCCGTTTTAGGCGTACTTTTTATGTGCCGCTTTGGCATTTGTGACGCAGATTCCATTGAAGTATTTCGATGGTTGGAACGGTCATAATTAATAAAATTTTATATATGACCTAGGTTTAGGTGTTTTATTTACCTACAATTTCTTCTTATTATCTAAACTTGCATTGTCTTCTTCGTACTGAAAGTCATGTGGATCGGCTGGCAAGTCGTGGTCAGAACTCTTGTAGTGGGATGGTATGGTCTTGTAACTGTATGTCGACGGTAACCAGTCTGGGTTGTAGGACGCACCATCGTCAAGGTGACTGTGGTGTTCTGCAATAGAAATGAGTTTTATTAACCCTTTTAACCGCTTGATTTTGTAGTTTGAGCAGTGTTTGGTCTGACTTTTGAAAGGCGTTAGTTTGATCGTCAACGGAGGGCGCTGGCATTGCTACAGCTCGATTTATACATTTTTTATTATAAGTAGTTATACAAGTTATAGTTTATAATTATTACTTATTTATAGTTACGTTAGTAAAATATATTGCCATAACATATATTATCATACATATATATCCTATATATACATATATTATCCTATATATATGGTGTGACCTTTGAAAGGCGATAGTTTGATCGTCAACAGAGGGCGCTGGCATTGCTACAACTCGATTTATAAATTTTTTATTATAGTTATACAAGTTATTAGTTTATATTTATTACACATAGTTACGTTAGTAAAATATATTAGTACCTATTACCATAAAATATGTTATGCTATAGGTATACCTACGAGTATTATTAAGAAAATTAGAAACGTAAAAAATATATCATGCAAGTTCCAAAAAATCCAATGTAATAGGTAAGTATATTCTTAAGGGGTTATTGTAGGTATTATGTTTATAAACTAACAAAATCTTTATTGAACTTACCAATGAACGAGAAACTTCTGTCATGACCTGCAATAAAAAAATTACCGGTCAATTTATGGACCTACTTGATAGTAAATAAGTACGCCTAGCATGTAAATATTATTGAACAAAAAAGATTTTGTTAATTTGTAAACAATTAAGTATTAATAGTTATTATTAATTTTATAGCCTATATTACTCGCTGATAATGTAAGCTACATAGGTGAAAATCTATTGCTTCAATTTTCTAATTATGTACTAAGTCCATAATTATTATGTATTTAATACAATATACATGTCGTCGGCACATCGTAGAATTGGGCAGATCGTAAAGTATGAAATCAAAAATCTTTCACCAAAAGTCAAAAATAGGTGCGACGAGGAATGGAGCGAAGCAAAGCGAGGAGGAGCGTATTAGGTTTACATGGAAATAAATTTGGGGAGCCGAGCGAAGCGGAGCTGAGTGAGCTGAGCGGAGCTCAGTTTTAACAGAAATATGATCTGCCCAGGAATATCATGATATGCCCAATTCTGCGATGTGCCGACGACATACATATTACACAATAAGTCGCTATATACATATGTAGGTATATTTAGCTCAAAAAAACCGTCTGTCCATCATGTAACCAAAAACAAAAGGTTTCTATATTAACCTTGAATTAAACGCGTATTCTAATTAAAAAATAAATTCCAAAAAAACTTGACAGCAGATAATGATCAAGCGAAAGTCTATATTCATCTGAGAATTAACGAGATATAAAAAAGAGTTTCTTTACGCAGTAAGTAAGTGATGTGCCGGATATCCGTACCCGTATCCGTATCCATATCTGTATCTGTATCCGAGGATATCCGAGGAAGAAGAAAGATCTGTATCCGTATCCACTACTTTTTGGCGGATCTTTTACCTTATTGAAGTGAAACTTTTTATGGGACACTAGCGTTTTGTCATGAGAGTTAACTCGTCGAGCTAACAAAACTGTTAAACTCCTTGTCTCTTTCTTATTACCATTTACTCTAGCAGAGTGAGAGAGGCGGAAAAAATTATTTATTTATGTTCCAAGTTCTTCTTCTTCTTAGGTTTAAATGTCAATGCGGCTCATTAATTTTTAATTCATATATTAAATTAAATTCCATTCAGATATTTTTTTATTTCTTAAAATCAAACTTGGCACCTTTATAATGCAAGCCTCAAGTGGCGGGCGTCAACTATCGTTCCGAGGTCACACACACCGGCACCGATTGTCTAAAGAAAGTTAAGATCCGTATCCGTATCCGCGGATATACATTTTTAAAGATATGGCACATCACTAGTAGATACCTCTTCGATTATTTCTAACGCATAAATATTTCTATGTTTTTTTTGCCTATTCAAAACATTATTGTAACGGTTTACAACGTTGTAAGATTAAATTTATGAATGTGGTCCACAGGAAATCAGGTATTTATTTAAACCTTTCACCTTTTTATACTTATACGGTAGTTTAAATGATATTAAAGATTATCTTTAGTTATTAAATTTTAGCTCGCATCTGTTTATTTTGCTTTTGAGTATGTCTTCTGTCTGGCTCGTTCGAAATCAGGACAAGATCGAGCCTCTTGAGTAGGTAACAGACACATGCTAAAGTAGGTTCACTGGATTAGTATCCAGTGAACTTACTAGATACTAGACATTAGTGTCTACAGTGTCCAGTGTAGTCACTAGTCACTGTTTAGGTATATTATAACTAGCTGTTGGCCGCGACTTTGTCCGCGTTCAAAATGATATATAGTCTTTCTCGATAAATGGAATATCCAACACAAAGAATTTTTCAATTCGAACCAGCCAGTAGTACCTGAGGTTAACGCGATCAAACAAACAAACTCTTCAACTTTTAATTATTACCACAGCATACTTATCTAGCTGTGCGCAATATCGAACCCGTGGCCACCGAGACGTTAAGCAAGTACCTTTTGCAATCATCTACCGGGCTTGTCAAGTTAATTCAAGTCAAGTTGTCAACTAAGTAAGTCTAGAAAGCTAATATTTGGAACATTTTTTTTGTTATTGTTGATTTGGCTAGTTGATTCGGGCGCTAAAGACGGTCCTTGTAACTTTTTCTGTAGCGTTCTATTTCAGCTGCAATGGTTGGAATCTCAAGATATGAGTGGATCTCACTGTTCCGAACATACCAAGGCGCCACAGCAATCACTCTTAAGATGTTATTTTGTAATTTCTGCTTTGTTTTGCTAGCAGTAGACCACATTTGGAATCCGTAAGTCCGTATTGGTTTCAAAATAGTGCTATAAATCAATAGCTTATTGTGCAAGGAGAGTGCAGACTATTTGGAACATAGCTTTATTTTTAAAGTAAGCATCTGCTAAGAAAGAGTTTTTGAAATTTAAACTCTATCCAAAACGGGTGGAGGGTCGCTACTCGCCTCTGGCTTCGCACCGGCTTAAATTTAAAAAAAAAATGGAAAAAAATCTTACCGTGATGTGATGACCAGTCGTAGTGATGATGATCTTTGTTTTTTAGTGACGTGAAGAATGATGACACCTGAAAAAAAGGAGCATTTATTTATTTATTTATTTATGAATTCTGACAACATATATAATGTCGTAGACCGATCGTTTAACTGAGCCGATCGAGATCTGCCTGGGTACATCATGATGTGGCGACATTTCTCGATTTGCCCGATTATTGCATGATGTGCCCAGTATATAGTTGGGCAGATTGATGAGGGTAACCTATTTGTCGATTTGCCCTTCTATAGTAGGGACAAAATCTCGCTGCAGGCGCGGCAATAAAACGTGTGAGTAGAGCGAAGAACAGGCGCGCTCCCTTACTCTTATAGGCTTTATGGGAACGTAGCATTTTTTTACCTACTGTTGGGGACCCCGACTATCCAAAAATTAATTTACGACTCGACCTGCAGCGAGATTTTGTCCCTACTATAGTCACTTGGTCATATCGAGAAATGACTGGGCGCATCGTAATGTAGTTCCACTTCGCGACTCCTGTAGCGCTGTTACGCATGTCAGCTGTGTCTTTACGTGCAATAAAGATGTCGGAATCCTTCACAAATAATTGAAAACTATATAGGTACATATAGTATTGAACATTTGGTTACAAACTACGCACGTTTTTAATTGTTTTTTTTTATTATAGTCCAACTTTCAAAATGCAAATCACCGTATGATTTAGTCGAGCGTGATTGTTTGATTTCAAAAAAAGAATCAAAGTTCAGAATGGCCTTATTCGCGGCCTCAGAATTTTTTCATTTGGACAGTATTAATAGTTTTTTGAATAAACTTTTTTCATTGTACCTATAGTATAAGTGTCAGTTAAACAAGCACGCACATTGGCGTCGCTATGAAGAAAATTGAATTTTAAATACGGAGTATTTTATTTCAATTTTTTTGTAAGGTTTATTTGTTTTAAGAATGCGTAAGAATAAATTCAACCAATTATTGAATTATTATTCAACCAATTATTCAACGAGCTATGGAAAGGGCTATGCTCGGGGTTACACTGCGAGATCGAATCAGAAATGAGAAAATCCGCAGACGTACGAAAGTTATCGACATAAGCCGGCGGATTAGTAAGTTGAAGTGGCAGTGGGCAGGGCATATAGTACGGAGAGCCGACGGCCGCTGGGGCCGGAAGGTTCTCGAGTGGAGGCCACGGACCAGCAAGCGCAGCTTAGGACGTCCACCCACAAGGTGGACAGACGACCTAATAAAGGCCGCGGGTCAGCGGTGGATCCAGGCTGCTTCTGACCGGTCCTATTGTAAAATTATGGGGGAGGCCTATGTCCAGCAGTGGGCGTCCTACGGCTGAGATGATGATGATGATGATGAATTATTGAATACAATTATTTAAGATTAATTTTGAAGTGAAATTTCTTTGCTATGTTTTTGTGACGTTTCAGTAAACTGAGCTTCAGTGTAACGATCACGTGACGCTTCTTGTTATTTAAAAATCATTGCTTCTTGTAACGTTTCTGCATGACATCTACCGGTTACTATAAATTATAAAAAATACATACGGTACATTATAAAAAAAACCTTAAAATTTGCTATCACCCATCTGATTATTATTACATACTAGCTGTTGCACGCGACTTCGCCAGCGTAGTACTAGCTGGTGCCCGCGACTTGATCCGCGTTCTGGATGAAAGGTACCCTATGTCCTTTCTGGTGTCCCAGACAACGTGTATGCAAAATTTCATGGTTATCGGTTCAGTAGTTTTTGCGTGAAAGAGTTACAAACATCCATACATCCATACAAACTTTCGCATTTATAATATTAGAAGGATTGCTTCACACAAAAAGTACTTAACAGTTTTTGTTTATATTTATAGTTAAACTAGCTGGTGCCCGCGACTTCGTCTGCGTTGAAAAGCAATATATCGCCTGACATCGTTATTGCTATTATACTTAGCCAGGAGTTAGTTTCCTTAATTTTAGATAATCCCTCGGGAGCAGTACTTTTTTTCTGGATGATAGGTACTCTATGTCTTTTCTGGTGTCCCAGACAATGTGTATGCAAAATTTCATGCTGATCGGTTCAGTAGTTTTTGCGTGAAAGAGTTACAAACATCCATACATACATCCATACATCCAAACAGACTTTCGCATTAATAATATTAGTAGGATAAGTATAGACTGAAAGGGTTACATTCAACTCCAAGACATCAAGACTTAAATTTTAGATAATCACACTACCACTCTTATTACCTACTCTCTGATGATACATTTTCACTTTTACTGTGGTTAATTATTTAGTCGAAAAAATTTGACACAAGTGGGTCGAGTATTTTAATTTTTTGAACTCCCAATAAGGCCTTACTATATTTAGTGTTAGCAGATTAATATCTATTAAATGCTTAAAAAGTTGTTTGACATTAACTTACATCTACTTACAACAAGATTTTGCTTGTGAAAGTAATACACTTTTTTTAATTATGTTATACATATTATTAGTCTACACTACGAGTGATACCTACTTAGTTGGAAGTTAGAATTAGATAATTAATCTGAGACTTTTGTCTGCAGGCAACTTTCTTTTGTCTTTGATTTCACTGCAGATAATTAGGTAAATTTCGGAAGCAGATAATATCAGTTGGAGCTGTAATATACTGTTTAGAAATAGCACTAGATGTCGCTTTATGCAATAAATCAGTACTTCAGTACTAATAATTTAAATGCGATAGTTTGTATGCATGTATGGATGGATGTATGGATGCTTGTAACTCTTTCACGCAAAAACTACTGAACCGATCACCATGAAATTTTGCATACACGTTGTCTGAGACACCAGAAAGGACATAGGGTACCTTTCATCCAGAACGCGTCTTATAGATGCATATAATGTCTATGGTGTCGAGTCGATGGTCGTTGTCCTGTCAAGTCTAATAAATAATGGTTTAATTAAATACATTTTTATTTATTATAATAAAGTCTACAAACTTAAAACAACGCGATCGAAGTCGCGGGCACCAGCTAGGACCAACTATTGTGATCACAAATTCTTATAAAGAGAATAATTACCCGGAAAATTGCGCCCCTGCAAACCTAATGGCGGGTTGCTAGTTAATTAATTTTAATAATAATTAAATTAATTAAGAAACATACAATTTCTGTATTTCCGAGTACATAATTAACCCTAATCTTTTCAAGGTTCGAGTGAATAGGCATCTTCTGGATGAGCTCGCTCCATCTTAGGCCTCATCCTTGCCACATGGCTGGTTGTTGGCCAAGAGCTAACCCATCTCTTATAAAAAAAAAACATACCTTAGCTGAGCTAACAGCAATCTTGAACACCAACAGGATTAAACCTAAAGCCACAGACTTAACAGCCATGATGGAAGTGAGGACCATCCATGTAGATGTCGCTCCGACGTGGAAGACTAGAGGTAACATTGCCATAGACATCTTCTTCACACTGCGACCTGTAGAGAGAGTGTTCTTGTTGATGACACGTTTGGTCTAGTAGCTAGGAACCCTAGCTGTTAACCAAACGGTCGCGGGTTCGAATCCCGCTAGGGGCAAATGTTTATGTGTTAACATTTATGTTTTTACCTGAGTCATGGATGTTTTGTATTTATAATATGATGTATGTGTTTACAAAAAAAGTATTGTATGTTAGTATATCAACTGTCTGGTATCCATAATACAAGCATTAAGTTCCTTTCTTTGGAACTAGATGGTGCTGTGTAGAATGTGTGAAGGTATTTATTTATTTATTTAAATATTTACTTATTTATCATAAAATCCACAGCTCTCAACAGACAAAAACAAAAACATATCTTACGGCCAATTACGGATTTTACATTTATACAATGAGAAAAAAATAAGACAAATTAAAAAATAAAAACATACTACACAATTACCCAAGTCACATATTACATATAAATACACACATACACATAACATATAAGTTTATAACATACCACTCACACAGAACTTAAATTTAAATAACAACTAAGTAGCTATGCTCGACGGCTTCGCATAAGCCTACGAAATAAAAAAAAAAATTATGAAATCTTTTTGTGAATCATAAAACATATCCCTATCCTAAAAAAATCATATTTTCAGGCAACTGGACCCCCCATACCTATGTTACAACTGGTATAGCTTGGTCCGGTCCCATACATGCGCGCGCGCACGCACAAAAAGAAACGTAACACTAAGGCTGGGTTGCACCATCTTACTTTAACTATAACCAACGTCGCAACATCAGTTAATTCGCACTCATTTTCGGCCGAAAATGAGTTTTAGGCCGAAAATGAGTTGCACCAGTTAACCAGTTATGATTATTTGTTAACTGGTGCAACTCATTTTCGGCCTAACCGTTATTTTAACTGAAGTTGCGGCGTTGGTTATAGTTAAAGTAAGATGGTGCAACCCAGCCTAAGAAAAATAAATTGCACTTTGAAACTTTTAAAATTTTTTCAGGACACATTGAGGTTGAAAAGCTATAGAAAATTGCAAAGTTAATTTTTTTATCAAAATCCAATTTAAACACCTTGTAGGGAATGTTTTGCAGTTTACAAAAACCTGCTTTAATTTTATGTCAACCATTATTGCCTGAAAAATGACTTTTTTGCTTTGATCGACGATAACTCAGTGACAAATCATCGTACAGAGCTCACAAGGTAGTCAAGTTGTAGGGAATTAAATTCTATAAAAGAGCTTTATAGTGCCATTACAAAAAAAATATTACGGCTCGTACACCAATTTCAAGAAGAGAAAAAAATTTAGAAAAAATTTTTTCGTTGTTTTTTTGACGATTACTCATAAACCGCTAACCAGAAATTTTTTTGAAGCCACAATTTCCTTTTTTAATCAGCTCTGTATGACCATTTTCTTCGAAGTTACAGCCTGTTGAAAATCACCTAAAAATTTAGATTTTTTTATATCCTTTTATTTTTGGGTTTAGTGTAGGTATTTCTCTTATGATTTTACATTGTCCGCTTGTAATAAAAAAACAATTATTTGAAACTTACGTCTGCCGTAATCTTCGATTTTTGGTTTAATTTGATCGTAGTGCAACATTTTTCCAAATTCACTTTTCCCAATATGCCTATCGTTGAACGAAGCTAACCATTTCGTAAAACCGTTCGCATAATCGCTAAATTTTGTTTCCAAATTTTCCTCCAAAAAATTTATTAAACTTTTTTCGCTCGTAATTTTTTCAGCGGTCGCGCACGCAGCGATGCACATTAAAAATAATAATTCCAAGACTCTAACGCGCGCGCCCATTTTTTGGTAATTTTTTTTTTAATTTTCGCACGCGTCCGTTGAGTTTGAATACAAAATTTTGACTGTCCATCAAATGGACCTTGCCTAAAGAAAGTAGATAATCTCGACATAGATGTCCAGTGAATTTTGCTACTACCAATTTTACTTTCGTTGTCATTACTCGGCGGCGTTCAGAAGTTCTGCGGTCTATGTAGCGGGTCTCGTTAGGCTGGTTAATATTCGTAAAGTCTTCGTAACACATGTTTGAAAAATTGAACTAGTTATTCTATTTTTTTCTTTTTTTTTCTCAAACTAAATGCCCGGTCGAATTTTTTTCTCTCGTAACCGGTTTTTGACCGTTTTAGGTATTTGTATCAATCGAGAATGAATAAATTGAATATGAAATGCCTGCTTATAGTTACATTTACTGAGTGTACAACAGTTTTTTTTTCATGTTAAGGTCGGCGTCCATTATCGGCATCGGCAAGGAAAAAGATCCTTCGGCATCCCTACATGCAAGCGCACACTGTCGGAACAGCGTTGGCATGCTGCAACGTCTTTAGGGATGCCGAAGCGTCGCGTTCTCTTATGGGCAAGCTATCCCCGAGTGCCGAGTGCTGCCTCGGCGTGCCGAAGGATGCCGAAGCATCCTTAAGGCTGCCGACGCGGCAGGCTCAAGTCAAGAGTACCGAAGCGGTATTTTTGTTACTACGACCACATATATTGGAAATTTCTACTCTATAGCTATGGCTTTAATGTATACTATTTGCCACCTAAAATTCTCAGCCGTGCCGATGCTGATAATAGGTCTGTGATAATAGGCCCAGAGCCTAAGGGATTGGGGATATATTGAAATGGGCTCTGGCATCCCTTACTCACTTACCGAAACACAATAGCACACATGCTGTTATTTCCCAATGGTCTTCTGTAAGGTGACCACCCTCTTAGGTATGTTTTTTAAAATGTAGCAAATTTTTTGAGCAAAATTACAAAGTTAAATAATTACCGGTCTTACCTACTGAGATGATGGTAATGTTACAAAATATAAGAATAAAGATAGAAAAAATCTAGATCTAGACTTATATACCTACTGTCCGTGCATAGCCTAGGTTCTCGGCACGACAATGCGGTTGGCAGGTAAAAATTAGACATCATTCTTAATATGAATTTAATTATCTCATTTCAAGAATGATGTACTTTGAAAATACAATGGTACAGCTTTTTGATAGATTTTAGGTTAGAAAACGTACCTACCTTATGTTTTATTTGGCTGAGTTTTGGATAATTTTTTTAACACATTAATTGAAGCAAAATTTTAGATCACGGCCAAGCCTAACCTAGTGAAGAACCTTGGTTTTTCTTTATTTTATGTTTTATTCTTGTTTATTTTTCGTGTTTTTCAAGATAAATGAATATCATTCACTAAATTTTTAGAAAATATATTTATAAAGTAAATATGTTAGAATAGAATATGTTAGAAATGACGATGCTTGTTGCTCAAGCACGCAAAACAGCTTAACTGATTTAGATGAAATTTGGCATACACATAGTTTATTACCTGGATAGCCATATGTGATACTTTCTTATCCTGGAAAAAATGTTTTTATACTGAAAAAAATTCAAAAACTAACTACAGCGCGTACAAAGTTGCGGGCACAGCTAGTAAGTAAGCCGCGAGCTGCCTTATTATCTAACAGTAGACGACTTGCGACCAACTTGCGACAGGCAAAACTTAACTCATAACAAAGGTGTGGTTTGCGATAAGGACTTTTACGGACAATAACTTAAAGTGATTCATGGACTTACTACTTTGGACTTGACGGACCTGTTTTGGAAAACTAATAAAAATTATGACTTGACTGGACTTGACTTGATTGACTTGACTAGTATCGGGATTTGCTACTTTTGATTTTAATTTCTATTTTGCCTTTTTTTAATTCTAATTTCAAATTGCTACTGGGAACTGGAATATATGGCAAAATCATCGCAGAAGATCTGATGGAGCCAAGACATTAAAAGAGAAAAAAATAAAAAATAAATAAATAATAAATATTCACACATTCCACACAGCACCATCTAGTTCCAAAGTAAGCAACTTAATGCTTGTATTATGGATACTAAACAGTTGATATACTACATACAATACTTTTTTTTGTAAATACATACATATTATAAATACAAAACATCCATGACTCAGGTACAAAGGTAAAATGTTAACACATAAACATTTGCCCCTAGCGGGATTCGAACCCGCGACCGCTTGGTTAACAGCTAGGGTTACTAGCCACTAGACCAAACGTGTCGTCAAGTGCATCATTTTTGTCTGCTTTCGTCGGCCGTTAGATAATAATAATAATAAATAAAAAGCAGCGGACCCACTGTACCGTCTAGACCAAATGTAAACAGTGGTCAACTAGTGAAATGAAAATGAATGTATAAAGACTTTTCGAAATGAAAGTTAAGGCATTCATTATTTTTATTATATCGTACATATTCTTAAGCGAAAGTAATTTTGACATGTTTTTATTGGTTTCTTGTTTAGTTAAATAAAACTATGATGAAAAATTAACATTTTTTATCTGTTTTTAAATTTTCAAAAATCTTATCTCAACGGATGCTTCTTCCTACACGTGAAATTTTATAAAATAAAGCCTATGTTGCTGGCTGATAATGTAGCTTTTTATAGGTGAAAGAATTTTCAAAAACAGTCCACTAGTATTTAAGTTTATTCATTACAAACATACAAATCTTCTATCTTTATAACGAGAAAGGTTTTTTTATATACATGGCGTCCCAAGACTATGCGACATGAAGGGAAAGTACCTTAAATATCGTAGATAGAATATTTTGCTGAAAGAAGACTCTATGGTATTTTTAAAAGTTAGTAAGTAATAATGCATTCAAAGATTTTCTAAAAATTACTTGTTCGGTATGGTAGAGATTGGATTGGTAGATGTAGAGATTGGTAAATTATATTTGTTTAATTAAAAATACATAAAAAAATGTTTGGGACTTTTTACCGTACAAACAAAGGTGTATCAGTCAGCTCCATCACCCCCGGTGACCGGTGACAATAAAATTAACGGCTAGCCTACTTGACAGTTGGTGAAAGAGGCCCTTAAACAAATAAAATTACAACAATAAAAAAAAACAAAAAAAAACAACAAATAAAAATAAAACAAGAAAAATAGTCTTTTCGAACGCACTTTCAAAATGTGAATAAGTATAAGCCTAAACAAACATTAGAAATAACAACTAAATAAACAAAAATGCATTTGGTAAATATAAGTAAGTACCTTTCGATAATGAAAACAATTTATCCGGTTATAAAAAAATAGGATTGAAAAAAATATCAAAACGACGTGTCCGGCGCTGATCTAAGTCACTCTAAGTACCGACACGAATTCAATAAAAAAATGTCGGTCAAGTGTAAACTGTTAAGCTTAGTACACACTAGTAGACAATGTTGCGCGATTTGTCCTAGACTAGACTATGTTAGATGTTCTATTTCTATGTCTCGCCTAGGGTCTCACTACGTATACGACAGTCCTGTCTTCCATGGTATACACTACGTATACCATGGAAGACAGGACCTTCCATGGTCCATAGAAGGACATTGTTTTGTGTTAAAAGAAATCATACTAATTATAAGTGAAATAACTCGAAAATTTCTATCCCACAAACAATAAGACACATGTAGTATTTTAAAAGAAAAAATAATTTTAATATGATAAAACACAATTTTTAGGAAATAAATAGTAAAAAAATATCCTTATTTTCTTATATACTTAATCTAAATATTATCTAGTGTTCTATGATTAGAACACTTATTCAGTTCAGAGAAACGGCTGAAAAATCTTAAAGAATCACTGAGCGAATACTTAGTATCAAATAGAACTAATAAAGTGAATTAATAATGCCGTTTCCTTGTCCAATAAAAGGAAGCGAAAACTTGAAATTAGCAAAGATTTGTATATATGTATATTGCACTCGACCGATTACTACATTTCATTGTTCAATTCGTGTCTGAGTGGCTTTTAATCAACAAGAGTTTGTTAGAAGCAAGAGCAAAGGTTTGTTGATAGAAAAATCTATCAACAAACCCTTGCTCTTGCTGATTTCAAGCTAGCGCGAAATTTTGGATTTTTTTATTTATAAAAGTCAAGGCAGTGCTTGGCCGCGATCTCACTTGATGTAAGGTGCAGATGCGGCCGAAGGTGGACCACGCTTACCTAGTAAGTGCCCCTTTTACCCTACATTTGAAGGTTATAATTTTGGGGAAACACAGACGCTGTAGGCAATGAGATCTGAGATTTTTAGTCTCGCAACAGACGGGGATTGGTATATAGACAAAAGGCATGTCTACATGTCTACGTGTCTTAAGGTTGTCTAACTAATACAAACTTAAGACACATCTCACAGACCAAAATAGCGCAACATGTCTGCTAATGTGGACTAAGCTTAAAAGAGTTTAGGAGTAATTAGGTATAATTTTTAAATAACGTAGTTCAGGGTTCAGTAGTTCAAAGTGTATGGTTTTTTTTTGAAGAAATCTTCAAACGTACAAGTCTTCGTTTCGTGTTTAACTAGTATCGGTCTACGGCTTCGCATGGGCGTTTATTGTTAAAAGCCAATTTTATATTACCTAGATTATAGGTTTTATATTAGAACTAGTTGGTGCCCGCGTTGAAACTTCGTCCGCGTTGAAAAAGCAATATATCGCCTGACATCGTTATTGTTATTATACTTAGCCAGGAGTTAGTTTCCTTAATTTTAAATAATCCCTCGGGAGCAGTACTTTTTTTCTTGATGAAAGGTACCCTATGTCCTTTCTGGTGTCCCAGATTCATGGTGATTTTCATGGCAAAATTTTATGGTGATCGGTTCAGTAGTTTTTGCGTGAAAGAGTTACAAACATCCATACATACATCCATACAAACTTTCGCATTTATAATATTAGTACGGATGATATAAAATAAAGATAGAAGTTATATTGGACTATGTGGTACACGTGACTTCGTCTGCGTATACTTATAAAATATAACATTATAAATAAACTAAAAAATAATTAAAAATTTTTACATAGGTAACATAGGGCCTTTTTCACCATCTCTGAGTAAAGTGTCAGGCTAACCGCCATTTAAAGGTCACCGGTAAGAAAGCGTACGAGTTTCACTATCTTCGAGTAGCATTACTCAATGGGTAATTTCAATGAAATTGAAACAAGATACTCGTAACATTATTCTCCAATTAGCGTTACTTAAAAAGTAACTAATCAAAATGTCACTTGCAGTTGGTGAAAGAGGCGCCCTAAGCGTAGGCACAGATTTAATAATAGTTTAAGGCTGTTCGTTCGCTCACAAAGTGCAATTTTTATTTAAGGTGTAAACACACGCCAATTCTAAAAATTAGCATTTTTAAAAAAATATGTTAGAAGAAACTGTCAATGCAATTTTTTTGAAAAAAATATATGTTATACTTAAACATGTGAAGAACAAATTGTATTGTTTAGAATTTCCATCGAAGTAGTACAAACCCCACAATAAAAGTTAGAACATAAGAAGAATTTGACTTATATTGAAATTTGTTGCGAAAACGGTTTATTGCGCGCAAATAATTCCTACACCGAATAATAAGTCAATATCATTTTAAAAAAAATTATTGATTTTTTTATTTTTTTTAATGTAGTTTTAATGAAAAGTACAAAAAACCACATTTGTCGGGCCTGTTGAATTGTTTCCGCCGCCTCGGAACTCTAAATATATGGAGCTACAGTGTCTCAGTGACTGCGTTGAGGTGTGGATTACGTTTGTGTTTTTCGTGCGGAATTAGTTTGATATATACTTATAAACATTTTAAAGGTCATATCGGTGAAGGTCAAATCGTCAATGTCATTCGCCTTTGTGAATCCCTTAACATGTTATGTTAAGTGTTTGAATGTTTTGGCGTGTTTTTGTTAAAAATCAGGGAAAATATTGTTTAAATTTTAATGTCTTTTGTCTGCCTGTTTAATGTTTCGTTTTTTTTAATTAAGTTTATTTTTATTTCTCATGTAACTTAGCTTTAAGCTTTAATGAGAATAAATACTTATAAACCTTATTATTTTTTTATCTGTCAGATTCGAAAAATTAAAAATGCCGGGCACAGCTAGTTTAAAATAATATTTTTAGATACTTTATATTTATCTAAAACTTATGACAATATTTTAGCCTTCACCGGAAATGGCGGATCTAACAAGAATGGTTCATTTTTTTGACGTACCCAAAAAAGATCCGTCAAATTAAGATTTCATACCGGTTTTGATTGATGCCCTAAAAGTTACTCGGACGTTCTAATAACATCTGGTTCAACATGCCACAACAAGTCTAAATAACATTAGTTTTAAGTAAATTGTCTATCATTAATCTTTGATTGTAATTAACACGCTTTGGGTAAACTTTCTCGTTTCTGTTTTACCAGTCAAATACCTATTTCCCATATAAAAAAATTACAATTTTGCGTTACATTAATTTTCAATTTATGCCTGGTACGTCCCCATATTTTGTGCCACATTCAAAAAAATTCCTCGTTTTTCCCATATCAATAGTAGATGTATGGATGTTTGTAACTCTTTCTCTCAAAAAATACTGAACCGATCACTTTGTCTGGGACACCAGAAAGGACATAGGGTACCTTTCATCCAGAACGCGGACCAAGTCGCGGGCACTAGCTAGTATTTTATAAAGTTACGCGGATGAAGTCGCGTGGAACAGCTAGTTGAGTAAAGAGTGGCAATACTTATATTTATCTTTATTGTACTCTAATTGTACGAACTATTTTGTTATGCTCTAGGTAGGGTCATTATTTTATTGTTGTAAATAAAATAAACAAATTAGAACAACAAATCGTTTATTCACATTGAATTGAAAATCACACATACAATTATTAACACTAGCGATAGTATCCGGGTTGCGCCGCCGCTCCTTTGCGGTGAGAACAAACCGACGTCTTGATAGTTGGAGCTCCATCCTATCAAATTTTCATCTCTGTTTTGAACACGCAGCCATAGTTCGAGGGGCCTGAAATATCTGAAAAAGGATAAAAATTACGTGTTACTTTGTATCTCCGGGATGATCTCCTAAACCAACTTAAACTCTCTTATAAAAAAAAAAAAAAACTTAAAAGTAGTAATCATCTTCTTACACAAGATCACTGTGAAAAAATAACACATATGGCGTTGCTTGTGTTATAAGCGATGGTAGCCACCTACCATCAAAGTTAAAATCAAATTATTAATAAAAATCAATGTTAAAATTTAAATTTCCAAGACCGCGTTAAAAACGCTGTTTCTGTAATGGCGCTGGTCTTTGATACGTGTGACGTCACACGCTAGTAAACAACTCAATAACATGCAATAACCTAAAGCAATGTTTACTAGCGTATGACGTCATCAGAGTTGCAACCAATCACAGGGCGTTTCGGTCGCAGATAACATTTCAAAAATTCTGATTTTCTTACATATAATCTGCAAAAAATATACAGTCACATATTTTTTACGTTATTTTCTTATAGAATAACTACAATTTGTAGTATATTTAAAAAAAAATCAAATAGCCATTTGCCTAAAAAATGTTAGTCTAATTCATGTTAGTTTAGTCAGTTCCATGTTTAGTCCGATTTTGTCCGCTTACTTGACAAGTGATTCCGGTGATATCCTGTTGGTCTTGCCCCTTGTCATGGTTCTGATGATGTCTGACGCTGACTTAGAAGAGCCTGGCTGCATTATTTCACTGTAATAATAAGTTATTCATATTTTATGTTCTATCTGTTAATAAATATCCTCACACATTCCACACAGCACCATCTAGTTCCACAGTAAGCAACTAATGCTTGTTTTATGGATACCAGACAGTTGATATACTACATACATTACTTTTTTTTGTAAATATATACTTATTATAAATACAAAACATCCACGACTCAGGTACAAAGGTAAAATGTTAACACATAAACATTTGCCCCTAGCGGGATTCGAACCCGCGACCGTTTAGTTAATAGCTAGGGTTACTAGCCACTAGACCAAACATGTCATAGGCCTTCGCTTCGCTACACAGCTAGATGCTGACTAAGAGCAAACCTGAAAATATTGAAAACTATCTGACCCGGCAAACGTTTGGCGAAAAATTAATAAATAAATTTTTGGGGTGGACCACCCTTAACATTTAGGGGTATAAAAAATAGATGTTGGCCGATTCTCAGACCTACCCGATAAGCAAACAAAAATTTCATCAAAATCGGTCCAGCCGTTTCGGAGGAGTTTGGCAACGAACATCGCGACACGAGAATTTTATATATTAATAAATATCAATATACCTGAGTACTCTGCCAGCCTCTCTACTTCTGTATACGTCACACTCGTGCAGGTTACCGCTGTGACCTGCAGCCAAACACAGCTGCTCAAACACTTGGAACTCGAGAATCGTCGCCAGGAAGTATTTTATGTACTCCTGTATAAAACAATGAACATAAGTTATTTATATAACTAAATTAAATAGCCCTATTAATCTGTACTTACTTGGTCAGAAATTATGTGATATTTGGAACCAGGGTCGAAATCTGCTTCAGATCTTGGAACTGGCGGTATTACACCCTGTAATATAAGAAATTATTACATTACATAGGTACATACATATTATTCTACTACAATTGAAAAAAGGGATAGGGAAGCCCATCTCCCTATTCCTTTCAAATAGGTAGGTATACCTTATCCCACCCTTATCCTTAATACTTAATAATATAGTCGTTGCGTTGCTTGTGTTATAGGTGACTACTATCATGTGGACCGTCAGCCTGTCTGCCGACATTAACATTTAAAATAATCAATCAATTTAAGATGATTGGTTTATCCTTAGCTAGCACCCAGTTTTAAAATAGTAGGTATAACGTATACAAAGCAGACGTTCCATGATATATGATATGATATGATATGATATGATATGATATGATATGATATGATATGATATGATATGATATGATATGATGTGATATAAAATGATATGATGACATGACATGACATGATATATGATATATTGATATATGATATATGATATATGATATATGATATATGATATATGATATATGATATATGATTTGATATGATAAATATAAAAAAGAAAACCTGATAACGTAGTTTCATTTGCCACCATTTCGTGTTCATATTTTGAACTCCTTCTTCGAACACTGACCAACGCCACTGAAAACATTTAGTACCTATTTGGAAATTATTCTTTTATATACAAAATTCTATAGAATTTAATAAATTAAATTAATAATAAATAAGTAAATAATAAAAAAACTAAATTAAATTCTATAAATTAAATTCTATTCTATTCTCGTTTCACACTGTTTGTAAACAATCTCCTCCGATACGGCTTGACCGATTTGTATGAAATTTTTTGTGAATATTCGTTAGGTCTGAGAAATAGGTTGTAAAATATATTTTTTTACTCCTACCCCAATTTTTTTTTATAAGTTTTTAAATTTAGTTTTTGAATTTTTAATTGTTTTTTTAATAAAGACTTAAAAACACACGCTCACCTGATCCACCATGAAAGAGAATGGCAAATAGGGGATTTTCTCCAAGGCCATAGACATGAGGAAATTCATGCTCACTTCATAGGAGTCGTGAGATCTGGAAAATTAAAAAAAAAAATTCTGTACAGATACGACTCGTCGACTTTATCTACTAGCTGTTGCACGCGACTTTGTCCATGTAACTTTTTATAAAATATAGCCTATGTTACTAGCTGATAATGTAGCTTTATATATTTATAAGTACCTATAAGAATTTTTAAAATCGTATCATTAGTTTTTTGAGTTTCGTTCGTTCGTTCGTTTGTTTGTTTGTTTGCATTGAATAAGCTCCGAAACTACTGGACCGATTTGAAAAATTCTTACACTGTTGGGAAGCTATATTATTAGCGAGTAAGATAGGCTATATTTTATAAAGTCACGCGGACGAAGTCGCGTGCAACAGCTAGTAGTGAATGTAAGTAGACGTAGAAGAGGCTTATGACAGGGAAGCAGAGTTTCCTTACTTATTTTGATAGAGTCCCATACGATGTAAGTGTTGCAAATTATATACAGAGAGTGTCGCTGCGTTCGCCACTGCTTCGTGGAATGCTGAAACAAAAAATAAGATCTTTAAGATAATTTAATCCCTTTATCCTATCCTTTTTATCCTCATTTTTTTTTTATTTTATTTTTTATCCTCCAAACATCCATACATACATACAAACTTTCGCATTTATAATATTAGTACGGATTTAAAAAATATAGTAGTGTCAGGCGAGTTGCAGTTTGCGGTCGTTTTGGGCCAAGAGACCAAGGGCCAAGTGTGTGTGTGTGTGTGTGTTTGTGTGTGAGAGAGAGAGAGAGAGTTCGTATATAAAAAAAAAAAAAAAAAAACTGTTAGCCTGTCTGTTGCATTTAGTCATGGAAAACAACTCACCAGGATTAGCGCCATCTCTAAAAAGCTGCGGTTGCTCAGCATACTGCAGATAATATTGAATATGAGCCATTTCGTGATGAGTCGATATTAAATCCTGCATCGTGACCTCAGTGCACTGTTTAATTCTGTAAAAAAACAATATTTCTATATTTCTATATATCCGTACTAATATTATAAATGCTAAAGTTTGTATGTATGTATGGATGTTTGGAGGATGTTTGTAACTCTTTCACGCAAAAACTACTGAACCGATCACCATAAAATTTTGCATACACGTTGTCTGGGACACCAGAAAGGACATAGGGGTACCTTTCATCCAGAACGCGGACGAAGTCGCGGGCATCAGCTAGTAATAAATAAATAGTTGGAATTGTAGTTTTGGAAGTTCTGATATATCGGTCGGACGTTATTAAGTACTTTTTTATTTATTTTTATTTAATAAGATACACAAAACAGGACACTGACATTAAATACATTGAATAGATACAATTACATCGAAGTGAACTAGACAGAGGCCTAAAACATGTGTACACAGCATGTCCAAAAAAAAAGTTGGACTAAACATAAAGTTGGACTAATCATAAAGTGGACTAAAGATAAAGTGGACTAAACATAAAGTGGAATAAACATGAAGTTGGACTAATCATAAAGTGGACTAAACATAAATTGGACTAAACATAAAGTGGACTTAACATAAAGTGGACTAAACATAAAGTGGACTAAAGATAAAGTGAAACCTGTAGTCTATTCTGTTGCAGAAGTCCCAGGCGCTAGCGGTGCACTGGACGCTACGCTGCGCTGGTCTCACCAACATGGAGCCTCTCCAGAATTCTGGAGGCGCTGGCTTCATACCCATCGACGTGTAGAACTCTTCTGCCATTTGAAACATCCTGAAAGATGGGATTGGTTGCCAATAAACCTTTCGATTTTTAACTCCCGGCACCCGACGCAAAAATGTAGTTGTATAAGTTGGAAGTGTGTGTCTGTGGATCTATCGTTTTTTAAGTTAAGGTAGACAGCGCAAAAACGTAGTTGTATAAGTTTGACGTGTGTGTCTGTGGATCTATCTTTTTTTATGTTAAGGTCGACAGACAGGCTCGCTTAACACCTGCAACAACATAGATTCTGCCGACCATAGTAGAAGGGATCAGGAAGGAATAAGGAAATGGGCTCTGGCATCTATTTGATGTTAAGTGATGATGGTAAGTCACCTGTCTGTAGATGAGTGGATTGTCAGCCTTTCTGACAACCTTTACATGAAACACTTTACATACAAAGGAGCAGGTTGTGACAGAGTTCCTCCCTTGTTCATATCTCACTGCGCTAAACTACTGGCCGTGCCCTTAACATCAATCTTTAACCGATCCCTGCTGGAAGGTGTTTTTCCTAAGGCTTGGAAGGATGCCTTGGTTGTGCCCATTCATAAGAAAGGTGACAAAACTCAAATTAAAAATTACAGACCAATATCGCTTTTGTCTACTTTCAGTAAGGTTCTGGAGCGTTCTGTTTATGGCTACATTTATCAGATCATTATGCAAGGCGTGCCTCTGGAGCAACACGGATTCGTTAGGGGGAGATCCACCACAACCAATCTCGCTGAGTTCGTTGGTGATGTTCTTCGTGGCATGGCTGAGAGCGGACAAGTGGACGTGATTTATACCGACTTTGAAAAGGCATTTGATCGAGTGGACCATGTTATCTTGCTTCGTAAGCTGAACGAACTAGGCATCCACGGTGACTTGCTAAGATGGGTTGAGTCCTACCTGACTAATCGAAGGCAGGCGGTGGTGCTTGGTGGTCATAGGTCCGACTTCATAGGCGTGCCCTCGGGAGTGCCTCAGGGATCTTTGCTGGGACCCCTCCTGTATATAGCCTTTATTTACGACATAAAGAGCTGCTTCATGCACTCTAAGTTTCTCTTATATGCAGACGATAAAAAGATTTATCGCAACATTGATAATCTCGGAGACGCTCTTGGGTTGCAGGAGGACCTCGACAGACTTCAGGAGTACTACATTGCTAACAGAATTAATGTCAACGTATCAAAGTGTACGCATATCACCTTCACAAGGAAGCATAAGCCCCATGATCACACATATAAAATAGGCAACACATGCATTCCTAGAGATAGCGTGGTAAGGGACCTTGGCATAACACTGGATGCAAAACTCACTTTTAATTTTCACCTAGATAACATTATGAGCAGAGCTTTTAGAAATCTGGGCTTCGTGTTCCGAGTCAGTAAAGATCTGACTGACTTGTCTTGCGTGAGGTTATTATACAATGCCTATGTGCGTAGTGTCCTTGAATATGGTAGTCCGATTTGGAACCCGCAGTATGTCACGAAAAGTAATCAAATAGAGCGTATACAAAGAAGGTTCGTGAGATGGCTCAACCTCCGCTCGCACCACACTTCCCTAAGCTACGCCGACTCTTGCAAGCGTCACGACTTGATGACTTTGGAGGACAGACGCACAGTCTCTGATATGTCGCTCCTCCACGACATCTGTTCTGGGGCGCTCAACTGTCCGGCACTCCTATCTCAAATGTTGCGGCTTCGGGCCGGGACCAAGCGTGGTAGAAGGAGAAAACTGTTCCACGTTCCGCTATCACGAACAAATTACGACCTTGGCTCTGTATACCATAGATTGCCCTCAACTTATAACGATAAGTTCACGCACCTAGATATTTTCCACCTCCCCAAAACATCTTTCAAGCGCAGCGTCGCGAATACACTTAAAGATAATTAAATGGAACCACACACAAACACACACACACACACACACATACACATACACACACACACACGCACGCACGCACGCACGCATCCCTTCCCCGTTGTTTAGAATTATTAATTAGGTTAGGCTTAGGTAATATAACTGTAATTTTCTCTTTTTTTTTTACGTCTTACACAGTAGAGCCCTGTAACTGGCAATGAAGCAGTAATATGATATCTATTGTATATTATTTTGTTTTGCTGTAGGGTTGTTGTTCAGAATAAAAATAAAAAAATAAAAATAAAAATAAATAAAAAAATGAAAAAATACAAACCTGAGTGGCGTGAATCCTTGCCTAAGCATTTCTGAAGTGACATCAACATTGGGCGATTGAGGGTAGGGCATTACAATGTCCATAATTGATTTCCAATTTTGAGCCCACATGTTACCTGAAAAATTATACGTAGATGTTTTTGTAGTTACTGTAAAAATATTTCTGAGGCATCACCTCATTTAATATCATCTCAAGAAAAAAAAGTGAACGAGCCATACAATATTCGAATAAAATTCTCTCAATTTTTTTTACTGGCAACTTTACCAATTTTTTAATATTTCACTATTGCAACACTGCGGTGACGTCCGCGCGCCATCTTTTTAGTTATTATTCTGAGGGTCAAACTAAATGCCGATTTCCTGTGACACGTTTCCTTTGCATTTGCACCATTTTACTCCCAACAAACCGAGCGGTAAGATGTTACACATCAAAATAAAAATAAAATAAAAATAGGCCTAATAAAAATCAGATAAATTTAATTTTTGTAATGTATTTGTGAATATAACACGCTTTAAGGTTAGTTGCTAAATAATAAATAAATCAAAGATAATTGATTGGTCTCGCTGCGCTCGACTAGATAGAGCGCTATACAAAAGCAATAGCTCCGAAAATGTGGCAACTTTTTATTGTAGTGTGTGTAAAAAATTGTAACTTTTTATCACTTTTTACACAGTTTTATTATATTTTTACACAGTTTCACTACGCCAACTGGTATTTTATTATGCCTAAAATTTAATAAAACATTCGTCAAGTACACATCACAGACAGTTTGCAGTGTGACTGGCTCGGGTACGCCGAATTCGGCGTACTATTTTATGCCGCATTTTACAAGTACGACGGCGGTATCTAGTCGAGCGCATCGAGACCAATCATTCATCTATGTTCCGTAGGCTATTCGTTTAAATAAAATAAATAAATGACATACCTAGCAGATGAGCTGGTATCGGGCCGTCCGGTCTGATGGCGTCTCCATATCTTTGCATCAGACGTCGACGGACGTAAGTGAAGAGCTGCTTGTACAGAGGTACTATTTGATTATAAATCTCCTCAACACTGGCCCTGAACGACGGATCCTCGTACGCTGCCCGCATCTGATCACCGGCGTCATTGAAGCCTGGTGAAATTTAGCATAATAATTTATGTGTCTTAGGGTCTATTTCACCAACTGTCAAGTAGGTTAACCGTCATTTAAAGTCACCTGTCACCGGGAATAATTTAGCTGATATACCTGTGTTTGTACGGTAAAGAAAAAAGAAACTAATAAAAAAAATTGTCTATCGAAGGATGCACTAAACCGAGTGCATAATTTAATAAAACATAAAATTATTTCTAAAAGTAACTAATCAACACTTTACTTGTAGTTAATGAAATAGGCCCTTCGTTTAATGGTTTAGAAAAAGTTAGTGGAAAAACAGAGGGAAGCGGAAAGCAACTTTCGTTTGAATGAAAATAAATATATGTGAATAAGAATGAGAACAAGAACAAGAATAAGACTTAATTTTATTTGCAACAAAGGACATATAAAAACATACATAGATAACATATAGAAAGACATACCACAAACCACTTATAGCATCCACGTACTATGCACTTTTTTAGTAAATTATAGGTACATACACAATACGTACACAAACCGACAAAACCGTTTAGTATATAGGTATATTTGGTACAGAAGCTGGAATCAAATAAAATGAGTTTTCTTTCTTTCTTTTCCAAATATTACAGAAACCAATTCTTACCTGTATTGACAGCTGCCAAATTAGCCAACTGCACGTATCTCATGAACCTGTTCTTCAACTTAGGTCCAGTTTGATCGCGAAAATTCTTCCAAACGTACAGCAGTTCGCTCTCAATCCTCGAATGTGCCAGGATCCTGGATATTTCCGGATCCAATTGCATGTCGCAGTAGTTGTTGTATTCCTGGTCCTGTTTAGGTTGTAAAGACTGGTACGCGGTGTTAGGTTGTTCCAGAAAACTAGGTTTCTGAGGTCCGAATGGTTTTTGTCCGTAAGGACAGATCCTGGCTGAGTTGTAGACCTCTTTCATCTCAGATATCAACTGTTGAATCTGCAAATTAATTTGCATATATATAACCCTAATCTTTTCAAGGTTCGAGCGA
Source organism: Synanthedon tipuliformis (assembly GCA_947623395.1). Lineage (NCBI taxonomy): Eukaryota > Metazoa > Arthropoda > Insecta > Lepidoptera > Sesiidae > Synanthedon > Synanthedon tipuliformis. Next base: position 690,941 of record OX392434.1, on the reverse strand, counting down.
ATAGGCATTTTCTGGGTGAGCTCGCTCCATCTTAGGCCTCATCCTTGCTACATGGCTGGTTGTTGGCCAGCCAAGAGCTAAGCCATCTCTTATAAAAAAAAATGGTCTAAATACAATTCTCTTACATTATTTTATTTTATAAAAGACTAGCTACACGCTCCCGTCAAAATAAAAATTATCCCATCTTTTAAGTTGGACCAAATTACATATAGTTACGAAGTTTTATCAAAAACGGTTCAGTAGTTTATAGGAGTCCATCGCGGACGGACATGTAACACGTGATTTTTATAATATGTCGGCGGCCGATCGTATAATCCGGCAGTTCGTGATGTGCCTAAGCAGATCGTGATATTATGGCAGTATTTCATACAAAAATGTACAAGATTTAAGCAGCTCTGTTTCATTGGCTTCTTACCTCAATAAACTTGTCCTCAGGTAACGAAGCTCTGCTCGCTTGAACTATTTTCACCAACTGCCTCCTGTTCTGAGGTTCAGGCAGCCTGCTGGCGTCGTAAGCAGCTGCCCGCCTCCACGATACCTTCTCGAATTTGGCGCTGAGAGCCAACTCCTCTATCATTCGCCGGCGGTTATATTCTGTAATGTTTGTTACGAATTTCCACTGCGACATTGTGACCCTGCGGAATTATATTTTATAACGTTTAGGTACTAGATGGTGCCCGCGACTTCGTCCGCGTAACTTTGTAAATTATATACTAAAACCTTCCTCGAGAACCACTCTATCCATTGGTGAAAACCGCATTAAAATCCGTTGCGTAGTTTTAAAGATCTAAGCATACATAGGGACAGACAGACAAACAGACAGACAGAGGGAAGCGACTTTGATTTATATTATGTAGTGATAATTTACTAGCGACCCGCACACGGGTGCAATTTTTTATAAAGAGAATTTTTTATAATTATAAGAATTTATGCAATTTTTTATAATACTATAAAGAGAAAAGATTTGTATGTTTGTAATGAATAAAGTCAAAAATGACTAGATCCATTTTAAAAATTCTTTCACTTATATAAAGCTACGAAACGAACGAAACGAAAGTTTGTATGGATGTTTGTAACTCTTTCACGAAAAAAAACTACTGAACCGATCACCATGAAATTTTGCATACACGTTGTCAGGGACACCAGAAAGGACCACAGGGTACCTATCATCCAGAAGCCGGACGAAGTCGCGGGCACCAGCTAGTAGTTATATATATGTAAAAATCTTCCTCGTTGAACACTCTTTATGTTTGTAAACTTCTGACGACGTGAGGAAACACAGTAATGGTTTTTTAGTGGGTAGAAGTCCCAAATAACCCACCGATCTCCCCATGGTCTATGGGGATCTATATGGCAAATTTTCCCACGCAAAAAACGGTGGTCTTCTGTATATTTTTCCGAAATTTTAATATTACTTACCTATAGCACATCCCCGAAGCTTCCCTATCGTATTCCCTCAGGAACTGCATGGCTTCAGCGGCGTTTGTATTCATTCCCTGCAACAAATAATTTCTTCAATGTTGATCTTTCAATCCCAAACAAGTTGTTACCATATTTGTATGTTAAATAGCACTCTTAGGGCCTCTTTCACCATCTGTCAAGTAGGCTAACCGTCATCTAAAGTCACCTGTCACCGGGAATAATTTAGCTGATATATTTGTACGGTAAAAGTCACAATTAAAAAAATAATAATAAAAAAAACGCCTATCGAAGGATGCACTAAACTGAGTGTATAATTTAATAAAACATAAAATTATTTCTAAAAGTAACTAATCAACACTTTACTTGTAATTGGTGAAAGAGGCCCTAATTATATTAGGATTTTTAACACAGAAATAGAAGGAGGCGTTGAATAAACAATTAATTCTATTTTACGAAACCCTCTTTACAAATACCTATGTGTAATGTAAAAATAAAGTTTTTTCGTGTTTTTAATGCGTAAGAGTTTTGTAAGTTTTGTAAGAGATTTTGTAAGGCTGTGATAGTCTAGGTATATTATTTAATTAAGAAAATTAAGCAAACGCATTCAAGGCTACTTGTATCATAATTATTCGTTACTGAAATATAAAGAGCAAAAGAAAAGTACCTATATACTATCCATCCATACTTTTACTAATATTATAAATGTGAAAGTAATTTTGTCTGTCTGTCTGTTACCTTTTCACGCCCCAATGAGAAAGTACATAAAATGCTAATAAATCGAGTGATCGTATAAAAATATAAAGAATTTGGCGCCACTGTCGCGTGGCGGCGCCACCGTCGTAACAGCGATAACGATGTCAGGCGTTACTCATATATTTTCTTTTTCAACTCTTATTTCCCAACTAACAATGAATTAACCTGAATACTGAAGATGTTGAAGAGTTTAAATATGTAAAGTTTAATATAATATGGTAATATTAGACGAAAATCTCTAGTTGATATTAGACTAGACATCTTTCCCTTTACCTTATAATTTGGATTTAAATTTAAATAATAAAAAAAGAACTTAAAGTTTACAAGAACGTGACTGCAAGCAACCTTCACGCATGCAAGACGCCACGACATGTTAAATTACTCGCAAAATTATTTTAATATCAACAAACGACCTACTTTTTATGAAGAGAATACAATGCCGCCATTAAAAAGTATTAAGGCGAGTATGTGCTTCAAATATCAATTATTATAAGCGAGGACATAATATCATCCAAGCGACAGGCTCGGCGAGTGTCTCGCTCAGATAGAAGTCTTGTATGAAAAGTGTTGGTCTCGTTTGAGGAACGAATACCCAGGGGCCCTAGCCAAGAGCATACCAATGCAAACGCTCCCTTTGCGTACTTACGAAACGTTAAAAAATAAAGCCCAGTGATTGGTTGTTGTAACATGGTTGTAACGCCCACATAAAATTTTGACCAATCACAAAGCTTTCTCCCAAGCGTAGCGTAGTCTGAGCGTAGTGTTTATGACTGTACGTTTAGATTTAATCTGTGGTCATAGATAAATGATTGGTCTCACTGCGCTCGACTAGATACCGCCGTTGTACTTGTAAAATGCGGCATAAAATAGTACGCCGATTTCGGCGTACCCGAGCCAGTCACACTGCAAACTGTCTGTGATGTGTACGTGCCGAATGTTTTATTAAATTTTGAGCATAATAAAATGCCAGTTTGCGTAGTGAAACTGTGTAAAAAATATAATAAAACTGTGTAAAAAGTGATAAAAAGTGACGATGTTTTACACACACTACAATAAAAAGTTGCCACATTTTCGGACCTATTGCCTTTGTATAGCGCTCTATCTAGTCGAGCGCAGCGAGACCAATCAATTATCTTTGGCCGTACCTTTCATCCAGAAAAAGTACTCTTCCCATGTGATCATCATAAAATAAAAAATAAAAATTGAATTAAAAATATGGCAGCAATAAAGACTAAAAATAAATATTCCAACACATAAGAAATAGATCCACGACCGAATTCGGAGGCAAAAGCTATAGATAGGTATTATTTTTTTTAATTTACTTACACAAGTAAAGCCTGCATGGGTGACGATTTTCATGGCCGAAATTTTTTGTTATAACTACGGGATATCCTTTGCGTGAACATTTAATTTTTTTTATGACAAGAGCAATGTTTGATGACCTTGTACGTCTTTACAGACCTTTTATAGGGCGACACAAACTAATCTCAACAACTATTTAGTTTTATTTAAGTTTTAATACAAAAAAATTTCCGATCAATTATTATTATTATCCTTATGACATTATCACAAAATACTTATTTCATACAGTAGGCCGACGGAGACATCAAGACAGGGCAATCGTGCGGGGCGTGAGCGTGAGGGGTGAGGCGCGAGTGGGACGTGCCCAAGCTGCATACTTCGTCGTTCTTAGTAGCTGGGGATAAATATTCTAGGGCTATCGCGTCTTTCAGATTTTAATTTATTATATAAATTAAAATGGTGCATACGGCATGTGCTGTAAGTGCGTGCAAATCTTTATCTCGCATAAATAAAGAACTAAGCTTTCATCAATTTCCGCACGATGAAGAAAGGTACTTAGCACATTTTATATTACTTAATTTGTGTCAACCTTTCCGTAATTTTTAAATACCTACACAGGCGGCGGTATCGCCCAACATCAAAGGCCGACACCTTTAGTAGAACCTACTGTAGGAAATAAGTATGCTGTGACATTATGTTACTTCTCTGGACATTTGTGGTAGACAGCTAATAATCTAACGCTCCAATAGACCATATTAGATTCTAATTACATAAGCATAGATCGCAATTTTGCATAACAGACATGGTCCATTGTTGATTGTGAATTATTTTATTGTTTCAAAAGTTACGCGAGAGTGGCTACGACTATTGCACAAGAGGAAGCGGTCGCCCTGAAATCGCTTTCACGCGTTACATGAACAATCTTGTGACTCATTTGAGATGTCTATGGGATCTTTCAAGATATACAAGCTATACACCGTACCTTTGGCAATACAAGGACATAACTGCATATTTTTCACTTGTTTTTTTTTTTGCTTTGAAACAAATTTTTTTTGAACATAATATGCAATAATATAAAGGGTCATAGAAATATATATTATAAAACTGCTTAGGTTATTTATAATATTCTAATAATATATAAAATTCTCGTGTCGCAGTGTTTGTTGCCAAACTCCTCCGAAACGGCTGGACCGATTTTGATGAAATTTTGTGTGCTCATCGGGTAGGTCTGAGAATCGGCCAACATCTATTTTTCATACCCCTAAATGTTAAGGGTGGTCCACCCCAAAAATTTATTTTTTATTTTTGGCAAAATAACGTTTGCCGGGTCAGCTAGTATAATATTATAAAACTGCATGTGTGGTCACTCCAATAATTTGTATAGAAAGCCTTGTTTTAGATTATTTATAAATTATAGCTACGTATGTGATAGGCCTTATATTACATTCAGAAACATATTTGTATTAGAATGTAGAGTTTTCTCTAATGTCATTTAACAGCGAGATTACACATACCACATAACTAATAAGTAATTTTTAACTAATTAACTCAGACCAAATAAGAACTATAGACAGAATTCTGCGGACATAGTGAAGCAGATTTTATAAACGTGTGGGCGCAGGTCGTTTATTCCATTGAGATTTTGATGTGTTTTGATGTGCTATAATCTCAAATTTTGTTTATTTTAATTGAAAATATTGTTTTCCAAGTTATTTTAATGACTATAATAATTTTGATTGCATTTGTGTAGTTTAATCGTGTATGTACCTACACTGTACAGTCGGGGTACGAAAACGAAAGACGTGTACTACATACTCTGAGACACGTTTGAAATGAAATTTTGGAATGACTGATAATTGCCCATCAGCAAATGTCGACTTTAAGATGACGAACCTTTTCTTACCCCAACTGTATACGGCAGAGGCGCAGTTATACCGGCTTCACGCTGCCGTCCACAGGGCTCTATCTTTAGTTCTTATTTTATCTGAGATAATTAACTAATCCGAAGAAATTAACCAAGCGCGATGCAAGTTAATTAGTATTAAATCACTATAATTATATAGAATGTAAAACTCACCATTCTAAAATATTCTTGACTGTACACCAGACGCATTGAGAAAGCAATTAATAGGCATAATAATGCAATTTCTTTGCCAACCGCCATGTTAAAAAAAAACTTAACACTTCAGTCAACACACGAATTTAAATTTATGATTTATATGAATTAACAACGTTATTTACATTATAAATTAAATGAAACGTATTCTTAAGTTGTTTTGGCTTTTAATTTACATTTTTTTAATCGTTAATTCGTTCATGCAAAATTAAGAGTACGCAATTTGACTTTGGCGCCAATATTTGACAGTTGACATTTGTATTTTCTTTGGGAGTTTTTTTGACGTTTCGGGTTCTTTTTTTAAAATGCAAACGTATGCTATTAGATTATGTCTTTTTTAGAAAACTGTCCGGCAGCCTTTCTTGTCGTTGACTGGAGAATATTTCCGTTGCTTTTGTTTTGTGCATGGTTTGGTGAACACGGCGCTCGTTTGCAGGGAAGTGGCACGCGTCGCGATATTAGTCTAAAGATATTTAGTCTCAAGATATATCCCGGCAATAACATTTTTTTTATAAATATAATTATTAGAACCGAAAATTTAAAATAATATTGCTATGCATTGACAAAGGTATGCACATTTGGCCCTTACTGCATCCCTTGCTCACAACAGTACGCTGGCTGACTTAAAATAAAAATTCCCGTGGATGACAGAGTGATGCCGGTAAAACTACACCATCGCCGTGTACACACATCCACAAATTATACAATCCAACTACGCCCTACCTTATTACCTTATCCCTGACAACGTGTATGCATAATTTCATGATGATTGGTTAACTAGTTAAGGCGTGAAAAGGTAGCAGACAGACAGACAGATAGAGTTACTTTCATATTGATAATATTATAAGTATGGATCTGTACTCCGGATTCTCGTGTGTGTCGCGCATCTTTCCGCGCCGCGCCATCGCGTGCGCTACTGCGACATGCATGCATAGATTAACAACGCAGAGGTGACATTCTCAGACTATAAGAATAAGTATAAGTTTAAGTATAAGTATAAGTTTATTGTATAAGTTTGTAAACAATCATAGACAAATAACTACCTTTACTGGTTAAGTACTTATTTAAAAATGATACAATCCATCTAGTATCAGTAAATTAAATTATAACGATACCTTTTTTAGTTTAAAAGTAATGTGAAAATTTTTTTAAAGCTTTTATGACTTTTCTATACGTAGACAGACACGTAATATTTTTGAGAAGATCAACAACATATTATATATTATTATTTACAAATATTAGCTTATCAACCACTCCTTAGTGATGCTATTTAAATTTTATTATTTATTCTTGACGGCGTGACGGTCGTAATTTGTGCTTCCAAAATTCACGAAAACTCAAAATTGCACAAACTTCCTAAACATCCATTTTATAAGTTACTAAGTTGATGTTATGTTTTTTTAATGTTGTAACTTTATAAGCTCTAATTAAAATTTAATTTAGGTATTGCGAATCTGAAGACTGCTTGGTCCGATTCATCGGACAACGCGGACTGCTTTTTCCTGTTCTTTAGATTAAAGAATAAGACTATGCTTTACTAAATAAATAAATTTTAAATTAAATATTTACAAACATAAGACAGAGCGCTCCTCATCTAAAAATTCATGTTAATATTTCTCAGTTTCTTTTATTCACCAACACTTTGTTGTAGGTAAAGTATGGAAACTAATGAATGTCGGCTCTGTTTTTGTATTTAATCTATGTCTTAAACTTATATCTGTCTTAGATTGTATGTAGTGAGAGCATCAATTCATAACACATGACAAATTTAAGTACAGTGCGTTGTATATATTTTTTAAAAGTGCGTTATGGCTGCGTTATTACAGATTGCAATATTTTATAAATTTTTATTTCTAAATGACTGGAAGACTTTCTTTATGACGACACGTTTGGTCTAGTGGCTTGTAACCCTAGCTACTAGACCAAGCGGCCGCGGGTTCGAATCCCGCTAGAGGCAAATGTTTATGTGTTAACATTTTATCTTTGTACCTGAGTCATGGATGTTTTGTATTTATAATATGTATGTACACATTTACAAAAAAAAAGTAATCTATGTAGTTATCAACTGTCTGGTATCCACAATACAAGCATCAGTTGCTTAGTGTGAAACTAAGATTTAGTTAGATGGTGCTGTGTGGAATGTGTGAAGATATAATCATAGATGAATGATTGGTCTCGCTGCGCTCGACTAGATACCGCCGTCGTACTTGTCAAATGCGGCATAAAATAGTAAGTACGCCGAATTCGGCGTACCCAAGCTAGTCACACTGCAAGCTGCCTCTAATATGTTCGTGCCGAATGTTTATCAAATTTTTGGCATAATAAAATACCAGTTTGCGTGGTAAAACTGTGTAAAAATATAATAAGACTGTGTAAAAAGTGATAAAAAGTGACGATTCTTTACACACACTACAATAAAAAGTTGCCGCATTTACGGAGTCATTTCTTTTGTACGTCGCTCTATCTAGTCGAGTGCAGCGAGACCAATCAATTATCTTTGGATATAATTATAATAATAATTAAACAGCGAGTGAAGCCACGAGAAACTGCTAGTATTATCTATAACTGCAGAATTTGTAACGTATTTAGTACTTGGCCGTAGTAGAGGTGTCAACTACAATGGAAACCATTCGGAGCGTAAAACAGTTTAATATTACATATTGTTCAAAATGTGTTTTGTTGTAAAAGTCCTGCTAATATGGCGCCATAATGGTCTTTGATAGAGTCTTACAATTAGTATATTTCTTTTTTAAGAATTCTAATTTCTTTTCTATACTAATATTATAAAGCTGAAGAGTTTGTTTGTTTGTTTGTTTGAACGCGCTAATCTCAGAAGCTACTGGTTCGAATTGAAAAATTCTTTTTGTGTTGGATAGATCATTTATCGAGGAAGGCTTTAGGCTATATAACATCACGTTGCGACTAATAGGAGCGAAGAAACACTCGAAAATGTGGAAAAAAAACGGGGAATATTATTCATCTTTGAGGGCTTCCGTTGCGTGCGCTGCGTAAACCGTTCGAGATACCCAAATGATTCCCAAAATAACTCTTCCACGCGGACGAAGTCGCGAGCACCAGCTAGTATTATATAATATCCGTACTAATATTATAAATGCGAAAGTTTGTATGGATGTATGGATGTATGATGTCAGTGGATGTATATATTATTATGGATGTTTGTAACTCTTTCACGCAAAAACTGCTGAACCGATCACCATGAAATTTTGGATACACGTTGTCTGGGACACCAGAAAGGACATACCCACCTTTCATCCAAAAAAAAGTACTGCTCCCGAGGTATTATCTAAAATTAAGGAAACTAACTCCTCGCTAAGTATAATAGCAATAACGATGTCAGGCGATATATTGCTTTTTCAACGCGGACGAAGTCGCGGACACCAGCTAGTAGTACCTAAACATTGTAGTTACATTGTAAATGATGGCATATTTTAAACTGGAAACGACAATAAAATCGAATTCCCACATAACTCTTTCAGTAATGTAGCAGATTTGCGTGCAGTTTACCTATCGCTAAGTTCTAAAGGTGCATCTAGATATATTTTTTAGATCTGTTCGCGCGTGACTTGGCTTCTAATTTTCTGTTTCCATTGTCCACCGATTGTTTCATGTTTGCATTTTGGTAGTACAGCAGACAAGACAGTCAGTTTCGATCACAAATTCCATTCATTTTAAAATTCGCTAAGGCTTACATTTGAAATAGGTTACTGATTGATTACTGATTGACATAATTTGTCATCGCTAATAAAGATATCAATAGAAATTGTCACTTTGAATTTTCAAAGGAAATCAGACCTTATCATTCTACAACATACAAACAATGTTCAATCTTAGGGTGGTAAAGCACTTTATTTGTCGAGTTTACATATCTTTACATAAATAATATGATTTGAAGTAGCTTTCCTATAGTCTGTCTGCTGTCTGTATGTGGGTTGAAGGTACTTTTTTTCAGGTTTTTGCTCATATTTCGAATGTCTCTACGTGTGGCATTATGATTATTACTGACGAAAATTTCTACATGAAATTTTCTACAGGATATTGTAACGCGCCAGCCTATACTACGCAAACAAATACCAATAAGGAGTCAGTCTCTAGCCAGCCTGCCAATAGCCAGCCTCCAACTCGTCAGCCAGCCAGCCAGCCAATAGCCAAGCCTGCCAGCCAGCCAATAGTTATCGTCCACCAATCGGAGGGCGGCCTGCAGGCTACAAGGCTACTTAGGAGCTACAGGCTACAGATGTTATTGTGGATTTAGTACTTCTTCTAATGGCTCTATCACCACCATCAAATTTTCCTTGTCCAGCCAGGAAAAGCGAATACCAAGATATTTTCGTCACAAGAACTCGGTCCCGAGCGCTGTTGCTTTTACGTGACGGGTTAGCAACGCCATCTGTACCGGTCTAAACTTAAAATTAATATAAAAAAAGTGTCGTATGTGACAATGGAAACTCGTTACAAGAAATAGTGACATAATGTAAAAGTTAGGTTTTGTGCAGTTCATTGACTTTTGGTCTATTTATCGTTGAATATTCCATACGCGTACTGTGATTGTAATTCCTTAGATTATCCGCGCAATCTGAATAGATTGCTATGTTATAATGTAAGCACCGATAAGGAACTCCCTGTTCAATATAACTTTTGTATATCCATTACTATATATCTATACTGATATAATAGAGAGAAGAAGATTTGTATGTTTGTAATAAATAAAGTCAAAAACTACTGGACCGATTTTGAAAATTCTTATACCTATAGAAAGCTACATTAACATCCGTACTAGTATTATAAATGCGAAAGTTTATATGGATTTTATCCATACAGGATTATAAGAGTTTCTTGGAGTAACCTAATTGCTAAATAAATATTTTGATTTTGATCTGTCCACACTGTTGTGTTTTTTTTTTGTCAAAAATTTAATATATATATTTTGGAGGTAAAAGAAAATATTGCGACATCAACTTGCGCAGCACAATATTCTATAATTATTTTAAACTGTAATTATGTGCCCAACTTCCACAAGTTCGATAGATTTGAAATTTGGTATAAGTAAGTACTGTTATTTTGGTCGCATTTTCATAACTTGGTAACCTTAAACTGATGCTGAGCAAATCAAATCATTTATTTGCATACATGTGTGTACAACCAGATGTCATAAGTAAATCAACGTCCCACCATATATTACCACATTTAGTGTGCAAAATCTAATATTACAGAAGTCAAATTATTACATAAAATTCTTACATTACCTAATTATTATTACATTGAATCATAAAAGTCAAAATTACAATTTAAAAGGCATCAGATCCAAATCAGAACCCTATTCTAGAACGTATCTTTAAAAAATTCATCCAGAGTATAATAGGCTTTGCGTACTAATAACTCCTTAAATATACTAATAACATCCGGTAGTCTGAAGGGATACATATCCAACTCTTCAGGAACTTACAGCAGACATAGATAGAGTGATTTGGCTTAGATAGTTGTATTTATGTTAGTTTATAATTTTTAATTATAGCTTGTTTTAAAATTAATCTTGCATTAAAATATTAAAGCCCACTCACTCTCTGTGTATAATTTTTTTTACAAGCTGATACCCGCGACTTCGTCTGCTTTAAAAATTAAAAAAATAATAATCAATATAACGCCTGAAGTCTTTATTGCTATTACACTTTTGCTTGGCGTCATTTTTCTTAATTTTATTTGATCCCTCAGGAATAGTACTTTTTTTCTGGATGAAAGGTATCCTATGTCCTCTCCTGTATCACTGACAACGTGTATGTAAAATGCCATTATGATCAGTTGAGTAGTTAATGCGTGAAAAGGTAATAGACAGACAGACAGACTTACTTACACATTTATAATATTACTAGCTGGTGCCCGCGACTTCGTCCGCGTTCTGGATGAATATTGCTCTTCAATAATACTAGCTTTAGATCGTGACTTCGCCCGAGTAACTTTATGTGATTTAACGCTGATAATTTAATGTAACTTTTTATAGGTGAAAAAAATTTCAAAATCGATCTAGTAGTTTTAGAGTTTATTCATTACAAACATACAAATCTTCTCTCTTTATATATATAATTACTAGTTTTTGCGTGAAAGAGTTACAAACATCCATACATCCATACAAACTATCTCATTTATAATACTAGTTGGTGCCCACGACTTCGTCCGCTTTCTGGATGAAAGGTACCCTATGTCCTTTCTGGTGTCCCAGACAACGTGTATGCAAAATTTCATGGCGATCGGTTCAGTAGTTTTTGCGTGAAAGAGTTACAAACATATCCATACAAACTTTCGCATTTATAATATTAGTACAGTTTAATAGTTAGTATGGATATGTAGTACAGACGTAAAAATTGGATTAAATACTTACGTTCGTGACCACACCCGAAAATTACCGTATTTAGTGATTCCGGACGCGTCCCATTGAACCGCAAATATTTTTGGGTCACTACACAGTTACTGACCTTACTACTGTTAGAAAGAATTTACTCCTTCGATCGTATCTTTTTGTAAGATAAGCCTCCTTGTTCTTATTTTTAAGACATACTTAAGTAATATGAAGTTATAGCAAAAGCTATCCATCCCCCTTTGAGCTACGAATAAATAATCCTTTGAGTACATAGGGAATGACGAGCCCGTTGGATGAGTGGTAAAGATACTTGCCTAACGTCTCAGGGGCCCCGGGTTTGAATCCCGGCCGGGTCAACTTTAATATAGTAATAATATCTTCACACATTCCACACAGCACCATCTAGTGCCACAGTAAAGTAAGCAACTAATGCTTGTATTATGGATACCAGACAGTTGATATATATAATATATATAATTCTCGTGTCGCGGTGTTTGTTGTCCAACTTCTCCGAAACGGCTGGACCGATTTTGATAAAATTTTGTGTGCTTATCGGGCAAGTCTGAGAATCGGCCAACATCTATTTTTAATACCCCTAAATGTTAAGGGTTAAACCCCAAAAATTTATTTATTATTTTTTCGCAAAACAACGTTTGCCGGGTCAGCTAGTAATAATAGATTTTTTTTGTAAATAGATACATATTATAAATACAAAACATCCATGACTCAGGTACAAAGGTAAAATGTTAACACATAAACATTTGCCCCTAGCGGGATTCGAACCTGGGAACGTTTGGTTAACATAAAAAACCAATTGGCTTTTGACTCAAATTTAAATAAGACATGTAAATAAATAGATAATAAATAGGAAGAATGTGTAGGCTCGGTCATAGTCAAGGCTATTCGTCAAAGTGTTTAACAGGCATTAGATTTTCGTGTCACATCTTCAAGGAGACAGAGCTTTTGTGTACGGTCAGCAAAAGCATAGACTTTAGAAAAATTTACTAACAAATCAAAATTTGAGTCAAATTTTTGATACAAGTTTCTAGAATATACTCGTAATAATATCGATGCCTGAAAGAAATTTTCGATTCAAACCTGTACAAAAATGGTAAGAGTTATAAAAGTTTCAGACTAACATTGTAGAGAATTTATTTTGAGTGAGTAGGTAAAGCAGACAAGAAAAGTGCTTTATCAGTTTCTATTACAAATTCCATTCATTTCAAAATTCGCTAAGGCTTAGATTTGAAATAGGAATTTATTACTGATTGACATATTTTGTCATCTTTAATAAAGATAGCAATAGAAGTTGTCACTGAATTTTTAAAGGAAAACAGACCTTATCATTCTACAACATACAAACAATGTTCAATCTTAGGGTGATGGTGATAAAGCACTTTATTTTTCAAGTTTACATAAAAATATTTAGCCAAATTTTTGTTAAATTTAAAATTAACAGAGTTAGGAAGGTCAGAAAATAAAGAGTTAATAGGTAAAGAAAATAATTGGAAAAAAATATGATGGATTTGTGACTTGTTACTTGTTTTATTTTATGTTTAATGTCGTCAAACAGGCTGACGGCCAACTTCATGGCAGGTGGCTACCGTCGCCATTAACATAAACTATGCCACAGGTCCTGCATAAAAAAAAAGTTCTGTAATTTTTTTTTGCTAACAGTACATAATCTTTCATTAGAAATTCCGCCCGTTACACAACATTGCCAATCCGTGTTTATAAAAGAGCGCAAATTTTCGCGAATCCTTTTATTTTGCTCCTGTACTGAGTAACTTGCTTGTTCTGACTTTCTGTTTTTTAACTTTAAAGTTTAATTTTAAAGTTATGGTGGTTTAAGTTGAATAGTTTCATGTACAATATTAACTTTGCGGTAAGTTTTATTATCTTTTTAATATATTTTTTTTATATTTTTCTTTTTATTATCTTTTTTATTGGTCAGTGTGATTAATTATATATAGTTTATTTATATGGACAGATTTTATTATTATAATAAGATTACGAATTAAGTATTGTTGTGATGTTCCTTTACTTATATTTATATTCATTATAAAATTTTATATTTATCATTTTTTTTAGTCATTCTTTTGGTAACTAGTTACTTAATGAGTTTTTTGAGAAATGCATATTAAATTTTAAATTTATAAAATAAAAAAAGTGATTTAGCCTGTTTACGTGACGCTCTGTAATGATATTAGTATTATGTATTATACAATTATACATCTCAATATAATACTAGCTGACCCGACAAACATTGTTTTGCTAAAAAAAAATTTTAGATGTTGGCTGATTCTCAGACCTACCCGATAAGCACACAAAATTTCATCAAAATCGGTCCAGCCGTTTAGGAGGAGTTTGGCAACAAACACCGCGCGCGACACGAGAATTTTATATTTTAGAAGATATAAAAATTTCGTGTCACTTTGTTTGACGCCAATAACCGATTTTGAGAAAACTTCTATGTGTAATTTAGTCCAACTTAAAAGATAGGATAATTTTTATTTAGAATCCGATCGAAGCCGGGAGCGTGTAGCTATAGTATACATATATGAAAGAAACTATATACTTATGTCCTTGTACATTGTCATGGCTGAACCGGTTTATTGAAATCCAGTATCTAGACAGAAGAAGAATCCTAGTTCCTAGTCCTAGAGCTGACACACACGCGTTTTTTTTTCCAGGAAATTGAAGAAAGAAATTAAACAGAATGTCATCTGCAGTTTTTAGATCAATATTTATAGTTTTAATTGGAACTTTCCCACAAACTTGGGGTTACGATGAAATTGATTTGGAAGTGAGCAGTGGAGCTTTAGCAAAACTTTTACGCGTAAGTTAATTATTATAAACTAGCTGGTGCTCGCGACTTTGTCCGCGTGGAATAGTTATTTTGGGAATCATTTGGGTATCTCGAACGGTTTTCGCAGCGCACGCAACGGAAGCCCTCAAAGATGAATAATTTTCCCCGTTTTTTCCACCTTTTCGATTGTTTCTTCGCTCCTATTAGTCGCAACGTGATGTTATATAGCTTAAAGCCTTCCTCGATAAATGATCTATCCAACACAAAAAGAATTTTTCAATTCGAACCAGTAGTTCCTGAGATTAGCGCGTTCAAACAAACAAACTCTTCAGCTTTATAATATTAAGTATAGATGGCTGTGCCAAAAATCAACACCAAGGTGACCAAGCGGGCACGGAACGATAGACGATGATATACCTGAAAAAAATAATAAGAAAAAAATCTACATTTGGTTAAGAAATAATACATTACTGATTGTGGGGAAAATCGGCAGTTTGGACAACATTTTTTGGTTATACCTACTGCGATAACAAATTAACAAATTTTGCACTTTTTTTTTTTTTGTGTAATTCCAAATAATTGTGCTATTGAATGCAGTCATAAATTCAATAGTTGATTATGTAATAAAAAATTAAATTTAATTGAATCATAGTCAAAAAAAATTGCAATTGACACTTGCAATTGCCAACTTTGACACTTTTTACATACTAAAAATTTACATACTAATTTTAATAATTGGCTTATTTAATCAAGATTTCAAAATGGTACAACATATTATGCTACTTATCTTTCGAAACTAATGACTACATTGTAATAAAATAATTTAAACCCCGGCATAGCTATAATACATACCTAGGTATTAATAAATATTGTAACCACCATAGAAGAATTAAGGATAAGGGATAAGGAAGGGTATAGGGTAATAAGCTCGGGCATCTCTTATTCACTTATCGAAACACAAAAGCACATGACATAATATGCTATTATTTCACGGTGTACTTCTGTAAGGTGCTTACTGCCGCCAGACGGGCTGACCAAAAGACCTCAAAACACAGTGGCCCTACAATCTAAGCGGAGTTTTGTAATATTAAGTATCTATTTCAGGCAATGGTGAACCAAACCAAGGCCGACACGATGACATTGCCAGCAAACGCAACTTCCATTAGAGAAAATATTACAGACACATTCAGGTGAGTTATAGACTTCTAGTTTAATACTTACAAACTCGATGCCACTTTTGGTCTAGTGGCTAGTAACCTTAGCTGTTAACCAAACGGTCGCGGGTTCGAATCCTGCTAGGGGCAAATGTTTATGTGTTAACGTTTTACCTTTGTACCAGAGTCATGGATTATTGTATTTATAATATGTATGTATTTATAAAAAAAAAGTCATCTATGTAGGTACTATATCAACTGTCTGGTATCGGCCTCGGCCTTTTAAGGCAATTTCAAAAGGCCGAAGCGTTTATCGACACCCCTTTAGAACAAACTAGGCCGTCAGGCATTGTATTACTTTTCTCTAACTTACAAGGAAATAAAAGACTAAAACACACGGTTTATTCTCATCTCACACGAGAAAATCTCACCCGTTCCACATATTCCTACTAAGGAAGGATAGGTGGAACTGGATACCCACTATACTACCTAGGAAACCCACTGGATTTTTTATTCCCACTTATCCCCCTACCAGCCGGGATACTTTTCCACATAGTCCTAAAGTCTACTCTAATGAACTACTTATTTTTATCATATATAAACCACTTTATATTTAGTCTAAATACTTTTATCGTCCGACTATAAAAGTCTATCAGACTATCGGAACTACAATTCTAATACTATAAGATGTCGGACATACAATAACAACCTCTCTCCGCGAACGCGTTCGTTCGACTGACTGCCGAATGAATTTGAATGAATGAACACCTCTTTTTGAAACTTCTATTCAATCAACTTAAGTCGACATTGTAAATAGCAGACGCTAACACAACTTAAATACAAAAATGTTAAAAATATTCATTAAGTAATTCAGAATAGAATTGACAGCAGAGTAGATATGAATAAAACAAAATGGCGGTCGTCTTCTTCTGATCTAGTTGGTCATGCTTTAAAAATGTTCAGCAATACAATATTCTATCACTTATTGTTCTCTTGGCTATTGCTGGCGTGTGTACAGATAAGTCGATTGATGTATTGATTTTTTTTAAATAATGAAGCCAATGCAAGCAAGTGGGAGTAACAAAAGCTTCAACAAAGATAATTGATTGGTCTCGTTGCGCTTGATTAGATGGAGCGCTATACAAAAGCAATAGCTCCGAAAATGTGGCAACTTTTTATTGTAGTGTGTGAAAAATCGGTACTTTTTATTATTTTATGCCGCATTTTACAAGTACGACGGCGGTATCTAGTCGAGCGCAGCGAGACCAATCATTTATATATGGGCGGTTGTCTTCTTCTAATTTAGTTGGTCATGCTTTAAAACTGTTCAGCAATATCTGTTATTGTTCTCTTGGCTATTGCTGGCGTGTGTACAGAAGAGTCGATTGATGTATTGATTTTTTTTAAATAATGAAGCCATTTGCAAGCAAGTGGGAGTAACAATAGCTTCAAATAGCTTTTCTATCCACAGCTGTGAGAACCGGACTTATGGTTACTATGCAGATGTCGACAATGAGTGTCAAATATTCCACGTCTGCCTGCCCTCACAAACACCGTCGGGTCGAAAGGTCACGTACAGGTGGAGCTTTATCTGTCCCAACGAAACCATATTTAATCAGGTAATTTTATTATGTAGCCAATAATAATTGTAAGTAAGTGGGTACTTACCTATCTATTTAAATTTAGTTCACAATAATAAGGTATAAGTATTTAATTCTTTAGCCGCCTCTTCTTCGTCTTTGCGAAAGTTATTTTCGTGTCAATTTCTCCAGAGCTTTACCTATATTTATATACAACAAATTCCTCTACTTGTATGTTTGTTTTTAAATCATTGCGTTGATTTCTATTTTAAAAAAAATTGGTTTACGAGTCAAGCGTTAGGGCCAATATTACCACAGACAATTTATAGGTGTTTATCTAATTGAGAGAAATTTTTGGTACCTACACGGGGCATTTATACAGATATTACGAAAGATTTTATAATTATACCTTCTTCGTTTATCGGTCTTTCTATTAGTGAAAACCGTATCAAAATCTGTTGGGAAGTTTAGTCGAAGTTAGCAGACAAACAGACAGAAGCAGACACCGACGTTATTTTAGGTTTTCCCTGCGCCCCCATGCCCATAGAATGTTTGTAAGTACTTCAATTCTACAATAATAGAATGGTGTGAACGCAGGCAACAGCTAGTTAGATAGATAAACTATAAACTAATGAAACAAAACTCTTATTTACAGGAAGTAATGGTTTGCACAAGACCTAGGGACGCTATAGATTGCGCAGACTCTCCAATGTACTACGACCTCAATATGGATATAGGAAAAGTGCCGGAAGAGACGAACGAAATGGAACAAAGCAATACCGGATACGGTATGGACGGAAACAGCAATGCTAACGCTGTAAATAACGAAGCAAGCAAACAAAGGGTTAAAATCAAACAAAGACGCAAGTCGAATAAGAAAGCAGTAATGGCCAGTCTCATTGAAAAGGTTAACGAGGTAATGGATAAAGAAGAACTCCTTGGTGAATTCAATGAGCCAGATGTGGAAGATGAGATCGCAGACTTGATGTCAAATTCAAGATTGGCCTCGGAGAGAAGTCTCAAGTTTAACGAGAGAAGATTGAAAAGAGGAGATATCCGTTTTAAGGGAGACGTGTAAAATGTTTCTGTGAAAATATCGAGAAATCTTTGTATATAAAACCGATTTTAGGCTAAAATAGTATGTCCTATGCCTAGGCCAAACCGGTTTATCTTCAACATGTCAGAATATATTAGTTTAGCCCAGAGCAATCTAGTTTAGCCACACTTTAGACTTAACAGTTTGGCTTAGGCCAAACCGGTTTATCCTCAGCATGTCAGAATATATTATTTTAGCCCAGGGCAATCTAGTTTAGCCAGACTTGCGACTTAACTAGTTTGGCTTAGGCCAAACCGGTTTATCCTCAGCATGTCAGAATATATTAGTTTAGCCCAGGGAAATCTAGTTTGGCCACACTTAAGGCTTAACGCCTAAAGTGCCGAATTTATGGCAAACTAAATTGTCCTATATGACCTATATATGTACCTATGCTAAACTAGTATATCCCGCATTGCTTAGTTAGGATGAACCGGTTTTAGCCTTAGATAAAGATCGCCCGGAGAGCGGGCCACTAGTAGGTCATATTTTATAAAGTTACGCGGACGAAGTCGCGTGCAACAGCTAGTTAAATGATAAAATTACTATATATAGCGACCCGCTCCCAACTACGCGCGGGTGTAATTTTTTTCTGTAAATTTTATATAGAAACCTTCTAATAGTTAAAACTGAAAATTTTAAATAATTATGTAATAGTTATAAATGTGTAGATAGAATTATTTGTTAAGAAGAAACGGAGCCATGTAATAAAAGATAAAAATTAATAAAAAGACAACATTTAATTTAAAAAAATGTATTTTTATTTTATTTTAACAAAATGAAAATTAATATTATATTTATTGCTGGTCGACATATTCATTCCTTAAATTTATTTATCTTTACGTCATAAGTCTTTTCAGAGGAATTCAAGCTGAAAAATTGTACTTCAGATGACTTTCAGTTTTGGTACAGTTTTTTTTTAAATTTTTATGTTGAATTCGTCAGACAAGTCTGCTGTGCACTTGATGGCAAGTGGCTACCGTCGCCTATAACAAGCAATGCCATAGAACGACCATAGGAGAGGTAAGGTAAAAGCACCTACTATCGCGGTATGCAAAATCGGCATCAATTACCGAGGTATCCGATATTTTCGTATTTAAATTTAATAACAGTAACTTTAGAACGATACTATTTTGGACAAGTTCTAACTTGGAGTGTTTTACATCGAATTAATGGGCGTTGGTAGACATACCAAAGATGAACAGATCAAAAACGATCAATTTGTGCGACGGGAACGCAGAATCAGGTTGTGTCCATACAAGCAAGGGGCAATTCATGTAAGGGCACTCATATTTTTGCTTCGTGATTTTTAAGGTAAAATACTTTATAATTGACTACGGATGATGTTTACTTGTTTTTGCGTATTTCTAGTATTATCTTTTACTTTTCATGGTAAAATTTTCAATAAACACATAATAACATTAAGAAATAAAACTCGCGGTGATAGATGCCTAAAATTGGAGGCAGCTTCTAATACCGAGGGAACACTCGGTAATGGAAATATTGAGGTTCCTATTTTGCTTATTATATTTAAATTATTTATTATCTCATTAGTAAAAATTGATCAATCTTCCAGTCCTCATGTATTCTATAAACGAAAAATCTATTTTCGATGTATGCAAAATCCATAAAAATTCATTATTTTTATAAAAACTCATAGCACTTAAAGTATAATTTTGTACTGGGTGTCAAAAACGTCATAAAATATATGCAATATTCATTTGAGAAAAGAATGATAATACGGCATATCTTGTCATTCAAAATACTGTTTTTCATGAAGATTTATCTCTATTTTTTCGAAGTGACACCAAAAAATCTTTCTGGTATTCTTTTTTTACGGGTCGGAATTATATTTAAAAATATTGTATACTACTCACATTACCGCGGCATACCTCGGTAATAGATTATATGAGAATCTATTAACGAGTGCAGAGTACTCGGAAATACAGTTTTCATATAAAATCTATCACCGAGTGATAAAGCAACCTGTATTCGTATTCGTATCGTGTTGTAGTAACCAGTGTCCAAATTTAGGGTTCCGTTAATGAATTATTCTTGATAAAAATATTTACAAATAATGTTTCATAACAAAGACAAAGGTTTTATCATGTTACTCTGCTGTGATTTTGATTTATTGATCATTAATTCATGACATCATAATCGAGGACATTCAGTTTTGATGTCAGGTCTGCTCTCACCCCACTGCTTTCCACTACGTCAAAGACTTTGCCATAAGTATAAGTTGGCTAGTCCCGACAAGAAACAACTGTAATTAATTTAAATTTCGCAGTAATTATGGAAAAGTTATTGGGTTTTTTGAAACGACATCCGACATTGAGTAGAAATCAAACCACAAAAGACTCAATACGAGCGTGGTTTGGAAGAGTTTACTCGTATATTGAACGTAACGATTTGCTTCAAGTTTTTTAGGGCCCAAGACGCATATTTAACTACAATGAAACAGCTTTTTTATGTCCGATGAATAAGTAAGTTTTAGTAAAAAGAGGTAGCGTTTATATACGTGTTTATAATCGAGAATAATCGAAAAATTGATTTTATTGATTCAATTTTAGTTATTTGTGTAATTATTATTGTTATTTTTCTCATTATACCCAACTTACATAAATAAATATATCTATAGATTTAATGCAGTTTATTAAGTACTACAAGTGAATAAAATTTAACCCTGTATAGACTGTAGATTAGTTATAATAAGCAAAATATTATAAATATTGTTGTTAATATAGGTGGAAGGTAACTGTGATAGTCTTCT
The DNA here is from genome assembly GCA_947623395.1 of Synanthedon tipuliformis. Taxonomy (NCBI): domain Eukaryota; kingdom Metazoa; phylum Arthropoda; class Insecta; order Lepidoptera; family Sesiidae; genus Synanthedon; species Synanthedon tipuliformis. Next base: position 669,566 of record OX392434.1, on the reverse strand, counting down.
TCTACATTTGTTCAGTTTCTTAATTATGATAATAATAAAGACAATCGCAAAACATCAAAACATAAAAACATCGCAATGTTTTGTGTATTTTTTAAATATATTTTATTTTATACGGAACCATCAGGACAACAAGTATTATTTTTCTTCTATACTCGGTAATAGGAGCCACATACCGCGGTAATAGAAAAAACATTTGAGCATGCCTCGGTAATAGGGGATGTCGACTTCCTGTTTTAAAAAAAAAATTATAAATACTACGCTTCAAAATAAATAAAAAGAAGTGAGAGAAATCAATAATAAAGAGTCCCTAAAATGTTTAAAAAAATGCTTACTTGCCGAGGATAGACCTGATTACAAAATATTTCACTCTAAAGTCAAAATTCCCCGAAATACCGCGGTAATAGGTGCTTTTACCTTAAGGATAAGGGATAAGGAAGGCAAGGGATGGGCTCTGGCATCCCTTACTCACTCACTGAAGCACATAATATGCTGTTTCTGCCGACAGACGGCCTAGAAATAAATAGAAAAAAAAAAACGATAGGACTGCAAAATTTTCTTTAATAATTTATTTTTAGCTCTTTTTAGTTCTGAAATGACCCCTTTATTTATTTCTCTAATGAGAAAAAACAATATCCTTCCTACTAATATTATAAATGCGAAAGTTTGTATGGACGTATGTATGGATGTTTGTAACTCTTTCACGCAAAAACTACTGAACCGATCGCCATGAAATTTTGCATACACGTTGTCTGGGACACCAGAAAGGACATAGGGTACCTTTCATCCAGAAAAAAGTACTGCTCCCGAGGGATCATCTAAAAGGGAGGCAAATTAAGGAAACTATCTCCTGGCTATGTGTAATAGCAATAAAGATGCCAGGCGATATATTGCTTTTTCAACGCGGACGAAGTCGCGAGCACCGGCTAGTAAGTATATTGTTGTGTTGGTTTGTGTATAACGCAAAAACTCAAAAACTAACCAAAAGATTGACCTAAAATTTTTACACAATATGCAATCCGCACCAAGGTATATTTTGCGTAATAATATAATTTGGATCGCGAGAAAATTGCTTTTTTTAAAGGGCCACCTGCCGAAAGCGAGAACTAAATCGACATCGAGGACCGCTGTTACATTTAAAGTGGCAGTTAGCCGTTGTCATGGCAGCCACTGACCGTTGAACGTCAAAGAAAACCACAGCAAAACGTGGTCGGGCTCACCTAGTTTATTTATAACTACTTTTCTAACATTATAAGGGAAATTTCATAAAATAAAAAATATATACGGCAGTCACTCAGTATACAAGTAGACCCGTAGGGTTTTACTTCATGATTCAAAGTTTAAATATCGCCTTAATAATACGATACCTAGTAATTGTATAAAAATCTCATAATAAATTAATCAATCAAATACAGTACTTATAGCTAGAGGCATTAGGTACATTTTTATATACATTTAGTGCAGTCGATATAAAAACAATACACATTATACATATATGTCTCAGTTCATTGTTTTTGAATATACCAAAAAAATATTATATACCTATCTGCACTTTAAACAATAATATAACAAATTTTCAATTATTTTTTATTATAAATAAAATAAATCTAAATAAATATAATGATTATTATGACAAATGCCAAAGCGGCACATGTCAAGTACGCCTAAAGCGGAATCATGGCGGAGTCAATGGTAGAAGGTAGTAACGACCAACATTTACTGTTCATTTTAAACTCTAATGCGTTGACGTAAGGTCGCATTTTCTTTAAATGACAAATGTTCGGTTGGTTTTAAACATAGATTTAGTATTGCTTTATATCTATGGTTTTAAATGATAGATGACAGAATTCAGGCTCAACGCATAATTATTTCACATTTAAATGTTACATAAAGTTCCTGTAATAGTGTTATGTATGGCAAGCGAAATCCATAATTGTAGTACATTGATGCATTTGAAAGACACGTTTATTATTAAATTACTAGCTGCTGCACGCGACTTCGCCCGCGTAACTTTATAAAATACTAGCTGCTGCCCGCGACTTCGCCCGCGTAACTTAGGTACTTATAAACCTTCCTCGAGAACCACTCTACCCATTAGTGAAAACCGCATTAAAATCCGTTGCGTAGTTTTAAAGATCTAAGCATACAAAGGGACATAGGGACAGAAAAAGCGACTTTGTTTTATACTATGTAAAGATAGCCTAAAGCCTTCCTCGATAAATCATTTATCCAACACAAAAAGAATTTTTCAATTCGAACCAGTAGTTCCTGAGATTAGCGCGTTCAAACAAACAAAAAGTCTTCAGATTTATAATATTATTATAGTATAGATTATATCAAGGAAGAACTCACTCTTTTTCTCTTTTAATATAAAAGAAATTTAGTAGTACCATCACCTTACAGTCAAGCAATAATAAAATAATAGTACATAGTTCTTTCGGGTTTAATAAGTGAGTTTAGTAACCTCTATGGCTTTGCTTGTATTAGTAAGAGGACTGACAAATGTATCAAGCTCCATACAAATTATTCTGCGACTATAACTTTTTTGATAAGGTTTTTTCCATTTTAATTGGATTAAGCCGATTCAAGTTTGACTAGTATTATTCGTGCCATTACTCTCCGCACTTTGATCTACAATATTATTATATCTCTTCTTCGATGTGTCTATATTATGTCTGCGTTTCATGTGCTTTTTATAATTCGATCCATTTGTGAAGTCCCTACGGCAGTACACGCAATTGTAAGGCTTGGCTCCCGTATGCTGCCTAACGTGTAGGTTTAGACGGGTCTTAAATCTAAAAGACTTATTGCAGTACTCGCAAACGTAAGGCATTAAATCCGTATGCACTATTGAATGAGATTTCAAATGACGTTTCACTCGGAAACTTTTTCCGCATTGTTCGCACACAAATGGCTTAGCACCGGAATGTAGAGTTATATGGGATTGAAGATTCCCACGAGCTCTGAACGCCATCGGGCAGAACTCGCATTTGAAAGGCTTCGTGTCCTCGTGAGTTGTCATGTGTGTGCTCAAAGTTCCCTTTGTGAAAAACATTTTTCCGCACACGTGACACGAAAAATCTCTGCTGCGTTGCGTGTGAAGCAGTTTATGTTGCTGCAAATTACTGCGAGACTTGAACTCTTTTCCGCAATCCTCACATTTCAAGTCATTATCATTTTTCCCTCTTTTCCTGTGTTTAAAATCTTTCGGATATATCAGAATGTGATCTTGTAGTTGTTCGGGCGTGTCAAATGTTGCACCGCAGTTTCTACAACATGTCAAATAGACGTCTCGATGGACGGTCCTTTTATGCTGTTTGACGCATGCCAGCATAGAAAACTGTTTGTTGCAGTACTCGCAATAATATTTGAGCAATTTTTTGTGCATTCTCGCGTGACTCACGAAAGATTTATAATTCCTGGCGACCTTGCCACATTCGGAACACTTGAATGTGCAACAAGTCAAATGTATTTGCAAGGAATGCAGTTGTAGTGACGCTATATTCTTACATTGGGCATCGCAACTGGCACATCTGCACATGTAATCGTCCCAGGATAGGTTCAGCAATGATATATCTAGAGGCACTTCCTCATCAGGTTCATCTTTTATGATGGGCTCAAACTTTTTGTGTTTTTTTCTAGACTTTTTCTTAACGGTCTGCTGCAACGGCAGGTCACTATCGGTTGAGCAAGTATCTGAATCAATAAAATCGTTGTAAACGCCATCATTGTCGCTGTTATTCTCAGTTTTAACTGGTATATTTAAGTTCAACAATACCCTGGGGTCAATACTGGTCTCTTCAATTTCTACTTCTTCGACCTGGGATTCTTCTTTAACCTCCTGTTTTGTTTGCTGAAACTCTTCCCAGTCTCTGTTTACAGGTTTTCCAATTTTTTCGTCTCGTTCAAGCTTAGTTTCAGTACTCGCTTCGTCGGATTCCTTCTTCGAAAATAATGAAGTTAACTTTACTTGCGCACTGCGGACTGTTTGTAAAAATTTCCAAGTTTTCTCTAATAAATCGAAACAGGAGAAGCAAATAGTGCTAGGCAAAGTGTTAGATGAGGACACATCGATGTTAATCCAAAGCATTTTTGCAGAAATAGTACAGTTAACAGCGACATCATCGTCGGCTGCAATCAACAATTCGGCGGGTGTTGGCTCGGCACACAAGCGGCAATAGGTCTCCAATTCTTCAGACATAGTTATAATATCATTTCGCGTTGATATTGAAATAGGAAAACATGTTTTATATGCGAAAATAAATTCACAAAATTCAGAATTCACAAGGTAAACAAGGCTTTTGCTGGTGTTTAGCTTTGCTTGCTTTAATTTTGACAATGACGTTGAGTTGAATGAGACGTTTGACGCCGCCTAAACTCGTTTCGAAGTGATAAAAACTGGTTACAAGAAAATTAAGACATTATAAATTCAGCGAAACATTTGTAATTAATACCTACGTTTCAATTTTAAGTGTAAATATTCAGCTTGTGTTAATACACTACCATTAGGCTACACAGGTAGGCTTAATATCTTACCTGTATAAAATTCGACTGATGGTAGTGTTGGAAATGTGCAATTAAAAACTAGGCTAGTTATTTGTAATTTATTTATTATCTCTGATTGTAAATGTTTGTAACAACATACAATTTTTATTATTTAGATGGATTAGCCAAGGCATACAGTGTTGCCAAATTTCTATCATGTATTGGTGGTGTCGTTTATAAATACAACACGAGGTGTTCCCTACAACCCCAACACAGCAGCAAACGCGGCGCTTGCTGGTGATAACCCCGACGCACAGCTTCCCTGCCACTGTCAAAGAAGAGGACGACTGTCGCGCGACTTCTCACCTACGAGTGTCAATGAAATTACCTCTTACAAAAATTAAAAACCTTTTTTTTGCTATAAAAGTCAGTCTTAAAAATTATTATGGCTCTTTTATTGAATTTTGGTTTCTTGTTATTTTCTGCCCCTGCCCCAAATAAAAACTGTTTGTATGAAATCAACTTCTATTAAGACATGCGTGGTTTAAGTCAAATAATTCCTTATCACTAAAACCAATTATACATGTCTACGCTCAATTTGCAACACTAATCAGTTTTCAATTATTTTCATGAGCGGTCAGTTTATTTCTTTTGCCTTTTTTAAAGTTAAAAATTAAAAATATACAATGAAAATGATTTTGTCCTTTTTAATAATTTATTTCGCGTCTTTTGTTGTTCAAGCTGAATTTAGCGATAGTGATAATGATAATTATATAGAAATGTTAACAGAGGTAGAGAAGGAAAATTTTATTTCTAATGTCGCTAGACGAATTGCCGATGAAGTAGTGCCACAATTTGAACCAGGTGGTGACTATTTCAAAGTGTCTGATGAACAGTTAGATACACAAAATGAATACATAACAAAGCTTCTCGAAGATGAGAGATCTAAGATGAGAAGAAGGTCCAACGAGAAAGAGAATGCGGATATTGTACTTACCACGATACATAATGCGAATAGAAGGAAAAGAGACCTGTTTACTACTAAAAGTTCTGCAGCATATTTAGAAAATAGTGACTACGATGTTGTATCTGTCAAACCCATTTACAATAGCGCTCCTGAAGACAGCGATCATGATATCCTAGTAAGAAATATAAAGATAACTGAAACAACTGAAATACCAATGCAAACTTCTCAAAATTATGACGAAGCAGAAACAGTTGAACCACAACCGAAAGAGAACACTGAGAATAATAATAAAGAAGAATTGAAGGCACAATACGGTGAAAAACAAATTACTAATGATCAAAATTATGAAAATGTAGATGAGGTTTTAAAAAATCCTATTACAGATATTCCAGCTAATACTGAAGCTATTGATGCTAACCCTATTACAGAAACACCAGACTATGATGATATCGTTACTGCTAGCAGTATCAGTGAAACACGTAAACTAAATTCCAATTACGGAGATAATTTCTCTAATGAAAACAAAAAAAAATTGACAGACCATTTAAATGAAAATGACAGCGTTAATAATGCAACGCTTAAGATTGAAACAGTACCCCATAGTCTAACAGAAGTCACAAATATTGAAGTTCCTATTGAAGCGTCTACATTTAAAAACAGAATTAACAAAAATCATTCAAAGCACGTAGCTACAACTACAGTACGATACAATTCAAAAAATTATACGGATACTAATTTAAACGCATCAATCAGTTTAGTATTTTCAGATAATACAAAAACTAAGCCAGGAACAACTAAAATCAACAAGACAGAAGCGCTGCAGCCCGTTTTCAAAGAGTATTTTGAACCAGGCTCTAAAACATATGAAGTACGCGAAATACGTAAGTTATATTTTTTATAACAATTTATTCGTAATTCTCATTAATAAACTAATTAATAATTTTAATAAAATAAAATAATAAAAATAAATATTTTTTATGTAATTGAAATGACATTAACGTGATCACACGGTTTAAAAGTTTAGGTTTAGTGAAATACATGGATAATAGAATCGGTGGACTTCACATGTTTGTATTCGAAAGTGAAAATTAATTCGTCACGAAATTTTCTCAGATGTTGTTGATAAGGCCCATGAAATTTCTATTGATAGGTACATTATTAATTGATAAAGTGATTATTCGGCCTGGAGACTTTCAAAGACCATTATTATTAATATTTTATTTAATATGTATGTATAAATAATTATAAATATTATAGTATAGTATTAATATAGTATTAAATATGTAATTATAAATACATATTAAGTAATACTTTTCGTATTATAGATATGTAATTATAAAAATATTTTAATGCGTATATAATATACAAATATATGTACTTCATTATATTTGGTGTTTAACCAAATAATTATAAAAACATTGACCTAAAAGGTCCAAATGACGCTGACTTATATTACCATTAAATTTTAGCTCCCAATCAAGTACCATTTGTTCCGATAAAGAAAAAGGACAAGTTTACTGCAAAGCCAACTAAAACTGATAATAACCAATACCACTACATACCTATTTACAATTATGGCTTGCACAATGCAGTTTTTGAATCGAAACATCGATTCAATTCAGCTGAAGGACAGGATAGTGACAAAGACAAGGATAACAAGGATATAGATTTAGACTATTACTACATGAACTTCAAAACTAATCATCCTGTGAAAAACGACGATAAAGTTGAACCGAATAAAAAAAATAATAAAAACCGCTTAGAAATGGATTACTATTTTAATAGAGATGATAGTGATTATGATGATGACAGTGAAGAAAAAGAAGATGAAACTCCTCCCAATTTATACTTCGGCAAAAGTGTGAAGAAACATTTTAAGGCTGTTAGAGAAAATCTAAAAAAACTTAAAGTTTTTGATACTATGGATAGTTCAGATATTAGCGAAGCAACTGGAAGTAACAAGGGGTCCATATTTCGTGAAAACTCTGATGAAAATGACTATACAGAAGAAACATTGGTAACAGACGATGACGTCACAGATCTTAATTCTCTTTTAACTGTCGTAGAAGATATGATAAATCTTGACAATAGTGCGCTAAGCCGTTACGATTGGTTAGGCACAACAGTTTATATACAAACAGCCATACAAAAGCTATCTCAGGTTATGTAAGTATTTCACTTTCAATTATAAAAATAAAATTTATACTTTATACTAGTATTATAGAGAGAAGATTTGTACGTTTATAACGAATAAACTCAGAAACTAGTGTTACGATTATTAAACTTCTTTCATCTATTGGTCTACAGCGCCATCTGTTGACGGACCGAGGCAATGCGTTTATCGTCTAGACGTCTACCCCACATCTAGACATAATCTTTTAATTAATATCTGTCACCCTTCTACCTCACATATTATAATAATTTGTATTCGCCTTTGTAAAATTTATATAATAACAATATCCAAAGTCATTTATCAAAAGTCTACATTTATTTCAAACCCGCAAAATAATCACTCAAGAAGCCAAAGAAGTCTACTGGCTCCAACACTTACATATAGAAAGCTATATTATCATATAGCATAGCGTATAGCGTCTATATTTTATAATTACGCGCACGAAGTCGCGTGCAACAGGTGTTTAAATAAAAGCATGATTATTTAGAATTTAATTTATAACCAAAATAAATCTACACTTATCATAGTGAAATAAGACAAACCTTGGAATAAAAGGTTTTAATAAACAATTATGTGACTAGTAAAATATTATATATATATATAGACATTTATATGACTAAACATAGAATGAGGTTTGAGTATCTAAGAAGGTTGTATACCTATACCACACATAGGTAGACGATGAAGGTATGGCCTATAATTTTCTTTTTCAGTGATAAAATTCAAAAAGGCTACAATATACATCAAGAAGATTGGGACTTATTCAAATACACAGTTTACATATATGAAAGATGTAAAGTGAAAAGGGACGAGTTTGAGGAAAATTCACGTCGCGTTGAAACTGGAAAAGAGTTGAAAGGAAAAGCGAATAATTTTATGGTTTTTGTTTTGGCGAGAAAAGATAAAAATAAGTCCAAAAAATTTACGAATAAAATAGAGGATATTTTGGCAGATTTTGAGGATTTCCTATTTGATTTACGCGATAGTGTGAGCGATGTAAGTATGGGACTTAATTTTTTAATTAAGTAACGGATAAGGGCGCCCGAAAATGTCTTTATCTAAAGTTTAAAAAAGTTTAAAGTTAGTGCTTTTATATAAAATTTATGTGTTAATATTTCGGCAATTAATTAATTATTTAAAAATGGATGGTAAGAATATGAAAAAACTTCAATTTAGTTAGGGACTAGCAGAAAAGCGATATTTTCATCGCTTAATTTGACTTCTTAGAGTAAAATTAAAGTTTGAATCGGGCAGGTTTATATAAAAAAATATGTGTTTTTCTGAAAAAAAAAAAGTAAAATACTGCCAAATAACAAACTATTCATCACAGTAATAAAAATATTTTATTCTAACATATGTTTTACTTTTGCAGCTACATAAATCAATTAAAAATATAAGTCCAACAATTAAATTTAAAAATCAAAATTGGTTTGATAACTTGAAACAATCGTATCTAAAGAATCCGACGAAACAACAGATCTTGTCTTTGCTCATACATTTGTTTACAATAGATTTATTAGATTCAATAGAAGAGATGTCTTTGAAGAATTTAAACCGTAATTATGTGGACGTCCTAAAGGGGAACGGTGAAGAGGTGAAAAAAACTGAAGAAATATTTAATCTACTATTAAGTTTTCTAGAAAAAATAAAAAAATAAATCGTGTACATAATCTATTGTTTAGTTTTTTTTTTTAAACTAAACTTATACTACGGTAAGACGAATGGCGCCATATGTTGTTATTATTGTGTACTTTTAATACTTTCAACGGCGGTAAGACGAATGGCGCCATCTGTTGTTTCTTATTGTCATTATTATGTACTTACTGCGGTAAGGTGATCGGCGCCATCTGTTGTTTCTGATGTGTTCTTTTATCCACATATTAAGACACTCGAAGTACAACCGTAACTCGATAGATGGCGCACTTTCTCGGATTTATTCGATACGAATACCAAAAAAAACAATAAATCGTTTCTTTAGCTAGCTAGCTAAATTTGGTCAACAACAATTGTGCTTAAATTCTAAATTCTAAGTAAATTCTAAGTAACATAAACTATATTTTATAAAGTTACGCGGACGAAGTCGCGTGCAACAGCTAGTAATAAATAAAACACATTACCTACATATACTTAAATCTCTATTTATTTTATATAAGTATACGAACAATAAATATTCATTTGACTAACATAAAATAATCACAAAGTATATTTTGGTATACATTAGTTAGACTTCTTTACGTCTAGACTCCTTAAATAAATTAAATTAAATAAAAACAAATAAATTAACATAAACACCTAAATTAATGTACAGTCAGAGTACGAAAACCTTTGTCAATTTTCAAATTCCTTTATCAAGTTGTAGACTCTTAGTAGGTACTATGGAGGGTAGAGGTAAGGAGAGGACCTTACAATGGGTGTTAAACTGAAAAAGTGGCAAGCTAAAAGCATTAAATAGTAATTCATAAATCGACCGGAATGGCGCTAGTGTAGAATTGTTATGATTGGTTGGTTTCGAAGTTCATGAAACTACTGTAAATAAAATGCTACTAGAGCGCCACGCCCCAATGTTACTACAGCGCCGCCTAATTGAGCGTATTCGACTGACACTTTCTCATGTATAGAGTTGGACCTCCTTACCTCTATTCTCCATAGAGAACTAAGCAGACAACTGACATACGTTTGAAATGAAATTTTGACATGACTGATAAATGCCCAGGTGCAAGAAAATGTCGACTTTTAGGTGACGAACCTTTTCTTACCCCGACTGTACCTAATCAAAAGCTGATCCTCTCTCAAATCAATATTAAGAGTGACTGTTCAAACGAAATTTGTTATTTAAAAAAAAATTTTGGCATTAATTTTGAGAAATTGTAGGCAAAACGATTTTAGAGTAGGTACAGTCAAGTGTAAAAAAAATATGTACTACTAAATCATTACAATAACATGTAAGTACATATGTACCTACTAAAAGAATCATGAAATACTTATATATTATTATTTTTTCCCGTCATTAATACTATGTCTTCGCAAATGTTACAAAATTTTACCGCATGTTCCACCTATCCCTACTAAGTATCTCCCCTGGTAGGGATAAGTAGAAAATTACCACTTATCTCCCCACCCCACCGTTCGAAAATTCAAAAAATATTATACAGTTGTATTGATAAAGGTTTTAAGAACTTATACCACATATAAGTTCTTAAGGTTTCTATTTTAATTGAAAATTTATTATATATTACCATAGATGAATGATTGGTCTCGCTGCGCTCGACTAGATACCGCCGTTGTACTTGTAAAATGCGGCAAAAAATACTACGCCGAATTCGGCGTACCCGAGCCAGTCACTTTGCAAGCTGTGTGTGATGTGTACGTGCCGAATGTTTTATTAAATTTTAGGCATAATAAAATGCCAGTTTGCGTAGTGAAACTGTGTAAAAAGTGATAAAAAGTGACGATTTTTTACACACACTACAATAAAAAGTTGCTGCATTCACGGAGCTATCGCTTTTGTATAGCGCTCTATCTAGTCGAGCGTAGCGAGACCAATCAAATATCTTTGTATATTACATATATTTTTAATAAATAAATAAACTAAAAGAAAGCCTAACTTTCAAGCCTCAGTTTCAAAGTCTGCCTCAATTTCTTCTGGTGTCCTTAAGTCGATAGCGAAGCGCTTCTTTAAGCTCGGAGGTCTATCGTCTAATTCTGAAAATAAAAATATATGTTTTAATAAATAAAATATGTTCAAATTTTTAATGCTTTTTTTTAAATATTACTAGATTGAGTGGGTGATCAAGTTTTTTACATGTAAGAAAGAAAGTCTATGAAACATCATAGAAAAAAAAATCAAGAATACTTGAATTAATAATTCAAAATATTATTAAACGAGCAAGCGGTATTACTTTTGTAACCGTTGCATTAAAAAAACAACCTAAAACCAATTTTCTCGAAGATAAGACCCTGATAGATCGTTTTCTAGACCTAAAAAACCCCTAACCCTAGATTTTCTTCATAATCGTTAGAGCCGTTTGCGAGATCGTCGTGGCATACGAGAATTCCTCGTTTAGTATTATAAAATACTAGCTGGAGCCCGCGAATTTGTCCCCGTTCTGGATGAAAGGTACCCTATCTCCTTTCTGGTGTCCCAGACAACGTGTATGCAAAATTTCATGGTGATCGGTTCACTAGTTTTTGCGTGAGAGTTACAAACATCCATACATACATCCATCCATTCGCATCTATAATATTAGTACGGAAGTACGGATGTATTTCCGAGCTTATATAACCTAAATTTCAAAGTTCGAGTGAATAGGCATCTTCCTTGCTATATAGCTGAATGCTGGTCAAGAGCAAACCCATCTCTAAAAAAAACTTAAAAAGAAGAATACCTGGAGCTGCCTGCATCTCCTTAACTCTTCGAGAGTAATCCTGGAACGCAGCAGCCAACGCATACGTGAGACGTCTGGCGGCATTTCTGGAAATTAAAAAAGTAATTATCTGAATTATATATAGGTAAATCCTATTATTATTATTATTATTATTAATATTATAAATGCGAAAGTTTGTTTGGATGTATGGATGTATGTATGGATGTTTGTAACTCTTTCACGCAAAAACTACTGAACCGATCACCATGAAATTTTGCATACACTTTGTCTGGGACACCAGAAAGGACATAGGGTACCTTTCATCCAGAACGCGGACGAAGTCGCGAGCACCAGCTAGTATATTATAAAAATAAATAGGTAAATTTTTGTTTGCTATTTCATTATTTCAAGCTAGCTGTTGCACGCGACTTCGTCCGCTTAACTTTATAAAATAAAGCCTATAATGTTACTCGCAGACAATGTAGCTTTGTATAGGTGAAAGAATTTTCAAAATTGATCCAGTAGTTTTTGAGTTTATTACAGACATACAAATCTTCTCTTTCTTTATATATGAAATTACTAGCTTTGTCCCGCGGTTTTAAGGCGCCGTTTTATTTAAAGGCATACAGTTGTTGGCTCTTCTTTTTGATCCCTCCGGAACAGTACCTACTTTTTTCTGGATGAAAGGCACCCTATGTCCTTATTTTTGTATCCCTGACAACGAGTATTACAAAATTTTATGATGATCGCTTGAGTAATTAAGGCGTGAAAGTGTAACAAACAAACAAACTTACTTTCGCTTACATAATTAGTTAGGATTAGCTAATTTAGTTTTTAGCTAAAGGTCTTATGTAGTTTCAACTTCAACTAAATAATATTGAGATCTTTGAGATCTTAATTTAAGTACTTAAGTAGGTACACTAGGTACTAGGTAAATATTTTTATTATCTTGTTATTTCTTGTCTGGTTTAAATAGAACTCACTTGATTTATCTAAAAAAAAAATGTGTCAATATATTTTATTTATTGATAAAAATCTCAAAAGTTATCTCAAAGTGTTGAAACATTTTTTTAGGTCAACAACTAAGTAAATATTTTTTTTTCTATTATTAAACTTTTATCCTACGATAGCTTTTATCTTATGGCGACACGTTTGGTCTAGTGGTTAGTAACCCTAGCTGTTAACCAAACGGTCGCGGGTTCGAATCCCGCTAGGGGCTAATGTTATGTGTTAACAATACCTTTGTAGCTGAGTCGTGAATGTTTTGTATTTTAATATTTGTAATGGATTAACGAAAAAAAAGTAATGTATATAGTATATCAACTGTCTGGTATCCATAATACAAGCATTAGTTGCTTACTGTGAAACCAGATGGTGCTGTGTGGAATGTGTGAAGACAAAGATAATTGATTGGTCTCGCTGCGCTCGACTAGATAGAGCGCTATACAAAAGCGATACCTCCATGAATGCGGCAACTTTTTATTGTAGTGTGTGTAAAACATAGTCACTTTTTATCGCTTTTTACACAGTTTTATTATATTTTTACACAGTTTCACTACACAGTTTTTATTATGCTCAAAATTTAATAAAACATTCGGCACGTAAGTACACATCACAGACAGTTTGAAGTGTGACTGGCTCGGGTACGCCGAATTCGGCGTAGTATTTTTTGCCGCATTTTACAAGTACAACGGCGGTATCTAGTCAAACGCAGCGAGACCAATCATTCATCTATATGTGAAGACATTTAGGTATTTATTTATTTTACTATATACGTATAAATATCTTACCTAGACTCACAGACAAAAGCGTGACACTCAAAGGGATTCAACCCTTTGGCGTCAGCGCTATCTTTGACGATGATCATTGAGAATACTCTTGTGTAGACCAAGTCTTGGACGCCATACGATATAGATTCTATCTTGAAGAAGACGGCCATGTGCTCGAAATCATCGCGTTTCGTCCCATGATTCACTGTCTCCAGGTGTACACCGTCCACGGATATAACAAGTTTCACTATTGGCAGGATTTGACCTGGAAATTTTGTGTTTTACAATCAAAAAAATTGTGTGTCATCTGCGCCTGCAACACACGACTGGAGTTTACGAACGATTATAAAATTTAAATTTTAACAATTCGAACACGCCGAAAGAACAACATTGTTCTTTTTTTAAAGTAATAGTGTAGATGGCGCAATATCTATGAAACTTCATATATTCTAAAATATAAAAAAATTGAATATCTTGTTTTGTATAAATATAAGTTGTTTTTGTATTTTTTTTTAAATTGATCATAGTTTTTTGAAGCTACAATTCTACAGACACAGATACACAGCTAGGTTTATAAGTATTTATTCTTATTAAAGCTTAAAGCTAAGTTACATGAGAAATAAAAAATAAACTTAATTAAAAAGACGAAACATTAAACAGGCAGACAAGACATTAAAATTTAAACAATATTTTCCCTGATTTTTACAAAAACACGCCAAAACATTCAAACACTTAACATAACATGTTCCAACAGCTTGGATTTAAATTCTGTGAAAGATTTTGCCTGTTTTATGTGCAAAGGTAATTGGTTAAACAGTTGTGCTCCCTCAAAAGTAATCATTTTTTTACCATATGTTGTTCGTACCTTTGGTAAGACAACATGGCTTACTCGTCTGGTTATGCAGTTGGTAATATCGGAATGAATTGATTTATCTAATATCTTTCGAACGAGTAAACATGTATTAAATCTAAATAATTGAGTTAAATTCATTAATTTTGTTTCTTTATGAATTTTGTTAGTCGGTGTTAAATAATGAAACAGCATTTTAATGATTTTGTTTTGCGTAATTTGTAATTTAGCTAGATTTGATTTGTAGGCACTCCCCCAGATTTCAATCAAGTATAATTATAAGTTTAATTTTATTGTTATAAGTTTAACAGCTACACACGTTAAACTTATAACACCCCGTTTTCGCAGCAGGCGTCGGGCGATTAAAAGAGAAACTAACCTGAAGGTAACGCCTTTGCAGCTGCGACCATCAAATCGACAGGTTTCCTCGTATGCTTGATGCCCCACAGTCCCCTAGCGTCACTCTGTCCTAAATATTTGACCTGAAAATTAAAAAAAAAAAGTTTTTAAAACTATAAAATACGACACATTTCTCTGAATTTATTAAGGGACTTAATAATTATGATATCACGGATTTAGCGACAACAATATCTTGAGAGACTTAATAATTAAGATATCACGGATTTAGCGACAAAATCTTGCTTTTTATTAAGGGACTTAATTATTAAGATATCTTGCTTGTTGTTAAGAGACCTAATAATTAAGATATCACGAATTTAGCGCCAAAAATATCTTGCTTGTTATTAAGAGACTTAATAATTAAGATATCACGAATTTAGCGCCAAAAATATCTTGCTTGTTATTAAGAGACTTAATAATTAAGATATCACGCATTTAGCGACAAAAATATCTTGCTCGTTATTAAGAGACTTAATTATTAATATATCACGGACTTAGCATCAAAAATATCTTGCTTGTTATTAAGGGAATTAATGAATTCTCTATCACATGACTTAACGTCTTACTTCTCTTAATTTATTAAGGGAATTATTAATTAAGACTAAGGGAATTATTAATTAAGACTTTTACCTATTTATAAGTGCGACTTTACGCGCTACTCTAACTTATTCTAATCTTCTCCTATTTACTGTATTTGAATTACGGTTACTATAGAGAAATATACATAAATGAATATTACAATTGCTTCCACGTTGGCCACTCAGTTTAAATACGCCATAAATTATAATGTAATTGGAGCGGGGCCGCCATATTGTGTTCACCGGAAGTGACGTCATGCGTTTGTGCCTATCGAATCGTGAACTCTCTGTGAGCTGAATCCCATCTACTAATCTATTAGCGAAAATCTACCTAATTATCATACTATATATACCTAAAGGGATTTACATAAAATTAGCTTATTTCGGCTGATATGCCCGCGTGAAAATTGAAGATGTAACTTTGTGTTTATCTAATTATTATTTTCCTAAAAATCATGTCGAAATTATTTGATTGATTAGCACGTCTACTCCTTGAAAATTTCTTTAGAAAAAAATGGCACGTTAAATAAATTTAAATATATTCACACATTCCACACAGCACCATCTAGTTCCAAAGTAAGCAACTAATGCTTGTATTATGGATACCAGATAGTTGATATACTACATACAATACATTTTTTTTATAAATACAAAGGTAAAATAAACATTTTGCCCCTAGCGGGATTCGAACCCGCGACCGCTTGGTTAACAGCTAGGGTTACTAGCCACTAGACCAAACGTGTCGTCATCGTGTATGGATGTTTGTAACTCTTTCACGCAAAAACTAGTAAGTATATATATATATATATATATAAAGAGAAGATTTTTATTTTTGTATGTTTGTAATGAATAAACTCAAAAAGTACTAGATCGATTTTGATAATTTTTTCATCTATAAAAAGTTTAGTTACATTATCAGCGAGTAACATAGGCTATATATTTTATAAAGTTACGCGGGCGAAGTCACGAGCTAAAGCTAGTTAACAACAAATATATAGTAGAATAATATTATAAAGCTGAAGAGTTTGTTTGTTTGTTTGTTTGTTTGAACGCGCTAATCTCAGAAGCTACTGGTTCGAATTGAAAAATTCTTTTTGTGTTGGATAGATCATTTATCGAGGAAGGCTTTAGGCTATATAACATCACGTTGCGACTAATAGGAGCGAAGAAACAGACGAAAATGTGAAAAAAAACGGGGAAAATTATTCATCTTTGAGGGCTTCCGTTGCGTGCGCTGCGAAAACCGTTCGAGATACCCAAATGATTCCCAAAATAACTATTCCACGCGGACGAAGTCGCGAGCACCAGCTAGTATTTTATAAAGTTACGCGGCCGAAGTCACGAGCTAAAGCTAGTATTCTATATAGTAGAATATCGTAGCTTGTTGCTAACATTGTGTCCTAATTTTAGCCTGACAATGCTAATTGAATACATAAACAAAACGAAAGTAACGATGAAAGCCAATGGTATTGCTGGTATGGCTTAAAAAGGGGCCTTTTATATTGCAATAAAACATATCAACTTAGGCTTCTGTTGAACTATAACTGCACAGACCTAGGTACTCTAGGTGTTGCACGCGATTTCGTCCGCATAACTTTATAAAATACTAGCTGACCCGGCAAATGTTGTTTGCGAAAAAATAAAAAATAAATTTTTGGGGTGGACCACCCTTAACATTTATGGGTTTTGAAAAATAGATGTTAGCCGATTCTCAGACCTACCCGTTAAGCAAAATTTCATCAAAATCGGTCCAGCCGTTTCGGAGGAGTTTGGCAACAAACACTGCGACACGAGAATTTTATTTATTAGAAGATGTATAGCCCTACTATGTTACTTAGTGATAATATAGATGTAACATATATGTAACATATATATGTAGCTTTTATATATGTAACATTGGCTTTATTTATAAAGTTATGCGGACGAAGTCGCGAGCAACAGCTAGTAGAATATAAAGAAAATATACCTACAGATACTATTTTACATGTGTAATATGAAATATATGTATAGAATAATCATACAACTATGATAACTGATATGAAGCCAAATGAAACTGACCTGGAATGCTGTTGGCAGATCTTCAATTGTCACCGGACCCTCTTTGTCAGCCATTTTTTATTTTTTGAATCACTTTTTATTAATTTATTTGTCAAATAATCCGCATTATAACGAGGACATCTGTGAACAAAAATATAATCAGAAGTTTTATTCAGTACCCCATAAAGGTGTGGTATGGCGGTAGTAATAGGATAGCCAGAACACAACATTAAGGGCCTCTTTCACCAACTGTCAAGTAGACTAAACCGTCATTTAAAGTCACCGGGAATAATTTGGTAGCTTATATACCTTAGTTTGTACGGTAAAAGTCCCAAACATTAAAAAAATAAAAAATAAAAAAAATAGCACTAAACCGAGTGCATAATTTAATAAAACATAAAATTATTTCTAAAAGAAACTAATCAACACTTTACTTGTAGTTGGTGAAATAGGCACTTTTTAAGTTACGAGTAAGTAGTTAATTTCTACAGATTTTTGATGATGATGATTTATCAATTATTATACACAAGTAAATGAATGTTGTATTTTTATTGAAGTTTGTATGTTTGTATGTAGTCTTTTTTTAGTTTTGCGCTTAGCAACACATTTAGCGATTTATATACACATATATAAATAGATAAATATTGAAAATTATACACAGTATTTAATTATACTTTAGTTCTATTCAACTTACATTGAAAAATGTAAGTATTAGTGATAAGAGCAAAACTTAGATAAGGAAAACGATATAGGTAAGCGGTCCTAAGAAATAGCAACATATGAATTAATTACATTACACTAGGTAACGAATAGTGCTATAATATTTTTTAATCTATATACTTATATACAAAATTCTCGTGTCACAGTTCGGAGGAGTTTGTACCAAACTCCTTTTCGGAGGAGTTTATACCAAACTCATTTTCGGAGTCTTTTTGTAACTAAACTCCGTTTTAGAGGAGTTTGTACCAAACTCCTCCGAAACGGCTAGACCGAAGTTTATAATTTTTTGATGCATTTTTTTCAGTAAATTATATACAAAAACCTTCCTCGTTTATTCCTCTTTCTATTAGTGAAAACCGTATCAAAATCCGATCGGTGATTTACAAGTAGTTAACGGAGAAACAGACAAACTTGGTTGCAAAATATTGTTCTTTTCTACTTACATAAAAGCATGCTAAGCTTTTATCTATACTTTTACTAATATTATAAAGAGGAAAGATTTGATTGATTGTTTGTTTGTTTGTTTGTTTGTTTGCATTGAACAGGCTCCGAAACTACTGGACCGATTTGAAAAATTCATTCACTGTTAGGAAGCCATATTTATTATCAGGGAGCAACCATAGGCTATATTTTATAAAGTTACGCGGATGAAGTCGCGTGCAACAGCTATATAGTTTTATATATGCATGGAGAGAGAATGTTTAAGAGAAAGAGAAATATCACAGAAAGAGCTTATATTATATTAAAAATAGCTCTTATTTTCATATTAAATAAATACCATCAGTTTTGGTACCCAATGAATATGTGGCGAATCTCAATGGACGCTCTTACCAAAACTCAGGTCTCTTTAGGACCTAAATTATTCTTCCAAAGCATACTATATAAGCACTAAGTAAATCAGTTAAGTATTGTTTTTTTTATGTAAATTATTACAATTTATTTAAACAAGTGTGTTCTTAATGACGCAGATGTCTGTGGTTTCGCTATATGGCTGGCTGGTTGTAAGTACTGGCAAAAATATATATATAAATGACATACCTACCTACTCTGTGAGAATCCTATGTAATGATTTGCGAATATTATATGTCACTAGCTGGTGCTCGCGATGAAGGTACCCTATGTCCTTTCTGGTGTCCCAGACAACGTGTATGCAAAATTTCATGGTGATCGGTTCAGTAGTTTTTGCGTGAAAGAGTTACAAACATCCATACATACATCCATACATCCAAACAAACTTTCGCATTTATAATATTAGTAGGATTATAATATTAGTAGGATTGCTTCACACAAAAAGTACTTAAAAGTTTTTGTTTATATTTATAGTTAAACTAGCTGGTGCCCGAGACTTCGTCCGCGTTGAAAAAGCAATATATCGCCTGACTTCGTTATTGCTATTATACTTAGCCAGGAGTTAGTTTCCTTAATTTTAGATAATCCCTCGGGAGCAGTACTTTTTTTCTGGATGAAAGGTCTATAACCCTATGTCCTTTTGGTGTCCCAGACAACGTGTATGCAAAATTTCATGGTGATCGGTTCAGTAGTTTTTGCGTGGAAAAGTTACAAACATCCATACATCCATACAAACTTTCGCATTTAAATAAGTACGGAATTAGTACGGACTAGTACGGATATAGTACGGACTAGTACGGATATAGTACGGACTAGTACTGATATAGTACGGACTAGTACGGATATAGTACGGACTAGTACTGATATAGTACGGACTAGTACGGATATAGTACGGATACAGTTAATATATCAGAAAAACACAGACTAAATATACTAATATTAAGCGCTGCTGGGCTGCTGGTTTGTGCCTTCAGGAACATGGTCTAACGTTATTCCATAACATGGTCTAACCTTAATCTAACATTATTCCATAACGTTCCCATTCTCAGAGACAGACCAACTTATCTGTTATATATCCATAAAAACCTTACGCAACATGGCATTTGCTATGTCTATTAAGAAAGCGGTGCACTTTGCCACCCTCTTAAAGGTCAATAGGGGTGTGAATCCATGTATAAAACACAACTTCCTTGCTTAGTGGTGAATCACTCAAATCATTTACTCTGTGGTCTTTGCCACAAAGCGTCCGCGAGACGATCAATTGCGAATAACATAGAATTAAATATGATTTCAAACGCAGACATGGCTTTTCTTGCAATTACTATTAGGAAAAAGAAGAAAAGAATAAAGGAGTGGTACAAATTGAGATAATTCAGATAATAAGTATATAGGTTTTACTCATGAACATTTAAACAAAAAAATGGACATTTGCCATCATTCGCTATCAATATACGGAGCGTCAATTGCTGTCATAATATTTTTTTTTTAATTTTTTTTTAAGATTTATATGTGCTTGTATCTCAATTTTATACGAACTCAGCGTTAATTAATATGGAAGGTCATATCGATTAATCGTGTCCACTAGATAACGATAAGCTTTCAGATAAGAGGATAACTGACACGACAATTGTGTGGCGAAAGTGAGTAAAAAAAGCAATAATTTAGATAATTATGCTAACTCAGGCATATTCAAAATGTATACCAGACTGTAAAGGTAGTAGTGGCAAGGCAAACTGCGTTTTGCAGTCATTTGTACAGTCAAATCTGACGGCAGTTGTAGTGTATGCATCTTGGATTTGTTCACTAGCAACATTACAAGCACAGTCTAAGACGTGACTGATGCCAGCGATCCACGTTGGATAAGTTAGTTGCGTGTCGTTTGTCTGTCCGGGAGTGATGCGTGAGCCTACGAATAAGTAATTTACAAGGAAAAGTAACTGCGCTCAAAAAATGACCAAACGAAAGTCGTGTACAAGCAGGCGGGGCGTAAAAATCGTGTACAGCGCGCCACTAGTCGGACATTTTGCTTGCAAATGAGCACACATCAAATCTTCGTGTACGTTTTCATTTTTATCGCTGTAAATTAGTTATAATCATCATGCCAGGATGTGTTGTGAGGTGGGGCAAGAGTAATATGAGATTTGACTGTTCAGGGATCACATTTCAATTGTAAGTAGTCGCTAAATTATAATTATAATAAAAAAATGTTCAAATACCCTACGGATGGGATCGGGATATTATAAAAGAAAGTCCTCCGCCGCGTCTGTGTGTCTGTCTGTTTGTCTGTCTGTCCCTATGTATGCCTAAGCATACATAAAACTACGCAATGCGGTTTTCACTAAAGGATAGAGTGGTTCTCGAGGAAGGTTTTAGTATTTTTAATTTACAAAGTTACGCGGGCGAAGTTGTAAGTAAACAACCTTGTGCAGGCACACACAGCTAAGTGGATCGTCAGCCTGTCTGAGGACATATTCATGAAAAAAATTAGTAATAATAAGTACCTACGTGCCTAATCTACCACATAGAAGAGGGGTTATATATTTTTTATGCGTAAACACCTGTTTCCAATTTTGTAACGGCCCACACAAATGGTGTTGTTGGTCACCCCAAAACGCATTGAAATGCACGTGCCTCGACAGGTATATATGATATATTTTACGCACGATTTTCTTTTTTTTTTTACACACAATAAATATATAATTAGAAAAATATAATTATAACAGTTTAGGTGTAATATAAACTTATTTTAAGTTATACTCGTACTTAAAACAGTTAGGGCCTCTTTCACCGTCTCTAAGTTAAGTGTCAAGTAGGCTAACCACCATTTGAAATCACCGGTAAGAAAGCGTACGAGTCTCACAATCTTCGAGATTGAGTAATTCAATTACTTTTTAAATTACTTACTTATATTATAATTAAGGTCCTCTAGTCCTTATAGTGTCACATGTTTGTCGCCTAGGAACTCCTAAACTACTGTACTGATTTTGTTAACACGTTACTTGCCACATAACGCGACTTCGCGTGAAGCGGCCTACTATAATGTACAAACCATAAAATTGCAACTGCAGCATAGGCTCGGCAATCAACGTGTTAAAACTTCGTAACTATGTGTAATTTGGTATAACTTAAAAGTTAGGACAGTTTTTATTTTGAAACCGGGCGAAGCCGGGAGCGAGTAGCTAGTATTATTATATTTTTAGATAAAATATCAGATTACCAAATGTTATCATTGTAATAAAGCGTTAAAAAAACAACACTCGTCTGATCACAATTTATCATAAATCATGATAGCGTTATCTTTGTTTAAAGATATCTTTTATCAACATTTTGATAAGGTGTTTTGTCTTTCGGTATCTTTTTGCGATCTCTCCAAGTCAGAAATGGAAATGTTGTAATGTTTTTTTTAAATAAGTTACATAAGTACTTAAATTTATTTAAGTATTTAAAATATTCAATAGATTTATTAATAGGCACCGATTTGTAACCTAATCCATGAATTAGTAACCTAATCTAAAAAAGTAAAAATATATAATAAAGTAACTCTGTCTGTCTGTCTGTTTGTCTGCTACTTTTTCACGCCTTAACTACACACATACAACAATTTTTCAAATTTAAGATGGCCCTACTCATAAAGTCAAAGACGAAAAACAATGTTTGTGGCGGGCACTGTCAGTGAAGATTTTATTGAATAATACACAAATAATTATTTTATTAGTCCTAAAATAAGCACTAGTGCTACTAGGTGCTGCTAGGTTTTCCTTATAAAACCACATAATGTACTGATAGAAAGTTAGTAGGGCAAATTTTAAAAGATTTTTTTATGGCTGACCTTGACAAGAATTAAGACTACTATTTATACTTAGTAAAATTCGTAGTAATATAGTAAAATTTTCCATAAATTCTAACACTAAAATAACAATTTACAAAAAACTTACAGATTAATAGATCCAAAGATATAAATTGATGAATGCACAAATAGCAACAATTATTATTATTAAAACCAGTGTGAAATTATCTCACTTCCAAAAACGCGCGTAAATTCAAAAAAGGAACAAAAAAACAAGATGGCCTCCGCAGCCCGCGCGACCGACCGATTCCGACGCACAAATACTAATACGAAATTGGAATACAAAATTTCAAAATCGTAACATGCGCGTATATTACCAATTTAAAAAGAGCCGCGTCCTATAAAACGTGGTCTCCTATTTTTACATAGCTGCATAACTTAGCGGGAGGCGAGGTAGACCAATCGACACTGTTTTGATGCAGTTTCAAACCAACTATACGATGTAGTTGCTACATTATAAACTCTACCTTAAAGCTTGGCAACAAGGTTGAAATTTAGTTAAATAAAGTGCAGTCTGTAAAGTTGCCATTACTCATACGTAGACATACAGTAGTGATAAGAGATACAGTAAGATGTATTTTTTTAATTTATTGATATTTAAATATTTTTAATGTATTCATATTCATTCATAATACATATTATTTTAAAGTAACAAAGTGTATTCTAGATGTTAACTAAGATAATTCTTATCTGTTTTTTTTTTGTCATCACAATTTAAACGGCATTTTTCGATACTCAAAAAATGTATTCAATTTATCACAAGAATTTATTAATTACATATTAAGAACCATTAACTTTACTTAAAAAAATTGATTTGCTCCTAATCCCTTATCCTTAATCTTACTATCGGCTTCAGTCTACCATCAAGTGAACGTGAGCCTGTCTGACTACCTTTACACAAAAAAATGGCAATTAATAACGTACTCTGCCTATTCTGCCCTATTCTCTATTAGTCCAATGTCAACATTAAATTGGAAATAATACTTTGTTAAAAGTAAAAACCACACAATAACGCGTCAATAACTTTACGGACATGTATAACCACGGTAAAAACGTCATAGACATTTTGACAGCTGCTTAGTGAATACCAAAGTAGATAGTTGTCGAGTCTATAACCGCATCGAGTCGATAACCACAGCAAAACCACAGATAGAGAATAGGCCCGCAGGTTTTAAATCTAAACTTTCATCTATACTAATATTATAATACTAATATTATAAAGCTGAAGAGTTTGTTTGTTTGTTTGTTTGTTTGAACGCGCTAATCTCAGGAACTACTAGTTCGAATTGAAAAATTCTTTTTATGTTGGATAGATTTATCGAGAAAGGCTTTAGGCTATATAACATCACGTTGCGACTAATAGGAGCGAAGAAACAGTCGAAAATGTGGAAAAAACGGGGTAAATTATTCATCTTTGAGGGCTTCCGTTGCGTGTGCTGCGAAAACCGTTCGAGATACCCAAATGATTCCAAAAATAACTATTCCACGCGGACGAAGTCGCGAGCACCAGCTAGTAAAAAATAATCAGACTGTATATGAGCACACCTGTTGTTAAGTTGTACGTGTGTGTGTGCTCGTATAGCACGTACTGTAGATATTGTGTGACGGTAGTTGACGCGTGACGAAATGGGCAGAAAAGATGCTCTGGCTTCTGACTCATTCATTGATATAATTAACCTTTTGACATTTTTATTAATATTGCTCTTCCAACAATACTTATTGTTAACATACATAATTATAGTAGATTCATGGTCTTTTTTTTATTAGAAAATTAAAACTATTTTGATTTTCCTGGTTAGGGTGCTTCCTTAATGCGCTGCCTCAGGGGTCACGGGTTCGACTTTTAGCTGGATCAACTTAAAAGTTGGCTCTAGTATGAATCTGAAAAATAGTGGCAGGGCAACTGCGTTTTAATTTTAAGTTAGTAAGATTGTTTAATTGTAATGTCTTTTGTCTGCCTGTTTAATGTTTCGTTTCTTAATTAAGTCTTTTGTTACATTTCTCATGTAAGTAGCTTTAAGCTTTAATGAGAATAAATAAAATAAAAAAAGTATTCGCAGTTTCCTAAGAGTTTTCTAAGAAAACCTTGAGATGAAATATCGAAGTAGAGCATCCATGCCACGCGATGCAACCACACCGGTAGAGTTTCCACGCATGGTAGAATCGCAACACATTACCTCTTTTAAACCGACTTTACACTTGTATATACGGTTCATGTAACACAGTATGGTTCAGTGATTAGAAACGTTCATCGCCGCTCACGGGTTCGATGTCCGATTTAAAACGCTTCAGATAATAATTACTGTCCAAGGAACGCCCTAGGGATTTTTTTAGATAAGAATAAATACTAACTAGACAGCTAGCTAAAGACTCTAGACTAAGCTAGAGACAAGCGGTTCGAATCCCGCTAAAGGAGCAAATGTTTGTGTTAACATGTACTAGCTGGTGCCCGCGACTTCGTCCGTGTTCAGGGTGAAAGGTACCCTATGTCCTTTCTGGTGTCCCAGACAAAGTGTATACAAAATTTCATGGTGATCGGTTCAGTAGTTTTTGCGTGAAAGAGTTACAAACATCTATACACCCATCCATCCATACATCCATACAAACTTTCGCATTTATAATATTAGTACGGAAGTAAGTAAGGGTGTATTTACAAAAAAAAAAAACTACTCTATGTAGTATATCAACTGTCTGGTATCTATAATACAAGCATTAATTGTGTGGCACTAGATGGTGCTGTGTGAAATGTGTGAAGATATAAAAAAATGGGCCTCCACACCTCTCATCGAGTCCCGGAACTCCCGGACGCCAGATGCGAACCTGCAACTTCTGGGTCATAGTGTTTTTCGTCGTCTAATTTGTCTTCTTATGTCTTAGAGTAACATTAAAACAGATAAAAATACAGTGCATTATAGACTATATTTAAAAAAAGGTGGGTCAGTCGGGCACTTAAAATTGGGTCAAAAGACCACTTTTATCAAGCGGGTGAAAACTAGTGGGTCAAAACTGACACCTAATTGGGCAGATTTATATATTACAAAAAATTATATTTTTTAGAAAAAAAAAATTAGTAAATTACTGCACAAAAAACCTCTTTCTTAATAAAAATTTTCAGCGACAACTACATTTTTTAAGTTCTTATTAATAAACACAATTTTTTAGTATTTCTCACAATGTTTAAGAAAAACCTTCCAGTTTTAGAAATTTGTTCGGTTATATCCAAGAAGCTCAAAAAAATTATCATACTATGTTATCAATTTTTATCACCATGAACAACATATGCAACTTACATATTATTTAACTCTATAATAAAATCTAAAAATAAGCTTATTTACAATAAAATCTAATTCTAAATTATGTATATATATTTACACATTATATATTATAAAGCATCGGTCCCTTTGGCAGGGTCCCAAGCATGCTGGCTGCATTACCTCGTTGTATAGCAATACTTATCTGTTGACCGAGGTAATAGCCAGATTTAGAATCGCCGGTTATGTCGACCAAACGTTTCGATAAGGTGTTAAAAAATTTAAGCGCGTTGGGACCCCACGGACCCAGAGATTCGACACCGAAGGGAATGAATATGTAGCCGGTGCCGATATCTCTGTATTTGTTAATTTTCCGATTTTCGGCCGTCTCCGCAGCAGCACCAGCTGTGGCCAGAGTTCCATGAAGGTGGGACGGTGCCAAAGTGTCGAATTATTATTAATAATAAAAAAAATTATTAGTTTTTCGGCCTGAGGTTGGTCCTTGTAGTGCTATTTAGCGACTGCGGAATACAGTGTACCTAGACTTTTTCCTAGACTCCTAGAAAGACTAGGGTTGAGGCGACATTAGATAGTACTTTTTCTTTGAAAAGATACTCATCTTTTCAAGGTTCGAGTGAATAGGCATCTTCTGAGTGAGCTCGCTCCATCTTAGGCCTTGCCAAATGGCTGGTTGTTGGCCAAGAGCTAACCGATCTAATAAAAAAAAATACCTACTTTCTCCTATACTTCTAGAAAGGTTAGAGTTAAGCCTCAAGTCACAAGTCCTCGAGCAAAAAACCAATGGACTAAGGGTGACATATTAATTATTATCTTTTAACTAAAGATAAGAACGAAACAATTTAAGTTCATATGAAGCATGTCACGGTCAGAGCAAATCGGTTCAAAAGCAACTTTTACCTTTAAATTCCCACAACAATTTGATACAGGCGATGAGTATTATACTGCGTCTAAACCTATTTGATACTTGAAATTTAAAATAATATTTTATTAAAAAAATTACCAGGGGATATACTGTATAGGTTTTCTGCAGATCATGCAAATCCCGTATTGTAGCGGAAACACTTTAAAAGTTTGAAGTCTGTGGGATAAAGCTTCTACACATCTGGACAGTCACAATCATTATCATCATTTCAGCCTAAGCCCCCTCTAATCTGGACAGGGCACAGCGGAATAAAAAGAGGAGTGTCCAGAATTTGGTGTTGCTGCAAAGGGAATCTTTTTCTCAGTGAAAGCAGGCGTTGACTTGTATAAGATTAAGCAAGTAATACTAGCTGGCGCCCGCGACTTCGACCGCGTGAAAAAAGTAGCCTATCTTGTGTTCCGTACGTCTAGAGTTGTGGAGGAACATACATACATACAATACCTACACTTACAGATTTATTATTAGTAAGTATTGATATAAGATGTCATTGAATTTGTTTGTTTGTTACGCACTCACGCCTTAACTACTCAATCGATCATCATGTAATTTTGCTTACACGTTGTCAAAAATAGAAAACCTGTCATACAAAAAAAGTATAGTTTCCTAAGGATCACTTAAAAATAAAATTAAAAATTCAACCCCTGACAAAAACAAAAAAAAAAATATGGTTCGTAAACAAATCGTGGACAAAAGTTAGTTTACAATATATTATGTCAAAAAATTTACAACCCATGAAGTACTAACCATTTTAATAAACAAATGTTTTACAATTGATTTTTTTACTAATTTCATATTCAAGTATCAACACTGTTAAATCCGTTAAGTCCCCGAGGAGGACACAAGATGCGTTACATCACAGTAATAACAGTAATGCGATCACATTTCGTAATGGCCGACCAACATTGTTTATATTTGTAAACATAATTATAGTTTTTATTAACTTTAACAATAAGGCATATTTTTATAACTATCTAGATTTATATTTTTCAGATACCTATCAAAGACAAGTTTCTTGTAAAACGTTACGATGCTTTAAAGGGGCGGGAGGGAAATCCCTCGAGTGTATTGTAAGTAAAGCAGACAAGAAAAGTGCTTTATCAGTTTCGATTACAAATTCCATTCATTTCAAAATTCGCTAAGGCTTACATTTGAAATAGGTATTGATTACTGATTGACGTAATTCGTCATCGCTAATAAAGATAGCAATAGAAATTGTCACTTTGAATTTTCAAAGGAGAACAGACCTTATCTTTCTACAACATACAAAGAATGTTCAATCTTAGGGTGATGGTGATAAAGCACTTTATTTGTCGAGTTTACATCATTTCTATTTTGATCTTCCAAGTTGGCAACCCTTTTCGTTTGTAAAAATGGTCACTTGGTAAACTTGGTCCTATGGGGTAATGTATAGGGAAGGTACATGGGGGGGAGGGGGGGGGGGGGGTGAGGGGGTCAAAAATCTTCAAAAATTGCGTGTCCTTCCTTCCTTATCCTTTATCCTTAATATTTTTTTTCACACATTCCACACAACACCATCTAGTTCCACACTAAGCAACTCATGCTTGTATTATGGATACCAGACAGTTGATATACTACATAGTACAGTCGTTTATATGTACACTATTGCGTTGGCTTTCTATTAATAAAATAAAAAATAAAATAAAAATTACTTTTTTTTGTAATTACACGTTATAAATACAAACATCCATGACTTAGGGACAAAGGGAAATGTTAACACATAAACATTTGCCCCTAGCGGGATTCGAACCCGCGACCGTTTGGTTAACACGTGTCATCAAACCTTATTTTACTTTCAGCAAATATTGCGTTGCCATCTACCATCAAGTGGACCGTCAACCTGTCTGTCGATCTTACCATAAAAAACAAATGAAATCATTAAGAATCCGCAACGGGCGGGTCCCTTGAGACCTGATATGTCAAAACAATAAAGTTACACTCGTGATTTCCCGCGGACAACATCTTGTCTGTCGACATTTTTCTTCTGCAATAGGTCCGCGTCGTATCTTGATATATTTCGTTTATTCTCACACACAAAAAATTATAATTTTACAATTAACGCAACCAGTTAGGAATTTAAACACATGACATTGTTCTAAAATCAACAAGTTAATTTTTTTGGTTTTAACTAATAATGTAACAATAATATAAAGCCGAAATACCGCTGACTCACTAATTTTTCTCCCAAAAGGAGCGGTAGGGGGTCTCCCGTTTGTGGCCGGTCGTATAGGGAATTCCCCGGTGGACCCCCAGAAAAGTCCGATATCCTCGGTACACCGTCTTGGTAAAAAGTCGGCGAGGGGTCCTCGGAAACTATGAGGGATAGAAAATTTAATTTTTAAATTTTCCAATATTTGTTTTAAAATTTCATTTTAAAGTATGAAAATATCTGACATCTTTATCGCTGTGATGGCGGTGGCGCCCAATTTTTCATATTTCTAGACCGATAGGACCGGTCAGAAGCAGCCGGGATCCATTGTTGACCCGCAATCCTTATCAGGTCAATCCACCTTGTTGTTGGACGTACTACGATGCGCTTGCCGGTCTGGGGCTTCCACTCGAGAACCTTCCGGCCCCAGCGGCCATCGGCTCTCGTGTCCTGCCCACTGCCATTTCAACTTTCCGCCGGCTTATATCGGTAAGCTTCGTAACTCCGAGCATAGATATAAGACATCTCCAAAGCTGGTTGAGTGACGTTGAGCTTTTGAAGATGTATCAGAGCTTTTGAGGTCTCGTAAGATGTCATCAGTTTCTTCAGATTTTCCGATTTCTTGCGAGCTAAGAAGGGCTAAGAACGGCTAAGAAGTAGAAGAATCTTCTGGCACAAATGGTTTACATCTAATATTACATATTGTACTGAAGAATACGTCTTAATTAATAATTATTTATGAGAAACTCTTTTTTTTAATTCAGAAAAAATTGTCACAAACTTTTTAAGAATCGTGTTGGACGAAATTTGTTTTAATATTTGCAATAATATGTAATAATATGTTACCTTTCATTGTGTAGACAGATAAAACGCGGTAATACACTGTGCGTCGGTAACCACTGGCGTGGGAGACACGTTAGGCTATTATGGATAAGCCTTGCTACAAAGATTAACTAGTGCACTAGTCGCGTAGCTTCCGCTATCAAGGGGAAGCACCTACTATTTTGTCGAAGGGCCCTTCTACTTGATTGTGGCTAAGCAAAAAGCATTTTTACAAAACAATGCTACTTAACATTTGTAGCTTCTTATTTTTAACATTTAAGTAGGCCATTAACTGTGTTTTAAAAGTTAATAGTCTAAATGTTAAATCGTAGTAGAGGCAGGAGGAAGATATCTTGGTTGAAGAATTTAAGAGAATTGTTTGGTTTAAACACTCTCTCCCACTTTCGCACACCAGCTTCCAAGTTTAAGATAGCCACGATGGTCGCGAACCTTCGTAGAGAAGCGCCACGTTAAGAAATCTTTTTAAATTATATCATGGTGTGCATTGCGTCAGTTTTGAATATAACACATTTTCTTTCAAATGTAATAACATTATATTCCCTATATTCCCTTTTAAACCATAAACCATTTATAGAAAGAATGAAAGAAAGAAAGAAAGAAAGAAAGAAAAGAATTTTTATTGAGTCAATACAAATAGCACATGCAATACAAGAACCAGAACAAGAGCAATCAGAACAATCTTAATCGTATTGGCAATACTTGCAATACTTGCCATACTGCCATTAGTCATGTGCATTGATGACCATTAGTCACTGGCTAAGATAGTACGCTTTTAAAAACTAAGATGCAGAACCTGGAACATAGACGCAAAAATGCCAGTCTATGTGTCTTTTATAAGATGTACTTTAGAGAGTGTGCTCAGGAGCTGCATGAGCTCATACCACCTTCCTTTTCTTCCATCGGACATTCAAACATACGGCCGGTTACTATCCTCATTTTGTTGAGATCCCTCAATTTTGGACCAAGCGCTTTAAAACTTACTTTCCAAGGTTTGGAACTCTCTGCCGGCGTCTGTATTTCCGAGCTCATATAACCCAAATTTTTCAAAGTTCGAGTGAATAGGCATCTTCTGAGTGAACTCGCTTCATCATAGGCCTCGTCTTGGCTACACAGCTGGATATAGGCCAAGAGCAAATCCAGCTCTAATAAAAAAGCTATTATTGGAGGTCTATAAGATAGGCATGTCCACACTATTCCACAGTCCCATATAAAACAGAGCTAACATCGTCAACTAACTTTAGTTGCATTCGAACGCGAACGAGACATAGTTTCAAGTGTTTTAAACGCATTTTGTGTATTTCGGTATGCGATTTTTTTCTTATTATTCGTGACCTAGATTACTTAAGGTGGTGGGACTAATTTGTAAAACAAATAATGAATTAAATTATCATTTTTAATTTATAAAAGGTAAGTTTTCCAATTAAGTATATTTCAATTTGAAATATGAAATTATTTTTGTAATTTATTAAGTATATTTTTACACTCGTAATTTAAATGAAGTTAAAAAAGAAAATACGAGTATTATATGACTTAGTTTAAATTAAAAAGTGAAAATTAACACTTTTCATGTTATAAATATTTTAATTAAAATTAAATATGTCAATAAATAGTTTCTAAGAAATACCTATAACATTTTTTGTAGTTAAACCGATAATTATTAATTATTTATAACAAAAGATTTTTTTGGAGTTTATTTTTTTTAAAATTTTTTTAAGACTCCTTAAGAATTTACTCCTTAAGAATCCCTAGATTACCCCCTAGATAAGAAATAGTAAATGGGGAATTGAGGTATTAGATTCTTTTTTATTTTATTTTTAATATTTTTGAGCAGATGTAAGTTATGTAGTACATTTTGTCTATCTTTCTCTCGTATATATTTAATTAACTATACTTAGTCTCTGTGCTAATCCGATTTGTAAACTATATTACTGTAAAGTTTCATCAAAATTTGTACACTTTTACGGAGTCCATTATACTACTAAGGGCCGTTATTTCAGTCTTTACTTAATTCTTACACTTAACTAAGCTTCATTTTACCATAAAGCTAAGCTTACTCAGCAACGAATTTGTGTTGAGTGAAAGTTGAAATACGCTATAGTAAAGTTAAGCCTCACTTAAATTTTATTCCTCAGAATAGTAGCAGTTGAAATACCGGCCCTAAGATTAGTAGCGCACTTGCAGCATTTAAGGCGTTGCTTATGTCAACAGGCAACCTACCATCATGACGGTCCACGTCAGCCTACTTGTCATCTATATTATTTAAAAATGACATAAGACAAATCTTCTTCTTCTTCTCTAAGTCCCTTATTAGGTTTCCCCGACGTTGGCGATCACCCTCGAAAAGGCCTCTCTATCACGCGCCATTCGGAACAATTCTCCCAACCCAAGTAATTTCGATCCATTGGCGGATGTTCCTTAACCAAGACATCTGTCTTCTGCCGACTCCTCTTCGCCCCTCAATCTTGCCACTCGAACGATAAGATGGGGCATATGGTACTTTTCACCCCTCAGGATATGGCTCAGATATGCAAATTTACGAACCCTAATATTCTTTCATAAGATGTACCTACTTCGGAGAGTGTGCACAGGAGTTGCATGAGCTCATACCGCCTTCCCCTTCCTTCCATTGGACATTCAGACGTACAAATGATTACCATCCTCATTATCTTGTGGAAATCCCTATTTTTCGGACCAAACGCTTTAAAACATCCTGTATAATGCGCACTGCCAAGGTTTGGAACTCCTGAGTTCATATAACCCAAATCTTTTAAAAGTTGGAGTGAATAGGCATCTTCTGTGTGAGCTCGCTCCATCATCTTCGCTACACAACTGGATGTTGGCCAAGAGCAAACTCATCTCTAATAAAAAAAATTCGCAAGTAGCCCATGGGCCCTAGCCAAGAGCAAACGCACAATCATAACCCGCTCAGGGCCACGCTACGCTTGGGAGAAAGCTTTGTGATTGGTCAAATTTTTATGTGGGCGTTACAACAACCAATCACCGGGCTTTATTTTTAACGTGTCGTAAGTACCCAAAGAGAGCGTTAGCATTGGTATGCTCTTGGCTGGAGCCCCTGAGCTCTTCGAAGAATTTCCATAAATAAAATTTTACTAATAACATAATTAATGAGACAATTTTTTTTTTTTTTTTACATTTACATAAGTACCAGCTAAATCACAACTCAATACATTATCCAAAGACATAACGATTGTTAATATTCTCATTATGTCATTAATTGCATCGATCGTCTGCCATTGCATGCGAAATGTAGGAATTATTAAAATGAAAGTAAAATATAAAAAATAAACATTCAACCCATTCCTATTTTAAAACTAGGTGCGCTCGCGACTTCGTACGCGTTTGTAGTTCGTTTATTGAACGTCACATTTTTCTAGAATAAAAAGTGTAATCTGAATACATATATAAAAGGCTATGTGTGTATGTCTCCGTATGTCTCTTATAGACTCCAAAATAGCTAAACCGATTTTGATGAAACTTTCAGACAATTTTCAGATTAGTGTAGCGGGTGTTCCTGTGATGTTTGGTAGCGATCGGACGCGGACGAAGTCGCGGGCAAAAACACTAGTACTTATTATATAAAAATTTGAAACACGGACATATCTAAGTAAGATGTATCTATCTTATGTTTGTATTTTATCTGAGTAGATAATAATAACATTTTTTTTATTTTTAAATTTTTTAATCTAAGTAAATATATAAGTAAGATATCTGTGTGCCGAATTAAGGATTTTATTCTGCAAATTACATAATATATATATACTAGCTGTTGCACGCGACTTCATCTGCTTAAATATAGGCTATGTTGCTCGTTGATAATATAGCTGCCCAACAGTGAAAGAATTTTTCAAATCGGTCCAGTAGGTTTTTTTTTTATAAGAGATGAGTTAGCTCTTGGCCAACAACTGAAACCTTCCTTGAAAAACTCAGTACGTGATTAAAAAAATAGTTACATACAGAGAGACAGACTGGACAATGCTTTTTTTTCTTTTTCTTTTAATTTTTTTTTCTTAAATAAAAGTACTAGGCCAGAAAATTAAATAAATAAAATTATAAATAAAGTAGAAGTAACTTTAGAGTTACTTCTTATAACATCAACTATTTTCCAGTGAAAATCCCGTCAAAATCGGTCCAGCCGTTACAAGATAGACAATTTTTTTTATCAAACCTTATGTTTAATAATTAATTAAATGTATATCAAATGTACTTTATATATATTTAGTGAAAATACAGTTATTTTGACATTACAGACAGACAGACAGACAGACATTTGAATTTTATTTATTAGTACCTGTAGATAGCGTGACCGTTGAGTTTTTCCTCGTAGCGGAGTGATCGCTTCCCGTTTCAATAAATGCTATATTTGTTGTTTGCCATTTTTCGTTTGGTCCATTGCGCGCGCGCAAGTTTAATTAGACAACGCAAACGCGAGTTATTCCAGTGGGATTGGGCGAGACCAAGACTATGGACGCAGGTTCAAATCCTGGTAGGGTAAAATTTCCAGTTTTACAATTTTTCTTAATAACTCTTTTTTTTTCTAGCACTTTAAGTATTTTATTTTATTTTTAAGTAATCTTGAAAATACAACTATTTTGATTTTTTTTCAAGCCTTGCTCGGGATTTAGAAAAAAAAAATGTTAAAAAAAAATGTTACTTCAAAGAAGAACTACCTCGAGGAATTCTTGTATGTCACGAGGATCTCGCAAATGGCTCTAAAGATTTTGACGAAAATCTAGGGTTAGGGGTTTTTTAGGTCTAGAAATCGATCTGTCAGGGTCTTATCTTCGAGAAAATTCGTTTTAGGTAGTTTTTTTAATGCAACGGTTACAAAAGTAACACTGCTTGCTCGTTTTATAATATTATGAATTATGAATGGGTTAGTAAGTATCATCTCGTCTAAAAAAGCAGCTGGTCTAAGTAGCAACTGGTCTAAAAAGCAGCTGGTCTAATTTCAATTATTAATTCAAATATTCTTTATTTTTTTTCTATAATGTTTCTTAGACTTTCTTACATGTACCTTAAGCGCTAGTACAGACACGGCGGGAACCGCGCGATTTCCGCGCGTAAACCGCGCGGTTATGTGTGATGAACGATTACAAAACAACTCAAATCGCGCGGTTCCCGCCGTGTCTGAACTAGCGCTAAAACCTTTCATTGGCCCGAGAGAAGCTCAGTCACCCAGTCTAGTGTTATTAAATGCGTGTATATGTGTGTCCATAGTTGCAATTTGTTTAAACAAATTGACAATTTATTTAATAGGTTTCCGCTGCTAAAGGTCAGCAGTCGGCGTGATGAAATCAGTACTGTAATTGTGCCATTTTTTGTTTCGACATTTCGACCTTAATTATGGGTCAAACTCACACATTCTCAGCTAAGCTGAAAACATAGAAAACGTTGTTTGACAACTGTGTTTTCATTAATTGATTATTATTTTTAAATTCATTTTTTATTAATTCAATAATTCATTTTTATTAATTCATTTTTCATTAATTCATTTTTTATTAATTCATTTTTTATCAATTCATTAATTCATTTTTTATTAATTCATTAATTAATGAATAATTAATTGATCTATTCAATTGCACACTGAGATAGGTTTAGAAGAAATTTATTCTCACTAAGAAATCACAAAATTCACACTCTCACAAAATTCACTTACGTGAGAAACTTAAAACTAATACATATAAAACAAATTAATTCACGTTGCAAGCATACCTACTTAAAAAAATATATATAATAGCAAACACATACAAATTACCAATATCAACAACAATATATATATAAAAAAAACACGTAACACCTTCAACCTACTAAAAATACACATTTTAAAGTTCAATAACGTTGAATTAACTCAGTGATTAAATTCAACCTTATTCAATTAAAACGGGAGACGTCCGCCCGTCGTAAGGTCCGCGAGATAGCCGGCGTACCTCCACTTACGGGTACGCCGAGGTTTTGACTCCTCCCGCGCTAGATAGCCGTGGCGGGGCACCGAAGTCGTGTCATACATATTATGACGTCCCCGCGACCCCGCCCATCAACGGCCGCGCTAGAAAGTCATTGGGTTGTAGCCGGTACGAATCCGGCGTAACCCTGCAGTGTATTATTATTATTATTATCTGCTAGTGGCTATTCCTGTCTTCTAGAGTACCAGTATCACTTCGTCCATTGCTGAAATATTGTGATCGCTACGTAAACTAAAGCTCTTTAGCAATACCTACCACGTCAAGACTGTGTACCCTACAGTTTTAGATTTCAGATGCTATCCAAGAGGATTTCCCAACGTAAAAAAAGGGTGGCACTGTTTGGCGATGGCCTATAGTCTGTAATTTTGTTTTATTATTGTTGTTCTTGTAATTTCTTGTGCATGTAATTAGATAAAATATTCTAGGTAATTAGCAGAGGAATCCGCAAGTAAAAGCCAGTCTTAACATATTATAAAACAAAGTCCCACGCCGCGTCTGTCTGTCTGTCTGTTAGTATGTATGACCGCGATAAACTCAAAAACTACCAGTTATCATACCAATTAAAAGAGCGTCAAACGAGGAAGGTTTTCTATAGGTACTAATATTATAAAGAGAAAAAAATTGTATTTGTATTTATATTTATGGATTTTTGTTTGTAATGAATAAACTCAAAAACGATTGGATCGATTTTAAAAATTCTATCACCCATAGAAAGCTACGTTATCAGCGAGTAATATACTCGTATTTTATATATTTCACTGAGTAAGTAGAGGTGTTGCGTAATATGACAATAGGACATCGATATGACACAGTAAACAATTACAAATACAATACTAAACATATTGTATTCGCGGTTTCGGCGTTTCCTTATTTTGTGCAAAAGGAAATTTAATATTTTCGTATGTGAGTGTATTAGAGAAATGCGTTTTGTACACGCAACGCGTCCAACCAACTCGTAATATGGGTTAAACCACAAAGAATCTGATTTATTATGCACTATAGGTGTTGCACGCCACTTCGCCCGCGTAACTAGGTATATAAAATATATTCGCTGATAACGTAGCTTTCCACTCCTATGGAGCGCTTTCCAAAGCTCTAAAAGTATACTGGACCGATTTTAAAAATTCAAAATAAAATTTAAAAAAAGGAATCAAAATAGATCCATCACTACACACACACACACACACACACACACACACACGTCAAATTATAACACCCCATTTTTACGTCGGGCACTAAAATATTTCACAAAACAAATATAAGTACCTAGTCTTAATCGGTGCAATTATTTTAATATAACATTAAGTATATTGACACAATTAAACTTATCAACTTGTGACCCCACGCAATACAAGTTATATTAAAGTAATTTGAGCTTTTTAAAAGCTAATGACCCTCCGCGCAACAAACGTAATTTCTTTTGCAACAACAACAAAATGGCGGACAATTAACTTTTACAACAGTCTGTGAGAGTATTATTGCGAAAGGTCACTCGCATTTTACGAATCGTCTCCACAAAATGTTTAAATTTCGAAAGCAATTTGTTACTAAAATGTCTGCATTCAAATTATACAATGGCTAAATGTCGCTTTCCTTGTAATAAAACCTAATCAAGTTTTTATGTAAATAGAAAATAAACACAATATTTTGCAAACAATTCGCATATGTATCAATTTTTTTTATTTTAATGAGTTTGCTTTTCACTAACAACCAACAAGGATGACAAACCCACCGAAAACAACATTGTTCTTTTTTTTTTTTAAATATTGTGTAGATGGCGCAATATCTCAGATATTTTAAAACATTCAAAAAAATAGAACGTAACTATAACGCATAACATAACGCATTAGTGTGACAATTCTGATTTTACTCCCATAAACCTTCATACCACGCGCTTATAATATGCAGGAGTAGGTAAACTCCAAAAAGATTTGACCGTGCGTGATAGTCAGTCAGGACAAATGATTTTTTTTAAATTTTATTTCAGACATTTTAAGCCAATAATTAAAGACACAAAAACAACAAAAAACTAACAACAATCATCAACTCATAGTAGTAGAAATGATAAAAATTACACGCTAAGAACGTTCTTTAAAAAAGGCCTATCTGCAAGTGGCAAGTGTATGCAATAAGAAGTTTATTGATTATGGAAGTGGCAACAAAAAAGTATCTTATGTGATAGTTATAGTCATTTGTCTTCTACAATATCCGTGAGAAGTACGGACAGCAAATTAAGAGGGCATTTATTTATTCCAATTTTTTTTGTATTAATAAAATTTAAATTCAAATACAAATTCATTTATTTTCAGGTAACTAGACATATATTTTACATATTTATACATAGTTATTACAGTACTAAGATATAATACAAAATAAAAGAAAATAAATAATAATAATAAGTAAATGGCTAAAAAACTAACACCAACATGTCTATTACTACAATGTCAGATATATAAACAATCTAGCCTATTAGCAATCATTGCAATAACTTTGTTAGAGCTGCCCCGCATCCGTCTAATAAGTGACGCAGATTTTTTAATCAGTGCTCATCATTGCGAACATGCCTGAAGCACTACAGAAGCTAATAAAGCCTCAATCATCATAATATTAGGTATCTACTTATACTAATATTATGAAGAGAGAAGATTTGTATTTTTGTATGTTTATGTAATGAATAAACATAAAAACTTCTGACCCGTTTTTGAAATTTTTTTCACCTGTAGAAAGCTACATTATCAGGGAGTAACATAGGCTTTATTTTATAAAATTACGCGGACGAAGTCGTGTGCAACAGCTAATAATGAATAAACTCAAAAACAACTGGACCGATTTTGAAAATTCTTTCACCTGTAGAAAGCTACATTATCAGCGAGTAACATAGAGTATATTTTATAAAGTTACGCGGGCCAAGTAGCGTGCAACAACTAGTATTGAATAAATATTTTGGACCCCTTAATAAAAAAAGCCCAGAAGAAGTCGCGCACAAAAGTTATTATTTTCTATAAACTAGCTAATTCTTTCTACAATTTGTCATGATTGGAAATAACTTTTAAATATTTATATATTTTAGTTAAGTATTATATTATTATTATTATTATTTTTAAGGTTTTTAGTTTAACGTAGGTTATAAATTATAAATTTGTATATATAATTAATTAATTGTCAACTATATTAAATAATTTTACTTTTAAATATTGTATAGTGTTTTTAAGTTTTTTTTTTGTTGTAAAAAAAACATAAATTAAATGAGGCCCTATAAAAGATAGTGATAGCCGATTATGACAAACCGGGTCAGTATGACCATGGCCATTTTTGATGCTATCCGTCCATTTCACACGTTCTTGCTAACCGTACCTATTGTTCTGAGCACTTACAATAAGTTCACTACTAATTTAGTATTGCGTTATTGTTTGCTAACTTTATTTAACTTAATTATAGAAAAATATAACTTTGTCATGCTTAATTACAAGTACTCGTGGAGATTATCTTATTGGAACATAACCTTAGGCTAATATTACTCTTTAAATCTCTTAACAATTTTATAAAAATATGTAATTTCATTAATATAAAAAAAGCTAATATGATTGATATGATTAATTTAATTATAAATTTGTTTCATCATCATAATCATCATCATCATCATCACTAGGACAAAGTCTGAACAAAGGCCAATAGGACATAATTACCCAATGGGACCGGTCTAAAGTAGCATCCAAGCTATTTTTGAAACATATTACATGTATTATATTATATTAATATGTATCGAAGCATATTGTAGCCTGTAACGCGTAACGTGTGACATGTGACATTTGATTTTACTCCCATAAATTTTTATACCCCGGGCATAATTATAAAATATGAAATTGATTCTTAAGGAGTAAACTTCAAATTTTTTTCCAAGGATCCGATTAATTAATTAATAAAAATCTGATTATTATTTTTTATGTCTGCCATGTCCGCTCGAATTCCACACTCGTATCAATACAGACCAATTATATCGCCACAATTACAATTGTAATAGTTTTTACTAATTTATTCTGTACCTTTGTTCTATTCTTTGATTTAATTGCTCTGTGACAAAATTGTTTTCTCACAATAAAGTATAGACAGGTGTTGCAGGTTTGATTTCAAATCAATTTATTACATGTTTTGTTGCATCGGATATAATATTGCATCATTGAATTTTCTTGTAATGGTCATCAGAGAGGCTGATGGTCGACTTGATGGTAGGCGGCTGCATCAAGTCTACAAACAAGGAGTTGTAGACACAGTCCACAGAATCAATCATATCTGTCATGGAAGCACCTGTCAAAACATCATGTAGCGTGACCATCTAATGATATTTTTATAGGACTTGACCTGACTGAGTTTTCCAAAACAGTTCCGCTGTTTTGAAAAACTAAGAAAAATTATAGACTTCATTTGACTTTGGACTAGTCTCGGGATCAGCTACTTTTGATTTTAATTTCAATTTTGCCATTACAATTATTACAAATTGCTATTTTTACTAATGACACTGGCAAAATCATCGGAGAAGATCTGATGTAGCCAAGACATTAAAAGAGAAGAAGAAGAAGATTTTTATATATGATATAAAAACATAAGCTTATTATATTTATATTTTATAGGAGAAGTTAAGTATAGGATTTTTTTTTGTATTTACGATCTATATAATTTGTATAACCTAATATTTCTTTTTGCAGGTTCTCAAATCATCCTAGAGTACTTCATTACAAGCAAAATGACACAGAAGCGATTGTGCGTTCTGCGATTAGGTTCCGTCGGTTTGGTAACAGTGATTCTACTATGCCTTATCAACAGAACTACAAATGTAAGTAGCACTAATAAAAATCCAAAAAAAAATTTTTTTTTTGAGATCCTAAAAAAATCTATTTTAGAAAAAATACAAGAAAATCATTTCTAATATTGATACGTCGGGGTTGAAAGGGCGTAAACTTCATTTCGGCGAAAATGACTTATGGATACTCATACTCAATTTTTTTTCTTTATACTTCTGTATATTTAAAGTTCAGAAATTAAAAAAAGGTCTATATACTTCCCTTTTTGCCGCGTTCTACCGCGGTCTTATCTATAAGCAGGTTTTTTTTTTACAAATTTGGGCTTGGTATTAAAATTTTATATTTTTAAATTTTACAAATTTTAAATAATTGTAAATATTTTTAAAATCATTTAAAAACCTAAACATAGATTTTTTTACCATAAAGAACAAATAATATCACTTCATCACTACATAATATTATAAAACAAAGTCCTCCGCCGCGTCTGTCTGTATGTCTGTCCCTATGTATGCTTAGATCTCTAAAACTACGCAACCGATTTTAATGCGGTTGACCAATGGATAGAGTGGTTCTCGAGGAAGGTTTTAGTATATAATTTACAAAGTTACCCGGGCGAAGTCGCGGGCAGCAGCTAGTTATAAATAAATTTAAAAAAAAAGAAGCTCCTCTGTCTTTGTCAGGGTTTTAAGTTTACAGTTAAGTTACAGTTAAGATACAGTTAAGTTACAGTTAAGTTAAGTTTAAGTTACAGTTACTTTACAGCCGTTTTAAGTCCCAAAGTATCTATATAATGTTCCATTTTTAAATATTCCCTTGTCTATGGTGTGTTGTGTCCCTTATTTCGCAGTTATATAACATGAAAATTAATAACTCGTTATCCGTTATTGCTATAATTAACAATTATCTCAATAATTATTTCATTATTATCGGATAATGCGTGAGACGTTTTTGTGTCATGCCTGTAAATTACTGTATTGTTTTAAGATGAAGATTGTCATTATAAACAGATTCGACATGTTAATTGTAAGAGGTCTTATTAAGCGAATAAACAACATAGGTTTAATTAAGTTATAGACAGACTAAACTATGATTAAAATTTTTAACTAAGGCACATTCATTTATTTTTATTTTATATTCACACATTCCACACAGCACCATCTAGTTCCAAAGTAAGCAACTTAATGCTTGTATTATGGATACCAGACTAATTAATAATTAGTATTAATGTATCATAATTATGCTTCATAAAATTAAATTATAAGTGTATCCTTCAGAGATTTTTATAGTTCTTATAAGATTCTTCTTGGCTTTTGAAACTCCTTACTTTAAAATAATAGAAATGAATATAAATATTACATTTGCGTAAGACATTGCTATGAATAAAATTTCAGGCGCAAGGAGATTACGTTAACAACGATCAAGACTACGTAAATCCTGGCATAAATGTGCTCACAGAAGTGCCCAAGGGCTTGTCTTTCACGTGCGACGACAAAATACCAGGATATTATGCTGACCTTGAAACAAATTGTCAGGTAAATAAGCTTAATACATATTTCGCAACAGCCATTGTCTCAAAAACAATAATTGTCTGAGTGACTCTAAAAATAAAAACTTATTTAAGACTAGCTGTAGCACGCGACTTCGTTCGTGTAACTTTATAAAATATAGTTTAGTTTCGAAGGCTATTCAATTCAAACAAACAAACAAACAGATCTTTCCTCTTTATAATATTAGTATAGATTAGTGTAGACTAGCTGTTGCTAGCGACTTCATTCTTGTTGAAAAATAAAAAATAAAATGAAACATTTGAGAAAATAAATTCATATAAGGTAATACTATATAAATAAACTAGCTGGTGCCCGCGACTTCGTCCGCGTTCTGGATGAAAGGTACCCTATGTCCTTTTTGGAGTCCCAGACAACGTGTATGCAAAATTTACAACGCCATCTAGGGAATTCTGTTTGAAGCAATGTAGTACTCTAATTCATCTAAAAGTTAACAGATGGCACTACATGTTAGTTATAGTTTATAAAATTACGTGTTAATAAAATTAAAGCTGCTGCCCGCGACTTCGCCCGCGTAACTTAGTAAATTATGTACTTAAACCTTCCTCGAGAACCACTCTACCCATTAGTGAAAACCGCATTAAAATCCGTTGCGTAGTTTTAAAGATCTAAGCATACAAAGGGACATAGGGACAGAAAAAGCGACTTTGTTTTATACTATGTAGTGAAGAATAAAAATATCTTCACACATTCCACATAGCACTAGTTCCAAAGTAAGCAACTTAATGCTTGTATTATGGATACCAGATGGTTGATATACTAAATACATTACTTTTTTTGTAAACACATACATATTATAAATACAAAACATCCATGACTCAGGTACAAAGGTAAATGTTAACACATAAACATTTGCCCCTAGCGGGATTCGAACCCACCCGCTTGGTTAACAGCTAGGGTT
This sequence comes from Synanthedon tipuliformis, assembly GCA_947623395.1. Classification (NCBI taxonomy): domain Eukaryota; kingdom Metazoa; phylum Arthropoda; class Insecta; order Lepidoptera; family Sesiidae; genus Synanthedon; species Synanthedon tipuliformis. Next base: position 626,078 of record OX392434.1, on the reverse strand, counting down.
ACTAACCACTAGACCAAACGTGTCGTCAATAATACAGGTAATATAATATAATATTATAAATGTGAAAGTAACTCTGTACGTTATCTTTTCACGCCTTAATTAACCACAGATTACAACTATAGTTACTTCCTTAATACCCAAACGATAATCAGAGATACAGAAAAGAACATAAGGTTTTCATACAAAAAACACAACCTTTCATACAAAAAAGTAGGTACAGTCGGGGTAAGAAAAGTTTCGTCACCTTAAAGTCGACATTTTCTTGCATCAGCCAATTATATTATATCAGTCATCCCAAAATTTCATTTTAAAAGTCTATTAGTGGTCTGCTTAGTGCTATAATTTCATAAGGTACCTACTATAAGAGTGTAAGACTTGATAAAGAAATGATTTTGAAAACTGATTGAAAGTTTTCGTACCCCAACTTTACTTACTGTTCCCGAGAGATCATTTAAAATTAAAAATTCAAAACTTGTTTATAACAATCACGATTATATATTCATAAATATTGTTTCAGGTGTGGCACTGGTGTGTGGCAAGTTTCGCTGGCAACGTGAAGTACTCTTTCGTCTGCGGACCAGGCACAGCATTCAACCAGAGGACGAGAGTTTGTGACTTCGATTTCAATGTTAGTCTTTAATTATTTATTTATATTTTTAAAAGGTACACCAACAGCACAAACAAAAATATAGGTATAGGTAACAAAAAGCAATTTTAAGGTATACACAGATAAATTACAAAATAAAAATTGAGAAATTTATAGTCTTGTAGACACTATAAAATAACTATAGTTAGGAACTATATAATATTGGTAAAAGATTACATAAATGTTTTAACAACTATTAATAAATAAATAAATAACTGCACACATTTAACAAAGCACCATCTAGTTCCAAAATAAGCAACTAATGCTTGTATTATGGATACCAGACAGTTGATATACTACATAGATTACTTTTTTTGTAAATACATACATATTATAAATACAAACATCCATCACTCAGGTACAAAGGTAAAATGTTAACACATAAACATTTGCCCCTAGCGGGATTCGAACCCGCGACCGTTTGGTTAATAGCTAGGTTTGCTAGCCATTAGACCAAACGTGTCGTCGAACTAAGAAGAGGAGGGTAAATAAAGGAAAATATGTGTAACTTTCATCCAGATAAAGTACTGTTTCGGATCATATTTTTTTAATTAAAAAAATATCCCAATGAATAGGGAAAAGGGACGTGAACGAAGTCGCGCGCAAGAGCCGGTATGAAATAAATGTTTTTCTAAAATTTCAGGTTGACTGCGCAAGCGCTCCCAGTTTATATGGAGTCAATGAAGATTTATACAAAGATCAAGAAGGGAATTACATTGCAGGCAAAAAGTAGATTATTTTCATAGTAAACAGTTAGCATGTCCTGTTTGGGTAGGCTAGAAGACTTCAATCTTCAATACTAAGACTTTCTTATATATATACCATATCACCTAAGGGCCAGCATTGACGAGGGAATGTCGTGCGATGTAAACTCTACAAATAAAGTGCTTTATCACCCTAAGATTGAACATTGTTTGTATGTTGTGGACCTTGTTGTAGAATGATAAGGTCTGTTTTCCTTTGAAAATTCAAAGTGACAATTTCCATTGCTATCTTTATTAGCGATGACAAATTATGTCAATCAGTAATCAATACCTATTTCAAATGTAAGCCTTAGCGAATTTTAAAATGCATGGAATTTGTAATCGAAACTGATAAAGCACTTTTCTTGTCTGCCATACAGTCGAGGTAAGAAAAAGTTCGTCACCTTAAAGTTGAAATTTGCTTGCACCAAGGCAATTGTCAGTCGTACCAAAATTTTTGTTTCAAACGTCTGTTAATTGTCTGCCTATAGAGCTTTAGTTTCAAAAGGTACTAAGAGTCTACGATTTCGAAAAAAGAATGAATTTGAAAACTGACGAAAGTTTTCGTGCCCCGACTTTACTTTTTGTTCGTCAAAAATAGACTTAAAAAAGATTTTTTTTAAGTAATACTTTGGCGATTTTTGTCCCTCGTCTACGCTGGCCCTTATAAAGTAGATACATTTTTGTATGTATATTAAAAATCTTCTAATGTCTCCCTCTATACACTTTTTATAGCTTTCTTTGTTAAGTGTTATATTGTAAAAACAAATGTGTATTCTAATATGGACAAAATCTTCTTTAAGTATTCCTTATCTATTTAAATTTTGTACTTTCACGAAATACTATGCACAATTTTCTTATAGAATAGCAATGATTATTGCATTGGTCTCGCTACGCTCGACTAGATAGAGTACTATACAAAAACTATAGCTCCGTAACTGCGGCAATTTTTTATTGTAGTGTGTGTAAAACATGGTCAATTTTTATCACTTTTTACACAGTTTTATTATATTTTTACACAGTTTCACTACGCAAACTGGTATTTTATTATGCTCAAAATTTAATAAAACATTCGGCACGTACACATCACAGACAGTATGCAGTGTGACTGGCTCGGGTACGCCGAATTCGGCGTAGTATTTTTTGCCGCATTTTACAAGTACAACGGCGGCATCTAGTCGAGCGCAGCTAGACCAATCATTCATCTATGTAGAATAGATATCACATAAAGTAGCTATCTTTGGACAGAGCTTTGTAATAATAGGCATATAATTTGTGTTAAGCTTTCTTTGTTCACTGTTATAAACTGTTATACTGTATTTATAATTAAACTATAGTGTAAACTATAGAAATTTCGTACTTTTTATGTGAATTTCTTTATTGGGCTTGCACAAAAATATTATTTAGATTCTTTCATATGTAGAAATATACTTTATTAAGTAATTACTTAAGCTTAAGTGCCAATTGCACTTTTACTAACATGCAAAGACCGTTAAGTACAATAAGCAAAGTGTCATATTATAAAAAAAATCATAGTTATTATTAAATCACTTTATTTTCTTGTCTCTCGTATTTTCTGTTTCTAGTCTAGATTAGATTAGTACTTTTTAGTAATTATATTTCAGTACCACTTTTTATTTAATAAAAAAGTATACTTGTTAAAACACTGTAAAGATTTAAAAATGTATATTTAAGATTTTTTTCAAAAATCAAAATACTTTTTTGTCGAATTTTGCGATCTGATTAATTTTGTTCAGTCAAATAAATCCATTTTAGAAGTTGTTCGTTACGATATCGATAGATGTCGCTCTTTCGACGAATTAGATTACGTCTACACTAGTAATATTCGCCTTTTTATAATAATATACGGATATTAATTATTAATAAATAAACATAAGTTACCATTTTGTATAGTCATTTTTATTAAGTTCTCAAGTTGTAACAGAACTTTTATTTTTCTTTTAATTTTCTACAAGTAAATGTTTTAAATAGTATATTACTGGACAGGTTGGAAATAAAGCATTTTGCGTTTTGCTCCTTTGGCCGAGATTTGTATTTTACTAACTTGCAAAGAAATAATGGGCAAAAAGGCCCGACACTCATTATCGGCATCGGCAAAGAAAAAGATCCTTCTGCATCCCCACATGCAAGCGCACACTGTCGGAACAGCCTTGGCATGCTGCAACATCTTTAGGGATGCCGAAGCGTCGCGTTCTCTTAAGGGCAAGCTATCCCCGAGTGCCGAATGTTGCCTCGGCGTGCCGAAGGATGCCGAAGCATCCTCAAGGCTGCCGCGTCGGCGTCAAGCGTACCGTAGCGGTATTTTTGTTACTACGATCATATATATTGGAAATTTCTACTTTATTGCCATGACGTTAATGTATATTACTATTTGCCACCTAAAATCCTCAGCCATGCCAATGTCGATAGTGGGCGTCGGCCCTAGGGTTGCCAACTTTTTTTGACAAAAAAAACGTATAAGCTGGTTTGGATAGGAAAAAAATAAAGTATTAGGAAGAAAAAAAAGTATTTTTTAAATTTTATGTTTTTATTGCTTTAAAAACGTATTTTTGTGTGCTCTTAGCACATGCTAACAATTTTTTGTTATCTTTAAATGTTGCAAAGCTTGTTTGACAATCAACATTTAAATTCAGTAAAGGTTGAAAATAAAGTATTTTTGCATACTTATGTAAAAGTATAAAGTATAATTACCAAAAATAAAGTACGTTATTATAAAGTATGGTTGGCAACCCTAGTCGGCCCTAAGTATAGCTACTCATTTTTATTATAAACTAGCTGAACCCGGCCACGTTTCGCTCTAAATGCGCACGCACGGTATTTTTTTTTCTAAAATAAAAGTATCCTAAATTACTCCTTATAACATCAGCTATCTGTCAGTGAGAGTCCCGTCAAAATCGCTTCAGTCGTTTCGGAGATTATCCGGAAAAGTCAGACACAGACATTTTATGGTCCACGAGCCAGGCACAAATTTCGTCAGTTCCAGTGATAAGATGCTTGAGAAAGTTGACAATACGTTTCGGAGGAGTTTGGTTAGAAAAACTGCGACACGATAATTTTATATATTACTAGCTGGTGCTCGCGACTTCGTCCGCGTGGAATAGTTATTTTGGGAATCATTTGGGTATCTCGAACGGTTTTCGCAGCGCACGCAACGGAAGCCCTCAAAGGTGAATAATTTCCCCCGTTTTTTCCACATTTTCGACTGTTTCTTCGCTCCTATTAGTCGCAACATGATGTTATATAGCCTAAAGCCTTCCTCGATAAATGATCTATCCAACACAAAAATAATTTTTCAATTCGAACCAGTAGTTCCTGAGATTAGCGCGTTCAAACAAACAAACAAACAAACTCTTCAGCTTTATAATATTAGTATAGATATAGAAATTTACAGGGCGACGAATATCGGGTCAGTTAGTTTATAATTAAATAATGAAGCCATTTCTATGCAAGTTGGGAGTTACAATATTTAGACACATCTGATTTTATGCGTACAGGAATTATTTTAGATTTTTTTTATTAAAGGGGTAGATCACACTACAGCAACTACGAGAGAAGACGAATGATGGCGAGACGTAAACGACAGAACAGAAACACAAAAACTACTGACACGACATCTAGTTAAGTTTTTATAAAACTTGTAATTTTAATGTATATAATTTTTTTCTAATAAATCTTTTGTACTAAGGGAAAATTTTTATTTTTTATTTTCAAATCATTGTTCCATCCATATATTTTATTAATGTTATAAATGCGAAAGTAACTGTCTGTCTGTCTGTCTGCTACCTTTATACCGGGATACCGAAATAAAGCCCGGTGATTGGTTGTTGAAACGCCCACATTAATTTTTGACCAATCACCGGGCTTTATTTCGTTTCTATTCGTCAGAACGCAACGAAACGTTTGCATTGGTATATTCTTGGCTACGGCCCGACATCGTTATCGCTGTGACGACGGTGGCGCCGCCACGCGACAGTGGCGCCCTACTCTTTATATTTTTAGACGATCACTCGGGAACTATACTTTTTTTCTAGAAGAAAGATACCCTATGTCCTTTCTTAATGAGTCCTTCTACTACATAATGAGTCGAGCACTCAAATCTACTATGACACAAATTGACTACTTAGTACAGAAAATATTTCGCCATTTGTGCAGCCCGTCTTATGCGGCAGTAACAAATCCCTTGCAGAAGACTACTGTGAAATAAAAGTATAAGTGCTGTTGTATTTTGACGACTGAGTACAGGATCCAAGACCTCATTTCATGTCCTTTTCCAGTCTTTTATCCTTAATCTTTTTAAAGTAGGAGTGTATAGGCATCTTCAGGTTGAGCTCACTCCATCATAGGCCTCATCTTTGCTACACAGCTGGATGCTGGGCCAAAAGAAAACCCATAAAAAAACTTGTATGGTGTCAGCTCCAACACACGACTAGAGTTTGATCCTCGAACGTATTATAAAATTTAAATTTTCACCATTCGAACAACATTGTTCTTTTTTTAAATAATATTGTGTAGATGGCGCAATATTTCTGAAACTGAGATATTCTAAAGTATAATAAAAAAATACAACGTAACTATAACGCATAACATAACGCATTCGTGTGACAATTTTGATTTTATTACCATAAATTTTCTTACCACGTGCTTATATATTATATGCAAATCGATACTTAAGGAGTACACTCCAATAAAAAAATCCTATAGGCGACCATTGCAATCAAGTGGACCGTCAACCTGTCTGCCTTTTTTTTTGACGAGGAGAAATCCGCTTACAGATTCTCTACCGCCGGCTAGGCGATAGAGATAATGTGGGGGTCGCCCAGCACCTGATGTTAGCGGCACTGGGAATACCCACTAAAACTCCCCGGTGCCTCCTTGCCCTGTGAGCGGAGTGGACCGGGCTCTACCGAGGCAACTAACTCCGATCCACCCCCAAGGCAGCCTAGCCGTCACTGGCTAGGCTGTCGCCAAAGAAAGGGATTGCCCGGAGACACCCAGGCAATACCCACGCGAAGGGAGGGGGGACCTTGTGTAAGCACACACAGCTAGATCAACCTGTCTAGCTGTGTGTGCTTGCGTTAATATAAAGAAAATACTTTCCGAGTGCTGTCATAAACGTAATACATTTTATGCATTTATGACATTACAACTATAAAGTAATTCGCAAACACTACAAAGAGGAATGCACAAATGCATTGAAGCGAGTTGCATTGCGATGCAACGCAAGTGTTCAAATGTATATTATAAAGCACAGTTCACATTGGACGCAAATCGAAAGACATAATTCTATAATTTATTACTATAGCTGGTGCCCGTGACTTCGTCCGCGTTGAAAAATATAAAAAAAAACTAGCTGACCCGTCAAACGCTGTTTTGCGAAAAAATAAAAAATAAATTTTTGGGGTGGACCACCCTTAACATTCAGGTGTATAAAAAATAGATGTTGGCCGATTCTCAGACCTACCCGATAAGCACACAAAATTTCATCAAAATCGGTCCAGCCGATTCGGAAGAGTTTGGCAACAAACACAGCGACACGAGAATTTTATATATTAGAATATTTATATAACGCTTGACCACTTCTTGCTATAACACTTTGGTCAGGCATTAGTTTTTTATTTTATTTTAGTTTATCTCTCGAGAATAGTCCTCTTTTTCTGAATGAAAGGTACCCTATGTCCTGCTATGAAGACAGTGAACTAGCGGCATCACGCTCTGTGAGCGACACTCTCAGTGAATTTATAAGCGTCATCTATCCGAATTAGTGCGTACTTTTTGGTTCATAATAAGCTTAAGTTAAGCTATATGTTTAAGCTATATTTATGTTTAGCTTTTGTTTTAAGGCTCTGAGGAATTTCGGATGAGAAGATATCTCGGAGCTTTCCGAAAGCTACCCATACAAAGATTTTGTCTCTTGTCCTTTTGTCCCAAGGAAATATTTTTACCATTGTTCAATATTCATACCGAGTGTTAAAGTTTTATCATTTAATATTTAACATATTAAGTAAAAATCAATTGAGAACGGCACGACTTCGTATTCGTAAGTATAAGATTAGAAATAGGGTTAACACATCAACAGCTTAACAAAACAATAATTTAAGTACTAAAGCAGCTTAGCAAAAAATTACAATAACAGTAACAGATTGGTTATGCAATCAAATTACAGGTGTGACAACATTCACCAGCAGTAAACAAAATCTAGATTAAGTAATAATTAAAAATGAAAGATCGAACATAAAAACTAACTCCTGGTTTTTTTTATACGTACAGTTATATTTATTTTTACTGTTAAACTCGACAGACAGAGTGACGGTAGGCGGCTACCGTCACCTACAACATAAATAAATAAATATCTTCACACATTCCACACAGCACCATCTAGTTCCAAAGTAAGCAACTAATGCTTGTATATGATGGATAGCAGACAGTTGATATACTACATAGATTACCTACTTTTTTGTAAGTAGCACACATATTATAAATACAAACATCCATGACTCAGGTACAAAGGTAAAATGTTTAACACATAAACGATTGCCCCTAGCGGGATTCGAACCCGCGATCGTTTAGGGTTACACTAGCCATTAGACCACGTATCGTTAGACTCAGATAAGCACACAAAATTTCATCAAAATCGGTCCAGCCGTTTTGGAGGAGTTTGGCAACAAACACCGCGACACGAGAATTTTATATATTAGGTTAATATTTATTTCATCTATACTTCTATGCTAAGAGAGAAGATTTGTATGTTTATAATGAATAAACTCAAAAACTACTAGACAGATTCTTTCACCTTTAGAAAGCTACGTTATCAGGGAGTAACATAGGCTATATTTTATAAAAGTTACGCGGACGAAGTCGCGTGCAAAAGCTAGTATTATAATATAATAAAAATATTCCAATATGAATTAGTCTTTAGCCCGTCACCAATAAACGGCAACGAGCAAAAGCAGACTGCCTTGCCTTCAGTCCGCAATCGCTGTCGGAGCGGTCGGTCGCTGCCGCGTTCAAATTTTTAAAAAAAGAATCAAAATTTCCGCGCGTGTCTCTTGTCAATCGATATTCAAATACGTTCTGTGAATTTGAAATTCGAAGTTTAAAATCGAGTGTGAGTGTTCTGTGCCAGTTCTTTTTTGGTGTTTCTTTTCATTATTATCGTTATTTCCATAAACACATTTAAGTAGTAAGCTGAACGTCACAAAATCGGATTACATAAGTTTTTCGTAACATTTTTTTTTATTAAACTCGCCATTATGGAACCCGTTTTTAATCGGGTCACTTCGTTTTTGGCTCAAATTGATTTTTATTACTAAAAGCGCTAGGTCGAAACTCTTTTGTCATTTATTTTTGTTGCTAGTTCATTTTCGCAAGTCTAGACTATTATGAGTTATAATATCGTGACGGTTTTTTTTTTAAACTTTTGCTAAGATTAAGTAATCTTTGTATTTGTATTGTGCGAAAACGAAAGCTAGTACGCATTCTTACAAAACCGTTAATGACTGCGAAGTATTCTTTCTTGAGTAGGTATTTACTAGTAAAAATGTTAGTTAAGACAAAGAATAAATACTATTATACAAAAAGTTCTATAATTAAAAAAAATGAAACTTAGCGGTAATATTTTAACTAAAGTCAAATTTCTGCTGTAAGCGCCATCTTTAAATATTCATTTTAAACCAATAAAACAAACTCATGGTTTTCATAAAAAAATTCTAATCATAAATAATAAAAAAAATTAATATTATTAAAAAAATAGTATTACATCAAATTACTTATATAATGCGAAATTTAAAATAGTTTTATTACATATTCATTCATTTAATTATCCAATTTCGCGTAAAAGAAACCCATAATACACAGTACAAAAAATTACATCATGTCAATGAAAATAATTCCAGAGCAATAAAATGTCTAATTAGAGGTGAAATGTTAAAAAACAGATGTCAACTGACTCCACTAAAAAAACCAATTTAAATAGATCTCCCGTTTAAATACAAAACGTTTTGTGGCAAGGTTAAAATTGTGCTGGTCAGAGATATCACGCGCATATAACATAATTTACTTTCACTAACATAGCTCAGTATAGTTTTTTAACTAGAGACACAGTGCAACTCTGTGTCTAACATCAATAAACGCTTTCTGTGTACACATTACACTGTATCATGGCAAATGAGACCTTCTTTGAGTTGATTTTTTAGTTTAAATTTGTTTAAACATCAATCTCTCCTGTTAAAGACATCAACGCGTAATATTAGAGCAAGCTACTTTAAAAATACATCTGTTGAAGTCGAGTAGCTCAAAGATTGCGTGCACTAAGTATTGACAGATAACGGGGTTCGATATCCGAGACTTTACTGTGTTTATAATTATTTGTAATTAATGAATAGGTATATATTTTTATTACCTAAGCATTATGAAATGTTGTCTTAAAGTTTTTTTTTTATCTAATTTCGCCATTGTGGAATACAGTACTATCTGTTGCACGCGACTTCACCCGCGTAACTTTAAAAAATAAAGCCTTAGATGTTACTCGTTGATAATGTAGCTTTCAGTAGGTGAAAGAATTTTCAAAATTTCTCTAATTGTTCTTGAGTTTATTCATTACAAACAAAATCTTTCTCTTTAATTAATATTAAAGATACAGATAATACTAGCTGACCCGGCAAACGTAGTTTTGCTAAAAAATAATAAATAAATTTTTGAGGTTGACCACCCTTAACATTTAGGGGATATAAAAAATAGATGTTGGCCGATTCTCAGACGTACCCGATAAGCACACAAAATTTCATCAAAATCGGTCCAGCCGTTTCGGAGGAGTTTGGCAACAAACACCGCGACAGAAGAATTTTATATATTAGATAATGAAGTCTGTATATAACATTAGAGTGCACTTGTCTTGAACAATGACAATATAGAACAAGTTGGTGCCGTATGGCCGCATTTCCGGTTACGTAACTGACATCTGTTGGTTGAATCAAGAAACGAATTAAGGTTAGATGGAAAAACACAGACTTCATGTCCGACTTTATAGATACGTAGGCACAAGTTTTGTGGTTACAGACATACTTTAAAGGTCAAAGATAATATAAAGTGGAGACAAAACCAAAATAAGATAAGATAAGCTCTCTTATATTATTATCCTGTCCTCAGTAGTAAGACACATTGCTTTCTGCAGTCATGAACTTGGCAGCAAATAGCAGCTATTACTTCAGTAAGTACTAAGATATGGGGTACCTTTCATCCAGAACGCGGACGAAGTCGCGGGCACCAGCTAGTATATTATAAAGAGGAAAGATTTGTTTATTTGAATTGAATAGGCTCCGAAACTACTGGACCGATTTGAAAAATTCTTTCACTGTTGGGAAGCTATATTATCAGCGAGTAACATAGACTATATTTTATATATAAAGTTACGCGGACGAAGTCGCGTGCAACAGCCAGTATGTAATAAGGAATCATGTATGAGACACACTAGCTGGTGCCCGTTACTTCGTCCGCTTTCTAGATGAAAGGTACCCTATGTCCTTTCTGGTGTCTCAGACAACATGTATGCAAAATTTCATGGTGATCGGTTCAGTAGTTTTTGCATGAAAGAGTTACAAACATCCATACATCCATACATCCATACAAACTTTCGCATTTATAATATTAGTACGGATGTATAAGAAAAAACATGACTCGATTCGTCCATTTCAGTTTGAAGGTAGTCGGGAAGTTTACCTGCTACACAGTGACGTTATAATTGTGACAGGCGAACTTTCACATTTATTTTTTTATTAACATTAGTCCTGCGTTATCAGGTAGCCTTGAGTCGGCGGTCGGGCCTGCAGCGACCGGTCGCCAAGTCCGCAATGTTTCAACACTAATGTTACACAAGGCTTCGCGTACTTGTTACGCAATTGTATTTCGCGACTCGAATTGATAGCACACCACACTCTGCTAATTTTAAAATATAATATTACTAGTGCCCGCGACTTCGTCCGCATTGAAAAAGAAAATATATGAGTAATAACGCCTGACATCGTTATCGCTGTGACGACGGTGGCGCCGCCACGCGACAGTGGCGCCCAATTGTTTATATTATTAGACACATAAGGCGTGAAAAGGTAGCAGACAGACAGACAGTTACCTACTTACGCATTTATAAATTAGTAAAGTATGGAAGTATGGATAAAGGCACAAGATTTGTATTTTTGTGTGTTTGTAACGAATTAACTCACTAAACTACTGTAACCCAGTCAAATTAATAAATTTAATTCTATATTTCGAGGTGAAAGAATTTTCAAGATCGGCCCCATAGTTTTTGAGCTTTTCCATACTAAGTAATATTATAAATGCGAAAGTTTGTATGGATGTATGATGTATGGATGGATGGATGTTTGTAACTCTTTCACGCAAAAACTACTGAACCGATCACCATGAAATTTTGCATACACGTTGTCTGGGACACCAGAAAGGACATAGGGTACCTTTCATCCAAAACGCGGACGAAGTCGCTAGTTCATTATAAAACATACAAAAATACAAATCTTCTCTCTATAATATTAGCACAGAGTATGGATAACGCTAATCATTAATAATCATCAGCTTAATAATAGGGAGAACAAATTGATTGAAGTTACCCAAGTGATAATTTCAAAGGAGAAAGCCTTATTACGTTATGATTTTCTATAATATCGAGGCTTGGAAGACCATCATGGAATCTAACTCAGAACTAGATATTTTGGAGTTTATTTCTTAAGAATCGATTTGCATATATATGTATAGTAGCTTGGCAAACTTTGTTTTGTCAAAAAATAAAAATGAAAATTTGGGGTGGTCCACAATTAACATTTAGGGGTATGAAAAATAGATGTTGGCCGATTCTCAGACCTACCCGATAAGCACACAAAATTTCATCAAAATCGGTCCAGCCGTTTCGGAGGAGTTTGGCAACAAACACCACGACACGAGAATTTTATATATTAGATATTTAAGCTCGTCAACTTAGGTTTAAAAAAAATATCTTTATTGCTCACATATTTATGACAAGCGTTGATTTCTATATTTTTATTTAAAAAATTAACCCTTCGCATACATTACTTTTTTTCTGGATGAAAGGTACCTTATGTCCTTTCATTGATGACAAGTTGAGGCGTGAAAGCGTAACAAACATACACTTTCGCATTTATAATATTAAGTTAGGATTAAGTGCATTAATTATGTAGTAACTTCATTCGTACTCAGGCATATTTAATTTGATACATCCATTAAGTACATTTACATAAATTTCCATGCTGGGGGAATCGAATCAGTGATATCGAGCGCCCTCTATTTCGGGTACATTAATTAAACTAAAATTTAGTGCAAATACTTTTTCACCTCTCCACCACGAAAAGGGTGCGTTTGATGCCTAAAAACTCGCAGAAAAATCGATTTTTGATGCGAGCGTGATTCGAAATTCGAACACCCTATTTAACTCACAGGAATAAACTTTTGATTTGATAGTATGTCCAGCCATAGCCAACTAGATTCGGCCGGCCATAGCCGACTAGATTCCGCCCGCCATACTCGCTGTACTCGCTCTTTTCATTATCGTCCGACCGATATATCAGAAATACAATTTCAACATACTTATATATATGTGCTTACATTACGACGACGACGACTTCTTCGCGAATGCGTTCGTTCAACTGACTGTCAATGTCATATCATCGAATGTATCTGAACTCTGAACGAATGAACACCTCTTTTTGAAACGTCACAGAGTACTTTTCAATCAACTTCATTCGACATAACTAGCAAACGCTAACACTATGTAGTATAGTATAGATTAGTATGAGTTTAATTTGGATTAATAAATCGCTTGGAGCAACATCGCGGCCATTGCATCGAATTGTTGGTCATCTTTCAAAATAAATGTCGTGAAATTGACGTAACAGACAGTTTGCAACAATAATAAATTGATAGGTCTTTTTATATCAATTTCAATTGATTGCAAGTCTGTTGAAAACGTTTCAACAGTCCTCTTAAGTTAACTGAGCGGTTACTTCACTGTAAAACAATTTAACAAGACAACAGCTGTTAAGTAACTTTAATAGAACTAGGTATTTCTTTTTTGTCTTTTCTTTTAAATTTATCTTGCATAGATATGCCAGTAGTTTGCTGTCTCAACTTACTTCTATTTAACCAAACCAGTGCTTAGGTATTCTAAATAATAAAATATACGCCACTAATTCTAATAATCTAGTCTTCTTAGATGGTAGTCTTCAAAAACTTAAAAATTAAATTATAAATGAAAAAACTTTACTGGCTTGCATCCCTAAGGACGTAGCGTTTTCATGTAAGGATGCCGAAGGATCCTTTTCCTTGCCGACGCCGATAAAGGTCCACTCGATAGTAGGTGTTATTTATTATTAAAAAAACGCCAATGTAAAACTATAAATAAAGATTAAGTTAACGGCGATCTACCGAAAAATCACTTCTCGTTCGTTCGACTTCACTTTCTCTATGTTACGCAAAAGTATAGCAATCCGCTGCGCCGCTATTCGCATGTTAACAAACGCTCGAGTCAAAGACAAGACAGAGAGCCAATATTATGCTCCTTATTCAGTTTGCTCTTTTTTTTTTTACGAGGAGAAATCCATTTATTGACTTCCTACCGCTGGCTAGGCGGTAGGGGTGTGTGGGGGTCAGCCGGCGCAGCCGGGCCCGGCAATACCCACTAAGACTCTCCGGTGCCTCCTCGCCCTTTGTGCGGGATGGACCGGGTTCTGCCTAGGCACCAACTCCGATCCACCCCAGGGCTGCCTAGCCGATGCTGGCTAGGCTAACGCCAATGGAGGATTGCCCGGAGACACCAAAGCAATCCCCAGACGGAGGGACCTTGTGCAGGCACACATAGTTAGCCAACTATGTGCGCAGGTCCCAATGGACAGTTAAAGACGGGCTAGGTATGCCCGCCTTCTTCTGCCTAACCGTCTATTCAGTTTGCTCTATCAAATAGATTACATATTCAGTTACAGTTAATATCGTTACATATTCAGTTACATAAAAAGAAATATACTAGTAATACATTTTTGCATCGCTCCTGTAAATTTTATAATGAGCACTTGCAGGACCTGAATATTTTCAGTTGTCCTATAGGAGCGTATAAACGAAGTCTTAAACAGGTCCTCGATAATTTAGTTATGTAGTGTTCTTTTTATAGCAGCCAGTTTATTAGTTTAGTTTATTTGTTTATTTTGTATGTTGTAGTTATATGTTATTTATTAATTGTCTTCTTTCTTTCTTTTATTTCATATCCTTTTTGTATGTTTTCTCCCAGCTTCAATTCAAAATATGTTTTAGTAATTTAGTGGAAACTTTGCTGATTTATGTTTTTCTTATGTGTATGTTTTAATGTGTATTGAGATATTGTTTGTTTCCCAAATATAAATAAAATAAAATAAAATAAAATAACTTTTTTAAAGTAAAAACATTAGGACTATCCGTACTAATTTCCTATTAATCCTACTAATATTATAAATGCGAAAGTTTGTATGGATGTATGGATGTATGGATGTATGTATGGATGTTTGTAACTCTTTCACGCAAAAACTACTGAACCGATCAGCATAAAATTTTACATACACATTGTCTGGGACACCAGAAAGGATATAGGGTACCTTTCATCCAGAACGCAGACGAAGTCGCGGGCAACATCTAGTATTATAAATGCGAAAGTTTGTATGGATGTATGGGTGGATGTTTGTAACTCTTTCACGCATAAACTACTGAACCGATCACTATGAAATTTTGCATGCACGTTGTCTGGGACACCAGAAAGGACATAGGGTACCTTTCATACAGAACGCGGACGAAGCTAGTACTACTACTAGCACCAGCTAGTATGTATATAAAATTGTTGTGTAGGTATGCTTCAAGAACTCGAAAACTAACCGACGGATTGACTTTAAATTTTTACATTTTGCATTTATACACTTTCACCTACTGATACGCTGATTGAATCCTCGTATCCCATATATTTTATTCTAAGAATTTTACCAGCGTTGTTCTACTATCAACCGGACCTTGAATTTAACTATTGTTCAATTGTCTAATAATACAACCTCCACACATCCCTTCTCCCACCTTTTAATATTCACCCTTGACATTGACACACAATAAAATACAGATTCACGAGTTTGTAATCATCATCAAAACTTTTAACTTACATAATAATAATAGGTACCTTTTAAACAAAAGACATAAAAAAGATACTAGCTGACCCAGCAAACGTTGTTTTGCGAAAAATTTAAAAATCAATTTTTGGGGTGGACCACCCTTAACATTTAGGGGTATAAAAAATAGATGTTGGCCGATTCTCAGACCTACCCGATAAGCACACGAGCTTCGCTCGGACCAATGAGAGCTTGAATGTGTGAAGATATTTATTTATTTATTTATTTATTTATTTATTTATTTATTTATTTACTAAATAAATATTTTTTAAATAGACTATTAAATTTTCACGTTTAAATAACAAATAAGTTTGATAACAAAGTTATATAAGACATTTGTTTATGTCTTGTTTGAGACAAGAATTGTGTCAAGACAACGCGTCTCTCGATTTCGACAAAGCTAGACAAAACGTCCAACCATTTTGAGGACACGCGAGTGGCCTTATACGAGTAGCAAATAAAACAAGTTTGAACACAACTGTCTATTAGCACTTATTGCGTAATGAAATCGGAAATTGGGACGATTCATGCAATAGGTCACAAGTCAAAAGAGTTATTGTGACTCCGATTGATGACATTTCCGGTGTTAACAATAAAATAACAATAAAGAGTGATTCGATTCTCAAATGAAACTAATTTAATGTCTTAGAAGTGATAATACGCGGACAGAAATTAACTTATATATTATACAGATATACCTACAAGTTTAGGATCGCTCAGCGTGCTACGGAGCGAATGCTTGGATTTTCTTGAGCGAATAACAGATGGGATAGATAAGTTCTCAAACTGAATGCCCTGCGACCAGATGGTTAATTTTAATTCAGATTCACCCGAATTAATTTCAGCCGCAGGACGTCAACAGCTGGACAAGCCCTTCCCAATAATTTTCAAATATGACAGATCAACCCGCGGCCCTTATCAGGTCGTCTGTCAATGACGACCTGATAAGGGCCGTATTAGCTTATACGAGTATGTAGGATATAGGTACTATGCCCAAGCCCATTGCTTTCGTTATTTTTGGTACCTTTCGTTCGTCTAGGCGTCTTCTCATATCATTCACCTCGCATAGCCCTCTCCATAGCTCGTTGAGCAACGTTGAGCTTTCTTACGAGGCCCATAGTTAGAGACTATAACTCCCAATAATTCTTAGACAATAGACAAAGCCACAGGCAAAAGTCAGTACAGTAAACTAAACCAAAAACAATAATGAATACAGTTTACGTTTGACTGTATTGTATAAATTACAAACGTGTGTTGTATAGACGCGTTTCCCCTAAGCAATCAGAGCGTGACCCAAGACTGGGGAAAATTATGAAGTGTTAGGAAAACTTGTGAAGGTTTAATGCGATTTAAGGCGTTTACCTACATTGCCTAGGATGGAGAACTCGGATGGGAAGCATCGAGACATCTTCCTCCAATTCTTCCAGAAATTCCTCCAGTTCGGAAGCTCCGAGACATCTTCTCATACGAAGTTCCTCCAGTGCTTTAAAACAAAAGTCTTAGACCCTTTTTTGAGTTTACTCGTTCAGGTGACACAATGCAGCTTTCCTCCATACAAGCGTTTTAAGATTATTACTCAGCTGTTTTAAGTTTAATTTACAAAAGTAAGCATTTTACCGATTTATCTTCTCGTTAACTAGACTCGTTGCTATAAAAACTAGTAAAAAAAGTATTAATTTAAAAGATATACATACATAATCCTTGAAAAATCCATATTTTAACACAAGTTTTAATGCAACTATGAGGGTGTTTTGGTGTTTTTGTACACTAGATACAATACAATAGGTCACCTATTCAAACTCAAAGTTGCATTAAAAGTTGTGTTTAAATATGTAAATTAAACTTAAAACAGCGGAGTAATAATTTTAAAACGCTTATATGGAGGAAAGCTGACTGACTTGTGTCACTTTAAGAATCAATTTGAATATAACTATATAAGCCTGTGGTATGAAAATTTATGGGAGTAAAATCAAAATTGTCACACGAATTGCGAGCACGAATGCATTATGTATAGCAGACAAGAAAGGTGCTTTATCAGTTTCGATTAGAAATTCCATTCATTTCAAAATTCGCTAAGGCTTACATTTGAAATAGGTATTGATTACTGATTGATATAATTTGTCATCGCTAATAAAGATAGCAATGGAAATTGTCACTTTGAATTTTCAAAGAAAAACAGACATAATTCTACAACATACAAACTTTGTTCAATCTTAGGGTGATAAAGAAATATTTGTCGAGTTTAGTATAGTTAGATTTTATTTTTTAAATATTTTAGAATACCTGAATTTTCATAAATATTGAGCCATCTACACAAATCTGGGAAATCCTGCCGGACTCACACCGGCTAAAACCAAACGACACGCGTCACGCGAACGTTATGACACGACTTCGGTGCCCCGCCATGAAAAAGGAAAACAATAATAATATCTTCCCAAGGGTTTGAACTCGGTCATGCATTCGCGCAAAACCATCCTGTTTGCACTGAGCCAGCAGGCCATGTTCTGGCGCAGCCGAAAGTTGAAATACTTACGTCTCGGGAGACGGCGACGGGCGGCAGTTTCTCGATCAGAGTTAGGTTAGACATTACATACCATGGAAAGCGTTTAATAAAATAAAAAAAAGAAAGCATAGAAAATAATACGTGATTACAAAGCATCCGCCTCATAATTACCCTAAGTTGTCATTTAAAATTTATTAAGTTACTTAATTATATAATCATATCATACTAATATTATAAATGCGAAAGTTTGTTTGGATGTATGGATGTATGTATGGATGTTTGTAACCCTTTCACGCAAAAACTACTGAATGGATTTCAATGAAATTTTGCATACACGTTGTCTGGGATACCAGAAAGGACATAGGGTATATTTTATAAAGTTACGCGGGCGAAGTCGCGTGCAGCAGCTAGTAAGACATAGTTTAATCTACACTGCAATATTATGGAGAGAAAAGATTTGAATTTTTTTGTATGTTTGCTCCAAACTAAAAAACTTTTTACAATATTACTAGCTGGTGCCCCTGAATTCGTCCGCTTTGATAAATCCGTACTATCCGTACTAATATTCAAATGCGAAAGTTTGTATGGATGTATGTATGGATGTTTGTAACTCTCACGTAAAAACTACTGAACCGATCACCATGAAATTTTGCACACACGTTGTCTGGGACACCAGAAAGGACATAGGGTACCTTTCATCCAGAAAAATTATCTAAAATTAAGGAAACTAACTCCTGGCTAAGTATAATTTTTCATACCATGGGCTTATATCATATGCAAATTGTCTTAAACTCCAATAAAATGAAGAAAAATAATTATTGTAAAAATAATAATAGTAAAATCGTGTTTACGAGTTTCCCCAATTTGTCTGTCTGTCTTCCTTCACACAAACAAAACTATTGATGCAGAGCAACTAATTATAATTACGCAAACGGAAGGCAAAAGTCACGGAAAAAAGTTATAGGGAAATGAATATTTGTTTTTTTTTTCCTATTTAGTAATTAATTTGTAATCATGTTAATTTGTTCAGCACTGTTAAACAAACATATTGTTATGTTTGTTCGTCACGACTCCTATGGAAAATGGGAAGCCCAATAAATACCTAACCTATCTTTCTTATATCTTCTTATTATAAATAAATATATTCACACATTCCACACAGCACCATCTAGTTCCTAAGTATGCAACTTAATGCTTGTATTATGGATACCAGACAGTTGATATACTACATACATTACTTTTTTTTGTAAATACATACCTATTATAAATACAAAACATCCATGACTCAGGTACAAAGGTAAATGTTAACACATAAACATTTGCCCCTAGCGGGATCCGAACCCGCGACCGCTTGGTTAACAGCTAGGGTTACTAGCCACTAGACCAAACTTATCGTCAAAGTATCAAAAGAACGTCCACTGCTGGACACAGGCCTTATTCCCCATAATTTTTAAATAATGGTCAGAATCATTGTAGACTGGCGGCCATTTTATAAATTTATCAAGTTACACGGACGAAGTCGCGTGCATAAAAAAAGTGAGTATATGAAATTAAATTAAATTTTCACTCTAAAAATATACTGGCTCAAAATTAAGAACACGCATCTCGTGACGTTACGTCTTTCCTTGGAATTTCCATACGAGTTGTGGCCAAGCTACTTTATAGAAATGCGAAATATTCACCAAGATAGTGTAGTGTTATGTTATAATGAGTCGCGGTTCGGTTTCACGTGAGCTGCGCAAGAGTCGATCGGGCGAGTATTGTGTGCGGTCGCGCACGCAATATGATAGGGTGACCAAAATTTCTCCTTAAAATATTTATTTATTATTTTATTTTTCAAAAGTTTCAGTCGGGAATCGAACCCACCCCGGGACGTTAGGCAAGCACGCTTACCACTCATCCAACGGGCTCGTCAAACTAAATCATTTTTGACCGTCGATCTACTATAATACTAGATGTACACAGTCTTATACGAAACAAAACCCAATAAGTGACATTATTTTATTAGACTAATGGTCCGCTCCCGGCTTTGCCCGGGTTTAAAATAATAACTATCCTATCTTTTAAGTTGGACCAAATTACATATATCAAAATCGATTCAGTAGTTTAGGAGTTTATTGGCGTCAATCAACGTGACATGTAATTTTTATTATATATAATATTCACCCGCGACTTCGTCGGCGTCCGATCGCAGCCAAATTTCACAGGAACAATCTGAAGATTGTCTGAAAGTTTCATCAAAATCGGTTCAGCAGTTTTGGAGTACATAGGAAACATACATACACACATCGCCTTTTATATATTAAGAAGAAGTTATACATATCATGCATTTACATCTATTACAAACTATAATATAGTATAAGAAAAAATTTGACAGAAGATTGTCCACAATGAAGCATTGTCACCCTACAACTCCCCACTATTGGCTACTCAGCGTAACAAACCTGCAGTGAATACGCGAATATCACACAACCTAATACGTACTGTGGTTATACAAATTTCATTGTATGTAAAAACTTAAGTTTGTGAAGTTATTGAATATTAACTTAAAACAGTGCTAACCTAATTATTAAAGGTAACAGATAAGTTTTCATATTGTTTCTAATTTATACCCACATATTAAAAATATAAAGTAGCTATAAAGCCTATGTCGTCCTGTATAAGCCTATGTAAGCCTGACTTCTTCTAAACAATCTATCGAATTTTAATAAAGTTTGAATGAAAAGAGCGATGAGCTTTAAATCTCGTAATGAGATTTTTTTTCGTTTTTTCTTTGTTTTTGTTTTTTTTATTTACTACTTTTTATTTACTGTATATCTACTGATTTGTGGAAAATGTTTTTGATTGCACTATTAAGTATATCTACATTTAAATATGTGTTTCTCATCTTTTCTAATTTACTATGTGTAATATATATGCCTATATATTTTTTTATGTTTCTCAAAAAAAAAATTAAATTTAAAAAGGTCATAGCTAGATCTCAAGCGAAGGTTGGGTCGCTAGTTTACTAAAAACTTAGTCAAAATCTGACTTTAATATTAAAAAAAAAAATTTTTTCACACTTGCAAAAAAATATTTCAAGCCTCACTCTCATTTTTTTTTTTTTTTTTTTTTTTTTTTTACGAGCGAAGAAACTTTCAAAAAGTACCTTATGACAGATGCCGCATGCAATGCAACTGGCATAAAGGTTATGTGGGATTCTTACCGCACTAAAACTCCAACTCGAGATGGGTATGGTTCAGTCCGTAAGGGACTTTGGAACCGTCACCGGGCGTCGGGGGGGCGAGAAGCGCCCGGCCCTTACAAGTAAAAAAGTACTTAAGACTAACTTAATTATGAGGGACCGGCTAGCCCTGTAGGGCCACTTGCGACTACAGCGGCCTGAGCCACTGCAGTTACAAGCGGTCCCCGGGCCGGGAGGTCCCTCGCAGGCGCTGGGTCCTGGTCGCGCCTCGGTGGTGCGGAGTCGCGCGGCGGTCGTCCTCTCCTTTGGCGATGTCGGGGCAGTTGTGCGTCGGGGTCATCACCAGCAAGCGCCGCGTTTGCTGCAGTGATGGGGTCATCCGGGTCTAAAAGGATGTGTCGGGGTCTTCTTCTGAAATGAGATAGAGTGTCATCACTGTCCGGGGTGTATATAAGGGAGCTGGCCACGAGTGGGTTGGGATGATGAGGAAGTTTGTCATAGTACTTCAAGGCGAAGTCCTTGATGCACTTGACAATGGAGGGAAGGTCAAAGTCGTGGTGGAGGTCTACGTTGCGAACGAACCATGGGGCGCCCACGGCTCTTCGCAGGAATCGGTTTTGGGCACTCTCATAAGTTGTCTAAGTGTAGCGTCAACAAAAAAATACACAACACAATTTTTTTTACGTTTTTTTTTTTCAAAATTAAAAAAAAACCTTGTTCACAGGACAAATTGGCGTACCTAATATTTAACAAGAAATTAATAGATGGAAGCAAATATTGTTGAAAAACCAAGCGGCATTTTTCATACAATTTGGGATTTCATTATAGATTTCTCTTATACATATTGTAAATTTGCTTTTTACGCTATAGTCATATATATTCTATTCTATTACTACGATTATTATTTTGGTTAATTTATAGTTTTTTTTTTAAATAGTGTTTTCGAGACTGTGATGTGAAGTTTTGTGTTGTGAATTAAATGTTTTAAAAATTACATTTGAAGTGTGTGAATTATTAAAAAAAACGGACTATCGGTAAGTGTTTTAATTTATTTAATATTTAAGTTACTATATTCTACATATATATAAAAATGTTTCAAAATCACGAAATTTAGTCGACGACGGATTGACTTGAAATTTTTACACAATTTGCAATCTCGATCGCGAGAAAATAGCTTTTATTTACGGCGCCATCTGCCGAAAGCGAGGAGAACTCACTCGCCAACGAGAACCGCTGTCACATTCAAAGTGGAAGTTAGCCGTTGTTATGGCAGCCGAGTTAACTTCAAGGGTTCAGCTAGTATACTGTTATTTTATTTTAAGTATAAAATTTATTTTAATTGTAATAAATATAATTTAAAAAAACTGTTGTTTAGGCCTGACTTGTCTTTACGACTAAGAGTAGGTAATTTGTCCTAGTCTCAAGTATTTCGCCTAAACATTGGCAATTATTAGTTTAGGCAAATATTATGCATTAGTTAATATTAAACACATAGATGAATGATTGGTCTCGCTGCGCCCGACTGGATACCGCCGTTGTAATTGTAAAATGCGGCAACAAATACTACGCCGAATTCGGCGTACCCGAGCCAGTCACACTGTAAACTGTCTGTGATGTGTACCTGCCTAATGTTTTATAAAATTTTGGGCATATTAAATGCCAGTTTGCGTACATAGTGAAACTGTGTAAAAATATAATGAAACTGTGTAAAAAGTGATAAAAAGTGACGATGTTTTACACACACTACAACAAAAAGTTGCCGCATTCACGGAGCTATCGCTTTTGTATAGTGCTCTATCTAGTCGAGCGTAGCGAGACCAATCAATTATCTTTGATTAAACATTAGTTTTGGCAAAACATTTGAGACTGGGTCCAATGAGAATAGTCTTATTTAGTGACAATGCTATTATTTAATAACATTGTCACTTCTATACAATCGAACAAAGGGTTATTTAATGCAGTTTATGCAACGATTTTCTATTGTTGTAGACTCGAGAGTATGTAACCTAAGAGAGGCTTACAAATATATGAGGGTAAAATCAAAATTGTTACACGAATGCTTTATATTATGTGATAGGCAAAGATAAATAATGTGTCTCGCTGCACTCGACTAGATAGAGCGGTATAGAAAAGCAATAGCTCCGAAAATGTGACAACTTTTTATTGTAGTGTGTGTAAAAAAGCGTCACTTTTTATCACTTTTTACCAAGTTTTATTATATTTTTACACAGTTTCCCTACGCAAACTGGTATTTTATTATGCCTAAAATTTAATAAAACATTCGCCACGTACACATACACACGTACACGTACACATCACAGACAGTTTGCAGTACTCAAATAAAAAAATCCATAAAAAATTAAATGTTAACACAAACATTTGCCTCAGCGGGATTCGAACCCGTGACCGTTTGGTTAACAGCTAGGTTTACTAGCCACTAGACCAAACGTGTCGTCGTGATGAGAGTATTATTTATTCGTAGCATGATGATGATAATGATGAATAATCTGTGGGGCATTATTGCCGGGCGGATTAAAAATTGCATCAATAAGAAGAAAGGCAAAATTCTTTTATATACCTACTACTTACATACCTGATTTTCATTTATAACTAATTAGATAGATAACAGGCATACCCGTTGACCAGAGGTAATGTCCGGTATATGTTGTACGCGACCTTGTAAGTAGGTACACAGCTTCGAAGGCCGACCGGGTAGAACTATGCATAGAGTTAATTACGCGTAGAATCGGCTGTAACAAATATTATCTAGAGCAAAAAAAAATAAAATAGATTATCATTAAATCTATGATAGAGCATTTAGTTTATATTTTTTTTTTGTTTTTAAATTGATAAAGAATTTTTATTATAAAGATTTCCAAACTTATATTTAGATATACAAAAGGAAGGTATAAATTTTATCTCATAAAAATCTCATAAATTTAATCACATAGGTGCAGTGTCAATAGTATTGAAAAACAAAAAAACACATAATTATGTAAAATCCAAAAAAAGTGAGAAACACAAAAACTATTACCACATCGATAAAACATTACCTGTTAATTTATATTTTATCTATGGTAATACTAACGAAGTCGCAAGTCAAATAAAGAATAGAATAGAATAATATTTTTTTTATATAGTAAAGGACATTTAAGAACATACATAGGTAACATAATAGAAAGACAAACCGGCAAAATTCAGCATAAAGCAGGTTTTAAAAACCTGCTAAAGAGGCGCTCTATAATCATGTTGAGTCTATGGTCCAGCAAGTGACCTTTCGAGCGCTGTATTTAGTCTTGTGACATTTCACATATAAAAATAAACATAAAACCACGTGATATTTACCAATATTATGTGTAAATTTGAAGGATTCCTTTGAATATGTTAATTTATTATAATTCTGATATTTTAAAACTTGCACAGACTTACATTTCGCAAAGAGGAAAGATTATTTAGTTCGTTAAATAACAAGTTAATTAAGTATGGTTTCGCTCTTAAGTATTACTGAAGCCTTAAAATATAGACAAGTAGCTGGTGACCGCGACTTAGTCCGCGTTGAAAAAGAAAAATAACGCCCGAAATCGTTATCGCGGTGGCGCCGCCACGCGACAGTGGCGCCCAATCTAATATATAAAATTTTCGTGTCGCAGTTGTTGCCAAACTCCTCCGAAACGGCTGGACCGATTTTGATGAAATTTTGTGTGCTTATCGGGTAGGTCTGAGAATCGGCTAATATCTATTTTTTATACCCCTAAATGTTAAGGGTGGTCCACCTCAAAATTTTTTGTATTTATTTTTTGGCAAAACAACGTTTGTCGGGTCAGCTAGTATGAGTATAATAACGCATGAGTCGTTATCACTGTGACGACGGTGACGCCGCCACGCGACAGTGGCGCCCAATTCTTTATATTTTTAGACGATCACTCGGGAACAGTATTTTTTCTGGATGATAGGTACCTTTGTCCTTTCCTGTATCCCTGACGGTGTGTATGCAAAGTTTAATGATGATCGGTTGAGTAGTTAACACGTGTAAAGGTAGCAGACAGACAGATACAGTTACTTTCGCATTTATAATAAATTAGTATGGACTAGCTGGTGCCCGCGACTTCGTCCACGTTCTAGAGGGATAATATAAAAATAAGAAAACTCCACTACGATCTCGCAAACGTCTCTAACGATTTTGACGAAAATCTAGGTCCAGAAATTGATCTGTCAGGGTCTTATCTTCGAGAAAATTCGTTTTAGGTAGTTTTTTTAATGGAACGGTTACAAAAGTAATACATACCGCTTGCTCGTTTTATAATATTTTGAATTATGTATTAATTAATTTTATTCAAGTATTCTTAATGTTTCATAGACTTTCTTTCTTACATGTACTAAAAAAAATTGATTACATTCTAGCCTATCTATATTATTATGTCGATACAGATAGAAATTAGCAAGAAATTATGCTCCCATTATGCGTATGAAACCTCATTTATTAATCGAGTTAATGACACATTTCTAAACAAGCGAACCTCGTCTGCTATTTGCTTATAAATCGGGGTCAATATGTTACAAAACTAACAATTCCGTCTAGCAGCACACTTGTGCAATGAAACACAGCCGAGTTACTTAAACTACAAACAATTTAGGAGATAATAAGATAAAATTGATCTATATTGACGACACGTTAATTTGGTCTAGTGGATAGTAACTTTTTTTTTTTTTGACGAGGAGAAATCTGCTTACAGATTCCCTACCGCTGGCTAGGCGGCAGGGATATGTGGGGGTCGCCCAGCACCTGATGTTAGCGGCACTGGGAATACTAAAACATCCCGATGCCTCCTTGCCCTGTGAGCGGGGTGAACCGGTTCTGCCGAGGCAACTAACTCCGATCCACCTCCAGGGCAGCCTAGCCATTACTGGCTAGACTATCGCCAAAGAAAGGGATTGCCCGGAGACACCCCGGCAATACCCACGTGAAGGGGGGGACCTTGTGCAGGCACACACAGCTAGTGGCTAATAACCCTAGCTGTTAACCAAGCGGTCGCGGGTTCGAATCCCGCTAGGGGCAAATGTTTTTGTGTTAACATTTTACCTTTGTACCTGAGTAATGGATGTTTTGTATTTATAATATGTATGTATTTATTTATAAAAAAAGTATTGTATGTAGTATATCAACTGTCTGGTATCCATAATACAAGCATTAAGTTGCTTACTTTGGAACTAGATGGTGCTGTGTGGAATGTGAAAATATATATATATATATAAAATTCTCGTGTCAAAGTGTTTGTTGCCAAACTCCTCCGAAACGGCTGGACAGATTTTGATGAAATTTTGTGTGCTTATCAGGTAAGTCTGAGAATTTTGGGGTGGACCACCCTTAACATTCAGGGGTATGAAAAATAGATGTTGGCTGATTCTCAGAACTATACCCGATAAGCACACAAAATTTCATCAAAATCGGTCCAGCAGTTTTTGAGTTTATTCCTTACAAACATACAAATATTGTCTCTAAAATATTAGTAGATATATATTAAATTAAAATAAAAAAATCACTTCTTTATGTGCATAAACTACAAGTGGGTACAATAAATTCCATAGGTATGGCCTTTTTTATATTCTATCAAAAAAAAATCGGTATTTTTTTTCTTTGTTTGACTACATTAGGCATTCAAACAAGCACACTTCTCAGTATTTATTATTTGCATGTTTCACATAACATCGTGTCTTTCAAAGAATTTGAACCTTGGCTGTGTTTTTTTTATTGTTAGGTATTTTTATACTATAAATCGGTTCATTAGTTTTTGCGTGAAAGAGTTACAAACATCCATACATCCATACAAACTTTCGCATTTATAATATTACTAGCTGGTGCCAGCGACTTCGTCCGCATTGAAAAAGCAATATATCGCCTGACATCGTTATTGCTATTACACTTAGCCAGAAGTTAGTTTCCTTAATTTTAGATGCTCCCTCGGGAGCAGTACTTTTTTTCTGGATGAAAGGTGACCCTATGTCCTTTCTGGTGTCCCTGACAACGAGTATGCAAAATTTCATTGAAATACATTCAGCAATTTTTGCGTGAAAGAGTTACAAACATCCATACATCCATACAAACGTTCGCATTTATAATATTAGCACAGCATACTTATTTCATAGTATGCTGTGATATTAGTACGGATAGTACGGATTCTCGTGTCACATTGTTTGTAAAACTAAGCTCCTCCGAAAGGTCTTGATCGATTTTTATAACTTTTTTTGTGTATTCTCTATCTCTGTGTGTGTGTGTGTGTGTGTGTGTGTGTGTGTGTGTTTGTAGACAAGTGCAAAGATATAGCAACAAATAGTCGTTAGACAGCAACTAATCTATTTCTGTTTGCTTAATACCTTACGAACTCTCTCAATCTCTCTCTCTCTCTCTCTCTCTGTGTGTGTGTGTGTGTGTGTGTTTGTAGACAAGTGCAAAGATATAGCAACAAATAGTCGTTAGACAGCAACTAATCTATTTCTGTTTGCTTAATACCTTACGAACTCTCTCAATCTCTCTCTCTCTCTCTGTGTGTGTGTGTGTGTGTGTGTGTGTGTTTGTAGACAAGTGCAAAGATATAGCAAAAAATAGTCGTTAGACAGCAACTAATCTATTTCTGTTTGCTTAATACCTTACGAACTCTCTCAATCTCTCTCTCTCTCTCTCTCTCTCTCTGTGTGTGTGTGTGTGTGTTTGTAGACAAGTGCAAAGATATAGCAACAAATAGTCGTTAGACAGCAACTAATCTATTTCTGTTTGCTTAATACCTTACGAACTCTCTCAATCTCTCTCTCTCTCTCTCTCTCTCTCTCTCTCTCTCTCTGTGTGTGTGTGTGTGTGTGTGTGTGTGTGTGTGTGTGTTTGTAGACAAGTGCAAAGATATAGCAACAAATAGTCGTTAGACAGCAACTAATCTATTTCTGTTTGCTTAATTGTTAATAACTTGTCACGATTTAGAACGTATTGTCACCTTCGCTCTAAGTCAAGACGAATGGCTATCGCAACTTTCCGTGCCCTGTCTAATACCAGCCGATTACTTCACAGAAAACTGTCGCTCTAAAGACGGATTATTTTAAACCCTATGTATTAGGTGTTAAGAGTCAAATTTAGGTGATTTTATTTCATTGGAAATTATACTAGGTCTTGGTCTAGAATTTATCCAATTTTTTTTTTCAGATTTCAAATTTTATTAAGCATATTTTTTTTATCTTATTTAAGTAATAGTTAAATTTTAGATATAATATTGTGATCATTGTGACTAAGTAATATTTTTTTTCATAGTCAGTGATAACCAAGCATAAATCAGAATTTAAAATAAAATTGCGACCCGCTCACGGCTTCGCCCAGGAAGAAACATATCT
This sequence comes from Synanthedon tipuliformis, assembly GCA_947623395.1. Classification (NCBI taxonomy): domain Eukaryota; kingdom Metazoa; phylum Arthropoda; class Insecta; order Lepidoptera; family Sesiidae; genus Synanthedon; species Synanthedon tipuliformis. The sequence goes on along the minus strand of OX392434.1, from coordinate 597,412 downwards.
ATTTTTATTATAAATATTATAAAGAGGAAAGATTTGATTGTTTGTTTGTTTGTTTGCATTGAATAGGCTCCGAAACTACTGGACCGATTTGAAAAATTGTTTCACTGTTAGGAAGCTAACTACATTTATCAGCGAGTAACATAGGCTATTTATATTTTATAAAGTTACGCGGACAAAGTCGCGTGCAAGAGCTAGTAAATAATATATTTAAAAATAGTTCAAGTGATACGTATGAAGATTCAAAGCAAATATTTTTCCACATACTTATTCTCAACTTAACTGTACTCCAGTTAAACGTATGCACCTGTTATGGTCACGTAACCTATTACTTGCCCCTTATGTCAACTAAGCGGCGCTGTGACATACTGAACACAGTATAATGAGGTCAAATGGCCTTATTATCGTTATGTGATCTATAGGTTAATAGGCGACTATTGCACCTATTAACCTTGACCCGATTAAAAGAGTGTCGAGTAAAAAATATATTTAAAGATGTTGGAAAATATAATGGTGCTTCAAAGAAATCTCAGTAAAATATGAAAAATATACTTACATTTAATTAATGCACAAGAAACAAAATACAAAACAAAATGACAGAAAACACAATTTGACTACACAAGACTTTATTTATAACTAGCTGGTGCTCGCGACTTCGTCCGCGTGGAATAGTTATTTTGGGAATCATTTGGGTATCTCGAACGGTTTTCGCAGCGCACGCAACGGAAGCCCTCAAAGATGAATAATTTTCCCCGTTTTTTTTCCACATTTTCGTCTGTTTCTTCGCTCCTATTAGTCGCAACGTGATGTTATATAGCCTAAAGCCTTCCTCGATAAATGATCTATCCAACACAAAAAGAATTTTTCAATTCGAACCAGTAGCTTCTGAGATTAGCGCGTTCAAACAAACAAACAAACAAACAAACTCTTCAGCTTTATAATATTAGTATAGATTACAAGTTGGACGTAGTTCGTCGATAGGTAATGGCGACTGAAATTAATAATTTTCAAATCACGTAACGAGTTACAGTTATGCAATAACAAAACAGTTGCTCAGACGTGCTTGTGTTTCTTACTGTCTGCGAGACCTACTTTTGTCCAATATAACGAAATAAGGTTACATTAATATTTTTACAGTGTCTTTTAAATCAGGCGGTAATATTATTATTTAACGAGCTATGGAGAGGGCTCGTTAAATAATAGTTACAACAAAATATCTAATCAGAAAAGAAGACGTTCTATTCTTAATGTAAAGGAGCATGAAGACATAGGGGCATAGGGGCATGAAGACAGAAAATACATAGAGGTATGGGCCATGTTGTTCGCACTCGAGTGCGGACTTTTCTTGAGGCCTGGCTGTCTAGAGAAGGTCTAGATATCAAGCCCGTTTTCTATAGATGGCCTAGGGGGACCTTGCGCACGTGGTTGGTTAGCTGTGTGTGCCTACACAAGGTTTCCCCCTTCGCGTGGCTATTGCCTGGATGTCTCCGGGAAATCCCTTCTGGCTAGGCTGCCCTGGGGGTGGATCGGAGTTAGTTGCCTCGGCAGAGCCCGGTCCACTCCGCTCACAGGGCAAGGAGACACCGGGGAGTTTTAGTGGGTATTCTCAGTGCCGCTAACATCAGGTGCTGGGCGACCCCCACATATCCCTACCGCCTAGCTAGCGGTAGGGAATCTGTAAGCGGATTATTATTTATTCTTAGTTGGACATCCACCCACAAAGTGGACAAGACTAGGTAACACAGAGTCGGTGGATCCAGGCTGCTTCTGACCGGTCTTATTTGAGAATTAGGGGGGAGGCTTATGACCAGAATTGGACTTCCTACGGCTAGTGATGATGATGATGGTGAAAAGTATTCCTCCATAACTCTCAAACGAATTAACTGATTTTCATGAAACTTGGTAGATAAAGATTTAGACGTACGGGACACAGGGGCCCTAGCCAAGAGCATATCAATGCAAACGTTTTGTTGCGTTCTGACGAATAGAAACGAAATAAAGCCCGGTGATTGGTCAAAAATTTATGTGGGCGTTACAACAACCAATCACCGGGCTTTATTTCGTTTCTATTCGTCAGAACGCAACGAAACGTTTGCATTGGTATGTTCTTGGCTACGGCCCCTGGATAGGCTACTTTTCATGGCATGGCAGCTCATGGCACGCGGACAAAGTCGCGGGCGCTAACTAGTCACTAATGTATCTTTAGTAATCAGCATACACCAGATGTTGCTGAGCACGGCTTAGCAACGCTTGCGCACTTTCGAAACGACCGCTTCTATGAATATTTGAAATTAAATGTAGCCATGCTATTGTGATGCCATTTAATGCTATTAACAATGAGGTAGGCACAGTGAAAGTGATCACAGAAGCGTAACTGGTTCGAATCCGATGCAGGCATGTTTGTTTGTTGTTGTGAAATTAAGGAGACAATGTGAATAGTTAAGACGTGCAATTTGTAATAACTCCGACAGTACACCTGTTAGAACTTCGCTCGCGTAGTTTTTTTATGTTTAGTTATTTATCTTTTTTTTAATTAGAGGTGAGTTTGCTCTTGACTAGCATCCAGCCGTGTAACGAAGATTAACACCAAGTGTTCATGTGAACACCAAGCCAGTATTTTTTAAAGGGACCAGCGTTTAGATTTGTTCAAGGGTTCAGTCCACCTGAACGCAGGCCTTCCCATACTCGCCCTGGGGTGGATCGGAGTTTGTTGCTTCGGCAGAGCCCGGTTCACCTCGCTCACAGGGCAAGGAGGCACCAGGGAGTTTTAGTGGGTATTCCCAGTGCCGCTAACATCAGGTGCTGGGCGACCCCCACATATCCCTACCGCCTAGCCAGCGGTAGGGAATCTGTAAGCGGATTACTCCTCGTCAAAAAAAAAGGTCTTCCCATACGTTTGTGCACTCTGCGACAAGTGTGAGAAGCCCATTGCCACTTCAGCTTGCTAATTTTAGTTCCTTGGCGAATTTCAGAATTTCATATTCTATATCCTCCAAAGAAACTTCGAGCATAGCCCCGAGAACAGTTTGGAACAACCCCGCTTTATAGCTCGCTGAGCGACTTTAAACTTGTGCGGTCTTACTACAAAAACATTAAACACACTTTAATCAGGCTTAAAACACGTGTTAAAAAAAAACTTTACTACAAAAGAATGTCTAGGCATTGTTTATGGTTTAACAATGCTTGAGCATTATTTAAATTTAACCACCGCCATATGCTAGTTTAACGAGTATCTATCTAGTTAACGGCCTCTCTTCCTCTGACGTATTGTGTCAAATTTCGTTTTGCGTATACTTAATAGTTAATATTAAAGATTTCTTTTGATTTTATAAATGAGTATGGATATTTTAAATTTAATTGACATGGAGGATATGGATTACATGGATAATTTTTGAGATAGAATACATCGTGAGAGAATTAATCCATTCGAATATATACATAACTTTGGTAACAAGATTATTAATTTAATAAAGGATGATCTACCATGTGATGCTAGAGATGGATACTTAAATAAAAATTTTATTTAACAATTTTAACAAATCAAACTACATTTGACCACATTTGACAATTACGTCAGTGTTAGTTACGTTCCATTATGCTCAATATTTTTTGGTATTACGATATTTTATAAATAATCTAACGTATTTGTTGTAATTTATTACTTATTCCAATCTTATAATTTGCTGATATCATTAATATAGTCCGTAATAATAGCTTGTGAAAACCAAAATTCATCATTATACGCCTATCAGATCAGCGTAAAATGAAAACGACATGAATGCAGGGCGAGTGACTGAATGAATGTTTGCCAAGGTTGCCATAATTCAATAACATTCACATACTTTAACACTGTCTACCGAAACAAGCGCTAAATAAGGTTTTGTGGTAGGGACATTTTAAACGCTCGCTGACCAATGCTTAAATGCTTAATGCTTGTCTAACTAAGCATGTGTTTGAACAGTGCTTACTGAATCTTTTGTAGTAAGACCGGTGGTGTTTCCAAATAGAAAATTTTATTACGCAGATTCAAAATTAATTTAAAATGTACGTTTAAATTAATTAATTAATAAATTATCTAAGTACTTACTTAACTATTGTTAAGTTAACCTCGGTTTCTTCGTCAGTCGCCACAGCAATTGGTTACGGGTGACTGCGTAGACCACAGAGCCAACATTTCCCTGGCTATATTTGTTTTTTTTTTTATTGCTGCTCTTCCAAGGTCTTCATTCAAATTAAATATTCATTATCTTAAGTTAAGCCTTAAGTTAGTTATGTCTGAAACGTACAGAAACAAGTTTTTAGTAACATCAAAAGAACCGCAGTTTTTTTTTCACACAGCACCATCTAGTACCAAAGTAAGCAACTTAATGCTTGTATTACTTATGGATACCAGACAGTTGATATACATACTACATACAATACTTTTTTTTTGTAAATACATACCTACATATTATAAATACAAAACATCCATGACTCAGGTACAAAGGTAAATGTTAACACATTAAACATTTGCCCCTAGCGGGATTTGAACCCGCGACCGCTTTGTTAACAGCTAGGGTTACTAGCCACTAGACCAAACGTGTCATCAAATAGTTAGATTGTAAATAACCACTGTATAATTATAAGGTTGTTAAATATTTAATTATTAAAAACTAGCTGTTGCACGCGACTTCGTCCGCGTAACTTTATAAAAATAGCCTATGTTACTCGTTAATAATGTACCTTTCTATAGGTGATTTTTTTTAAACAGGTCCAGTAGTTTCGGAGCCTATTCAATGCAAACAAACAAACAAACAATCAAAGCTTTCCTTTTTATAATATTAGTATGGATAATCAGGATCAAACAGGTATACCTAGGTACTGCCTTCAAAGACCAGAGCCAATATTTACCTCCTAAACTACTTATAACTACGTAAACTAACTTATAACTTGTCCAGCCATTTGTTTCAATGGCTGAGATACAGTTCAAAATTTTTAATTAATAATTCTCAATCAACAATTTTCTTTTATTGCTATTCATTTATTTACGTACTGCCCTCGCCTCGTATCACTTGAATTTAAGCCCACAACCAAGTAGGTAAAAGTTGCCTACACCTATTTTGAACCATAGTTTATAGAGTAAATTATAACAAGCTACAGAATAATGGTAAAAGTAAGTGCGCAAGGACAGCTGCGCTCGCGCAAGGTGAACGACCGCCCGTATGTATAGCATAGCCATCGCTATGGCTATGTATAGTTATACATACCGACGCAAAACGGCCAGTGTACCCGGGAATGAAATGCATTTAGGGAGTAACTACCTACCTACACTTAATTCAGCTCCATTCGCGTTTCTTGGACGATAAAATTATAAATAAATAAATATATTCACACATTCCATCTATATTTAAGTTATATTTAAGTTATTAATTAAGTGGAAAATGTTGTTGATTGCACGATTACTTCTATTTATATGAATGTCCTTCTTTATATTTACTATATATTGTGTAATTGTTTGTTTTCCTAAATAAAATAAAATAAAATAAAATAAAATAAAATAAAATAAAATAAAATAAAATAAAATAAAATAAAATAAAATTATTTAAGTAAGCAGTAAGTTGCTTAATGCTTGTATTATGGATGTCTTGGGCAAATCGTAGAATTAGGCAGATCGTAAAGTATGAAATCAAAAATCTTACACCAAAAGTCAAAAATAGGTGCGACGAGGAGCGGAGCGAAGCAAAGCGAGGAGGAGCGTGTTGGGTTTACAAGGAAATAAATTTGGGGAGCCGAACGAAGCGGAGCGGAGTGAGGCGACCCTCTTAGTTTTAACAGAAATATGATCTGCCCAGGAATATCATGATATGCCCAATTCTACGATGTGCCGACGACATGGATACCAGACTGAAATACTACATACATTACTTTTTTTTGTAAATACATACATAAGTATTATAAATACAAAACATCCATGACTCAGGTACAAAGGTAAATGTTAACACATAAACATTTGCCCCTAGCGGGATTCGAACCCGCGACCGCTTGGTTAACAGCTAGGGTTACTAGCCACTAGACCAAACGTGTCGTCAAAAACGATGACACATATTATGCAAAAAAATCGGCTGTCTATGTTTTTTTTATAATACTTAAAATGTATTTCGGAGAATGTGCTCAGGAGGTTCATGAGCTCATAGTTCATACCGCCTTCCCTTTTCTTCCTTCAGACATACAGACGTACCATCCTCATCTTGTCGAAATCCCTCTATTTCCGACCAAGCGCTTTAAAACATCCTTTATAATGCGCACTGCCAAGGTTTGCAACTCCTGAGTTCATATAACACAAATATTTTCAAAGTTGGAGTGAATAGGCATCTTCTGGGTGAGCTCGCTCCATCTTAGGCCTCATCTTCGCTACACAGCTGGATGTTGGCCAAGAGTAAACACATCTCTTTTAAAAAAAATTCCATCAAAAGGATAGCCTGTATGGCGACCTTTATAAAAAAATGTATAGTTATTTTTTTTTTGTTTGTTACAGTTAAGCTGGCAGCATGAAGCGGCCTCGATACAGATGGCTGGAGCTCAGTGTATTATGTAAGTAATGTAATCAATTTCTATATGTTTATTAAATTTGAAATTAAATTTTTATGTCTAGTCAGTATATATTGTAAAGCAGACAAGAAAAGTGCTTTATCAGTTTCAATTACAAATGCCATTCATTTCAAAATTCGCTAATAAAGGCTTAGATTTGAAATAGGTATTGATTACTTGATGGACATAATTTGTCATCGCTAATAAAGATAGCAATAGAAATTGTCACTTTGAATTTTCAAAGGAAAACAGACCTTATCATTCTACAACATACAAACAATGTTCAATCTTAGGGTGGTAAAGCACTTTATTTGTCGAGTTTACTTATATAGGTACCTTTCACACGTTAAAGATGGCTTTTTACTATGAAATCTATTCAAATATTAAAAATTTGTATTTTTGTAGGTTTGTAATGAATAAATTCAAAAACTACTAGGCCGATTTTAAAAAATATTTAACCTATAGAAAGCTATGTTATATTATATTGTCAGCACGTAACAATTGTATTTATTTATCAACGCGCACGAAGTCGCGGGCACAAGCTAGTACTAAATAAGGTGTATAGAGTACAGTATAGTTCTATGTATGTATATGAACACAATGTATAATGGATTTAAAATCTAGTACGTAGTTAGTACATTTTATATTATACTAGCTGGTGCCCGCGACTTCGTCCGCGTTGAAAAAGCAATATATCGCCTGACATCGTTATTGCTATTATACTTAGCTAGGAGTTAGTTTCCTTAATTTTAAATAATCCCTCGGGAGTAGTACTTTTTTTCTAGATAAAAGGTACCCTATGTCTCTCTGGTGTCCCAGACAACGTGTATGCAAAATTTCATGGTGATCGGTTCAGTAGTTTTTGCGTGAAAAAGTTACAAAGATCCATACATCCATACAAACTTTCGCATTTATAATATTAGTACGGACGAGCCGGTGCCCGCGACTTCTGCACCATCTAGTATAATATAACGCGATCGGTTGAGTAATTAAGGTGTGAAAAGGTAGCAGACAGACAGACAGACTGAGTTACTTTCGCATATATAAAATTAGTAAGTATATAGATATCGTTGGATATGTCAAAAAACATGACATTTGAAATATTATTGACATTTTAATGAATTGCAGTTTAGCATGAATAAAGTTCTTCAGAAAGGTTACAAGACGGAATCATTCTGCAAATATTTTCAATTTGCGCAATCTTGTATGCAGTGCAGACATCTTGAAATTCATCAGTAGGTACAGTTAAATGTAGACGTAATGTTTCATTTGATACTAGCTAGCTGTTGCACGCGACTTAGTCCGCGTAACTTTATAAAATAAAGCCCACTAGCTGGTGCCCGCATCTTCGTCCGCGTTGAAAAAGCAATATATCGCCTGACACCGTTATTGCTATTACACTTAGTCAGGAGATAAATTCCTTAATTTTAGATGATCCCTCGGGAGCAGTACTTTTTTCTGGATGAAATGTGTCCTATGTCCTTTCTGGTGTCCCAGATAACGTGTATACAAAATTTCATTGTGATCGGTTCAGTAGTTTTTGCGTGATAGAGTTACAATCATCCATACATACATCCATACAAACTTTCGCATTTATAATATTAGTAAGAAGATTCGGTAAGTCTGAGAATACGTCGTAAACTATTTTTTATACCCCAAATATTTTTTTATATGGAAAAACACCTAGTTGCCGGGTCAGCTAGTATAATAATAATATCTAGATATTATGTAGATTGTAGATGGAGAGGGCTGGAGGAGGCTTTTACCCAGAAGGGGTCCATGGTTTAAAAAAAAAAAAAAAAAAAAAAAAAATTGTATATATACCTACTCGTATACTTACTGTGAATGTAAATTGGAACAGGCTATGGAAATAAAAAAAGCTTTATTATTATTATTATTATTATTATTATGTAGATTGTATTATAGATATACTTACTGTTAGCTGACAGGACTTATGCATTATGTAGTCGACTGTATTTTGCATACGACGTGATAGATCAAGGATATTTATCACAAAATTTATTCAAAGTTACAAAAGGATTTTTTAAATTTATTATTTTTAAACTTAAATTTCTATATATACTTACTGCATTTATAATTTTATATTTGGATGTATCGAATAGACGAGAGAATGTAAAATACTAGCTACTTAGGACCCGCGACTTCGCGTCTGCGTTGAGAATTTGAAAAATGGAACACCTGAGAAAATATATGAGCAGATATGAGCAGATTAACTCCTTACATTTTTATCGGCTGTGACGAATTTTTTTTGAACATATTTTTAGACATATTTTTCCAAGATGAAATAAAAGGATCCTATGAATGTTAATCTAGGTAATAAACTATCTGTGTGCCGAATTTAATCGAAAGCTGTTCAGCCGGTTGTGCAACAAAAATCCAAACAATAGCTGGTGCGCGCGCGCATGTTGCTTTAACACTTTGGCCAGGCATTTAGTTATTGATTTCATTTTAGATTATATCCTCGGGATGAGAGGTACCCTATGTCCTTTCCTGTACCACTGACAACGTGTATGTAAAATTTCATGATGATCAGTTGAGTAGTTAAGGCGTGAAAAGGTCTCAGAATTTTCAATGTCCCAAAATGTCTACTGTCTCAGAATATATATTGTCCCAAAATGTCTAGTTTCTCAAAACAATAAGTCCTTGAATAGATATATTTTTTTAACATACATACCAAATGTTAAAAATATTCCAGTCATATTGTTTTTTATTTTTTATTATTAATGTTATTTCATTCATTTTCCTTAAAGCAGTTCTAAGAATTTAAAGGCTTTTTTTAACCTAACGAGTTTGTTAAATAAATTTGGACATTGAATACAATTTATCACTTTTTGAGTTATATTAGGCAAAGCAGACAAGAAAAGTGGTTTATCAGTTTCGATTACAAATTCCATTCATGTCAAAATTCGCTAAGGCTTAGATTTGAAATAGGTATTGATTACTGATTGACGTAATTCGTCATCGCAAATAAAGATAGCAATAGAAATTGTCCCTTTGAATTTTCAAAGGAAAACAGACCTTATCATTCTACAACATACAAACAATGTTCAATCTTAGGGTGATGGTGATAAAGCACTTTATTTGTCGAGTTTATATAAGTATGAAAATTTGTGGGAGTAAAATCAAATGTCACATGTCACACGATACGCGTTACAGGAAACAATATGCTTCAAATTATGAAATTTTTTGTTATTTATTAAATGATTTATTTATTCGTTAAGGGGAATAAATTATTCGTGCCAGATTCTTTGTGCGAGTGGAGCATAAGCCGTATTTATTAAATTATTTATTTATCGTTCGTAACGAGTAAACTCCACTCGTGCGTTGGAGCTGCCAATACGATTAAGAAATGTTCTGATTGCTCTTGTTCTGGTTCTCGTATTGCATGTTGACTCAATATTTTTTTTTTCTTTCTTTCTTTTTTTTTTTTAATATTTAAATTAATAGGTTACACGGTAGTACAGTAGCGAGTTCAATGGTTTTACGCATCTCAAAATTTGTTTTTTTTTTAATTAATCGGTTACACGATTATGGTAACAGGTCGCGAGTTCAATAGTTTTTTCCATTTAAAAAATAAATAATCGGTTACACGATTACGGTAATAGGTCGCGAGTTCAATAGTTTTTTCTATATCAAATTTTTTTTTAATTAATCGGTTACACGGTAACAGTCTCAAGTTCAATGGTTTTACCCATCTCAAAACATTTTTTTTTAATTATCGGTTACTCGATTACGGTTACACGATTGCGGTAACAGGTCGCGAGTTCAATAGTTTTTTCCAAAAATTTGTAGCAGTAGGTACAGAGACGTAACGTTGCAAGAATAATAGGGTCCATGTCGCAGGCGGACCTGTTAGACGGGGTATTCTTTTTATATATTATTTTTTTATTTAAGGTTTTGTTTATTATAATGTTATATTTGTATGATAATTTCAATTTTTTGTATTCCAGGTGTACTTCTAAGTTATCTCGCACCAGAAATACCTACTGCAGCGGCTCTAAAGGCCACCTCACTCATCTTCGCTAAGACAACCACCACTACAGCAGCTCCAGAGGTAGTAGCTGAAGATGCAGACGGGCCTCAGGTACGACACTTGGCGACAGTAACCACGCCCTTACAGACGGCACAATAATTTATCTCTAAATATGAAAAACAGGGAATTTTGGTCTAGTGGCTAGTAACGTTAGCTGTTAACCAAACGGTCGCGGGTTCGAATCCCGCTGGCTTCCTAAGAGTGAAATAATTTTTCTAATCGTCCAGTAGTTTCAGAGCCCAATCAATGCAAACAAACAAACAAACAATCAAATCTTTCCTCTTTATAATCTAAATATATAAAATTTTCGTGTCGCAGTGTTTGTTGCCAAACTCCTCCAAAACGGCTGGACCGATTTTGATAAAAATTTTGTGTGCTTATCGGGTAGGTCTGAGAATCGGCCAACATCTATTTTTCATACCCCTAAATGTTATGGGTTGGCCACCCCAAAAAAAGTTATATAGCAAAACAACGTGTGCCAGGTCAGCTAGTATTAGTATAGAAGTATAGACAAACGTACAAATCTCTTCTCTTTTAAGTATTAGTATAGATAATTTTCGCTTATTGACAAGTGTAAGTCAGGCTACGTAAGTTACGGAAACAGAGTTGGTCGCCTTGGTATCGTCGAAAAGCAACTTTTGCGGAAATAACAGACATAAATATGTATATGGGCGTGTGATATGTACCTACTATGTATCCTTTCTATTATGATAATTGAGCTTACACTGATCTGTCATGAGAGAATTGATACAATACATTTTTAAGTACCGGCGCCCGACGCAAAAGTGGGGTGTTATATGTTTGTCTGTCTATCTATGTCATCATAGCTCTCAAACGGATTTGTCAATTTTGATCTGATTTATTTTGTTTGAAATACATACTAATATTATAAATGCGAAAGTTTGTATGGATGTTTGTAACTCTTTCACGCAAAAACTACTGAACCGATCACCATGAAATTTTGCATACACGTTGTCTGCGACACCAGAAAGGACATAGGGTACGTTTCGTCCAGAACGCGGACGAAGTCGCGGGCACCAGCTAGTAGTATTTGTATAAATGAGCTGGCAACATTTTTCAACTTCCCATCGATTCTATTTTCAGACTGAAACCACGGCGGAGGGGGTTGAAGCTCAGAACGCAACCTCAAAGCTCACTGGGATACCGCAAATAGATTATGTGTACGACCCGAACTTACCGCGAGAGCTTAACGGACAAAATCTGTCCGACTATCCGTTCTACGAGACAGTACCGCCGCTCGAGTCCATAGACTTTAAATGCGATGGACTTCACGACGGGTTCTACGCCTCCGTACCCCATAAGTGTCAGGTAAGCCCTCTTAATACCTCTCTTACTTAAATAAATAAATTAAAAAAAATAAGGTTTTATTGTTAGGTAAACAATATGAATATATCTACAGTAATTATGCCTTCATACATAGATAATTGATTGGTCTCGCTGCGCTCGACTAGATAGAGCGCTATACAAAAGCGATAGCTCCGTGAATGCGGCAACTTCTTTCTATTTTTGTGTGTGTAAAAACATCGTCACTTTTTATCACTTTTTACATAGTTTTATTATATATTTACGCAAACTGGCATTTTATTATGCTCAAAATTTAATAAAACATTCGGCACGTACACATCAGAGACAGTTTGCAGTGTGACTGACTCGGGTACGCCGAATTCGGCGTAGTATTTTTTGCCGAATTTTACAAGTACAACCGCGGTATCTAGTCGAGCGCAGCGAGACCAATCATTCATCTATGCCTATATACTAATATAATTTAAATACAATATAAATTAACTAAAATATAATCGAGTACGTCTACGCTCATCGGCAGTCGGTCTTTCAACTCTTTATATTTAATGTAATATTTACTGAAGTGTTATGTACATTATTTTTTTTATTTTGCCAGGTTTTCCTCTGATGTTACAAGTACCTATGTTAGGAGACATAACATAGACTTTTTTTGACAAATAAATGCCTTACACACATGTAGGTATTTTCTTAGAATTTATTTATTTATTGTCATTTTTGCTGCCTTCAGGTATACCATCACTGTCTGTTCGGCACCAGATACGACTTCCTGTGCGCCAACTATACGGCCTTCGACCAGAAAACTTTCATATGTCACTTCGCGTCGGAGGTAGACTGCAAAAACTCACCAAAATATTTCAATAGGTAGGTATTTATTCATTAATAAATCTATTTTTTATATTTTATAAGTATACCTACTTAATACATATAAAAAAATCCCGTGTCGCGATGTTTGTCCGTAATAAACTCCGAAACTACTATAATGACCTGTTTTTTTTTTATTGTGAATTGTTTTTTGTTAGCTTCAAAAATTTCTAACAAATGGCGTTGTAAATTAGCTTATTGAAAGATACTTATATTATTTCGATCGCTTATTGACACAACCATAGATGAATGATTGGACACGCTGCGCTCGACTAGATACCGCCGTTGTACTTGTTAAATGCGGCAAAAAATAGTACGCCGAATTCGGCGTACCCGAGCCAGTCACACTGCAAACTGTCTGTGATGTGTACGTGCCGAATGTTTTATTAAATTTTGAGCATAATAAAATGCCAGTTTGCGTAGTGAAACTGTGTAAAAAGTGTTTTACACACACTACAATAAAAAGTTGCCGCATTCACAGAGCTATCGCTTTTGTATAGTGCTCTATCTAGTCGAGCGCAGCGAGACCAATTAATTATCTTTGGACACAACATTATCAACGTCTTTTGTTATCTAGTTCGGATAAGCATCCAATAGATGGCGCCGTGTTCCGATTTCAAAAATAACTTTTTAAATAAATGAATGAATGATTTATATAGGCTAAAATAAATAAATTAAAAATATGCACAAAATTACAGAAACGAAGCTCTATACAAAGCGACAACAACAGCGCCACCTCCGCCTCCACCAACAACAACAACGACAACAACAACAACAGTTCGTCCCGCTCGTCCCGGGCGTCGTCGTCCCCACCCTCGCTACGATTATTACGACGATGACTATTATTATCCGGCGAGAGATGACTATGACTATGAGGAAAGGTAATCTACATGTATACCTACTAATATTATAAAGCTGAAGAGTTTGTTTGTTTGGTTGAACGCGTTAATCTGAGAAATTACTGGTTCGAATTGAAAAAATGTTTTTGTGTTGGATAGTCCATTTATCGAGAAAGTCTTTAGGCTATTTAACATTTTAAATGCAGACGAAGTTGCGGGCAACAGCTAATTTAGATATAATTTATAATATTATGATATACGTTTACAAAATCAGTATTTACAAAAAAAATGTTAGTTTGTTTGAGAACTGTTTAAACAAAAAAATAATATTTCTAATTTCAGAGAACGTAAAAGACGTCCAAGACCGCGTCCACAGGCAAGACCTGGCCGCAAGCGTAGACCAGTGGACGATTATGAAGATGATAGGTATTTTTTATCCTATTTTATCTATTAGTCCTACTAATATTACTATAGTAGTAGTAGTAGTAGTTTTATCATCTCCTATCCACCTCCTATCAAGTGGACCGTCAGCCTGTCTGTCAACTTTGAAATAAAAAAAACGTGCCTTATTTTGTACATCAATTTAATAGAACTTTTTCCATGTAGGATTTTAGTATTTTTTTATTTTAGTTTCAGATTTTAGAAAAATGTTTTATTAATACAGTATTATTATTGGGCTTAGGTTTTATAACATGTATATAAAAACCATAATTACATCTTAATAGTACAAATCATGTACTACAAATACAAAAACCATACATCTTAATAGTACAAATTACTATTGCACTATAGATATCGTAGCACTAAGCTAAATATTAACTGGAGTTTGATGTTTATAGATATGAACGTCGTCCACGACCGCGTGAAGAAGACGATTATGATGAAAGGTATGATAGAAGACCAGCAAAGCGACCACAACGTAGACCCTATGACGAGGAAGAGGACCGCAGGCCTGGTTTTCGTAATCGTAGACCAAGACCAAGGGACGAAGATAGAGCGGAAGATGAAAGACCTAGGCAAAGGGATAAGGATATGAGAGAAGAAAGGCCAGGTATAACTAGAGATGAAAAGAGACCAAGAGATGAAGTTAGAATACGTGATGATGTAAGGCCTAGAGATGAAATTCGTACAAGAGACGAAGTGAGGCCGAGAGAGGAGATAAGACCACGAGATGAGATAAGACCACGAGATGAGGTAAGATCACGAGATGAGGTGAGATCACGAGATGAGATAAGACCACGAGATGAGATAAGGCCAAGAGACGAGGTGAGGTCAAAAGATGAAGTAAGAACAAGAGATGGGATCAGGCCAAGAGATGAAATAAATAAGAGGGATGAGATTAAGCCTCGTGATGAGGTAAGAGCTAAGGACGAAATAAGACCAAGAGATGAAAGAAAACCGTCCAGAGAAGAGAGTAGAATACAAGAGTCTAAACAAAGAGACAAAGCAAGGGAAGATCGTTACCCAACCGAAGGTAGAAGGTATAGAGATGAGAGGCCACCTAGAAGGGAAGAAGATAGATCATATTCTAAACCTGAAAGAAATTATGAAAGTAATAAGGAGGAGAAAAGACAGGCGCCAACAGCACCCGATGGACAAGGTTTGGTCAAACCAAACGGTCACGGAATCTTTGGTCAGCCGAGAATGCCACCTAAAATAAAACGACCAGTGCCAACAAGTGCAAAAGATAAATATGAGTACGTAGCCGTGACAACTACAAAAGCACCACCGAAGTACGACGACGATGAATACTACGATGATTATGAAGATGATGACACTAGTAAACCGTCGTCTTCGGGAAAGACTAGTACAGTACAAAGACCCAAGTTGGAGCCCATGGAAAAAGAAAAGTTCAAGCCGTCCAGACCACATTTCTCAAGTTCAGCTGCTTATAAAGCTAAAAAACCTAAAATTCCATTAGACTACGAAGATGACTACTACGAACCCCCAAAATCTCCAAAAGTAATTCAGCCTCAAAAGGTAAAAGAAACTAAACCTGTTAAATATGTTGAATATGATTACTATTACGATGACGAGGAGGAGATAGAAAAGAAACATCCAAAACACTTTGAGGAAGATGTTACTAGCAAAATAAAAGACATTAGGCCAAATGTCAAAGTAGTTAAACGTCCTTTTTTACCGTCTAGGGGTGGTAGTCCATACCTCCCGAGGGGTCTCCAGCCAGTAGCTGGAAAAAATATGCATTTACCCCCGATCACCACCCCTAAACCTACTACTACTTCTACAACAACAACAACAACGACTACGACCACTACCACTCCTGAACCAACTACTACAACCACACCTAAACCTACAACTACTACAGAACCTACTACAACCACAACGGAGCTAACAACTACATCACAAAAAACTACAACCCTAATAACAGAAGCTCCTCTATCCAACATCAAAGTTCCGGAAGAAGATTATGAAGATGAATATTACGACGAAGAAGACGCAGAGTATGATGATAAAAACAAAAAAGAAAAAACCACATCAGAACCAGAAATCAAAACTAATATCCCTATAACCACAACACAAGATGCTCCAAAAGAAACAACAACGTCGGAACAAAAGGCGAAAAATCTCGCCGACCACGTACTCAGAGTTTACAATGACAATTACGAAACAATCAGACTAAAATTAGAAACAACCCTATCGCCTGGAGATTACTTGAAGCCTTACTTAGCTAAGGAAGCTGAAAATCTGAAAAGACTTGAAGAACAATTTGGTCATATAACAATAAAACCTGAAGTATCCAAGCCTTACACGGCAACAGGGAAGCCAGACCGTTTGAAAATACCAGAAAATATATCAATAAAACAAAATCTGGCAGATTCTGTTGAAAATGATTACGATGTGAGATTAAACGAAGCTATTGCGCCAAGTCTTCCGAATGTTAATCTTAGAAATGTGCCTAGTGGCTTCGTTGTTTCACCGGATAGGGACTATCCGTACAGATTCCGTGCTAATTATAACGCTGAGCCTCAGTACTCGGCGTCGGAGTTAAATTATAGGAAGAGACCTCAGATTTCTGGAGTCAGTCTGAGGACGCCTTCGTCTTATTACCTTAGACCCGAGGAAAGCAGACCTAGCAGACAAGTAGTTTATAGATCGGTCCTAGATTTCTTTTAGTATTGTATAAACTAATTTGATCTTTCAAATAGCGTCTGATAAAAATAATTAGGTTCTGCAAAGATTGCAAAATATATTACATAATATTATTTTTTCAAAATGCCTTGACAACTGTTTTATTGATCTTAAAATGTCCATTAATTTACACATGAAAATATATTTTAAAATCATAATCTCTAGACATGCGTACATACATGCTAAAACGGTGTTTTGATATTAATATTAATTAATTAGCACCAACACCTATGTTAATTTAAAAATCTGTCTGACAGCTAACAAAATTACTAAGGGCCTCTTTCACCATCTCTGAGTAAAGTGTCAAGTAGGCTAACCGCCATTTAAAGTCACTGGTAAGAAAGCGTACGAGTTTCACGATCTTCGAGTAGCATTACTTTACTCACCAATAAGCTTTATTTGAAAAGTAACTAATCAACACTTCACTTGTAGTTAGTGAAAGAGGCCCTAAGTATTTACTTAATTATATAAAAACTACTTACTATACTTATTGTGATTAATTTGGTAACCTTTGAGAGATAAGCTTATGAAAACCTGTAGCAGTGTTTTTGAGTTTAATTTATTTTTTATTTATTTAAAAATATCTTTCAGTTTAAGACAAGGACCAACATAAGACAAGAAAAAAAAATTACTTACACAACAAATTTTTGTACCTACATAACCGAATATTTTCTTAAATATTGTGTAAATAAAATGAATAAAAGTAGAAAAAATATTAAAAAAAATAGTGTCACTGAAAATTTTTATTAACTGTGACACGAAAGATTTTTTCAGTTATTTACTGTTTTTTTTTTACAAAAAATGTTAAAAAATATATTTTTTTGTCTCCAAAAATATTTTGTTTTGTCTAAAAATATATTTTTTGTCTCCAAAAATATTTAGTTTTACCACAACTTCCAAATTAAATGCTAACACAAACTACAGGTTTTCGTAATTTCTAGTATTAGGTGTATAGAATTTAGTCATGCTAAGAGAATTTAATGTATTTAAGGGCAAATTATTAGGTAAATACACTGCCAAACTTATTTATAGATATTTTTTTATTAATGGAAGGAGTTTATTAAAATGGAGAATATTTTTTTATATTTTTTGAAATATTTTATATTTTTTGGTATGAAAAATAGATTTTGGCCGATTCTCAAATCTACCCGATAAGCACACAAAATTTCATTAAAATCGGTCCAGCCGTTTCGGAGGAGTTTGGCAACAAACACAGCGACACGAGAATTTTATATATTAGATATTTCTCGTGTGACCCTAACTCATACGAAGAAGATAGTTAGTCATGAGTGCTTTTCTTTATTAATTAATTATTAACAATAATTTCTATATAAATGAAGTTTTTTGATAGTTTATTATAAAAAATGCATTATTTTTGTATTTTTTTTTGTGTTAGGTATAAAAAAATACCAGTGGTTCAATTGTTAATAAAAATCGAATTTTAATATACATACGAGTAAGTATAATAAAAGATAATAAGTATTATTTATTTGCAATATTCTTCATTTTAAATCTCCTTTGAAATAAAATACTCCATAAGTTACCTTATTTATAAGCGAATAAATTCCATTTTTCAAAGGTTACCTCCATTTTTACACGGAGTATACTGATTTTTAAAATTTCTTTAAATGTAGAAATTGTAAACGAATAGGTAAACTGTTTTATTAAATATTGTAATAAAAAAAACTTAAAATTCATCGTTTTTTTTAAACAAACCAATTATAAAGTAAGGTAATACCTTACCTTCTTTAATCTTATTTAATATTAAATTACAAAATTGTTGTAATTTAACATTAAATATTTACATACACAAAATAAGCGAAAGGAAAATTTAAGCGCGTTTGTTTTATAATTACTTTTTATTTTACAACATTAAATAACAAATTATTATCATAATTATATTTATTATTAATAATTGCTGTAGAAAATACAAAGGAGTATACTGTATGCACATAGGTAAATTGTATTTAAGACTATCTGGTGCCCGCGACTTCGTCCGCGTAACTTTATAAAATATAGCATAATATGTTACTCGCTGATAATAAAAGCTCCCCAAGAGAGAAAGAATTTTTCAAATCGGTCCAGTAGTTTCAGAGCCTATTCAATTCAAACAAACAAACAAACAAATCTTTTAGTTTGTGGGAGCAAATATATACAATATAAATCAACGCCATCTAAAGCTGTCTGACTGTATCACTTGATATGTGCCTAATATAATGATACGTACAGTTTACACTAGATGGCGCCTTCATATAGTTAAGATTATTAATGCGTATTAAGTTTAACAGATGGCAGTGTCTCGTCAGGTATAACGCGCTATAGCTTCGTTGTTGCGATTTCTACGTGATATTCGTTCATTGAATGCCTCGTTCCTGTCTGCCACCTTTATTAAAAGGCTGGCGCTTACCATCAAGTAATTTTTTTTAAGGTTACCGCAAGTTTACAACTTGCTGGTGCCCCAAAAAAACGCAAAAATCAAAATCTAATTAACTTAACTTAACTTTAATTTATATATAAATTAAAGTTTATATTATATTGCTAAATTGCTATGCTAATATGCTATTATACTTAGCCAGGAGTTAGTTTTAGTTTAGTTAATTTTAAATAATCTCTCGGGAGCAGTACTTTTTTTCTGGATGAAAGGTAGAGTAGAGGTACCCTATGTCCTTTTTGGTGTCCCAGACAACGTGTTACGTGTATGCAAAATTTCATGGTGATCAGTTCATCAGTTTTTGCGTGAAAGAGTTACAAACATCCATACATACATCCAAACAAACTTTCGCATTTATATTAGTAAGAATTCTATGAATAATTGAATTCCATCCATCATTTCATTTTCATTTCCATCCATCCCAATTCCCATCCATTCCTAGAATTCCATTTTCCATCCAATCCATCCATCCAAAAATTCCAAAATAAATTGAATTGAATTCCAAATTCCAATTAGCGTAGGGCGGGCAGGTGGCAAACTGGCAAAAACGCATCTACAACCGTTGAGTTGTGAGAATGTTGAGATTTGAAATCATTTGAAATTTGAATGATTTCTATCTGTCTGCCTTAAATATCAAATAATCTGAATCAATTCGATCCCGTCCGATTCCGAAATCCGAATATTCCGATTTTATTTATTTATTATTTACTTATGATTGACTGGATTTCGGAAAATGGATTTTTTGGAATTTGTCAGACGCCGGGACGGGAAGGGACTTAATTTTTATATTATACTAGCTGTTGCACGCGACTTCGTCCGCGTAACTTTATAAATATAGCCTATGTTACTCGCTGATAATATAGCTTCTCAACAGTGAAATAATTTTTCAAATCGGTCCAATAGTGTCGGTTCCAAACCTTGGCAGTGCACATTATAAATGTTTAAGCACTTGGTCCGAAAAAATTTGGTAATAATCAAATTCATATAAAAAAAAAAATACTGGCAGCACTTACCTTTGGCAACAGGAGACATCTTTTCAGGACTTTCAGGTTTCAGGTCAACAACGTGATCCTTTTAGCATTTGCCAGATGACGCTAGCTGTCCAAGTTATAACACCGTATCGTTTCGTTCACAGATGAAAACTACCTCGCAATAAAAAAATTTTTTAGCTATCTCTTCACCCCTAACATTGCCATAAGGGCAAAAATTTTTGTGAGGGATAGTGATACTATCCTTAAAAGTTTTGTCACGTGACTGGTCACTCTGGTCAGATCGATCATCGGTCATTTTAATTAATTTAAGTTAAGGATACTCTGTCTGCATAGATAGATAGCCTAGTTAATAGAGATTAAAAAGAAAGGCCATGTTGCTAATTAGACCAGTTGCTACTTAGACCAGTTGCTACTTAGACCAGCTGCTTTTTTAGACGTTACTTACTTACCCATATTATGTACATTTCAAATGGCAAATATGTCCACCAAAGCGATTTCAATACATTTTGACTTTTGACGCACTCTTTCCGATTTCCGATGGGAACTGGACTTGGGATGGGATGGGAACAAAAGAGTTATAAAATTGGCTATAAAATGCCCAAATTTGGGAATACTTATCTGTGAAAGTTGCGTTTTTTTGGACTAAAAACACGCGAATCTCAGCAAAACAAGTGCTGAAATTGCAAAACTTAATAAACCAATTGAAAGAGCAGGAAAAAATAGTCCAAAGTACATATTATTATATAATTTATACAGTCTAAATTTTCCTAATATACAGTACAGTATACATATATGATAGGTAGGTGAAACAGGTACAATTACAAAAATGGAAACAGATGATACCTAGTACGAAATATACAATCATAAAAAAAATACACAGGAATCAAATCAGTTCGTCTAAAAATCAAACACTGAATATATTCTTCCATTTATATATTTTTTCTATTATATTATAATATCACTATTCAATAAATCTTACAACTTAACACTAATTTAACTAACGCTGGTAAAACCAACGCTGGTGAACGTGCACCCTTAAATCGTATCATGCACAAGTACAATTGTTTATATACAAGTTTAGACCCATTCTCCACTGGCTCGCAAAAATATAAAAATAGTATTGTTAAATTGTTTTAGTTTATGGTGTTGTTCTTTTCTTCGTATTTGTATTCTGGTGTTTTTTTTTCTTGTTGTGTATGAATGTGTATTGTTGTTGTTTTCTCTGTAAATCTATGTACCAATTCGTGGAAAATGTTGTTGATTGCACGATTACTTCTATTTATATGAATGTCCTTCTTTATATTTACTATATATTGTGTAATTGTTTGTTTTCCTAAATAAAATAAAATAAAATAAAATAAAACACTAACTTAACTTAACCTGCCTCCGCCTCCGCTTCGAAGTTCCTCCATACCAAAATGCGAAGTTAGCAGAAAAACAGACAGAGGCGGGCAACGACTTTAGTGCTGTGGTCAAAGATAATTGATTGATCTCGCTGCGCTGGACTAGATAGAGCGCTATACAAAAGCAATAGCTCCGAAAACGTGGCAACTTTTTATTGTAGTGTGTGTAAAAAACCGTCACTTTTTATCACTTTTTACCCACTTTTATAATATTTTTACACAGTTTCACTACGCAAACTGGTATTTTATTATGCCTAAAATTTAATAAAACCTTCGGCACGTACACATCACAGACAGTTTGCAGTGTGACTGGCTCGGGTACGCCGAATTAGGCGTACTATTTTATGCCGCATTTTACAAGTACGACGGCGGTATCTAGTCGAGCGCAGCGAGACCAATCATTCATCTATGGCTGTTGTATTACGATGCTTCATAACTTGATGTTTTCAATTTGATTATTTATTTCTTTATATTTTAGGTTCAAATTTCTATCAAAGTACTCCTTTGGTTGTTTTTGGCATTCGTATTTAACTGCTGTTTGAAGTTCCACTTCGGTAGATTTTTCTTCTTCTATTTCTCCCTCGATAACTTTTTCTGTGTTGCAATCATTATCGGCTCCATTAATCGCTTTAATTTTAGCTCCATCAATATTAATGCCTTTTGTATCTTCGGTGTATATGTTTTGTGTTTTACTTCCGTGAATCAGGCGACCTATGGGGAACTGCATCTTGTAAAATACATGCGTCGACACCCATATAAGGAGTTGGTAAAGGCATATTTGCCACCATGTCATGGTACCGAAAACCTTGTACAGCCAGCGTCCGGCGTAGAAGTATATTGAGTAGTATCTGAAAATGAAAAAAATTAGGATCATCATTTTAAAATTAACAGATCCTTTGGTCATCTTGCGAGTCCGTATCCGTACTAATATTATAAATGCGAAAGTTTGTATGGATGTTTGTAACTCTTTCACGCAAAAACTACTAAACCGATTACCATGAAATTTTGCATACACGTTGTCTGGAACACCAGAAAGGACATAGTACCTTTCATACAGAACGCGGACGAAGTTGCGGGCACAAGCTAGTTTATAAAATATGTATTTACAAAAAAAGTAATGTAGTATATCAACTGTCTGGTATCCACAATACAAGCATTAGTTGCTTGGTTTGGAACTACAATGAACCGCAAAAAAAGCAAACGCCGCAAGAAGCCTTTTACCTAACTATAAATGAAATAAATTTAAGAATATTTTAATAAATATAAAATTTATTTAGTTTAGTTTTAACTTAGGCTTAATTTCATAATGCTAGGTCAGGTACTTTTGAAGATATTGAGGATTTTCTAATTGACCCTTTTTCTTTGCGGTCCAGTGTATGTAGATGGTCCTGTATGGAATGTGTGAAGATATTTATTTATTTATTATTATTATTATTATTACTTACACGACAGCATACAGGATGGATACTCCTAAATAAAATATGGTCTCCACTTTGACGTCCCTCGGA
This sequence comes from Synanthedon tipuliformis, assembly GCA_947623395.1. Taxonomy (NCBI): domain Eukaryota; kingdom Metazoa; phylum Arthropoda; class Insecta; order Lepidoptera; family Sesiidae; genus Synanthedon; species Synanthedon tipuliformis. The sequence continues at coordinate 574,287 of OX392434.1, read as the reverse complement.
TATCTCCTTGGTTCCAATAGGATCTCAAGGATGACTACCACAACGATATTGGTATGGACGCACTGGTTGAACCACCAGGGGACTATGTCGTCGTAGACCTTCGGGAAGACCAGCTCCCGGTCTATCAAGTAGACTGACCAGAACATGCTTGTCACGAACTGTGGAAAATGGGAGCCATTTACAAAGAGGCTAGCTTTTAAATTATACTTCTCGACAGACAGGCTGAACGTCCACTTCAGCCTTCACGTAGGCGACGGTAACCATCCACCATCAATACCTTAACCGCTTGATATTTCTTTGGACAGTCAGTCTAAAGGCAGTTAGACTGACTGCCCAATTAACCTTAAAGAAGAAGAAGAACCCTCTTAAAGAAGACCAGATTCCACAGTCCATTGGGTACCCTATCGCTTCCTTATCCTTAGTCCTTACAGCCGACGGTAACTATCTACCATCAAGGTGGACCGTCAGCCTGTCTGTCGACCTTACCACACCTAACACCTAACATGGGCGCAGGCGCGGACAATAGTTGTAATGTAAAATTGTGTTTAGTTACCATTGTTATGGGCAAAACTAATCCAGAGAAGACCACATCTCTCCAGTAACATATGATTTTGCCAAACGGTTCTGTGTGTTTGTCGAACCATTCAAGTAGATCGTGGATCACAGCTAGGCTCAGGAAAGTGGACTGGAACAGCTGCGAAAAAAAAAACTACATATATACTTTTTTGACGACACGTTTGGTCTAGTACGATTTAAATCTTTGTTCTAGTTGCTAGTAACCATAGCTGTTAACCAAACGGTCCCGGGTTCGAATCCCGCTAGGGGCAAATGTTTGTGTTAACATTTACCTTTGTACCTGAGTCATGGATGTTTTGTATTTATAATATGTATGTATTTACAAAAAAATCTATATACAAGCATTCGTTGCTTACTGTGGAATAAATGGTGCTATGTGGAATGTGTGAAGATATTTTATATTTATATTAATTTATTTATATTTAAGCACATGTGCTGATTGATTGCAAAGAGCGGTAGTACGTCGAGGGTTATTGAAATATTGAGTCGTCTGTTAGTCAGTCTGTCTGTCTGTTACATTTTCACGCCTTAACTAAGTATTCAACTAAAACCACGAAATTTTGCATACATGTTGTCGGGGATACAAGAAAGGGCATAGGCTATCTTTCTTACATAAAAAAGGTACTGTTACCGAGGGATTAACTAAAAATAAGAAATAAAAATTCAACGTCCAAAAAAATTTATAAAACAATAAATAAAGCTAATAGGTAGTTCTCATGATAACATTTTTTGAAAAAAAAAAAATTGAGTGTGGCTGTGTCGTGAACACGGCCAAATCTCCTACTAATATTATAAATGCGAAAGTTTGTATGGATGTATGGATGTATGGATGTATGGATGTATGTATCGATGTTTGTAACTCTTTCACGCAAAAACTACTGAACCGATCACCATGAAATTTTGCATACACGTTGTCTGGGACACCAGAAAGGACATAGGGTAACTTTCATCCAGAACGCGGACGAAGTCGCGAGCACCAGCTAGTTATACCTCCATATATATTTTTTAATTTATTTCGTCTTAAGAATATGAGCGATAATATTCCATTTACTTTACAATAATTAAATGTGGGATGGAATTTTATCTAAATGAACTTTGCATCCCGTGATTGAGGACAATCAACTTTAACATGTCCGTGTTTCATGGTTTGTTTACTTATTTTAATTAATTAATTTTATCAATAGTTAGTTAGCTTTATTTGTTTACATAATTATGTTAACTATCCGTTAATCTCTAAACTATAAAACGTGTCCTAGATTGTAATAAAAATATTATATTTTTGATTAAAAATTAAAACTTTTATTTTTCTCAACAATCTAAATAATATTTCATTTAATTCTAAGTTTTATAATAAATTTTACATATTATACAATATAAAGATTCGGTCCCCTAAGCTCCCTGCTTAGGCCCCAGGCATTTGGGGGAGACTGCCGCCCGTGGCAGTAGAGCATACTTATTAGTGGCAAAGGGGAATAAATTATTCGCGCGAGCGGAGCATAAGCCTCGTAAGGTCCCCCGAGTAGGCCGGCGTACCTCCACTTTCGGGTACGCCGAGGACCTGACAGGGAGCACAGGCCTCCCCGCGTGGGATAGCCGTGGCGGGGCACCGAAGTCGTGTAAGTGTGTAATAACGTCCCCATAACAAAAAAAAAACCATATTTATCAAAATGCATTGTCTAGTCTGTACGATACCCTAAAATCGCCCTAAATTTGTTATCAAGTTCCGTATAAACTTGATAAAAAGAAACTCTTCGGTCAAATAATTAGTAGGACTGCTGATAAAGGGCCATTTCGTAAGACTACAAACACGTTTAAAATTTGAAGGTTACAGACGTTTCCGCGTCTTTAATAATAATCTACTGTCTAAGGGCCGGTATTTCAACTGTTACTAAGTATTCTGAAAATTTTTTTTAGTAATTTTATTTAGATTAAATATTATTTATTGAAAATTAAATTATCTCAGGAATAAAATATAAGTGAAGCTTAACTTTACTATAGTGTATTTAAACTTTCACTCGACAGCGACACAAATCGTTCCTTAGTAAGCTTAGCTTTATGGTAAAGTGAAGCTTAGTTAAGTGTAAGACTTAAGGCCCCGCTCCCTAAACATTATGATTGTTTGCCGTAAAACTGTAAGTAAACCAAATATCACATCAATGTAAAACTTAAATAATATTATATTTTAAACCTTTTTCTAGTCATTGTTAAAACAGAATCACAATTAGTGGAAATTAACTCGACACTTTTATTTTTTAAAATTGAGTCATTTATTCGATATTTTTTCTTTTATCTCAGAAGCAACTTTAGTTACATATGCAAAATAAATACTCATAGAAAGAAAATGAGGTTTATTAGTTATTCTCAAGACAAAATTTACCTAGAACAATTATTATTCTCATAATAAATTAAATTTGATTTGAGACTTACGTCCTTTAGTTCTATTCAAGATAAACAGAGAAATGGATCATTCGATATTCAACCTTATTCGAACCGCATTTGTGTTTGAAAGGGAATGCATGCGAGTGTTCCTCAGTACCGCGCTGTGTGCCCACAGAGAGCGTTTTGGGAGCGTCACCTTAAGTAAAAACTGAAATACCGGCGCATATCATTTATACTAATACTAGCTGATCCGGCAAACCTTGTTTTGCCAAAAAATAAAACTAGTATGGGCCACCACATACAATATACATACGTACATAAAACTAGTATGTACGTATGTATATTGTATGTATGTATGTGTGTATGTATGTTCCTCCATAACTCAAACGAATTAACTGATTTTCATGAAACTTAGTAGATAAACATTTAGAAGTACGGGATACAGGATAGGCTACTTTTTTCACGCGGACGAAGTCGCGGGCGCCAGCTAGTAATTATATAACATATGTTAAGTTGTTAATCTATATATGATTAGTGACTCGCTCCCGGCTTCGCCCGGGGTGCAATTTATATCTCCTATCTTTTAAGTTGAACCAAATTAAGAATAGTTACGAAATTTTATCAAAATCGGTTCAGTAGTTTCGGTAGTTCAGCAGTAGTTCATCGGAAACAAACATGTGACAAGTAATTTTTATATAATATTTAGAGATATAACATTCACGTGTATTTGTAACCAAACTTCTCGGAAACGGCTTGACCTATTTTTATATTTTTTTTTTGTGTATATTCAGTAGATCTGAGAATAGTTTGTGAACTATTTTTGTACCCCTAAGTCCCTCTTTCACCACCTGTCAAGTAGGCTAACCATCATTTAAAGTCACCTGTCACCGGGAATAATTATACCTTTGTTTGTACGGTAAAAGTCCCAAACATTAAAAAGAAAATAATAAAAAAAAATCGCCTATCGAAGGATGCACTAAACCGAGTGCATAATTTAATAAAACATAAAATTATTTCTAAAAGTTACTAATCAACACTTTAATTGTAGTTGGTGAAAGATGTCCTAAGTGATAAGAGTTACCCACCACAAAATTTTTTTTTCAACGTTTTCCGGGTCAGCTGTTATTTGTTATAAAAAAAATTGGCCCACAGGGGTCGTGTAACCCCCGGGATAAAAAAAAGAGATAGGGTCAAAAAACTGATTAAAAAAAGCATAATGTACTCACGAAACTCCATCCGGTAAGATATCCAGCGCGAAATTGTTTTAATGTTTTTATTTCTATCTTAGTACTTCCCTCCAAGTCTAGACTCATGGCAAATAGTGCTATATAGACATGGTGACTAAGAGTTATTCCATGGAAAACTGTCTTCCAATACAACTTAGCGTCGTTTCTATCGAAGAATTTCTCGTTTTCCGTTATCAAAAAACACAAAACATTATAGAAAATATTACTATCTTTAAATAACACATCCATTTCTATGGAAAACTTAATTAATTTTATTACGAAAAAAAAACTAAAATACTTAACAAATATGTGGCCTTATGTACAGTGTCATATTCGGGCCACTGATTGAACTAAATTTTATAATTGTGATAAAGGGTATATTAGAAAATGGAAGTGTTGCAAGTGGGGAAAAATTACCCCGTTTCTGGGGAGAAACGTTGAATAATTAAGCATTTGTTTTTAACACAAAGCATGTGTTAGCTTTTGGCTAGTCAATAACTTATAGAAGAATAATTTTTCCCAGGGTGTGAAGCTTGGGAAAAAATAGTATTTAATAAAAATAAACACATAAATAAATCTGAACCAAAATATGTATTTTGATTTTGAGATTTTAAATGTGTCAGTACAAAAAATAATACAAAAAAATACTCCCAAAATATTTATTTTAGTTTTAATATCACATATTCACATGTTATTCCTTTTGTCCACTAATTCTAATATAATATTATTTTGTTATAAATAAATAAATAATATAATAAATCTAACTTTAATACACAATTCCAACTCATCTATTAATTGCAAAATTTATGAAGGTATTAATTAAAAATACTGTTTTATTGAAACCTTTTTCTTCTACCCTCCCATCTTATCAAACAAATATTGTCAAATGTTATACATAGTTCTGATAGCTTTTAGAACATCGATGTTTTAGAATTTAGAAAATATTTCAAACTTTTAAACACATTATTAGAAAAATCAAATTATTTTCAAATTATAGTGTTTTTGAGTTCATATTTTTTTTAATTAAGTTACTAGTATAATTATATAACTCTAACAATTATAACTTTCCATCTTCGAACAGATTTCTAACTGCCCTATATTTAAGACTCCAACTTGTATCAACAAACGGAGCTTCTTTGAATTGTCTCTGATAATTTAGATCACCATTCTTAATTGTCACTTTAGTTTTAACTTCAGCCATTTCTTTTCCAGTCCCGTTAACTCCGTTAATCCCGTTAACCTTATTAATTTCATTAAATCCGTTAATTCCATTAACTGCGTGAGTGCCGTTAACTTTTTCCGTTTTCTCTTCCACTTTTGCGCTTTCCCTTTCATCTCCATGAATAAACCTGTTAACGGGATATTGCAGAAGGTAGATCACATACATCGAAAGCCACATATGTAGTTGAAAAATGCAAGTCTGCCACCAGTTCATGGAATAATAGAAATTGTATAACCATCGACCGTCAATGAAGCACGTGGTGTAGTATCTGAAAATATGTGTTTTTTTTTAAATAAAGATGAGTTTGCTCTTGGCCAGCATCTAACCGTGTAGCGAAGATGAGGCCTATGATGGAGCGAGCTCACCCAGAAGATGCCTATTCACTCCTACTTTGAAATTATTTGGGTTATATGAGCTCGGAAATACAATTGTTAAGAGTAAACTTTTCATATTTTATTTATACAGTTTGTTTTTTATTTTATTTATATTAATGGAGGTCAAATTAGGTAGAACCAATTTCAAGAAAGAGGTCAATCGTCGAATCCAGCTCGGATGGGCAGCCGAAGGGAAGTTCAGAGAGACAAATTCCCAAGTCTCGTCCAAAATTCCTAATTCTCAAAAAAAAAAATATAATACCATATAAGGATTAAGGTTAAGAGATAAGGAATGGTAATTGGCCCTGGAATCCCTTACTCACTCATCGAAACACGGTGCTAAATGACTGCGAATAGCGGTGTGCTCTGCTACTACTTTTCAAATCCAGACCAGAGGCTACTTTGAAAGTTCATTTCTCGGGAATCAAACCGTCAAATATAGAACTTCTGTGCCTTCACCCTTTAAACACTTTTTTGTTAATCAAGATCTCTCATACTTACAGAGCAGAATATATGCCAATAACTGTTACATAAGTTAGCGTTTCCACATTGAAATTTCTCGGCCTTCTTCTTGGTTCCAGGATGTGCTCAATGATAACTAATAAGATAACATAGGTGTGCACGCAATGGTTGAACCACGAGGGCACTGCTTTGTCCATGTCCGAAGAATATATCAATTCTCTGTCAATCCAGTAGAAGGTCCAGAAAAATACTACTGTGTACTGTAAAAAAAAAACTTTTGAAGATACCATGAAGTTAGTTTCGAATTACAAAAAAAGTATGTGTTTACAAAAAAAAGTACTCTACGTAGTATATCAACTGTCTGGTATCCAAAATACAAGCATTAGTTGTTTACTTTGGAACTAGATGGTGCTGTGTAGAATGTGTGAAGATATTTATTAGTTATTATATTTATTTATCTACAAGAGCCTCTGTCTGTCCTCTGCTGGCCTCTCCCAAGGTCCGTCTTCAACAAGCAAGCGACTACAAAGCGCTTCCTGTGGTGATCGTACGAGTTCTAATGTTTTCTAACAGATGGCGCTATTGTTTGTCTATAAGATTATAGCTATTGTTTGTCTATAAGTCTATAAGATACTTCTTATGTAAAATGTTCCGTTGGGCGTATACTTACTTTGAAATCATTGGGTAACATTTTTTATGCGACACTTCTGCTGGGTCCGTTAGTAATATTATAAATATCTACTTACAATCGTTATGGGGACAACTAATGCTGAATAAATTATGTCTCTTCTATAGCTTATGGCCTTTCCAATTTTCTCATTGTGTTTATTTGACCATTCCAGTAAATCATGGATCACTGCCAAGACGAGGAAGATAGTCTGGAATAGCTGCAAAAACAGATTATTATAGACACATTATTAAGAACATTTAAACATCTAAAACATCTAAATTATACTATTTAAATCTAGGTCCAATATTATAGATAAAATTATAGATAATTATACATTTTAAATTATTTTCGGCATATTAGTACTAATATTATAAATGCGAAAGTTTGTATGGATGTATGGATTTTTGTAACTATTTCATGCAATTTTTCGCAATTTTCACCAATAAAAAGAACCAACAAACGAGATATGTTTGTATGTATAATTTGCAAAAAAATACATCCATGCGAAGCCTCACGCGGGTCTAGTTTTCAATTACAACAATGTGTGGACTTTTTTCATTTTTGCTCTAGCAACACCGGAATAGAATTCTTACACAGCTGTTAAGTTTAATTATAATAATTGTTTGATTAGCTTCTGATACTCTCTCGTTATAACATGTAATTAACACGACATTATCATTGTTAAGGGTGTTGCTCAATACATTTCACACTTTCAAAACGTGATATTACCTATTTATCAATTATTTTATTTATCAATTAGATTTTTCCAAGAAACTCTTATGATAGACATTATAAGTTTAAATTTACCAGGGTCTCGGAAAAAAAGGAAAAATGACGATAATCCTGAGAAGAAACCCCGAAAGAAACTTAGGATAATATTCATTTTGTAAAATGATAAATGATAATCTGCGATCCAGATGATGAATCTGGATCGCAGATTTTCCTACACAAAAAAGGTCAGGTTTGTTGAAAGTATTTTTAAAGTACCATAAATGAAAAAAATGATTAGAATACGAGTATGCCTGCCTAATGTGAAATCACCTTTACATATTTAACCCCAATTAAACTTTTGTGATAAGATTAATTATGTCTTCGAATGTCAGTTTAGCATTCGCTTATTATACTTTTACGAATTCAAAATAGCTTTGTTAAATTTTCAAGAAACTTATTTCCATCCTATATATACATATACCTAAGCCTCCTATATATATAGTATTTTTTTTTAATATATATTTGGTTTTTTTATAGATATTTGGATGTAGTAAATTATTTATTTTAAAATGATATTTAATAATTAATTCCAATTTCTAATTAATGTTATTGTCAATGCATTCATGGTTTAAATAAAAAGGCTTATTATTATTATTATTATTTATACGTAATAATAAATGCGAAAGTTTGGATGTTTGCACTCACGCAAAAACGGCTGATGACGTCAGCGTCACTCAAGAAATACAATTCTTCGATGCTAGATGGTGCTGTTGTTAATGTTCTAGAACTATTTAATATTTATATTGTTGAAATGAAATTGTTTGACGTTAGATGGCGCTGTGGTTAATTGATAAAATTATTTTAAAAAAATTTAACAACATATTTCTCAACATATTTCTGAGGCCTACATCAGCTAATTTAAGTATTTCGCATCGATCGTGTTAATCGACGAGTGTAAAGTTCTCAGACAACCGACAGATGGCGTTGGATGTCTTATTCAATTATGCTTTGCACTAGTAAAAACTGTATGGATATTTTTGTATACAGTTTTAAGAACTGTAAAACCTTCTTAATAGAAGATTTAAGAAGGTTTTAAATCTTCTTAAATCTTCTTAATTAAGAACTGGTTTTTTAAGAAGTTTTTTTGTAGAGAAACAGACAAAGTTAGAAAGCGATTTTATTATATAAATAAAAATATCCAGAAGGCATAGATATCTACAGATAGGCAGAATAAGTTAAGCGCAGTTTTTTCTAAAACAGGTTTTCTACAGAACTGGTCGTTAAATTAAGTTATATATTCTTAAGTAAGTAAGTATAATTAAATAAAAAATAAGTACTCACATGATTCCAGTCCGTAAGAAAAATGGCAAAGTAAGTCCTCATGATCTCAACTTGATTATCCTTCGTTATTTCTTCGTCGAATTCGCGCAAAATAATATTGTTCATTCCCCATACCACAACAAATGCATTGTAGACGAGTATCCCAATGTGGATAATCGTTTTCAATAATAAAGGTGGCCTCTTCATAGCTCTTTTAATCAAATTCATTTTTGAATACACTTAAAAATTAATTTTTACATTCCAAAAAATTTAAATACTTAGCTAAGTACTAGGTAACTACTAGTTTTATCAAACACGTTAAAGTTAGTGAGAGTTCTAAAGTCATATGAAGGCCGTTATGTAAATTATAAATCACCGAGAAAAATATTTATTTTGTAATTTTTACTCTTAACAAATTTTTAGGGATCTGTGTTTTGAAAATATTAAATACAAAATTTCGTTTGTGGTCAGTTAAAAAATAACTTTTTTGAAGTGAGAACTTCTTTATGTATGTGCGTTGGGCACTTTTAGTGTGGGAAAAACACTGAGTCACGCTCGTGAGCGACACCCTCGGTAACGTTTAATTGTATGTAATAAGCGCCATCTACCCGAATCAGTACGTACTACTGATTCGTATTAAGCTTAACCTCGTCAATATTTTTTCAAGATATTTTACATTATTATAAATATATATATTAAATATCTAGTTATAGTGTTGTATGTTGCGCTGAAAATTTATGATAACAATTAAATTTATTGTGAAATAATTATTCATATATTAAAATATCTCGAACCCCTGTCCTAAAAGAAACAATGATAAGATAATCAGTTATTTATATTAATAATTTATAATTGATAAAACAAATAACATCCTCAACATGTTTTTAATAGATATGTTTGCTATGCATAATTATGTGACATAATTATGCACTTAAACTTGGTTGGATAACATTTTGGTTGGATAATAATTATGTTGAATGTCAAATGTCAAAAGTCATATTAAAAGATTTGAGTTAGTCATTACGCTATTTTATGTGGGCTATAAAAATGCTTTGCTAGGATGTTCCAAATTTAAAAATGAACCGACCGTTACTTTTTTAAGTTCAAACTTCTTTAGGCACGTTGGGCACTTTTTGCACGGGGAAAAACACTGAACTCACACCGTCACGCTCAGTGAGCGACTCGTTCAGTGATGATTAATGTTTCAGCGAAAAACTTTTAGGCACGTTGGGCACTTTTTGTCGGGGAAAAACACTGAACTCACACCGTCACGCTCAGTGAGCAACAGGTTCAGTGACGTTTAATGTTTAAGTGAAAAAACTTTTAGGCACTTTGGGCACTTTTGGGCATTTTTAAAAATGCATAGTTACTTTTTTAAATTTAGTCGACAGACAGGCTGACGGTACGATTGATAGCAAGCAACGCCATAAGTGCTACAAGTGGGCTGCCGACCATAGCGGATTCAGGATAAGGGATAAGGAAGAGATGTGGCAACGGGTTTTATCATCCTTACTCACTCGCCGAATTTCACTGTGGTCAGAACCCAAAGACTTGTTTTTGAATTAGTGATAAAAACATATAAGTAGTTAGCTCACGCGTTGACACGAGCCTTGAACTCGAAAACAATGCTTCCTCGACATCAGACGTAAGTAATTAACGTATGTAAATGTTACCTTATATCTTATGTTATGTATTTAATAACTTTATATCCCACTGCCCCACTGTTGCAAACGAGTTGAAACATAACGTCAAACGGGGTTGCTTTGATTTCCATTGGGAACATTGACAGATTTTGGGACTAAGTTGACAATGGGTTTAAACAGGGGCATTAGTCAAAGTAACCTTAGTCAAAGTAGAAATGATAACTATTTTGGTCTTTTTTATTCAATTTTCATAAAATTTTCACTCAAAATATTGCCTCTTAGAAAGCTTACACAGATTAATGTAAGCTTTTGAAATGCTATTGTCAAAATAGCCCCTCACTCTGGGGAACTTTGACACCTACAAATAATAATTAGGTGAGCCGATGGTCTTTGGGGCCGGAAGGTTCTCGAGTAGAGAAGATGAACATGCAAGCGCAGCGTAGGTCCAAGACCTGATATGAGCCGCGGGTCAACGGTAGATCCAAGCTGTTTTTTGGAAAATATTGGGGAAGGCCTATGTCCAGAAGTCCTTGAAAATTTTTTTTATAAATAAATACAATAATTTTAAAGCCCGGTATAATTTTTTTTAATATAGTTTATTATATACTGTATTTTTATCGAAGTTTTAATTTTACTCTAAAGTCAAATGTGAGTAACTTAGTCTGTGTTAGTACAAATATTTTACGTTGACTTACTGCTGTTTTTATTAGTCAGTAACTGAACCATACAACAATAAAGCCATTCGGCAAATGCATTGAGGATGCTATATTGATCCTGACCCGAACCCTGCGCATGCGCACAGTTCCTCATAGTTGCATAGAAGCAGTCTACTTTGAATTCGGCGAATATCCCCGACGCACTACAGAACCTTGGCAGCCCTAACAGCACCCTGAACGCGTTATTATCTTGGACTCGCAGGGCGTTATACCACAGCATACTTATTTCCTACAATAGGCCGACGCCTTTGATGTTGGGCGATACCGCCGCCTGTGTAGGTATTTAAAAATTACGGAAGGGTTGACACAAATTAAGTAATATAAAATGTGCTTAAGTACCTTTCTTCTTCGTGCGGAAATTGATGAAAGCTTAGTTCTTTATTTATGCGAGATAGATTTGCACGCACTTACAGCACATGCCGTATGTACCATTTTGATTTATATAATAAATTAAAATCTGAAAGACGAGATAGCCCTGGAATATTTATGCCAAGCTACTAAGAACGACGAAGTATGCAGCTTGGGCACGTGCCACTCGCGCCTCACCCCTCACGCCCCGCACGATTGCCCTGTCTAGACATCTCCGTCTGCCTACTGTACGAAATAAGTATGCTGCGGTTATACTGTCTCTGGGTAAATATCGCCTTTAGACAACTCGTATAAAACGATGTGCAGAATGCTCTAAAAAGTGCATCCATTGCGCAGAATAGTTCTCGCCTATATAACACTTTGATTCAGGGTACTGGCATAAATATTTTTCGATGTTTCTAACATCTTTTAAATAAGGAGTTAGAAAGTTTCTGTCATCAGGTAGTTACGTACTGCTTGATAGTCGTTTTTAGAATTTGAGTTTTATTAATTATGTGCATGGTGTGTGAATGGGTATATAGAAAAAGTGTGTGCCTAACTGCCTATATTATTATTGTTTTGTTTTATTTGGTTTAGTTTTTTCTTTTCTTTTCTTAGCTTTATTTTGTAAACAGTCATCTTTTGTGTTCGTTTATAATGCATATAAGTGTTGTATACAATCCGTACTATAATATAATATATAATCCGTACTAATATTATAAATGCGAAAGTTTGTATTGATGCATGAATGTATGAATGTTTGTAACTCTTTCACGCAAAAACTACTGGACCGATCACCATGAAATTATGCATACACGTTGTCTGAACACCAGAAAGGACATAGGGTACCTTTCATCCAGAAAAAAAGTACTGCTCCCGAGGGATTATCTAAAATTAAGGAAACGAACTCCTGGCTAAGTATAATAGCATTAATGATGTCAGGCGATATATTGCTTTTTCAACGCGGATGAAGTCGCAGGCACCAGCTAGTATACCTATAATCCGTACTAATATTATAAATGCAAAAGTTTGTATGGATGTATGGATGTTTGTAACAGTTTCACGCAAAAACTACTGAACCGATCACCATGAAATTTTGCATACACCGTTGTCTGGAACACCAGAAAGGACATAGGGTACCTTTCATCCAGAACGCGGACGAAGTCACGAGCACCAGCTAGTTCAATTATATGAATTTGAATTAAAAAAAACTTACATATCCCCAATTCGTGAGGTAACAGAGTCCGTACACATCTAAATTACTTATATCTTCATCTGCAGCCTCAAAGTCGTTCCCTTCACGTAACATTATATTTTTGACACCCCAAAATATAACGTAATAAAAAATCAAAAACATAATATAGTGAAAAATTGTTTTTAAATATAACACGTTCACCGACATAGTTATTATTATTGTTATTTTTATTATTTTATTTAATGTTTATGGTCACACAACCAATTCAACGGACAGACAAGTTGAACTGTGCTAGATTTATTGTTTTTTTTTTTAAATTAGGTACCTAAACATTTTGTTTACATTTTTATTTAAATGAAGGTCACCACCATATAGTTAAATTACTGGTGGAAAATTTTTTCACAGAAAATGTAGGTAAATATAATCTCAGTATTAAATAAAGAAACAACACATTTGTTGTAGTATGAAGTTGTTAACAATTTTACACAAATACTTTATGCATAATTTATCTATTTATTAAGGCGAAGTCTTATTTCAAAATTAACAAGTTCGCTTTCGAGTACACTATGCAGTACGTGCGGAGAGGTTCAGCCGAGTTCGTGTACACTATGCAGTACATGCGCAGAGGTTCAGCCGTGTTCGCGTACACTATGCAGTACACGCGGAGAGGTTCAGCCGAGTTCGTGTACACTATGCAGTACACGCGGAGAGGTTCAGCCGAGTTCGTGTACACTATGCAGTACACGCGGAGAGGTTCAACCGAGTTCGTGTACACTATGCAGTACATGGGAGAGGTTCAGCTGAGTTCGTGTACACTGTGCAGTACGTGCGTGCAGAGAGGTTAAGCCGAGTTCGTGTACACTATGCAGTTTATGCGGAGAAGTTCCACCGGGTCCGTGTATATACACGGATTATACTAGCTGTTGCACGCTGCTTCGCCCGCGTAACTTTATAAAACGCAGCCTATGTTACTCACTGATAATATAGCTTCCCAATAGTGAAAGAATTCTTCAAATCGGTCCAGTAGTTTCGGAGCCTATCCAATGCAAACTAACACACAATCAAATCTTACCTCTTTATAATATTACTAGCTGGTGCCCGCGACTTCGTCCGCGTTCTAGATGAAAGGTACCCTATGTTCTTTCTGGTGTCCCAGACAACGTGTATGCAAAATTTCATGCTGATCGGTTCAGTAGTTTTTGCGTGAAAGAGTTACAAACATCCATACATATATACATACATACTTACAAACTTTCGCATTTATAATTTAATATTAGTACGGATTAGATTATAATTTACATTTATATTTTTACATGTGTATTTAAAATCAAGGGTTCCTACGGAATATCAGTTCTGGGCATTTTTCTAACGTTGGGATATCCTCATGGATACCCCGCAGTGCAGAGGACGCTGCAGGACTCTTACCGGGTAAAGACCTAACGACTTCCTAGCGTGGCCGTAGATGGGCGAGGCCCCGGGGACGTTATGACACGACATCGGTGCCCTGCCACGGCTATCCACCTACCAGTTAGTGAAATCCCTTCGTTAACTAGGAAATGGACTAATGGTCTTCGAACTCCTGAAGACCTAATATAATTTCCGGAAGCTATAATAGCTAGGAACAATTCCGATCAAGTCAGCTTTCAAACAAAAAAATCGGAATAAAATCGCTCCATTCGTTCGGGAGCTACAATCCCACAGACAGATACACAGATACACACGTCAAACGTATACCACCTCCGTTTTTGCGTCTGGCGTCGAGGATTAAAAAATAATGTTTCAAAAACTGGAGAGTTTGTGAAGAACTTTCGTTTAAGCGGTTGAAACTTGTACCTACCATTCGGTAAGAAGAAATTATAGATATTTAGTGGGAAAGTATCGTGTAATTTGGTAAATGGGCTTCATAGATTAAGAAAGACTTTTATTACCAAATTGTCCAAAGTAAAAGTTAAAAAAAAAAACAATGGAATGGTATTGAACATAGATTTAGTATTGCTACCGTTCGTTTTGAACGATGTCCTTTAGAATTATTAATAGCAAGAATGCTTACAGAATTGCATTTTAGTCTCATAATTCCTTCAGGCGCATGAATTTTAACCGCCCAGACAGAACATCATACTAGCTGTTCTGTTCTATGGTAAAATAAAAAAATCTATCGTTTTTTTTAATGGGAAATCTTCTTGGATACCCCGCAGTGTAGGGTTACGCCAGAATCGTACCAGCTGAAACCCAACGACTTCCTAGCGCGGCTTGATGGACGGGGTCGCGGGGACGTTATGACACGACTTCGGTGCCCCACCCAGCGCGGGGAGGGTTACGCTCCCTGTTAGAACCTCGGCGTACTCGAATGTGGAGGTACGCCGTGAAAATTTTGTAATCACGGTTGGCTCGAACCTCGACTCGCGTACAAGCTAAGTCCTCGTGCCGTCCAAGACACCAAACTGTCTTGGAGGCTAGAACTACCCTAAGTTGTTACATAAGAACAAAATCATCCGTAGGTATACAACAAGATAGGCATTCGCCATCACAGATTATTATGTTATTATACAGAGATTCGCCATTATACATCCGGTAGAACCTAACGGAACGGTAGTATTATAGATCTTTGGGTAGAACACACAAAGCGAGGCTACGACGTATCTTCTTAAACTAAAGGAATTTATATATATAACCGTTTTATATGTAAATTATTATTAAGATTACAATGTATGCAAAAAAGCTTCCAGTTTTGTACTTAACAAAATTGTATTGGGGCTGCTGCAAAGTTCTCAAAAGTTCAGTAAGAAAATTAGTCAAAAATCCGGTGGGGCTCAGGCTGTGGCAGTCTGGCGCAAGCACCTCGCCTTACTTATTGATATTTGATATTCAGATTGTAATAGTGATAAAAACTGTCCAAATGCTTCTGCCCGTTCTAAGCTTTATTCGCTAATCACGATGCCGTAACCGATAGATATAGACGCAGGCCATCAGACGACAAATATGAATGTATAAACTAGCTAAACCCGACCAAGTTTCTTTGACGTTCAACGGTCGGCTGCTGCCATAACAACGGCTAATTTCCACTTTAAATGTAACAGCGGTTAGTTCTCCATGCTTTCGGCAGATGGCGCCGTAAAAAAGCTTTTTGTTTGCCAAAAAATAAAAAAATATCACCCTTAACATTCAGGGATATGAAAAATAGATGTTGGCCGATTCTCAGACCTACCCACAAAATTTCTTAAAAATCGGTCCAGCCGTTTCGGAGGAGTTTGACAACAAACACTGCGACACGAGAATTTTATATATTAGATTATACAGTCATAGAAAAATAAAATCGAAATTAATATATTATATACATATCTACATAGATAAAAAAAAATCTTACAAGATTCCAATTGGTGCCGTAACAAAGCGGAAATCTAAACAGATTGTCCACGTCTTCGTTGTCAAAATCAGCAACCAATAAAGACAACCATATTTTCACACCGTAACACAGAATAAAATAATACAAAAAACATTTTGAAATGTGAAAGATTGTTTTAAGAATTTTCACCAATACACTTCTTTTTCCCATTTCACTCGTAACGACTATCACGGTGTCAGCCATTTTTAACGGTTTTTTTACACTTTAAAAATACGACTGTTTTTATTTTAAAATAATATGCAAAACGTCTGAATTGTATCACAATGGGCACTGATATGCAGTTTTATGTTGAAAACAATAAAAACAAAGTTAAAAAAAAATATCTTGTCCAGCAACTTACCTTTAATTATATGGTAAAGGGCTCGCCAGACAAAAATGAACAGAAACGCTTGAACATGCTCTTCAATGTCACCTTGTTGTGACTGTGTATATATACACAGCGCAATGTCTATTATATATGTATATAAGTTTGTAATAAAAAATAAAATTGAAGTGCCTATTTGTTATGTATAAATAATCACTTTTAACTAAATGCACACCAAAGTATAATATACGGTATATACTTATTATAAAAAAATGGTTTTTTTTTTAATTTTAGTGTGTTTCTGTCTGTCAGCCTGTTGTCGGTTAATCTTAGAAACAGTCTTTCAATGCCAGAGTGCGAGTTTTACTCTATCAAACGCGTCGAACGCGTAAACGTCAATTTGTATGCGACTGAAGCTGTGCAACACTTTAGCCAACAGGTAGCGCTGCTTCATGTTTTAAGTAGTAACTTAGGCTACTTTGATTTTAGAAATATATATATATTTCTAAAATACGATTTTGATGAAATTTTGTGTGCTTATCGGGTAGATCTGAGAATTGGCCAACAACTATTTTAACCTTCAAGGGGGTATAAGGGGGTAAAATTTTTGGAGTGGACCACCCTTAACATTTCGGGGTATGAAAAATAGATGTTGGCCGATTCTCAGACCTACCCGATAAGCACACAAAATTTCGTCAAAATCGGTCCAGCCGTTTCGGAGGAGTTTGACACGAGAACTTTATATAAGTATTAGAAGATAAAGAGTGTCTAGTACGCTCGCGAGCAGTATTCCATTCGTACGACAATTAGTCTGGAGGTACCCTAGAAATTATAGTGGAGATGTTTGAAGGCTAATAAGCCTGATTGGTGTTTTGTAACGCGGACGTTTCCGAGTTATCATTTCAAAGCACATTGATTATAATCCGAAGGTCAAGTCAGACAAAAATAATATTTTTTATTTTATTTATAAACACGGAGCTTAAACATTTCTTTATCTTGCCTATATTTAGATATTATTATAATGTATAATATTATAAAGAGAGAAAATTTGTATCTTTGTATGTTTGTAATGAATAAACTCGAAAATTACTGGACAGATTTTAAAAATTCTTTCACCTATAGAAAACTACATTATCAGCGAGTAACATAGGCTATATTTTATAAAGTTACGCGTGCGAAGCCGCGTGCAACAGTTAGTATAAAATAAAGTCGATTTCCGTCGTCTGTCCCTCTGTATGTACGCTTAGATCTTTTAAACTACGCAACTGATTTTAATGCGGTATTCACTACATATGGAGAGAGCGTTAAACTAGGCAGGTTTATATATGTCGTCGGCACATCGTAGAATTGGGCATATCATGATATTCCTGGGCAAATCATATTTCTGTTAAAACTGTGAGGGTCGCCTCACACCGCTCCGTTTCGCTCGGCTCCCCAAATTTATTTCCACGTAAACCTAACACGCTCCTCCTCGCACCTATTTTTGACATTTGGTGAAAGATTTTTGATTTCATACTTTACGATCTGCCCAATTCTACGATCTGCCTACGACATAAGTATATAACTAGCTACACGCTCCCGGTTTCGCCCGGGTTCAAAATAAAAACTATCGTATCTTTTAAGTTGGAACAAATTACACATAATTACGAAGTTTTATCAACATCAGATTCAGTAGTTTAGGAATAGTTAGAATAGAAATATAGGCGGGAATCCCACCCGCAAGGAATAGAAAGAAATAGTATGAAGAATGAAAGTACGAGAGGAATACAAGCGAGAACTAGTATGGATGAGTAGTAAAAATAGGCTTCAGCGCATAATGCTGGAGGGATTAGAGTGAAAAAAAAATTAGTTTAGGAATTAGTTGGCGTCAAGCAACGTGACACTAATTTTTTATATATAGAGAGAGAGATTTGCAGAAAAAATCCATGCGAAGCAGGGAATCGAATCACTCGTTTGCATTTTAAAACGCGTATGAAGTCGCGGGCACCAGCTAGTATTTACATAGTAATTTACATTCTATTTATCGATACAATTACAAAGTGGAATCTCATTTGAATCTTGCTTTTGTTGGAATGTTGCTTTTCTAAAACAGGATGACTATTGGGGTTATCCGAAGGCTAGGGCGTAGGGAAAGGTCAAGACTATTCGCTTAGAAAGCTCATATAAATGGCAGTCCGCAGTGAAAACCTGTATTTTATAATTTACTATTCAAAAATTACTTAATTGTGTAGCTATGACGTGTGGACATGGCCGTGTGTTTTACGCGAATATACAAGTAAAATTTTCTTTGAGTGTATTATTTTATACTAGCTGGTGCCAGCGACTTCGTCCGCGTTCTGGATGAAAGGTACCCTATGTCGTTTCTCGTGTCCCAGACAACGTGTATGCAAAATTTCATGGTGATCGGTTCAGTAGTTTTTGCGTGAAAGAGTTACAAACATCCATACATCCATCCACATATCCATACAAACTTTTACAATATTTGTAACCAAACTCCTCCGAAAGGGCTTGACCTATTTTTATAAAAAAAATTGTGTATATTCGATAGGTCTGAAAATAGGTCTTAAACTATTTTTTATACCCACAAGTGATAAGGGTTACCCACCATAAATTTTCATTTTTATTTTTTATTTATATGGCAAAACAACGTTTGCCGGGTCAGCTAGTCCGCAAAAGTTAACTATACTTTTAATTTAATTTAAAATTAAAATTAAACTAGTTTAAAAAATAGCATTTTATTAAAAAATTCCAAAAATTAATATCAGCAAACACAGTCAGTAAAAGACAAAAGCCAAACCGCATAAGAAAACAATTATGATTAAACAAATTTACTCGTAGCGTTTGTTTGCGCAGAAAAAGGGCGTAAGTGCAAACTGGAATGCCCACTGCGCTGCCTTTTTTGTCACTAGAACGTGTACAAAAGAAAGTAGGCTCGTATTAAAGCCAGTACTCATTCACACAACTCTTAGTTCAACCTTGAACGTACGCGAGAAAGCACCTTTCTACCGGGTCATATATGGTTTTGAATTTAGAACCGCGCGAATTGACATTTGCGAACAAAGATGGCCGCCAAACGCGCCCTAATATTTTTTCTAATGGCAATACTGTGTGGTAACGTACAAAGTGCGAGTTTAGTAGAACGTTCTTATGAGTATTTTATGAGTTTAGGGAAAAATTTAGGACCGAGTCTGATGTCTATTTTGGACTGTATGACGGAGGAAAACGCTTGGAATTGTGCTAAGGAAAAAGCTGGGAAAATCCTTGACGGTTGGGACGACGAGGTGCAGAAACAGAGGAGGAGTTGGCAAGGTATGTCAAATTTAATTAGTGGTCTACCATTAATATGGTAAATTTAAATTTATAATGACGATCATAACAGTTTCTTGTAGAAACCCAATAAAAAAATAAATATTTTGATAAATTTAAAAAATATTATTTTAATTTATTTACTACTTTACTAGTGCAACTTTTAAATAATTATATATTATTTTTAATAATAATAATAATATGGAAATATTATCCCTATTTCCATATGTGAAAACCGAATTAAAATCGGTCTAGCCATTCTGAGTAGACAACGTATGATTTTTATATATTTATAAATATTTTAGAGATGAAAATAACAGTTAAATAATGTTCGATGAGCCAATGTGTTTATTATAAAAATGCTTATAATTATTTTCATATTTAAAAAAAATCATAATTATTTATGTAAAATATTATTTTCAAAAATAAATTATACTATTAAAAGAAAATAAAATTTACAAGATAGTGGCTTTTTTTATTAAACATAGTTATTAACATCATAACGAGAAAAACTAGTTCTTACTAATCGAGGCTTCTACAAACAATAAAAAATACAAAATACAAAATTCAATTTTTATCCTCCTTGATACGTCCTTAACTCATGAGCAAATAGGAATAATATGGCGTATGTGTCTTGGCGTGCACAGACAACTTTATCTTTTAATTAAATCATAAAATATGAAAAGGTAAACAAAGTAATGTTTTTAAACCACTAAATTAATAAATAGGTAATTTATTTATTTATTTATCTCACAATTAATTGAATTAATTATTAATTAATTTAATTAAGAAATAATTAAGTATTTCAAATCCGTGTATTTCGGCAGCCCTATTATACTCATATAGTACCTACACTACAAGATATTACATAAATAAAAAAGATATATTATCCATAATTTTTCATAAGTCTTAAGGGCCTCTTTCACCAACTACAAGTAAAGTGTTGACTAAGTAGTTACTTTTAGAAATAATTTTATGTTTTATTAAATTATGCACTCGGTTTAGTGCATCCTTCGATAGGCGAAAAAAAAAACAGATCCGTCAAGTCCAAAGCAGTCAGGTCAAGTCCAACTTAAAACTTAATAATAATGTAAAGTTGTAATTTATTGTATTTTATAACTGAATGTTCAAAAAAGTTATCTGTGGTTTTAACCAGCATAAGCTCACATGTGCACATTTGCTTGCTAAACCTTACATTAATCATTTAGCTTAGATAACAAAGATAATTGATTGGTCTCGCTGCGTTCGACTAGATAGAGCGCTATACAAAAGCAATAGCTCCGTAAATGCGGCAACTTTTTATTGTATTGTGTGTAAAAAATCATCACTTTTTACACAGTTTTATTATATTTTTACATAGTTTCATTACGCAAACTGGCATTTTATTATGCTCAAAATTTAATAAAACATTCGGCACGTACACATCACAGACAGCTTGCAGTGTGACTAGCTCGGGTACGCCGAATTCGGCGTAGTATTTTTTGCCGCATTTGACAAGTACGACGGCGGTATCTAGTCGAGCACAGCGAGACCAATCATTTATCTATGAATGTAAAGTTGTATTTTATTGTATTTTATAACTGTAAGTTCAAAAAAGTTATCTGTGGTTTTAGCCAGCATAAGCTCACATGTCATTTGCTTGCTAAACCTTACTTTAATCATTTAGCTTAGATAGATTATAATTCCACTCAAATAGGTAAGTGTACCTACTTGCCTTATGTATTCTACAATGGGATCCATATACCACTTACCATGGCCTTACCGCATCGTACACCATTGCACATAACTGGATATTTTGCGGTTACGCAGTGACACCCATAACATTATCACGACAAAGCATCAGGGCTGCGGCTTCAAACGGCTTAATTGACCTAAAGAATGTGATATCACTTCTCGACTTTAGTTTAACGCTATTTTCTTTCATTTCTACCTAGCAATTCATTTGAAATCACTGCTATTATAAAATCACTGATTATTTAAGCTACAATGAAGCTTCAATTTAAGCGATTCGGAACTCATACTAAGTTTAGTATTGTATAGTATACCTACTTTGATTTTGTTTACTTAAGTAAGTGTAATTGTTGTAATTTTATATTTTAAATCATTTATCTATGCCCCGCGGGGTTCGAACACGGGGCCCCTGAGACGTTTGGCAACAGTCCTTACTACTCACCCAAGCTGCTTTTAGCACCCCACATGCTTTTAGCTTGCCACTTTTTCAGTTTAACACCCATGTAAGTCGGTCCTCCTTTACTTCTACCACAGCATACCTACTTATTTCCTACAGTAGGCCGACGCCTTTGATGTTGGGCGATACCGCCGCCTGTGTAGCTATTTAAAAATTACCGAAGGGTTGACACAAATTAAGTAAGTAATATAAAATGTGCTTAAGTACCTTTCTTCTTCGTGCGGAAATTGATGAAAGCTTAGTTCTTTATTTATGCGAGATAAAGATTTGCACGCACTTACAGCACATGCCGTATGCACCATTTTGATTTATATAATAAATTAAAATCTGAAAGACGCGATAGCCCTGGAATATTTATGCCAAGCTACTAAGAACGACGAAGTATGCAGCTTGGGCACGTCTCACTCGCGCCTCACCCCTCACGCCCCGCACGATAGCCCTGTCTAGACGTCTCCGTCGGCCTACTGTATGAAATAAGTATGCTGTGCTTCTACCCTGCATAGCATGTATCTAAAAGCTGATACCTATACCTCAAAATTATGTCCGATAATTATGTTGTAACAACAATGATAATAATTATTATAATCAGGCAACGGTTTTTTTTTAAGTATCACAACACTTCACACGAGACTTTCTCCGCGAAACTTGTGGATTCCACATACGAGTTTCAGTATTTGGAACAGATTACTTTAATGTCCGATGACCGAAATATCTTGCTTTGGGTTTATGAGTAGTGATGTGCCGGATCGTTAAAAATGTATATCCGCGGATACGGATACGGATACAGATCTCAACTTTTTTTTACTCAATCGGTATCGGTCAACGAAATAGTATATCTCGGTATCGGTGCGCGTGACCTTAAAACGATAATTGACGCCCGCCACTTGATGCTTGCATTATAAAGGTTTTAACAAATGAAAAATAATCTGAATGGAATTTAATAATTTTTCATCTATGAATTGAAAATTAATAAGGTAAAAGATCCGTAAATAGATCCGCCAAAAAGTACCGGATACGGATACCGATAGGGATATCCGGCACATCACTATTTATGACACGTCTTGTTTGCTCCTAATTGGGGTCAGTCATTAGTTGCTGTTTAAAGTTCAGATTAGCTCGTTGGAATAACGAAGCAACAGTTTAGACAACGCTTTGGTTATCTAAAACTAAAATCAAAAGAAAGCGTCGCTTTTATCGATTTTTTTTAAAGGTGTGTTTTCCATTTTGAGAAAACCTATTTACCTAGTGATTGGGACACACGCCTTAAATTTCCAGTATGTAGATATAATTGGTAGATATGCATTGTTTATTGAACAATTTACAAAAAATAGACAAGTACATTGTATTGAAAAAAAAAAATACTTACGGGCTCTTTCACCATCTGTCAAGTATGCTAAACGTCATTTAAAGTCACCGATCACCGGGAATGAGATGGATGGAGCTGATATATCTTTGTTTGTAGTAAAACTCCCAAACATTAAAAAGAAAACAAAAAAAAATACGCCTATCGAAGGATGCATTAAACTGAGTGCACAATTTAATAAAATATAAAATTATGTCTAAAAGAAACTAATCAACACTTTACTTGTAGTTGCTGAAAGAGGCCCTTAAACATATAAAAGACAAATTGTATTGTTTAGAATAGTCATTAGAGTAATAGAAACTCCACAAAAAAATTAGAACACAACAAAAATTTGACTTTTATTGAAGAATGTATCGATATATTTATTTTGAACCGGAGCGAAGCCGGGAGCGTGTAGCTAGTCTATGCTAATATTATAAAGCTGAAGAGTTTGTTTGTTTGTGTGTTTGTTTGAACGCGCTAATCTCAGGAACTAGTGGTTCGAATTGAAAAATTCTTTTTGTGTTGGATAGATCATTTATCGAGGAAGGCTTTAGGCTATACAACATCACGTTGCGACTAATAGGAGCGAAGAAACAGTCGAAAATGTGGAAAAAACGGGGAAAATTATTCATATTTGAGGGCTTCCGTTGCGTGCGCTGCGAAAACCGTTCGAGATACCCAAATTATTCCCAAAATAACTATTCCACGCGGACGAAGTCGCGAGCACCAGCTAGTTTCATATAAACGTTGAATCAAATGTCAATGTCATTTGCTGCAGTGAACACTCGAAGAACTTTACGAGTTTTTAAGTCCCGAGTAACTTCATCAGTTCGTTTTATGACGCAAGCTACATATTAATATATACTTATTATTATGGTTAAGTGACCAATAAACACATTAAGGTCCTCTTTCACCAACTACAAGTAAAGTGTCGATTAGTTACTTTTAGAAATAATTTTATGTTTTATTAAATTATGCACTCGGTTTAGTGCATCCTTCGATAGGCGATTTTTTATTATTATTTTCTCTTACCGACTTTTACCGTACAAACAAAGGTATATCAGCTAAATTATTCCCGTTGACAGGTGACTTTAAATGACGGTTAGCCTACTTGACAGATGGTGAAAGAGGCCCTAGTATAATATTTACAAAACTTGTCTAGTATCTTTTCTTCTTATGTTATGGTCGACAGACTTTTCTTTTTATATAAATCATAAATGAAGAGCAGTGTATCCTATGCTTATATATCGCAAGTTTAAATAGGTAGGTAGGTTTTTTACCTATGTAAAAAAATAAACCACTAGCTACACGCTCCCGGCTTCTCCCGGGTTCAAAATAAAATCTATCCTATCTTTTAAGTTGGACCAAATTACACATAGTTACGAAGTTTTATCAAAATTGGTTCAGTAGTTTAGGAGTCCATAGGCGACAAACATGTGACACGTAGTTTTGATCCTTACTAATAATATAAACTAGCTGGTACCCACGACCTCGTCCGCGTTCTAGATGAAAGGTACCCTATGTCCTTTCTGGTGTCCCAGACAACGTGTATGCAAAATTTCATGGTGATCGGTCCAGTAGTTTTTGCGTGAAAGAATTGCAAACTTTCGCATTTATAATATTAATAAATAATAGGATGTGAATGTGAGTTTGTTTGTTTGTTACGCATTCACGTAAAAACTATTGAACCGATCACTATGAAATTTTGCATA
The DNA here is from genome assembly GCA_947623395.1 of Synanthedon tipuliformis. NCBI lineage: Eukaryota > Metazoa > Arthropoda > Insecta > Lepidoptera > Sesiidae > Synanthedon > Synanthedon tipuliformis. The sequence continues at coordinate 549,187 of OX392434.1, read as the reverse complement.
CACGTTGTCTGGGACACCAGAAAGGACATAGGGGTACCGTTTATCCAGAACGCGGACGAGGTCGCGGGCACCAGCTAGTATGAAAATAATTATTATTATATCAGGGATATTTAGATATGTATTTGAAAGCTTGCCTTACCTAAGTGAAAACTTAGAAAATCTATTGTCAACAGTAAATCTGTACTCAATGATTTTGTATTGGTCTCGCTCGCTACGCTCGACTAGATAGAGGACTATACAACAACGACAGCTCCGTAAATGCGGCCGTTTTTTATTCTAGTGTGTTTAAGCAACAATTGTCAGTTGACATTGTGTACTAGTGTGCGTGAAGAATTGTGTTACCAGCTGCTAACTGTTACCCGAGTTAATGGGAAAAATATTTTATGCTGTGGTCTATTAGTTAATTAAGTTATAAATATAGCTCAGAAAATACTTAAAAATGAACAATAAATTAAAACGGAATGTATAAATATATTTATATATAGAAAAATGGAAAATATGTATTATATCAATGATTAGGCCTCATTTTTAATAGTTTTTTTTTATTTACATGTAATATTTACAAGTTATTATTAAAAATAAGGGTTAATAAGGGTTGGCTTTAGAATCGTGTGGGAAGATTTTAGGGTATTGGAAGGTTAAATTAGTTAGAAATGGATGTTAATTTCATAAAAATATAGTTTTTATGGAAAGGAAATCAGTCTACAATTAATTTATAGTACAGTGAATATAGTCGTTTTTTTTGGTCAACTTTGCACTATCCTACCGATCCAATTTTTTTTTCTATAAGGTTTAGGATCACTTACAGAGTGTAAAATCACAAAATGCTGACAGATTCCGGTGACAGCATAGGCGCCGTAGTCCAACATTTAACGTCTTATAGCTCGAAAACTATGGACATTAAAAAAAAAAAGTTTCAAATAAAAGTTGTGGGGAATAGATTGATCTTTAAAAATGGATTGATGCATTTTATTGATTAATCCAATATTATAAGAGTTATCGGCCGAGATAGAAAAATGTGTTAATTAAATGAGCCATAAAACGTAAGCGGTGAGTTTTACAAAAAAATGCGTAACAAATAAAAGATGCGAAATAGTATTCTCTACAATAATAGTCTCTATCACTTTTGCCCTAAAGTGCATAGTTTCCGAGATATCGGCCAGAAACGTTTTTTCAAGATGGCGCCTGTGCTGTCACCGGAATCTGTCACCATTTTGTGATTTTATATTCAGTAAGTGATCCTAAACCATATAGAAAAAAAAAATTGAATCGGTAGGATAGTGCAAAGTTAAATGTCTATATTCACTGGCCTATTTAATAAGATTTTAGAACATAACCTAAAATTGTTTACAATACAAAGAAATATGTACATACCAGTAATATAGAAGGCTTATAAAGTGTTTGGAAGTGAGATTATTTAACAATAGATGTTAGTTTTATAAAAATATTGTTTTTATGGTGAGGAAATTCATTAACAATTAATTTTATATAGATTTTAATTTAAAACATGACCTCAAATTGTTTGTATAGTACATCAATATTTACATACATGTTGTAGGTACAAGACATTTGTACTGGATGAAAACAAATAGGTTAGGTTCCGTAATGTTTATGACTCTGTGGCTCATTGGCTCTGTGGTTGAAGATTAAACTTGAAGTAAACACGTATGTAAAAAGTAGATACAACAAAATTAAATAAATGAAAACAGTTTTAAACAGTGAAAATTTATGTGTTGTACTGAATATGTGTGTTGTAATAATGTTTTTAAGTGATGCTGATGCTGATAGTTGCAACAAACCTGGTATGTACCATGTATTTATTTGTATTGTAAACAATTTTAGGTTATGTTCTAAAATATTATTAAATTAATTGTACTTGTAAACGCCACGAGGGCCTTTATCAGAGCTCATTGTGTATTAAGTATGTGGGTATGCGGGCGTGGACAGATAAATCATCAGTTCAAAGCGATTCGTCCAAACGCGTGGTTTCGGGCCGCCGTCTCGAACATAAGTGCCCTCCGGACAAGATGGCCGCCCTGCTAACCATCGGCAATGACGCTTCGCTAGGCTGACTTTGACAGATAAACGTCAACCTGATGTGTGACATTGGCAGATGCGCCGTCACGGCCGGACTGACATTCGACCGTCCTCGGGCGATTCTCTGAAACACTACAATACAATCACACATAGTCCGTTCGTTCATCCTGACGGACGAGTAAGAATTTTCATAGAATAATGTGTAATGAGCAGAGACTAGGACCAGGCGAGTGTATCGCTACAACTAAACCGGCTGACACAGCCTCTCCTTCAAGCAGCACGCTAGTCAACAATAGCCACGTATTACTTTTAGACAAGTCAATCTTTTCATGGATGTGACCCGGACGACAATATTCGTCTTAACAAAATCCACAGAACGTTCAAAAGAAGTTATCCAACTTAAATGGCTCTGACTCGGACGCAACGCGGACGACAATATTCATCTTAACAAAATCCACAGAACATTCAAAACAAGTCATCCAACTTAAATGGTTCTGACTCGGACGACACTCTCGTCTCATAGAACAAACCAAAGAGACAAGTCAACCCGATAGCTGACTTGGACGACATATTTCGTCTTGACTGCTTACAACTAAAAAATATGCTACGAGGTTGTGATACTTGTTATGTCTACCTATGATTATGAATCGTCCTGGTCCTGCTCTGTATGAACTTCAGTCTCGTGTAAAATTTCCCACGTTATCAGGGTCTGAGTATGTGCATGAATCTGCAGGAACAGTGCGCGAGCATACGGTCAAGGTGTCGGAATTATCATTGTCATGATTTGAACTAATCACATCTTCTTCATCTTCCGACGCCGTCTCGGCCTCTCCATCATTTAAAAGACTAGTTGCTATTTCGGTTAAGCCAATCCTGGGGTACTTTTTGTACTTTTCAAGGCCATCTCGAAACAAAACAACATGGTCTGTCTAGTTTAACTTTAAAATCTTTAGATAATTTTTCTCGCCAAAAAGAAATAGGTGGGTAGGTATATCAAATCAAAAGTAATATCAGACAAAATATGAAATAAAATCCCAATTAAATGACTCTCTATGCATATACGACCGATAGGATTTCGGTATGCTATAAACTGTGTGATTTATCAAGTCATTGCTGGACTTGCTTCTCACTCAAATTATCGGCTGGCTCTCTTTGATGAGAACATTCAACACCCTAATCAAAATAACATGGAAACGACTCACTCGCAATATTCATCCGTACATTACGGTTACTGATATAGCACAGATCAACGCGACGCTGGTCGCTGCTATTGGGTACCGCATCGCTGGGGTCGCCGTTGTCGCCGACGCCGCCGTTGCCAGGAGCGTTCTTACTCATTGTGAAGGTCGAAGCACACGGACACCAATGTTGGCGAAATAACCAAAAAGTCCACATCTGAAACATGTTACACTCGAGGCATTTGGTGGCTGTTTGGCCGAAAATGTAGCTTTATAAGGAATGGAACGATCACATAACTTTTTGGCATCCTTGGCGTTGCAGTCGATACTGCGATGTCCCAGCTTCCCACATGAGAAACTGTGTACAGGTCCAGGAGGTGCAGCAGGTCGCAGTCGCTCGCTGAAGACGCATCGCCTGCAGGGTCGTTGTTTTTCCTCTTCATAAAATTTGATCTCGGGTCTTGATCATTGAAGCATAAATCTACCGTAGCACACCACGCACGGGCATCTACATCTGTCTTATCAGGGATAAAATCCGTAAAGTAATCTTGCGGGTAGTCACAGGTTGCATGACATTAATCAACGCTATCATGTTCCGGTTCATGTCATTTTTGAATACTGATAGATACCAAAATCATGGGCAACGTCATACGATCGTTTTTCTACCTTAACTGCAGAGAACCTCGGTATGCCTTAACCTGGCCTGGCCATCCTTGGCCTGGTTCACGAAATTGCTACCATTGTTAGGTAGCTGTCACTCGCGGACGCCGTTTCTCGTCAATGCTTTGCTCAGAATTACTACCTACTAGTTGGGCACTTTCACTAAGCACATATTTAGCACTGTTCTATATCTCATACAATCATTTTCATTGTCTTTCATCGTCCATTTTCACATGCGCGGTTCATCCCACTTCTGATGTAAACGCCACGAGGGCCTTTATCAGAGCTCATTGTGTATTAAGTATGTGGGTATGCGGGCGTGGACAGATAAATCATCAGTTCAAAGCGATTCGTCCAAACGCGTGGTTTCGGGCCGCCGTCTCGAACATAAGTGCCCTCCGGACAAGATGGCCGCCCTGCTAACCATCGGCAATGACGCTTCGCTAGGCTGACTTTGACAGATAAACGTCAACCTGATGTGTGACATTGGCAGATGCGCCGTCATACTCATTTCCTTTCCATAAAAACTATATTTTTATAAAATTAACATCCATTTCTAACTAATTTAACCTTTAAATACCCTAAAATCTTCCCACACGATTCTAAATAATTCCCAATAACTAGGTTAGATAAATGAAATATGTTATATAATAAAATAAAATAAAAACAATAAATTCACATTATAAAAATCTCAAACATGGGGAAATTGATTCTTGTATACGCGGCAACACTGAATGGCGTTTTGGGTTCATATTATTTTATGTTGAAATTTCGAAATTATACGATACTTACTGATGGTATGTGATCCCAGTGTTCTTCTTATTTTTTGTGGTATTATTTTTACACAGTTTCACTACGCACCCCGGCATTTTAGTTTGAATTATGCCCAAAATTTAATAAAACATTCGGCATGTACACATGACAGACAGCTTGCAGTGTGACTGGGTGGTGACTAGCTCCGGTACGCCAAATTTTGCGTATAATTTTTTTCGTGTTTGACAATTACGACTGCTTTGTCTTGTCGAGTGAAGCGAGACCAATTTTTAGTCTATGTCTGTACTAATATTATAAATGCGAAAGTTTGTATGGATGTTTGTAACTCTTTCACGCAAAAACTACTGAACCGATCACCATGAAATTTTGCATACACGTTGTCTGGGACACCAGAAATGAAATTAGGGTACTTAACTTTCATCCAGAACGCGGACGAAGTCGCGGGCGCACCAGCTAGTAAGTAATATTTGTACTCATTAATTAATTTCAATACGCAACAAAAATATCTTCTGAATAGATCAAATGTATTGGAAACCGGATGTTCTCACGTTTCAGTGAATCAATTTTATACCCTATTAGGGTTAAGTTAAAAAGCTTCATAAGTTAGTCTTTATCTATTTTCCTATTATAATTCAATCAACCCACAAAAGAGGTTAAATAAGTCGTGCATTCATTGTCTTAATTATTATATTAATCTGAGATTGTAACTTGCTTGACAGAAGAGAACTGTCAGTTTGACAGTTCTCACGATGCGTCGCTCTGATTGGCCGATTCGTACCATTATATTATGTGGTGTATAGTTTTCTATTGGTTCAAATCTTAATGGGCTGTCAGTCAGTCGTTGGGGTGCACGTCAGAAGTGAAAAATAAGCTTCACAAAATACATTACATTACATGACAGTGTCGCGAGTTCAATGATTTTATACCATCTCAAAAATTGTTCTTTTTTTTTTTTTAATTAGTTTAAATTAATATCTGAAAATATACAGAGGTTTCGTTTCGTACTTTAAAAAAAAATCCAACATATGTGGGTACCCATACTTAGTGAAAACTCTTTATGGGAAAAGTTTATAAGAAGACAAGTCAAGCGAAAGTAACACGAGTATCGTGAAGTTTAATTGTGAGAATAAATAGAAAATTTTCACTTTTCGCAAAGTATAAAGGCTTTTCACACTAGCTATGTATTTGAACTTAGCATTTTAGTGAGAAATATTTTGAAATATACGAGATACTAGCTGTTGCACGCGACTTCGTCCGCGTAACTTTATAAAATACTAGCTGACCCCGCAAAAGTTGTTTTGCCAAAAAATAAAAATAAAAATTTTGGGGCGGACCTCCGTTAACATTTAGGTTAACCGTTAGAAAAATAGATGTTGTCCGATTCTCAGACAGACCTACCCGATAAGCACACAAAATTTCATCAAAATCGGTACAGCCGTTTCGGAGGAGTTTGGCAACAAACACTGCGACACGAGAATTTCATATAATTATTAGAATTTGTCTATGATTAGTCTTCTTTTAGATAAATTTCTTGTTAATACCTAATTCTAGATTTAACTAATGAAATACTTAACTTTCAGATGCAGCAGATGGCGAAGCGAGGTCTTCGGGCAGGTCTTTGGAGGAGATGCCTTCGAAAATCGGCAAAGAAGTGGAAGAATCCCTCTTCTCTATAGCCAATATGGTGCAGGATGGAGTTGCAAGGCAAGTTAATGTTGAGTTTTCTAATACTTACACTCGTTTACAAACATAATTACAATTTGACGACACTACTAGTCTACTACTAGTTTACTACTAGTTTAGTCTCACTAGTGGCTAGTAACCCTAGCTGTGAACCAAGCGGTCGCGGGTTCGAATCCCGCTAGAGACAAATGTTTATGTATTTAACATTTACCTTTGTACCTAAGTCATGATAATATAATATGTAATATGTATGTATTTACAAAAAAGTAATCTATATATGTAGTATATCAACTGTCTGGTATCCATAATACAAACATTTAGTTACTTAGTGTGGAACTAGATGGTGCTGTGTGGAATGTGTTAAGATATTTATTTATATTTATATATATTTAATATAAGATTTTTATATTTTTAAGTATTTGTGTAGATATTATTAGAACAAAAAAGGTTTGTATTTATATGTTTTTGTTTGTAATGAATTGTTTATATAGAAAGATTAATTAACGAGTGAAACAGGCTATATATTTTGTAAATTTACGCGGACGAAGTCGCGTGAAACAGCTAGTATAGGTAAAATATAATTTTCGTTCATGTGGTGTCCGATATTTTTCTAATTCAAACTAAGCCTTAATTTCAATTAATTATTACAACAGTGTGCACTGCCCCTTAGATTGTTGCTATGCAACAATGTTTTTTCTATGCAGCTTATGATTGATTGTTAGTACGAAGTTTATGTGATGTCAGTCTTCGCAGTAAATGCACTGGTCATTAACAATTGTATGTTGTGTGCTGCGCGTGCGCAAATATTTAGCCGGTGCCCGTACGAAAAGTGAAATTGGTTTAAAGAAAACAACAAACAAAATTAAATGCTGTCCGGTTTTCACTTGATAAGTTTGTATGCATGTAACGCTGCCTACAAAAATATCAGGTGAGGCTCTTCTACCATCAAATGGACTCAGCCTGTCTGACGAGTTTAACCAAAAAAAAAACTAAAATGAAGTTTGTTTACAAAATACACAAAACACGTTATTAGGTAAATACACTTATAGGTTTCCCCAAAGATGTAAAATCTTCGGATTTCCCCAAAATTATACACTAGGACCGGTCAGAAGCTACCTGAGTCCTGCGTCGCCCCTTTACAATATAAATAAATATATAAATATATTCATACATTCCACACAGCACCATCTAGTTCCAAAGTAAGTAACTTAATGCTTGTATTATGGATACCAGACGGTTGATATACTACATACATTACTTTTTTTTGTAAATACATACATATTATAAATACAAAACATCTATGACTCAGGTACAAAGGTAAATGTTAACACATAAACATTTGCTCTTAGCGGGATTCGAACCCGCGACCGTTTGGTTAACAGCTAGGGTTACTATCCACTAGACCAAACGTGTTGTTGTTGTCAAACCCTTTAGTAGAGAATCCGAATTAAGAACGACCTTCACCCATCTGTCTAATACTTAGATGAAACTATTCTCGAATGAGGAGATCCGAAGACGAACGAAAGTTACCGACAGTAAAAAAACTGTGCGTTTGTTACGGATAAGCTCGGAAACGGCTGAGCCGATTTAGACGTGACTTGCTCTGGAAGATAACTGATATTTTAAGGAGCAACTTATGCTACTTTTATTCAAGAAAAACAAATCTCTAGGTATATATATAAAAAAATATGTGTCACGTTATTTGAGGTCAATGGAATCCTAAACTACTGAACCGATTTTGATAAATCCTACTAATATTATAAATGCGAAAGTTTGTATGGATGTATGTTGTAACTCTTACACGCAAAAACTACTGAACCGATCACCATGAAATTGTGCATACACGTTGTCTGAGACTCCAGAAAGGACATAGGGTACCTTTCATCCAGAAAAAAAGTACAGCTCCCGGGGATCATCTAAAATTAAGGAAACTAACTCCTGGCTAAGTGTAATAGCAATAACGATGTCAGGTGATATATATTGCTTTTTCAACGCGGACGAAGTCGCGAGCACCAGCTAGTCCGTACTAATATTATAAATGCGAAAGTTTGTATGGATGTATGTTGTAACTCTTTCACGCAAAAACTACTGAACCGATCACCATGAAATTTTGCATACACGTTGTCTGGGACACCAGAAAGGACATAGGGTACCTTTCAGCCAGAACGCGGACGAAGTCGCGAGCACCAGCTAGTAATAGATAAAACAAGTTAGCACGTACTGAGCTTCTTGTTATATTTGCGAACGCCATAGTTCCACCTGCACACAAACACATAAAACACGTAAGTAAGTATAAGGAAATATAATTTGTGAAAGTTCACACAGATGATATTCAATATTCAAACATTAAATAGTTTTCTACCGAGCATTAGCCTCTTTTTATGGCATCGGGTGACATGGCATGGCATAGTATCCGATATACTCTGTGGATATACTTATTTGTGCTTATTTGACTTGCCACAGATACCGTTTCGGAATATCAATACGGAGAAGTTTCGCCATTTTTGGAATTACATGACGCACCGTGGCATTGTGGTATCGAAAGTGGTTTAACAAGAATTTTTGGCTAGCTAGAGAAATTTTAAGTCAATGGTAAAACAGACAAGAAAAGTGCTTTATCAGTTTCGATTACAAATTTCATTCATTTCAAAATACGCCAAAGCTTAGTTTTGAAATAGGTATTTATTACTGATTAACATAATTCGTCATCGCTAATAAAGATAGCAATAGAAATTGTCACTGAATTTTCAAAGGAAATCAGACCATTCTACAACATACAAACAATGTTAAATCATAGGGTGATAAAGCACTTTATTTGTCGAGTTTACAAGCAAAAAGAAAAACAAGAACATACAAACACAGCAATTAATTTGGAATGTAACCTACTACATGTGATATATAATAATTATGATTTTATAAACATACACTTAAATACTGATATTATTTTGTGATGACAATAAAATATGATAGCATTCGAAAGCTCTATGCTATGATATAAATGTTTATGAAATTTAAATTCGCGAAAACAATATAATATAATATAATACAGCAGAACCGAGATTTTATACCTACTTATAGAGAATAACCATAAACAAACAGGATTTCTACATATTTTTATGTTACTGTTTATGCATTTCAAGTTTAAATAAATTTAAATATTGACCTTAAGGTGAAAACGCGAACATGTAAGTCATTAATCCGTCCGTACTAATATTATAAATGCGAAAGTTTGTATGAACTTCGTCTGCGTAACTTTATAAAATATAGCCTACTAGCTGGTGCCCGTGACGTCGTCCGCGTTGAAAAAGCAATATATCGCCTGACATTGTTATTGCTATTACACTTAGCCAGGAGTTAGTTTCCTTAATTTTAGATGATCCCTAGGGAGCAGTATTTTTTTTTCTGGATGAAAGGTACCCTATGTCTTTTTTTTGTCTGGGACACCAGACAATAGTTTCAGTAGTTTTTGCGTGAAAGAGTTACAAACATCCATACATACATCCATACAAACTTTCGCATTTATAATATTTATAATATAGGATCCAATATGTAGTTTTCGATATTATTCATTACAAACCAAAATATATAAAATCAAAAATACAAATCTTTATAATATTTTTACAATTTTATAAAAAACAGTTTCGCTTTATCAATATTTAAAAAAAAAGGCGTTCCAAATGATTTAATTGTTTTATATGAGCTTAAAAAACACACACACACACACACACACACTCAATGGATTCGAAAACGTGTTTTCCAAATAGTTATAGATACAAAAATACAGGTCATGCAGCTCTAAAGCAGGTCACCGTAACACCTGCGGAATATTAACTCACTCATTATAATTATTTACAGCACACATTAATATTTCGAACGCACTCTTACTTGATAACATCTGTTGTTTGATTTTTGATTTTTAACGCCCGACGCTAAAACGGGGTGTTATAGGTTTGACACGCTTATTGGCGAGTAAATATTACGTGTATCTTGTGTACGCTTTCTTACCGGTGACTTTAAATGGTGATTAGCCTACTTGACACTTTACTCAGAGATGGTGAAAGAGGCCCTAAGTGTAGAAATGTATAGCAGACATTAAAAGTGCTTTATCAGTTTCGATTACGAATTCCATTCATTTCAAAATTCGCTAAGGCTTAGATTTGAAATAGGTATTGATTACTGATTGACATAATTTGTCATCGCTAATAAAGATGGCAATAGACATTGTCACTTTGAATTTTCAAAGGAGAACAGACCTTATCATTCTACAACATACAAACAATGTTCAATCTTAGGGTGATAAAGCACTTCATTTGTCGAGTTTACAAAAATTTGAAAGATATGTTTATTTTATAACGTACACGCATGCGCTAATAAAGGATTTTTGAAATCCACACGAAGCCAGGGACGGCTCGCTAGTTCTGTATAAGGGCGTAACGGAACCTTGCGGTGAATGTTTAATGGACAACCTTAAAACAAGTGTGGAACAGTGCAATATCCGCATACTCATTCGTACGAGAGCATTCGCTTTCACTGGCGACCTTGTTTCATTTGGAATCAGCATAGAGATCTTTTGATTGGAAGATGATCTCCATTTGGCGGATGTACCGCGTGGGAGCTAATCTCGTAAATCTTATAGTAGTAGCCGGGCTAACTGAGTTTTGCATTCATGAATTGGGTAGCTTTATTGCGGCAGTAACCGTACCTTTATAGAACTACATGTTTGTCCGGTATAACAAGCTACTTACATGTTTCTATGAAAAAAGGCTATGACTAGATTACTTATAGGTTCACATCTTATACTTAAGTATAAGGATACCTTCTTTTTTTTTTTTTTACGAGGAGAAATCCATTTACTGACTTCCTACCGCTGCTAGGGTAGGGGTGTGTGGGGGTCAGCCGGGGCACCGCGCTATGCTAATCATATCGGGCCCGGCAAAACTCCCCGATGCCTCTTGGCCATTGTGCTGTGCGGGATGGACCGGGCTCTGCCGAGGCACCAACTCCGATCCACCCCAGGGCAGGAAAAGGAGGATTGCCCGGAGACATCCAGGCAATCCCCAGACGGTGGGACCTTGTGCAGGCGCACATAACTAGTAGTAGCCGGGCTAACTGAGTTATGCATTCATGAATTGGTTAGCTTTATTGCGGCCGTAACACCTTTATAGTACTACATATTTGTCCGGTATAACAAGCTACTTAAATGTTTCTATAAAAAAAGGCTATGACTAGATTACTTATAGGTTCACATCTTATACTTAAGTATAAGGATACCTTCTTTTTTTTTTTACGAGGAGAAATCCATTTACTGACTTCCTACCGCTGCTAGGGTAGGGGTGTGTGGGGGTCAGCCGGGGCACCGCGCTATGCTAATCATATCGGGCCCGGCAAAACTCCCCGATGCCTCTTGGCCATTGTGCTGTGCGGGATGGACCGGGCTCTGCCGAGGCACCAACTCCGATCCACCCCAGGGCAGGAAAAGGAGGATTGCCCGGAGACATCCAGGCAATCCCCAGACGGTGGGACCTTGTGCAGGCGCACATAACTAGTAGTAGCCGGGCTAACTGAGTTATGCATTCATGAATTGGTTAGCTTTATTGCGGCCGTAACACCTTTATAGTACTACATATTTGTCCGGTATAACAAGCTACTTAAATGTTTCTATAAAAAAAGGCTATGACTAGATTACTTATAGGTTCACATCTTATACTTAAGTATAAGGATACCTTCTTTTTTTTTTTTACGAGGAGAAATCCATTTACTGACTTCCTACCGCTGCTAGGGTAGGGGTGTGTGGGGGTCAGCCGGGGCACCGCGCTATGCTAATCATATCGGGCCCGGCAAAACTCCCCGATGCCTCTTGGCCATTGTGCTGTGCGGGATGGACCGGGCTCTGCCGAGGCACCAACTCCGATCCACCCCAGGGCAGGAAAAGGAGGATTGCCCGGAGACATCCAGGCAATCCCCAGACGGTGGGACCTTGTGCAGGCGCACATAACTAGTAGTAGCCGGGCTAACTGAGTTTTGCATTCATGAATTGGTTAGCTTTATTGCGGCCGTAACACCTTTATAGTACTACATATTTGTCCGGTATAACAAGCTACTTAAATCTATATATATATTTATATATATAAAAGAAAGTCGTGTTAGTTACTTCACTTATAACTCAATAACGGCTGAACCGATTTAGCTGAAAATTGGTGGGGAGATAGCTTAGAACCAGGAGAAGGACATAGGATACTTTTTATTTATTTATTTTTTATTTTATTTTTTAATTTTTATTTACATAATTTACATTAACGTTTAGCTGACAGTTGCGTTTTGTTATACCACCTTAGAACCAGGAGAAGGACATAGGATACTTTTTATTTAGCTTTTTTTTATTTATCTTTTTGGTTTTTTCTTTTTATTTTTTTTTATTTACATAACGTTTAGCTGACAGTTGCGCTTTGTTATACCACTTTTAACAAATGAACGGCTAGATTGTTTTTTTTTTTAATGATAAATTGCATAATTAACCATAGACTACATTACGTTTAGCTGACAGTTGCGTTTTGTTATACCACGTTTTATGTCACGTCCCACGTCATGATCCCGTAAATTAAATACTTGCTTTTTTAATTTACATTAATTATGCAAATAAAAGATTGACCATGATAAAATCAAAAGTCTGCTCATTTATTGCCTCTAAAGCGGAACAAAGTTCGCCGGGTCAGCTTGTGTTTCTATAAAAAAAGGCTATGACTAGATTACTTATAGGTTCACATCTTATACTTAAGTATAAGGATACCTTCTTTTTTTTTTTACGAGGAGAAATCCATTTACTGACTTCCTACCGCTGCTAGGGTAGGGGTGTGTGGGGGTCAGCCGGGGCACCGCGCTATGCTAATCATATCGGGCCCGGCAAAACTCCCCGATGCCTCTTGGCCATTGTGCTGTGCGGGATGGACCGGGCTCTGCCGAGGCACCAACTGCGATCCACCCCAGGGCAGGAAAAGGAGGATTGCCCGGAGACATCCAGGCAATCCCCAGACGGTGGGACCTTGTGCAGGCGCACATAACTAGTAGTAGCCGGGCTAACTGAGTTTTGCATTCATGAATTGGTTAGCTTTATTGCGGCCGTAACACCTTTATAGTACTACATATTTGTCCGGTATAACAAGCTACATGTTTCTAGAAAAAAAAAAAGTCTATAAGTATTAGAATACCTAAGAAAGTTATTAAGAAGAAGAAGAATGAGTAGGTAGTCACTTACCATCAATTGAGACACAAAAATCGTCCTGACACAAAGATCGTGCGTGTCTTTTGCTAATTTTTAGATTTGCGCCTTCAAGACTGAATTACAGTACTGAAGTGCATAATTTAATAAAACATAAAATTATTTCTAAAAGTAACTTATCAACACTTTACTCGTAGTTTGTGAAAGAGGCCCTAATATATTATTACCTAATCACCTAAGTTATTCTGTTATCTTAATCAAATTACAGTAAATAATTAGTGAAATGTGAGATATTTTTTTAAAAGAAACATGTAAAGTGGTCGTGCCACTTAAAAGAAAAAATTATTGATATTAATCTCAACTGACAGAGTAATTTCATTAATTATACTGTAGGTATATAAAACGCGTAGTGCGTATTTAATCTTGTCGTATGTGTATGTACTAATATGTCTGTGTGTGTGTCACTTACTGATGAGTACATTTGTGAGTGAGTTTCTACGATTTCAATATCAGATTCCAATGGAAAATGCTAACTGTTGAATGTCGAATATAAATTGAAAAGTTTGTTTCACTATGGAAATTATGGTTCACTATGGCTTCTAGAAGGCTTTCAAAGAATAGGAAAAAGTTCAAAAAATAAATTAAATACCTGTCTTCCACAGAGCGATGGGCAGAAAACACGAGAGCGGCGGCATAGACAGTATTACTATATCAGCTGGTGGAGACAAGAAGAAAATGAAGAAGAAGAAGCCTCCAAAAATCCACCTTGTACATCCTGTGATGATGCCAGCAATGTCAAAGGAAAAAGGTCGTGGTTTTGGCAGAATCCAGTCTTGGGTGGTAGGAGAGGCCCCAGCATCGAGCCTTGAGCCAGCACGTTTCGAACAAAAAGAACTGATTTCTTTGCAATCCCTCTCTAGGGAATTGCCCAGTGCTAATATTGACAATTTAAAATCTGATTCTTTGTCTTCTAGTAGTGAAAAACAGTTAAATTTCATGGTTTCTGCAAGAAATTTAGACACAGATTTTGCTAATGCATTCGATAGCGTTGAGCATGACAACGCTTCGGATTCTAGTATGGACGATGTGTCCCTTGGTAGAGGTATTTTGTCGGATGCATGGACTTTAGGTGAAAAAGCATTAGACGCTGTAGCAGAGCATGCAATTAAGAGTGACGATGCTGAGAATGGAATTGAAGATAAAAGTTCTTTCGCAGGTTAGTGGACTTAGAATTTAGAATTGGACTTAGATTTAGTATTTAGACTTAGATTTAGTATGTCTCTGTGCATGTTAATATTTATACGTTTATTTAGTTTGGATATAATTTGACTTTTACTTTAGGATCTGGGTAGTGCATGATTGTATTTGTTTTTTGGCTTGGTAGCATAGCAACGTGAAATAACATAATAAAATTCAATGTAGGTAAGTATGTTTGTCCTCTATTTATTCCAAAACTGCTGAACCTATTTTAATTCAGTTTTCACCTACGGTAATTGCATCCCAGGCGGAGCGGGTCACTAGTACTCAATGAATATTTTATTTATTTATTTAATAGCCAACCTTACAGCATGTAAAATTTAACAATTACATAAAACAGATTAAATTTTTATATAGCCTATTACAAGGTTAGTCATTTTACAATTTATAAGTACAAAAAAGTGCTAGTAATTAAAAAATAATGATGTTAACAATATATTTATATATATGTATCTGTAAATTATGTGTGAGGTGTGTGTGTGTGTGTGTGTGTGTGTGTGTGTGTTACTGGTACTGCTCAGTGGAGGGAATCGGGATCGGGTCATTTTGCAATTATGGTGCAGACCTTCAATCAAGCACTCGCCCAATAAATGACCGTCTAAGTAAATGTCGAGATCGAGATATTATTAATAATTATTAATCAAAAATATTCATTACAATTTTTAGAGCAAAGAGGCAAAAAGAAGAAGAAGAAGAAGGCGATATTAAAACTTCTCATCTTGGGAGCTGTTCTCAAAGCTAAAATTGGTACTTTGCTACAAATCCTCTCATTCAAATTACAGGTAATATACTATTGTATGGATGTCGTGGGCTGATCGTAGAATTGGGCAGATCGTATGAATTGAAATTCAGAAAGTATGAAATGAAAAATCTATCACCAAAAGTCAAAAATAGGTGCGACGAGAAGCGGAGCGAAGCAAAGCGAGGAGGAGCGTGTTAGGTTTACATGGAAATAAATTTGGGGAGCCGAGCGAAGCGGAGCGGAGGTGAACCTCTCAGTTTTAACTGAAATGTGATCTGCCCAGGAATATCATGATATGCCCAATTCTACGATGTGCCTACGACATGGACGTTATACTGATAAACTATTAAAACATTACACGACACGTTTGGTCTAGTGGCTAATAACCCTAGCTGTTAACCAAGCGGTCGCGGGTTCGAATCCCGCTAGGGGCAAATGTTTATGTGAAAATTTACCTTTGTACCTGAGTCTTGGATGTTTGTATTTATAATATGTATGTATTTACAAAAAAAAAAAGTAATGTATGTAGTATATCAACTGTCTGGTATCCATAATACAAGCACTAGTTGCTTAGTGTGGAACTAGGAACTAAATAGTGGAATGGAACTAGAATAGTACTTAACCAGTAACTTACTAATAATTTAATACTATTACTAAGTATGGTTCTTACTTAAGTGTATTTATGCATAAAAATTCAAAAAATATTCTAACGAATGTTTTTTTTAATTTTTAAACCTATTCGTAATTTTCTTTTTTGATAGCTATAAATATCCGAAAGTATTTTAATATATTTAAAAATTTTTTTTTGTTTATAATTTTTTAGTTATCATTTGTCTTTAAAAAAAATGATATTTTTTTTCAGGTAAAATTCTTCATAATCGCTTTAATCGGATTGGGCATCAACTTGGCGAGATTTTGGGTGGATTTGAAGAAGAAACACGACCAACCGCAAAAGGTAACATACATTTAGATCATCATTATGTTATATGTTATCTATATATGTTTTATAATATATTTACCTATATATTTACCTATATAATAACCTATATAATACCTATATATATATATATATATATATTAGTATCATAAAAACACACTAAAGTTTAAGCACCTAATAAACGTATAGTAATAAAAAAGACAATGAAATAAATAATTACTTTAAATTTAAAACAAAAGCAAATGTAATATTCTACATGATTACAATGCGTGACAAATTATATGTATAGTGTACACGCGTCTTTATAATTAATCGTAAAGTTTACTACTTTACTTTCGTTTTGATTTTGAAAGTTTTTTTTTTAATTTTTAAATTGCATAGCAGACAATAAAAGTGCTTTATCAGTTTCGATTACAAATTCCATTCATTTCAAAATCCGTAAGGCTTATATTTGAAATAGGTATTGATTAGTGATTACTGATGGACATAATTTGTCATCGCTAATAAAGATAGCAATGGAAATTGTCACTTTGAATTTTCAAAGGAAAACAGACCTTATCATTCTACAACATACAAACAATGTTCAATCTTAGGATTCTTAGGGTGATAAAGCACTTTATTTGTCGAGTTTACGTAGGTATTCCGGTCATTACTTTAAGTATTTTGACGAGCCATGTTGGTTAAGTAGTAAGGGTACTTGCCTAACGTCTCAGGGGCCCCGGGTTCTATTCCCTGCAGGGCCAAATTGACAAATGAACTTTTAAAACTTCGAGATTATTAATTGGTCTCGCTACGCTCGACTAGATACCGCCGTCGTACTTGTCAAATGCGGCAACAAATAGTACGCCGAATTCGGCGTAGCCGAGCCAGTCACTCTGCAAGCTTTCTGTGATGTGTACGTGCCAAATGTTTTATTAAATTTTTGGCATAATAAAATGCCAGTTTGTGTCGTCAAAACAACAATAATCTATACTAATATTATAAAGCTGAAGAGTTTGTTTGTTTATTTGTTTGAACGCGCTAATCTCAGGAACAAGTGGTTCGAATTGAAAAATTCTTTTCTTATTGGATAGATCATTTATCGAGGAAGGCTTTAGGCTATATAACATCACGTTGCGACTAATAGGAGCGAAGAAACAGTCGAAAATGTGGAAAAAAACTGGGAAAATTATTCATCTTTGAGGGCTTCCGTTGCGTGCGCTCCGTTCGCGATACCCAAATCATTCCCAAAGTAACTATTCCACGCGGACGAAGTCGCGAGCACCAGCTAGTATGAAATAATATTGAGTTAAATTAATAACAGTCCGCATTAGTTCGTGTGGGAGCCATTCATACCTTCGCCAAGGGAAACCCTCATAATTAATAAGACAGGTTTTGTGAGCAGGTTGTATTTTTGTGTCAGCGACCTCTTACAAATACTATGAATACGTGAGCGTCCTTTTCACCGGTACACCCACTTTCACTGCGACCCCTGGCGACCTTAATAGAGGTCTCTCTCGTCACGACATTCCGCGTAACTTCTGTATTGTCTCTGCTCTTTAGTTGGGTGTCACGGATTGAAAGTTATCTGTGCGCACGAGAACTTATATTTGCGGTTTAACATAGAGCGGTTTTAGGAGTTAGTTTAATTTATCACTAGCTGTTGCCCGCGACTTTTAAGTAAGTTAAGTATTTTTTTTATTTTGAAGGTAATATACTATGAGCACGCCCAGCATCAGCACCATTACGACCACGAGGAAGACCATGGATGGGGACCATGGAGCAGGAGTATGGATCCTACGGAGGTATACATGTATTTATTTCTATAACTCTATACTCCGAACATGTCTAAATGTTCTAAAACTTAGATCTTTGCGGTCGTCATCCCATATTATATTTCCCTTATGTCTATATATGTATACCTATATAAAAATTTCGTGCCACGTTGTTTGACGCCAGTCCTTAGGTAACTACTGAACCGTTTTTGATAAAACTTAATAAATGATAAGTTAGTTAGTTAAAAGATAATTACTTAGTTTTTGTTTTGAACTCGGGCGAAGCCGGGAGCGTGTAACTACCGTGGGATATGGGATAGACAATCATTAAATAACAGCACTTGTGCTATTGTAAGTGAGTAAAGGATGCCAGAGCCCATTACCCCATTCTTTCCCTATCCCTTATCCTTAAAGAACATAATGCACCTGTGGCGCTGCTTGTGTTAGAAGCGTCGGTAGTCAAATGTACACGCCATAGATGAATGATTGGTCTCGCTGCGCTCGACTAGATACCGCCGTCGTACTTGTAAAATGCGGCATAAATTAGTACGCCGCATTCGGCGTACCCGAGCCAGTCACACTGCAAACTGTCTGTGATGTGTACGTGCCGAATGTTTTATTATTAAATTTTAGGCATAATAAAATACCAGTTTGCATAGCGAAACTGTGTAAAAATATAATAAAACTGGATAAAAGTGATAAAAAGTGACGATTTTTCACACACACTACAATAAAAAGTTGCCACATTTTCGGAGTTATTGCTTTTGTATGGCGCTCTATCTAGTCGAGCGCAGCGAGACCAATCAATTATCTTTGGTACACGCGTAAATTTAAATTTACAAGTCGTGGGCGTCAGCTAGTAAGCTCATAAAATGAACAGATGGGAGTTACTCTGAAATTAAAAGCTCGTAAAGTTCATCCGAAAACTTAAACTTAACTAACTTAAACTTAACTAAAACTAAACTTAACCAACTTAAATTTATTGCAGGAGACAGAAGTGGAACTCGACGTTCAGAACACGCCGTACAGAGGTCACGACAGAAATTCGCAAGTCCGTCCCCTTCTGACTCGAGTATAGCGCATATTCGCGTCTCTGTCCAACAACAAGTCATTACTATAAGTAATTACTAGGTTTACTTAGTTATAGCTTAACTGTTACTTGTACAATTGCGAATAAAACACAAACAAAGTCTCAAGTTGTTTTAAACCACTTGAAACATTCGTTCGCGATTGTACCTACACGAAAGTACACTCACAGACATAAGTTTATTTAATAACATAGAACGTTAATATATTTTTTATATATTTATTGTTGTTTTAAGACATTTGTTCGCGATTGTACACGAATTTTGAAATAAGGTACACTCACAAACATATTTTTTTATCAACTGTCGCTATTTATTTTTTTAATATTTATTGATTGAAATATTGTTGTTTTAACTATTTAAGATATTTGTTCGCGATTGTACACAAATTTTGAAATAGGTACACTCACGAACATAATTTTTTTAATGACTTAAAATCGGCTATTGCTTATATTTTTTTAATCCTTAGATAATTTAACGTTGTTTTAACTACTTGAGACATTTGTTCGCGATTGTACACGAATTTTGAAATACATTCACAGACATAATTTTATTTAATAAAGTCGATCGACTGTTGCTAATATTTTTTTAATAGGGATTAAATTATTAGTTGTTATAAGACTTTTAAGTTATTCCTCCTTACCTCTATTTTCCCCTATGACCTTGAAATAGTGTCTCTGATTGTACATAATTCTATGTTTAAGTACTGGGAGTATAAAAAGGTTTTATGTAACTACTAGCTGATGCCCGCGACTTCGTCCGCGTTGAAAAAGCAATATATCGCCTGACATCGTTATTGCTATTACACTTAGCTAGGAGTTAGTTTCCTTAATTTTAGATGATCCCTCGGGAGCAGTACTTTTTTTCTGGATGAAAGGTACCCTATGTCCTTTCTGGTGTCCCTGACAACGTGTATGCGAAATTTCATGGTGATCGGTTCAGTAGTTTTTGGGTGAAAGAGTTACAAACATCCATACATCCATACAAACTTTCGCATTTGTAATATTAGTAGGAAGTAGGATAAATTTTGAAAGAATGTGTTTACTGATAATATATGTACTTAATAAAAACATTCAGAGATCCTTTAGCCGTTTGATTTTGTAGTTGCCGAATATTAGTATGGATGTCGTCGGCACATCCTAGAATTGGGCATATCATGATATTCCTGGGCAGATCATATTTCTGTTAAAACTGAGAGCGTCACCTCACTCCGCTCCGCTTCGCTCGGCGCCCCAAATTTATTTCCATGTAAACCTAACACGCTCCTCCTAGCTTTGCTTCGCTCCGCTCCTCGTCGCACCTATTTTTGACTTTTGGTGAAAGATTTTTGATTTCATACTTTACGATCTGCCCACGACATGACGTGTCAAGGACACACTGGTATATCAGATTAAGATTTTTCCTGAAACCTAAGTTGGAATAAGATAACTTAAGTATTTACTTAGCTGTTAAAATTAGTTCTTTTACAATTTATTTTGTATTGGATTTGAGTGGTTAAAGTTTCAAAAATTATTTTTATTTAAGTATCTACTTATTAATTTATTTATTATGTATGTGGTATTTAATTATTAATTAATGAATGTAACAAACGTTATTTCAAATTAATTTGTACTACACATGATTAAATTGCATTTTTAGTAATAAGTCTTGGCCATAATGTGTATCTGTATTTATGCGTGAATCTTTAAATAAATATATTAATTTATTTATTGAAATTTGTTTTTATTTGAATGCCTGTTTTTATTTTTATTGAATATTTGATTGCAAAATTTGTTGTTAGTTTCCTATTATCCGGTTCTTTGCAATATTACTAGGATATTTGCGAAAATCCGTTCTTTTCGATTATACTGCGACATATCTACTTACTTTACTAATATTATAAAGCTGAAGAGTTTGTTTGTTTGAACGCGCTAATCTCAACAACTACTGGTTCGAATTGAAAAATTATTTTTGTGTTGGATAGATCATTTATCGAGGAAGGCTTTAGGCTATACAACATCACGTTGCGACTAATAGGAGCGAAGAAACAGTCGAAAATGTGGAAAAAACGGGGAAAATTATTCATCTTTGAGGGCTTCCGTTGCGTGTGCTGCGAAAACCGTTCGAGTATATTATATAGTAGCTGCTGCCCGCTACTTCGCCCGCGTAACTTTGCAAAATATATACTAAAACCTTCCTATTCATTACAAACATAATCTCTGTTCGGTTCGCCTTTAATAAAAATGAAAAGGGTAGGAAAATAAAAAAACATTTTTTTTTATATAAAACCAAAATATATATACTCTTTCAGTTTTTACATACGTTATTATTCACAAACAATCATGGATAGGACATGACAGGCACTAAACAATCAATACACCGACATACAACTTCATTTTACTTTAACCTTTACACAATCATTAGATTAAATATAGAAATAAAATCTCAAACAAAACTCCAACAACGAAGGCGGTCGTGTCACTCGAGTGACACCTGTCAAACTCAAACGTAAGCTGTCAACTGTCAAATAATGACACGCGAAGTGCTCGCAAATCGTGCTCTGCCTAAAGTTTAATACCGCATCTTAATTAAATTAATAGTCGTCACAAAACGAAAAATAAAATAGCTTCTTTAAAAAAAAATAGCAGACGAAATTATCACTTGTATGGAGATTTGAAATTGTTTGAATTTGAATCTAAAAATAAAATTCAATTAAGTGCAAATATAAATTGAAAGAGTTAAATAACACTCGCTAGGGAGAGCGCAAAATATTTATATGGAAAATTGTCCAATTTTGACAGTGTCAATTTTCAGTGTCAATTTGACATTTTCACTCGACAATTTTGAGTGTCAAATTTCAAGGTCAACTAGACATTATCAAATCAAAAATTGTCAACTCGACATTGAAAAATCAACAATTTTGACAATGTCAATTTTAAATGTCAACTTGAGATTATCCAATCAAAAAATTGTCAAATCAAAAATTGCCAATTTGACATTGACAATTTTCCATACAGACACTTTACGCTTTCGCCAGCGAGTGCGGACATTGTAAACTCGTGCTAGAGCCCATTGGCCCTCACATTTTGGTAACGTAGGTAATCTCGCGACACACTCAGTGTAATGAATGTTACCAATTAAGTCACCGAGTTTCGTAACTGACAGTTACGAATTACGTCTTTTGGATGTTAGATTTAGTCAGTGGCAAGATTCCCTCATGTTTTATTATTTATTATAATAACTTTATCATTGTAAATGCATTAATAATACATTTAATATGTCAGAATTATAAAAAAAAAATAGTTTGTAAAATAAGCAGTATTTTAAACTTATTAGCATTATTTTTTTTTAAGTAGTTTTATATATTTCTTTTAATTTAAGAAGTAACCTATAATAATAATTGTCTGAGATAAAATAGAAAAAGAATATAAACAATAAAATCAATTCAACAGCTTTACTTCGAAGGACCAAAAAAAAAACATTTTTGATTTTTTGTTTGTGTGACAAAAAAAAATCATTTTTTTTTAATATTTATAATTTTATTAAGGCCCATTTAAGAAGCTGTTTAATTATGCTGTATAACATATAAAACAAAAAAAAACTGATTTAGTATGTAAGTTGAGTATATATATTGTATATGCATATTATAATAATATGAGTGCGCAGTTTGTGTTTAAAGTTAACGAATAAAAAAAATAGAATTGAAAATAATTATGCATTAGTTTATAAATTCAATTTTTTTGCATTAAATAAAATTAATTTCCTTTTTTTTTCAATATTTTTTCAATAGCATAAAATAAAATAAAAAACAGAAAAAAAACACTGTCACTTAAGACGATGTCTCCAAATGTAATGTATGGAAACATCGCCTTAAGCGACTTAAGTGGTTTTTCTATATATATTTTTCCTATTTTTTTGTAATTTTTTTTCAATAGCACAAAAAACAACAGGAAAAAAAAACACTTAAGTCACTTAAGGCGATGTCTCCAAATGTAATGTCCATATGGAAATATCGCCTTAAGTGACTTAAGTGCTTTTTCTATATATATTTTTTTGCTATTTTTTTGTTAAATTTTTACGTCTGCTATTTTTTTTTTGTAAAGAAGTCTGTTGCACGAATGAATTTGTTTGAAAAATTACGTCTATACAATTGGGTTTTGGTCTTTTTTCGTTGCTAAGCGTTTATTTTTATTTAGCAAATGAATCTTCATTGCAATCTTCGTTGGGCTTAAGTTTTTTTAGGCTTTTGGCTAATTTTGTCAAAAAATAATCTTTTTGTGTTTTTTTTTGAGACGAAAATTACGCATTTAATTAATTAGCCGGTGTTTGGTTTGAATATGAGCTTAGATGATGAACCTTAGATGAAAGCAAAAAAGAAAGATTATACTGAGTCCAATTACCTCAGTTTCATTCGATCGATTTTTGGGACACGTCACCTTTTTTTTTTTGGATTTTTTTTTGGAAAATTTTAATACATATTACTATACATTATTACTATACAAGTTATTTTCAATTGTAATTACTCAAATACGTATTTACTTATGCTTTTCAGTTTTGTTGAGTCCGGTAAGAAAGAATGTATCTTTCTTTTTGCTTTCATCTAACTGACCAGAAAACAATACATACACCCAACGAAGTTTGTTTTTGAAGTATTCTATTAAATATTTATTTAACGCGGCGAATACTTGGGGTTTTCTGGCGCGTACGTGAAACTTCTCAGTTCGTACGAGACGCCATTTTGATTTTCGTAACCGATTTCGCGCATCTCGTTGCGAAACTCCGCGTCGAATTCGCCACAACCGCCGAAAACACGATTCGGAGCGCGATTGGTCGGATTCGGTGCGTTCTGATTGGTCGGACTCGGCGCGTTCCGATCGGTCGGATTCGCCGCGTTCTGATTGGTCGACGACGCTTGCTCGTCGGTCGCGTCGGCGCTCTGATTGGTCGGAATCGGTTTGAAGATGGCCGAGTGCGCGGTGGCCGTGTCCAAGTCCGCCTTGCGCGACACTAGGATCCTAATGTCCGTGTGCAAATAAAGCTTACCGGACTTCGAAGTCATGAATCTGAAAAAGAAAGGGTTTACATACAAATCAGTATATTGTGTTAGCGTATGGGGTTTATGTCGACTTAAATTGATTGAAGAGTGCGTGTACGTGCGTGTGCGTGTGCGTGTGGATACGCGCGTGCGTGCGTACGACCGTATGTGTGTGAAAGTGAGGATTATAGCATTTTATGGTATATAACATAGATAATTGATTGGTCTCGCTGCTCTCGACTAGATACCGCCGTCGTACTTATAAAATGCGGCATAAAATAGTACGCCGAATTCGGCGTACCCGAGCCAGTCACACTGCAAACTGTCTGTGATGTGTACGTGCCGAATGTTTTATTAAATTTTAGGCATAATAAAATACCAGTTTGCGTAGTGAAACTGTGTAAAAATATTATAAAACTGGGTAAAAGGTGATAAAAAGTGACGGCTTTTTACACACACTACAATAAAAAGTTGCCACATTTTCGGAGCTATTGCTTTTGTATAGCGCTCTATCTAGTCGAACGCAGCGAGATCAATCAATTATCTTTGCATCATTTATTTAAGATATAATATCCATATTAGCTATTAACAAAAACAAAATAATAATAATAATATTTTACATCCATTTAGGTTCAATTACAATTTTATAACTACACAAAGCGAAAAAAAATATAAATAAGTATTATAAATCAGTACACAGTACAAAGTCCCTTCTTTTTCTCTGTCTGTCTGTATCTATGTGTGTGCTGATTGACGAATGCGCGCGTGCGTGTCTGTTTGCGTGCGTGAGCGTGCATGTGTGCGTGGGTGCGTGCGTGTCTGTGCGTGTTTGTATTTGCGTATGTGTGCTATTACATAATTATAATGATGATCATATACGTTAATATTCAAATTTTCATTGCTAATAAGTTTCATCAGCTCGTACATAAACACTGCCTTTTTTAAAGCCGAATGAATCTAGAGTTTACGAATAAAGTTTAGAGTTACCTGAGGTGTATGAGGTATCGCAGCCACTTGTGCAACGCGGCAGGCGGAGGTCGCGCCGAGGTACCCCCGGCTGGCATGTACAGGGTCCTCTGGCGGAGGAAGGTCCTCGTGAGGGGCGGCATGCCGGTCAACTCGTACAGCACCACGAACATCTTCACAAGGGTACCGTGTGGGTTCAGCAGCGACACCTGCACGGTACCCGACCTCGGCACCCGGTACCCGCCCGGACCGAGCGCTATGTGTCCCTGCAATGCCCATATTGACTCCTCAATGCAAGCGGTCCAAACTATTTTGTGTGTAAATCAATTTTCAACACTGTTAACATAATCTTGTGATGTATATTAAGGCAATGTTCTAACTAATATAATACAACGCTACTACGCGATCAACGCGCGAGTAAAGGCTAGTTCGCACTAGGCTAATATGTAGTTTAGTCGAGTAGCAAGTAATTTAGTAAATAAAGTTGTCTGGACACTAAAAAAAATTAGGGCCTCTTTCATCAACTACAAGGTCTACAAGTAAAATGTTGATTAGTTACTTATTTTATGTTTCATTAAATTATGCACTTGGTTTAGTGCATCATTCGATAGACGATTTTTTTTTATTATTTTCTTTTTAATGTTTCAGCATATGTAAATAGTCATATAAAACTACATCAACTTATATAAAAGGATATAATACGGATGTACAAATATGTATCTATACTAATATTATTAAATTACGCGGACGAAGTCGCGTGCAACAGACAGTATATCATATATATCAGCTAAGCTAATAGGATAATGTCTTTCCATTGAATGTATTTACCATGTATGGTGCGTTGGTCCCACCCGGCGCGTAGAAGAAGACCGTGACGGGCAGCTTCTTGTGCGGGGGACAAAAGGCGCCCGATGCCCCCAACTCGGCCGTGAAGCCGTGCACAGTGGCGACGGGTTCGAGCCGACCCTTCAGCGCGGACTCCTCGAAGCTGCCTGAAATTCCCCAAACGCCCACTTTAAATACACACGGAACTATGTTCACATAACACAAAAAGCAAACCATTGTCTCAACATTTCAATCCTAACTCTTTATACCCGGAACTATGTCCACACGACACAAAAAGCGGAACTATTCCTAATAATAGAATCAGCGACATTATCAGCGAGTAACATAGGCTATATTTTGTAAAGCTACGCGGATCAAGTCGCGTGCAAAAGCTTGTGCCCTACCAATGCATTTTTCACTTATCGTTGATCGTTGTCGAGATATAGGAATTTCTTTGCCTTTTTCCAGATATAATGACAATAAAATTTGAAATTGAAATCTCCGGACACACACACATACAGTCAGTCTCCATAATACACACGCTATAGGTGCTCTATACGGTAGAAGGGTATTGAGTTCCGGAAAATTTGGCCAGTTTGTCAAAATGTTGACCAGAGTTTGTCCAAATGTTGGCCAGTCATATCATAACCGCCGCAAAACTGTTTCACACAGTCATCAAAAAGATTGGGTTCAAGGGATAACCTTAGCCCCAGTAAATTGGTTGGTGTATGGAGTTTGACTCACCGAGCAATCCGGTGGTGGGTCCAATCTTGAGCTTGTTCTGTCTGTGGGGACGTGGGGAGCGCGCCGGGGGCGAACGGGAACGAGGGACGAACGTCGCCGGCGGGGACGCCGGTGTCGCCGAGGGGGACGGGGGTGATATGGGATGGAATAAAGCGCTGAAACATAAAACATAAAGCGCTCAACACGTGAACCAGGGTGGCTGCGGATATTCGCAACTGCAGGGTAATTCCATATGTGACTGACTCTACATTTGACACAATTTGCGTTTTATTTTGACTTATATTAGGAATACCACTATGTTTACCGTTTTAGTTTTAGTATGTTTTTATAGTTGATTCTTCAATTATCCATCTGTAGTAAAAAATGTGCACGAAAAAATTGTCAAATATGAGTAATTTAATAAAATGTAAATGTGACTGACACTACATGCAAAAGGAAGTCATGTGCGAGAGTGTTTTTAAACTTCAAAAATCTTCCTCTGTGTGCGCTTTATAACATAAAATTGCATTTGTAGCCCGAGTTCATGAACCAAATTATTGGAAAAAGGTTAAACAAAAAACTTTAGTGTTTTAGAAAATTTTATATTAGAAAAATAATTCGTGACTGACACTACAGATCAAAACGTGACTGACACTACAGATCAAAACGTGACTGACACTACAGTCACTTTGGATTGCAAAATAGTATTTTTTTAAAATGAAACCTTAAAATCTAATAATACAGGACACAAAACAGTAACTTTAAAAGTATTTTAATGATATAAAAATGTACTTATAAAATCAAAAATGCAAAATTTTGAGTTTAATAAAAACATCACAGTCACTAATAAAATATTGGAGTATAACACAAACTAAAATAGTCACTGGCATCACAATATTCTTGGAAACATTAGTAATATTAGTATAGTAATCCAAAACGGACATTTTTTCTACAACACAAGTGATGATTTTTTGGTTTTTTCAAAAACATCCAGTGTTTTAGGAAACTTATAATGGGCTGTATTGCCCTTAGGAGACAGACTGGGATCAGGTAATATTCTGAGTATATATCTTCAAAAGACACGTCAGAAATATCTTCCTCATCAGCTCTAAACAATGAGGCACTTGTCTTTTTCCGGCTCATGACTTCTACTTCACCTTCATCATCAACACCACTTTGACAAATGGTGACATAACGATAGATCTGATGTTTGTTTTTTTGTGATAAACTATGCCAGCACAAACACATCATGCTTTATGTTATTAGGAGTCAGAACCTCTGAACCTGAAATTATGATGCTAGGCCTTCTTACATTGGAACATTTTCCTTCCCCGTGGACATTCTGACATTTTCCTTCTCATCTGCTGATTCACCGGAAAAAACTTCTTAATGTGTTGTTTTTTGCAGACAAGACGTTTTCAGTGCTTTGATGAAATTAAAATTATTTAATTTATGGATCTATGGATGCTATTTGTTTTATCAAACGTCGTCGTTGTTTTCTGTTTTCAGTTTCTTTTTTTTTTTATTCCTCAAAAAAACCACTGGTTTTTATTTTAGCTTCTCTATCTGTTTGCGCTTCCTTTCTGCTACTATTTTAGCCATCTCTAAGAAAAGGAAACAAACAAAACTCTACATTCCACTATGATACAGGCCATGACTGACTACATATTTCGTGACTGACTCTACAGTGTGACTGACACTACAAAAATGTTTCAAGCAGTTTAAGAATTATTAATAAAGATTAATAATTTTTTATGTCGGCATAATGGAAGTAATTCTATCAGGTAGGAAGATATAATTTTGTCATGATGAAGAATAAGTTTTACCAAAGTTAGAGAGAAAATTCTGTTTATTTTGTGACTGACACTACAACACGACATCATAGTCTTATAAATTGAATATCTCTTATAAACAATAATGTTTACGTAAATTACGGACTATCTAAGTATAAGTCGTTACTTAACGTAGCAATACGTAACAAATAATTACAATAATTGATAATACTTACTGTAAAAATGTAAATGAAACTCCCCCACAAAATACACTATCACCTGACATTCACGACACCGTCTTATAAATGACCGAAATGAAAAATAAAACAAAAACAAAACTATGTTACCTTTGTGAAAACATAAAGTACAATAGTTTTGCCATCATACTTAAAGTATTTTAATATCAAAATCAATAAATATTTTTTCTCATATATGGTAGACTTTTACATGGAATTGCCCTGCATACGAAAATGCGGAACTTCCGCATCGACAGACATCCGCGTCCGCGGATTTTGAAAATTCCACATCCGCAACAACTCTTTGTTAGTTTTCTTGCTTCATACTTTTTAAAGTGACTTTTTGACTTTTACTCTTTGATTTTATTAAAATTAAAATGCCGATTATTTACCTTGTAGACACAAAATGTAGCTTTTTTTTCTTTAAACTTTAAACTTAAAATATAGTTATCAAACTTTGAACCAATAAATTGCAATAACTAACCTCTTTATTCCCGATATTCCATTGATGGAATCGTCAAAGTCGAAACAGTTGTTCCCCCTCCTCAGTGGAGCCGGACTCGAGGTCAGAGGTAGACCGGTCTTCGTGTGAAAGACCATGGACGCCGCCGAGTCGAAGCGCCACCTGAACCGGTCCATTTCCGTCGGGGACGGAACCGGAACCGGATTCTCCTGACCGTCCCTCCTCGGATCCGGAAACTTGAATTCACCCCGATCCACGTCTTTTGGAGATTCTGTGTCGCATTTGTCGAAAGACCCAAAATCGCAGCACTTCTCGTACAGCACATACTCGTCGTCGTCTATCGAGACGGTCTTTTGTCTTTTCGTGTTTGCCGGCTTCGAGAAGACCGTGTCGTCGCTCTCCAAGTTCAAAATCTGCGCGTCCGAGCGGTCTTGGTCTTGGTCTTTTGCACTGTTCCTCCTATCCATCGCCACTCTCTCCAGACGGTCTTCTATTGCGAAGAACCTCCTCAACTTCGGTCTCTTTATAAACCCATCATTAAAACTATCATCTAAATTATCATCTAAACTTTGTATATCACACTTTTTGTTACTGCTAATATTATTATCACATTTGTGCTTCTTAGAACTCGTCTGCACGTCTTCTCGCTTGCGTCTCGCCCCAGTTTCGTCTGTTTTCGCCCTGTTCTTGTATATGGAGGCCAGGTCGTATGTGGCTTCCGATCTGACCATGACCGTTCCCCTATCGTTGCAACCCTCGCAACTCATCTGCAGTGGATTTCCGCATTGGCATGAAAGATTTTCCGTTTGTGTGCCAACCGAGGAGCTGGTCTTCTTCTGGTACTCCTCCTTGGGCGGAAGACTTATTGTTTCGGCGAAGGGGGATTTCGACTCTATCCTGGTCGCCGGCAGAGTCAGATACGTTTGATTCCTGTAACATCCTATCGCTCTGAGTCTATCGAATCTGGCCGCTTGCAAGATTGGGATCGACGTTGGATGGTATGTCTTCTGCATACCGTCACCCTCTGACGAGGTGCTGTCCGATAGCTTTTTGAGTTTGCTCTCCTTGCGCAAGCGCCTCTTGTACTTGGCTATCTCCTTTAGACGACGTTCGTCTAAATTTTTCGGTTCACTTAAACTATTATTGGAAGTACTTTGCTCTTTTCCGTCACTCTCTTCGTCACAGTTGCACTTGTGCTTGCCATTCTCGTTGCAACTCGTGTGCATCCTGTCGTCCAACACTTTTGAGCACTCGTGCTGTTCATCCTGATAGTACTTTGAGCAACCGGGACCCGTATTCGAGTTGATCGCTTTTGGATCTGTCGTGAAAGTGTTCGGGGCAATTGTGAGATCATTCAGCTTCACGACTAGATCTTCCTGCGCAGGCGCAACCACAACAGTTTCCTTGCTGGTCTTTCTCCTTCTGCACGTGCAAAAGACCGCCGGTATTTCTTCGGTTCGTGGTAAACTTTCAACCACCATTTTCAGGTAAACGTCTCTGCCAATGTCCGTTATGGGAAAAGTGTGGTCGTTCGGTGGTTTTGTGAATTCGGCCATCTTGTAACTCTCGCCGGGTATCTTAATGGAGTAGACTATGTTCAGTTTGCGCGTCTCTTCGGGCAAGTGGTCCTCGTTGTCGTCGCAGTTGGCTTCCAACTTTTTAATGTTACACATCTCGCGGCTCAACTTCCTCCTGTAATATAGTTTTGGGGGGTTAAGTTAGTTGAGTATTCGTGTCATTATACAAAACAAGAGGACAAGGCAATATTTTGTTCCTAGAGGGCCTTGTTTTGAGTTCAGGGCGGAGCGGAGCGGAGCGGAGCGAAGGGTTCTAAAATAGAATCCTCAGAATAAGATAGAAACCTTAACATAGAAAAAACCCACCACTACTAAACGAAGTGAGAGAGTGGAGAATTGAACGATTTTTGAAATGAACGCAACGAATGAAGGTCGATCAAGAAAGAGAGGGAGAGAGAATTAGAGAGATTGAGAAAAATAGACGGAGGGAGAGATGGAGAGGTAATGAGAGAGAGAGATCCCTCATTTTCATTCTCATTCCCAAGAGATCTCTCTTTCCCAAGAGAGAGGAGGAGAGGGAGAGTTGGAGAGGGAATGAGAGATAGAGAGGGAGAGAGGTGGGAGGGGGGGTGGAGAGAGTGAGATAGATACCTTCTCTCGTTGGGGTTGTGGTCGCACGCGGCGTTCTTAAGGCGCGAAATCCACGCCGACAACTGAGAGAAGTGGAGCTGCGATCGGACCGCGTTCAGCAGCCACTGCGGCGATATCATCGCCGGACTCTCGTGACCCCTGGACATCATCATCATCATTATCATCATCATCATCATCATCATCAACATCATCATCATCGTCATTATCATCATCATCATTATCATCATTACCTATTCCAAAAGACATTTATAGTAATATCTCGATTTTTTTTTTAATTTAATAATTCGTTTCAAAAGTAGATTCGTTGAATTATCAACAAAAAAAAATTACGTTATTTGGATCTAGCTCATAAAGATATTGCATTTAAATATGATAAAATAAAACCAGGTAATAATTGCGAGTATTAAAGACGGATTTAATTAAAACAAAAAAAAATACATTAACATTATAATTTAACAAACGTCTATATGTAATTGACAATGACAGTAGGTAAACGAATGTGACGTACAGTCAGACGTGACAGTTGTCACTGCAAACTTAGTGGAGCTTGATTACAAGCAGTTTGCGTCCTATATTTCAACAAAATACATTCTATATCAAAGTATTAGTTTATTAAATTAATCTTTCATTAAAATAAAATCAAAATTGATATATTCATATACTGACTTGTTAGTGAGAGCCCTCATAGTCCATCTCTCTAGAAGTAAGGCGCGTTGTTGGCAGTGCATTTTGTCGTACGAACCCTCCCCCTCGGTCCTCATCAGCGAGGTGTAGCATTCCTTGCAGTCGGGAGCAAGTAGGACCTGGAATATCCCATTCAGGCCACAATTACCACATTAGTAAGTGTAAGTGTAAGTTAGTAAGTGTGTGTGACACTGTCTATAACCATTATTATTGACCATTGTATAGTACAATACCTACCAATCCTTACTAATCCGTACTAATCAGTATACTAATATTATAAATGCCGGAAGTTTATATGGATGTATGGATGTTTGTAACTCCTTCACGCAAAAAACTACTGAACCGATCACCATGAAATTTTGCACACACGTTGTCTGAGACACCAGAGAGAACATAGGGTACCTTTCATGCAGAACGCGGACTAAGTCGCGGGCACCAGCTAGTACAATTATAATTAGGGTTCGGGAAGCTTCGAGACAAAATTCCTGCAAGCAATGAATGTTGCCAGCGATATTGCACCTTAACTCATGGGTAATTAAGGTTGCGCTCATTTTTTTTTAAATCGTGTTCGGTCTGAGGTTAGTCCTTGTCTTAATCGTTAATCTCAGATTTCTCCTCACCTCAATACAGACAGGTATCTGTTCATTCCACAAAGCGAGCACATGGTTGCTTAACTGTTCTTCTAGCGCGCTTTCGTTCTTCGGCTCCTCTTCCACCTTCGGTTGCACGACAACCTGGAATCAGGAGACCAGGTCACAGTCAATTTGTAGATGTAAAAAAATATATTATGGTGATATTCTCAATGTTCACACATTCAACTGTCTGATACCTTTCTAATATCATTCAATATCATACCTCACCGAATGAATCTGAATGAATGAGCATCTCTTCTTGCATCGTCACAGACTCACAGAGCACTTTTTACTATACTTTCCGCTATAGATGAATGATTGGTCTCGCTGCGCGTGCGCTCGACTAGATACCGCCGTTGTACTTGTAAAATGAGGCAAAAAATGCTACGCCGAATTCGGCGTACCCGAGCCAGTCACACTGCAAACTATCTGTGATGTGTACTTGTCAAATATTTTATTAAATTTTGAGCATAATAAAATGACAGTTTGCATAGTGAAACTGTGTAACAATATAATAAAACTGTGTAAAAAGTGACGATGTTTTACACACACTACAATAAAAAGTTGCCGCATTCACGCAGTTATCGCTTTTGTATGGCGCTCTATCTAGTCGAACGCAGCGAGACCAAATCAATTATCTTTGACTTTCCGCCTTAATCAATCAACTTCAGTCTACATTTTAAATAGCAGACGCTAACATTATTTTTTTTATTTTATCGATATACCTGGTGGCTGGTGGATGGCTTGGAGGCGAGCAGTTTGGCGTGCAGGAGGCGGTCACGGGTGGAGGGCGGCGGTGCGGGGCGATGGGGGCTGCTACTCCTCGCTCTGACGATGAGTCGACCCAACTGCAGAAGCAGACTAGGCCCTGTCGCCGGCGGCGCCGGAACAGTCTCGCAACTGTGCATCTGAAATAGACAATTTAATTTTTTATGAGATGGGTTTGCTCTTGGCCAACAACCAGCCATGTGGCAAGGATGAGACCTAAGATGGAGCGAGCTCACCCAGAAGATGCCTATTCACTCGAATCTTGAAAAGATTATGGTTATATGTGCTCGGAAATACAGACGCCGGTAGGGAGTTCCAAACCCTGGCAGTGCGCATTATAAAGGATGTTTCAAAGCGCTTGGTCCGAAAAGGAGGGATTACTTAGGCGATCCGCCCCCATCAGCAAGGCTTTGCAATTGAGTTGAGAATTTTCAAAAGTCTCTTCTTAACGGAAGCTAGCGAAAGTTTTGACTGTGCGTTGATAGCAGTCAAGACAGACGATTTTATAAGTATACTAGCTGTTGCACGCGACTTCGTCCGCGTATCGTTATAAAATATAGCCTATGTTACTCGCTGATAATATAGCTTCTCAGCACTGAAAGAATTTTTCAATTGGGTATAAAACAAAATTGCTCCCCCGCCATCTGTCTGTTTGTCTGCCGCCACATACATGTACGCTTAGATCTTTTAAACTATTTAACAGATTTTAATGCGGTTTTCATCAATAGATAGAGTGATTTAAGAGGAAGGTTTAAGTATATGTATAGTTTAATATTGTTTTGTGTTAATTTATTGTTAAAGATGTTAGAAAAATCAAGCCGTTTGGGAGCTTTCCTGAAAAGCGCTGCCTAAGCGCTCCTAAAGATATAGCATAAGTAACTATGTATGGTAGAATTATTTTTCTTTTATAGGTCCACCTTTCAGCTGTCTCCAAAAGTACTAAAAAAATCTTTTTTTTAATAATATGATAGCTTTTTATTTTACAGATTTCAGAATCTACATCTATCACAACTTGACACTGCATAAACTTACGACCAACGAAAACAGAGCCGACCTGCAAACGCAAACCGACCCACGTCTAATTATGGACCTTGCTCCCATGGGAGGAGAGCATATTTTTAAACACACCAGCCTGACCTATTTACTAAGTTCGAAGC
The DNA here is from genome assembly GCA_947623395.1 of Synanthedon tipuliformis. NCBI lineage: Eukaryota > Metazoa > Arthropoda > Insecta > Lepidoptera > Sesiidae > Synanthedon > Synanthedon tipuliformis. Next base: position 514,456 of record OX392434.1, on the reverse strand, counting down.
CTGAACGCTGTGTTGCCAACGCCCCAATTTCAAAAATAGAACGCAGTGCTGAAAACAGCGACTGAAACTTCGAGCGCTTCATGTGACAAGTGCGGGTCAGTGTTGCCTACAACTCAGCGGATGCAGCGCAACAACACAAAGGCCTTCCGTTGAACGGGCGCTCTCTTAGAAGCGCTTAAAGCGATTTTGGGTCACGGGGTGGGGGTGCAACAAAATTGTAGGTCAAGGGCTCCGCTTGCAAGCCGCCACACCCTGACCGCGATACCGAGAGTTTTGTTGCTAACGTGCACGTTTGCGTTGAGTAACAAAGAGCTCTATTATCGGAACGCAAACGGTAACGCGATTAATAGCGTTTGTTATGTTTAAACGCGATAAGTACGTCACCAATGCAAGTACCGTTTTAATCTTCACAAACGTTGCTCAAAAATTATTGAGTAACAACATGGTTGATTGAGTTGAGACAAAGAAGATGCGTGAACTCCGTGTTAGGTGTTACCTCTTTAACACAAAACAATTTTTTTAAAAATGATACGCCATTGAAGGCAGATAGTCAAGTATTAGGTGGAGAAATAATTGAATGACTTATGTAATATTTATTTTATAACTAAACTTTAATGCAAAAGTGAAATTATTCGACGAGGAAGGTTTGTCTAACTTGTTGTATAATTTGCAAAACAAAATTACATTCCTGCAAAATCTGTGACTAGCTACTGAATAATGAAGCTAATAAATGTATCGGGGTAAACAATGATGACGGTTTTTAAGTAACAATTACAAATTATGATAACGAAAAAAAAAACGTAGCGCAATGCGGTCTGCTAGAAATTATGATAAACAGCAGTTTGTTATCTGAAAGGCAATACTGATAAATAAGCAATATTCACTTTACGGAAACGGCCTTGCGATAATACCTGTTATTGATAATACATTCGATAAGGTATTGCATACATTTTCTCTTTTTTTGGTTTATTTATTTATTTCTTATCGATTTATACAATAATGTTAGTTTTCTAAGTAGGTAATTAGGTTATTAGTTAAATTTGAAGGCCATTTTTATGGAGGCAATTTGGGAAAGACTGTATCCCATTATTACATTGAGTAGTACCGCAGGGTAATGTAATAGTGAAATAAGTATGTAATGATTTTGATAATTAATCATATTTTTGTTGTAATTTAGATAAATTTCGGAAAAGCAATTTTAAAATCTTTAAATATAAACAACGAGATATTCAGATGAATTATTGATCTCGCTGCGCTTGCTAGATACCACCGTTGTACTTATAAAATGCGACATAAAATAGTACGCCGAATTCGGCGTACCCAAGCCAGTCACACTGCAAACTGTCTGTGATGTGTACGTGCCGAATGTTTTATTAAATTTTAGGCATAATAAAATACCAGTTTGCGTAGTGAAACTGTGTAAAAATATTATAAAACTGGGTAAAAAGTGATAAAAAGTGACGATTTTTCACACACACTACAATAAAAAGTTTTTTTTTTTTTATATATATATATATATAAGTCAAGGCAGCGCTTGGCCGCGATCTCACTTAATGTTAGGTGCAGATGCGGCCGAAGGTGGACCACGCTTACCTAGTACCTACTACCTTAGCAGTTCGGACAAGGAAGGTGGAACTGTAACGCTTCGTGCGTGACCGAGGAACTTCAACCACGAAGGGATGAAACCCCCGCCCGCGCCTCGTGTTTCGCAAGTTGCCACATTTTCGGAGCTATTGCTTTTGTATAGTGCTCTATCTAGTCGAGCGCAGCGAGAACAATCAATTATCTTTTGAGATATTATTCTATAGGGGCATTAGAAGAATTTAAAGAAAAAATTCATTTTATTTTATAAATAATTGATCAATCACCTTCACCTACACAATTAACAAATCCATTGTTTTCTTGTTAAATCCATTGTTTCATTTATATTATTATTTGAAACAAAAACAAAGTTGCCTCGCCTATCCTATATGTGTTATGCTAATGAAAATCATCTGGGACATCGCAACAACGGAGCGGCCATGATGCCACAGAACAGAGATGGATATATAAATATTCAGTGCACGCGAGCGAAATAGACAAATGTTTGTCAACATTGCGCCGCCATTTTAAATTTAGAACGCTCTTCCGCGTTCAGTTTTATAACATTCGAATTTGGAATACATACACGCAGCGAGCATAGGGATGGCACGTTTCATTTTTGACTCACTCCAATGAGAGGCGCGTGAGGATTTAAGCTGATATTTAACTCATTTGTTTTCTATCCGTAAGATTTATAATTACATAATCACTCTCTAGCCGATGCAATTGTAGATAAAATACATCACAATAAAAAATAAAAAAATTAAAGCATTATTTTTAAATTGTAATTAATAGTTTATAGTTAGATTTTAGTAATAATTACAAATGATAACATAAGATTAAATCTCAGTGGTTTTCAGTGTTATCATTTTACATGTATATTATTAGCATTAAAATTGTTAATTATAAATAAAATTAAAGTTAAAATTAACAATAAATTTAACTCACGATTTCTCGGAATCGTGACTCGCGAGTGAATCGCACAACTCGTGAATCAAAACCCGTTATCGTAACCAAGCCGAATTCATATACGAAAAAAAACTGGAATAGAAATGATGACGTAAACTTTAACATAGAACGCTCTATGCACGGTAGCCAGTTGGGAAAACAATATCCAGAGTACCTAGGTATGTATCTGATTTTTTAACGTTGTGTTTAAGTTTGACATGCTTCGATGCCATAGCATCGTAGAGATATCGAAGCATATATTATTTCGATGCATCATACCTACGTATCTCTCTGGCCACGTGGTCCTACTGCCTTTGTTCTTAACTCCTAAACGGAAAATTTATATATTTTTATTTTTAATAATCGCATATCTTCGAGGCGTAACAAATAACGACAAAATATGTAAGATGTAATGTGATTTAATGTTAGGCCAGCTCTTACATATTTTAATTCGTTATGGTATTCCGGCTCTAATTAATTTGAAACACCAAATTACGAAATACTGGCCGCAAACCTCGGTTTCATTACAGTCCTCTTAGGTAAATAATTGTAATAGGTATAAGTATCTAAACTAATAAATATAGCCGAAAAGAGTTTTTAAGTGAATATTTTTAAATTTTCTTCCTTAGTTCGAGGCAATTCAGAAAAGTGATCGGGTTAGAGAGTTTGATGCTGTAGCTAAATGTCTATCATCTAATCTACTTACATACAAAATTTACTTAACTCGACAGCTAACATAAAGGATCAAAGATTTTTTGTATAATATGATATGTTCGAATTCGTTGGATACATACAAATTTAATAAATACGAAACGAACGAAAAAATATCAGCGCCATTTCTGTTCGAATTATGAATTATTTGCGAAAACTATATATACCTACAGGTGCCACCATCTAGTTTTAGCAAGGATGTATTATTACGTAACATATTCTAGTTTCAAAGATATTGTGTAGATGGCGCCAAAAGTTAATAACTAACGCGTAACGCTAGACGTGTGACAATTTTGATTTTACTTCCATAAATTTTCATACCCCGGGCTTATACCTAACCTAAATGAAAATCGATTCTTAAGGAGAAAACTCCAAAACTGTGAGATTCGAACTTGCGTGTTGTGATGAATATTAAAAAAGAAGCCTAGGTAGGTAGGTATATTGCCTGTCAGTTGTGAAGGCTGACAAATGTCACGGCGACGTTCAACGTCGCCCTCAAAATCTCATCACACAATGACTTTGGTTTAGTGCTCTGTGTTGTCACAGATACGTACATACATACATACCTATTACATGTTATATGTGTAATAATATAATATCTTCATAGAGGGTATTTAATCATGATTGGCGAGTAATACTAATACATACTATATCCGTGCCAAGGCCCGACTCATTGCGTAAAATAAACGCACATACACACATACACAAACATACATATACATACACATACACGCACCCAAACAAACCGGTCTTGCTAGACTAAATGACGCCCGTGTTGCTAGTTGCTAGTTCGCTACAAAATTTAAACGCAAACCAATGTTCGATTGATTTTTCATTGTATTATTAAACGGTCGAGTGCATGAAGCGCTTGATTATTCAATGCGACCCGTCCGTGCCTTCAAACAGAAATCATTACTTATCCCCATCAATTATACTTATATAGTCTTTGACTTATCCCATACTAATTCACACTATTGCACTGGGCCCTGATTCTGTATGGCAAATTATGATTTCACGCTTATGTGACCTTGCCAAAACACATCAATGTTCCTAGTCTTATCATTGCATTTATATATAAGTATGTAAGAAAATAACTTTTTAGCAAAATCTAGTAGGTAGATATCGTAACAATTTACTAAGAATATCGATTAGTAATCATATCGGTTACGAAGTAAGGAATCGCCAAGTGGTGTTAGAGAATTAGGGCCCTGGGTGCGTCGACCACATTGTAAGCCACGGACCCAATCAAACATGACAATTCGCCCAAAAATTTTTTTTAAATAAATAAAAAAAAAAATTGAGATAAATATTAACTAGATTTAGTAGTCGTGAGCTCGCGAGTAGTCCATAAACATCTTAATCTCCAATAGATTTAATTTTTCTTCAAGAAAGAGATAAACCATGAAAATAAAGCGAGAAAGCGCTTAAAAATACTATTTCCGCTTGGCGACAACGTATGTGTGTCAAAAGGGCGCGGGAAGGGAGCGTGACGTCACTCTGTTGCATTACAGTCTCTTTGGCTTCAGAGAAAAAGCTACCCTATGCCTTACACGATTCGGTTCAAATCGATTCGTAGCGCGAATTACCTTTCAACAGAGGTCGTTCGTTCGTATAAAATAAAATTGTATTATAGAAGTTGGAGCGTTACGAAACAGCAAATTATTTATATAGATTAATTTTCACTATAATGATAGACAATTAGTTTTATTGGCAAATCCCGTTCAAGGTTGTCATTACCTACATTAGCACACAAAGACTCTGTTTCTATGTGAAACCAAAGACTATATAAGTATAATTGGGAGTATAGACACGGCGTAGCCCACAAAAAATGGTAGTATTAAAATTCGTCCACTCGAGCCGAAGTGGACGAATTCGCACATAGTCGCTCGCTAGTCGTAAGCTAGTCAATATCGTTGTGCAGTATACATTGATGCGTTAGTACAGAAGACTTTTAACTAGTTTCTTTTTACAAAAGTAATATTCATTTGGCATTGCGTGTCAATCTCTCAGTAAGTTCGTAAGTATGATTTTAATACTACCACAGATTTCGGGGCTTTTTGCTTGCTACGCCGCATCTATAGTTTAGATCAATGTGTGAAACATGTACTGCTAAACACTGCGACCATTGATTGCCATTAAAACGCAGATACTTTTGAAACAATATTTGTGTGGAATACAAAATATAGTGGATTTCATCTATACTAATATTATAAAGCTGAAGAGTTTGTTTGTTTGAACGCGCTAATCTCAGGAACTACTGGTTCGAATTGAAAAATTCTTTTCTTATTGGATAGATCATTTATCGAGGAAGGCTTTAGGCTATATAACATCACGTTGCGACTAATAGGAGCGAAGAAACAGTCGAAAATGTGGAAAAAAAAACGGGGAAAATTATTCATCTTTGAGGGCTTCCGTTGCGTGCGCTGCGAAAACCGTTCGAGATACCCAAATGATTCCCAAAATAACTATTCCACGCGGACGAAGTCGCGAGCACCAGCTAGTTTAGGTATGAAGACCTCGGTTGTAACGACTTTTTAGTTATAGCCAGCCAGTGTCGGATTAGCTACGTGGCAAAAGTAGCAATTACGCACCCATACCTGTTTGAGCGTGAAATATTTTTTTCAGCAAAAATAATGTAAGTAAGTAGGTATACTTGGTCTTAAAAGTTTAAATAAAATTATTTTTATATTAAGTATATTTTTTGGCGTTTACTCTAAAAATCAATTTGCATGTATATTATATAGAAAACTAATATAAGCCCCAATTGAGCCCCAAGGTATTAAAATTTATGGGTGAAAAAATTAAAATTGTCACATAAATGCGTTATAGTTACGTTCTATTTTTTTTTTTTAATTTAAAGTATATTTTTATAATGGAAAACAATTTGTGGCTTTAGCGACTTCGATGTCGGGTATAGCGACTAGTTTTAATGAACCAAATGTAACAAGTGCCCAGACCGAATTAACAAGCAAACAAAAAAAGGTAGGTATTCTTTCGTAGGATCATAAACTAAGTCGTAGGATCAAAAATCTGATGGCCTGATCTCCATACAAAACTGATACCTAATACAAAACTGATACCTACTTAGTTTTTAAACCTGGATTAACATATTATAGGATACAGGATACTTTTTATCCTGAAAAAAATTTAAGCATCTGTTTAAACATATAAAAATTGGGGCCCTATACATTTCATGTTCCAAAGCGGACAAAGTCGCGGGCACCGGCTTGTTTATTTATTTCGTCAAGTTTTATAAACATTTAAACATTATAAGACCAAATTAATTTAATACCGGTTTTGAAAGCTGTTTCTACGCGGAAGTAACTGGCAAGAAATTTCCGTAGTACCTAATACCTATAGGTAGCTCTTTTCATATAATTATATAAATCTTATTATCAATATAAGTACAGAAATTAACTAGCATTGAATGTAAATGCACGTTTTGTGAACAAAATTGGCTTTATTAGGCCTCAATTACAGTTAAATAAATTAATGTCTTTGGCCTCTACTGGCTGGCTTTTGAAAGCCTCCCTCCGCCGAAGAATAGGTAAGTACCTTTTTTAACCTTAACCTATAATCATATAACCTTTTTTTTTCTTTCTACTAATCTAATCTACAAAAACCAATAGGTCCCCGCGACGATCGTGTAACTACATTTATCATCGTGGACTCCCCTACCATAAGTTAGTGAGTCTTACTGTTATTGTGTGAGCATCATCAACAATTTAAACAATGAAGAAGTTTCCATTTAAAAAATTATAAAAAAGAGATAAATTATATCAGAAAAAATTAATCAGAAAAGACCAATTATAAAAAAGAGAGTGAAATAAAAGAAAAATTCGAAAGTATAATTAAAATATTTCCAGATATTATGAAAAATGTGTTTAAAGTTACGCTTGCAAGAAAATTGCGTTACACGCGGCGTGTGACGTTACTGTTAACTTTATTATTGAAGGTTTATATCATCTGTAGAAGTTGATCTAGAGATCTAGAGATCTAGAGAGCACAACCGGGACATTAGACATAATTTCAAATCCGGTCATAACATTCAAATAGCAACGTGAGAAATGTATTAGGCGTCCTTAATTACGTCTTTTGATTTCAAATGTAGACTAACGACGCGTGCGCAGACGCTATAATGCTTTGCGCGGATATAAATTTTCAATTACATCTTCGCGTGTGTAACGAGTCTTCCTGGTGGTTTTTGCGAGGCACTTTTATTATGTCATACTACCACAGCATACTTATTTCGTACAGTGGGCCGACGGAGACGTCTAGACAGGGCAATCGTGCGGGGCGTGAGGGGTGAGGCACGAGTGGGACGTGCCCAAGCTGCATACTTCGTCGTTCTTAGTAGCTTGGGATAAATATTCTAGGGCTATCGCGTCTTTCAGATTTTAATTTATTATATAAATCAAAATTGTGCATACGGCATGTGATGTAAGTGCGTGCAAATCTTTATCTCGCATAAATAAAGAACTAAGCTTTCGTCAATTTCCGCACGAAGAAGAAAGGTACTTAAGCACATTTTATATTACTTAATTTGTGTCAACCCTTCTGTAATTTTTAAATACCTATACAGGCGGCGCTATCACGCAACATCAAAGGCGTCGGCCTACTGTAGGAAATAAGTATGCTGTGATACTAACTGCGCGCCTTTTAATGACGGAAAGTTAACCGAGCAGATTGATTTTATTGTACACAAGAAGCAGATACTCGCAACTTCTTTCGCGCTGGCTTCATCTTGCTGAGATATATTATGAGTAATTTACTCTAATTTAATCAACAATAAAGTAAACAACACAAAAGAAGAGACTAAGCGTGGTGCTGTTCTCTCACACGGTGACATTTCTTTTTTACTTTTAGCAGATTTATGGGTATTATACTATTATAGTATTTATACTCACCGAGGCCTCGACTTCATCGTCGACATTGAAAAAATTCGCGCACTCACCTGTAAACAAACAAAATAAAATTATTAGAAAAAAAAACATCGCGGCATACTTAGGCATTTAAAAAAAATACTTATTCGAAAAAAGAATTGGTAGCGCCAACGGGAGCGACCGTAATTCTGCGCTGGGTTGTCAAGGCTCATTAAAGCGTGAGGACGTTCGCTTTACCCAGTCGATATTTTTATAAAATAATCATTAGCAAGAACAAATAAATAAGTGTCCTACTATGTGGAGTATTTAGTCACCATGGCCTAGAGGAATTTCAACAAATTCAGAAGTGGGATTCGAACCCGAACGCCTATTATTGGTCAATTTGGCAAAAACTGGCCAAAACTAAAACTACATTAAATATCGATGCACAATATCTATACTAATATTATAAAGCTGAAGAGTTTGTTTGTTTGTTTGAACGCGCTAATCTCAGGAAGTACTGGTTTGAATTGAAAAATTCTTTTTGTGTTGGATAGATCATTTATTGAGGAAGGCTTTAGGCTATATAACATCACGTTGCGACTAATAGGAGCGAAGAAACAGTCGAAAATGTGGGAAAAAACGGGGAAAATTATTCATCTTTGAGGGCTTCCGTTGCGTGCGCTGCGAAAACCGTTCGAGATACTCAAATGATTCCCAAAATAACTATTCCACGCGGACGAAGTTGCGAGCACACCTAGTACTAGATATATATTATAGCGTTGGTCATAGCAGAACCACAAGAGGCAGCCCTGAACATAATATAGGTACTTCACGATTCAAAGGTTTAGCAATAATAATGGTCAACCGCCCACTGGTGCCCTTTACAAATTAGACACCAAGGTCCAACACGCAATATTACGTAACATTCAAAGGGACCACAAGTCACCTTTCATTGCATTGTATTTAGTAAGACTGTGCCGAGTTTTCTTTCAATCTACAGGGTGGAAAAATAACTCGGGCCCTGGAGGGAAACTACCTTAAATCCTTAAGATGGCTCATTTTACATAAAGGAGACATTCCTTTATTTTTAAAAAGAAACAAAACTGCATTCAAAGATTTTCTAAAAATCGCTTGACTCGCCCGGGACTCGAACTAACTAAAATTAAAAAAAAAACACTCGCTATTTTATTATACTAATCGATAAGATTATTATTCCGCATAAAATTTCTCCACATATATTAGTATACTTTACTAATATCTAATATGTAAAATTCTCGTGTCGCGGTGTTTGTTGCCAAACTCCTCCGAAACGGCTGGACACCGATTTTGATGAAATTTTGTGTGCTTATGGGGCAGATCTGAGAATCGGCCAACATCTATTTTTCATACCCCTAAATGTTAAGGGTGGTCCACCCCAAATTTTTTTTTTTTGCAAAACTACGTTTGCGGGGTCAGCTAGTATTATATAAAGAGGAAAGATTTGATTGTTTGTTTGAATTGAATAGGCTCCGAAACTACAGGGCCGATTCGAAAAATTCTATCACTGTTGGGAAGCTATATTTATTAGCGATTAACATAAGCTATATTTTATAAAGTTACGCGGACGAAGTCGCATGCAACAGCTAGTGTTCCATAAATTTGAAAATTTATGCAAAAAATAAAATGCAATCTCGAAGAGATGCACGATAGATTTAGAGTTAGGTAGTATCCATTAAAAAATATCGTCTAGAAACCAAACACCGATGCCAGAGTCTAGACTGAGTCTAGACTTGGACCCTCCCTAACCTAGGTCAACGTACAGACAACAAAGGAGAGGTGGGTAACAAATTTATTATTTTGATTATATTTGATATTTTATTTTATTCGTTCGTCATTGAAAAATAAAGCAGATTCATAGCACATCTTATATACTCTATCACTTGATAGTGAGTGGCTAACGTCGCAAAGGTATACAAAAATCAGCCATCTACTTATACTTACTGATATTATAAAGAGGAAAGATTTGTTTGTTTGTTTGTTTGCATTGTTTAAGCTCCGAAAGTACTGAACCGATATGAAAAATTCTTTCACTGTTGGAAAGCTATATATTTTACAAATTTACGCGGACGAATTTGCGGGCAGCAGCTAGTTACTTATAAAGGGAGAATAATTGTATTTTTGTTTGTAATGAATAAACTCAAAAAACGAAATCAGCTAGTATTCATATAAAGTTACACTTTATGGTAGGTGTCTGTCTGTCGCTGTCGCCTATAAACACAAGCAACGCCGCAGAACATAACTATAGTTTAAGTTGGATTGAGGAAGGTATAGGAAAACGAGCTCTAAGATCCCTTACTCACTCACCGAAACAAAATTGCACACGTGATGTTTGTTTTATTTCAAAACGAGCTCTAAGATCCCTTACTCACTCACCGAAACAAAATTGCACACGTGATGTTTGTTTTATTTCAAAACGAGCTCTAAAGATCCCTTACTCACTCACCGAAACCAAATAGCACACGTGCTGTTTTATTTCAAAACGAGGTCTAAGATGCACTTTTTGTGTTATTGTGTTCAGTGAGTAAGGGTACTCACTGAACACAATAGCACAAGTGCTGTTTTATTTCACGGTGGGTTTTCTGGGTTGTAGGGGACACTGCCGGGTTGTGCCGGATTCGTACCGGCTAAAACCCAACGACTTTTTAGCGCGGCCGTTGGTGGGCGGGGTCGCGGGGACGTTATGACACGACTTCGGTGCCCCCCGCCACGGTTATCTAGCGAGGGGAGGGGGGGGGGGGGTTACGCTCGCTGTCGGAACCACGGCGTACCCGAAAGTGGAGGTACGCCGGCTATCTCGGGCGGCAGTAGTCTTCCGCCACTACCACCAGAGAAGTTTGCATTTCCAAAGTTGGCCCTGCCGAGAATAGAACCAGGGATTTCTAAATTAAGGCAGACACCTTAACCACTCGACCAAAGGGCTCGTCAAAAATTGTACTGTATAAAGTTTTCAAATTTTTTTAATAATATTTCAACGCTCAAAATAATTTTTCATTTATCAAAAAAAATATAATAGCAGTTTCAGAAAACTTCGATTTTAGACGCCATTTTTAATTTTCGTTCTATATTCAAATTGGTCTAACTTTACACGCAGAAATAGATATCTTCACTATTATATCTGTGTATAATAAAATTTATATTTTGTTAAACTCAAGTAAAACTCAAAGCCTAGAGATGACATACATTATGAATATGTAAAGCAGACAAGAAAAGTGCTTTATCAGTTTCAAATTACAAATTCCATTCATTTCAAAATTCGCTAAGGCTTACATTTGAAATAGGTATCGATTACTGACTGACATAATTCGTCATCGCCAATAAAGATAGCAATAGAAATTGTCACTTTGAATTTTCAAAGGAAAACAGACCTTATCATTCTACAACATACAAACAATGTTCAATCTTAGGATTCTTAGGGTGATAAAGCACTTTATTTCTCGAGTTTACATAATTGCATAATCTATACATATATATAAAAATTTCGTGTCACGTTGTTTGACGCCAATGAATGAACTCCTCTAAACTACTGAACCGATTTTGATAAAACTATGTAACTATGTGTAAAATTTGGTCTAACTTAAATTTTGAACCCGGACGACGCCGAACAGCGTGTAGTGTAGCTAGTACTATAAATAAATTTTATAAATTAAAAATAAATAAATGAATAAGTATTCATTTATTATATACTTACTGTAACTGAACATACAGAACATCTTTGGGTTTCTTTCTTTCTTGCTTTCTATATCAACTGGCGGCCATTTTCACAATTACAAATTCTAGTTAAATTAATTATTCAGATTAGATAATTTCTTAAGCGTACAGTAGTTAAACTCATCGTTGCTATAGTTAAAACAAATATCGCTATACTTGTCAGCCTTTAACTGTTTATAAACAGTCCAACAAATTTTGATACAATTTTTACTATTATTTATAGATTTTTTAGAAAGCTTTACACCTATGTAGGTATAGGGGTTGCATTTCATAATAAAATTAATAGATTTAAATTAGTAAAAAAAAATTAAAATATTAATTTTTGATTTGCTTACTTTTTTCCTTGTGTGATTACATTTAGACACATTTTTAAAGTTAAAATTCTTTTAAAAATTTAGTACATGTAATGCAATTGTCTTGAAATTTTGCATACATGTTGTCAGGGATACCGGAAAGAACATAGAGCAAAAGTTGTATAATAGCTTATATTATGTTTTTTTCTAGGCGGACAAAGTCGCGGGCACCGGCTTGTATAATGTAAAAACCTAGTAAAATCTCAATAATATTTGTATACAAACAAATCTAGATCATTTGAGAGCACCGTATCGCATCATAACGAAGACCCATTGACACAGATAACTTCATAAATCGTCTTAACTCGAAAAAACCATACTAACACGTCACGACTGTTTCATATTTAGATACTCAGATTTACTTCACATATTTATTTCATTTTATTTAAAGTGAAAACTATAAATTCCCGCTTTTTTGGCCGGGAACGAGAGGCGTGCACCCCTCTACGGTTTCACGATCGGACTGAACTGAAATGCAGGCATCACATCAGCTGTAGGGAACCACAGGTTGGGTCGAGTCTAGACTAGACTAAGGGGGGTGAGGTAAGTGCACTCTTTAGTGGGAGAAGGGTAAGTGCATTCAACTTTATTATACCTACTAAGCAAGCAAACACAAGCTTTCACTCGCGACTTCGCATGCGAAGTTCACTTATTAATTGAGGTTGTGGGACTGTGCTTAGGCGGTTCGATACCCGATCAGGCAGGCGGGTCCGTGGCTTAGGCCCCCCAGTGGTCGACGCAACTGTGGTCGACGCCCCCGATTCTAATAAGGCCTTGTTGAAAATATTCAATATTAAGTTTGAATTTATGGAATCTCACGTAGATACTGCCACGTCTGGTGTGTAAAATCACAATTAATTTACTTAATTAAGAAATGTATAAAATAAAAAAATAAATAAAAAAGATTATAGAAATGAATTTTATGAAAAGTTATGCGGGCGTAGTCGCGTGCAACAGCTAGTAATCTATATTATATTTATAATCGCTGTTGTTAATGTTTAATTTAGCTATTATTATTTTTTATTTCAGCCATGTAATTACTCATAGCGATTCATAACACAAAAATAAACAGGTCAAGAAACCTTATGAATGCTGTCGTTCGAATGCATGAATCATTTTGCAGGAAGCGCGGAGTTTTTTTTTTTTTAATAATGGGAGATATTTTTAATGCGAAATGTAAATGACTCTCAGTTGAAAATATTAGAGGCCGTTTTTCTTTCATTCATCTGAACGCACTCTATAGGCTATAGGCTCTATAGGAACGCATCTAATAGGCTATATTTATAAAATATAGCCTATTAGATGTTACTTGCTGATAATGTATTGGTAAAGTAAGCTTTCTGTTGGTCAAAGAATCTTTAAAATCGATACAGTAATTTTTAAGTTTACTTACTCATTACAAACAAAAATACGAAAACACAAATCTTATCTCTTTATATTATTTGTATAGATATATTATCTCAAGTACCAAAAGAAATAAAAAAATATATTCACACTATTCCACGCAAAACCATCTAGTTCAACACTAACCAACTAATGAGGCTTAGATACCGCAGACAATCTGTTGATATACTACATAGATTACTTTTTTTGTAAATACATACTTATTACAAATACAAACATCCATGACTCAGGTGCAAAGGTATAAAATGTTAACACAATATAAACATTTGCCCCTGGCGGGATTCGAACCCGCGACCGTTTGGTTAACAGCTAGGTTAGGTTAGACCAAACGTGTTATGTGTTCATATTGGACTAAGAGCCGGTATTTCAACTGTTACTATTCTTAGGAATAAAATTTAAGTGGGGCTTAACTATAGCATAACTATAGCATAGCATAGAAATTATATGCTATAACTATAGCATATAATTTCAACTTTCACTCAACACAAATTCGTTCCTGAGTGAGCTTAGCTTTATGGTAAAGTGAAGCTTAGTCAAGTGTGAGACTTGAGTAAGACTGAAATACCGGCCCTAAGAATCTTGACAGATAGTCAGCGCACAACTCAGCAATTCGTTCCTGAGTGAGCTTAGCTTTATGGTAAAGTGAAGCATAGTCAAGTGTAAGACTTGAGTAAGACTGAAATACCGGCCCTAAGAATCTTGACCGATAGTCAGCGCACAACTCAGCAATTCGTTCCTGAGTGAGCTTAGCTTTATGGTAAAGTGAAGCTTAGTCAAGTGTGAGACTTGAGTAAGACTGAAATACCGGCCCTAAGAATCTTGACCGATAATAGTCAGCGCACAGCAACAAAAGAAAGAAAGTTTGTTCGAATTTCGAATGCTTCGAATGTTCAATGTCAAACTGGGCAAGGTCGTTGGCAGGTAAAGTTCCCTACGCAAATCGCGAACGTAAGCCAAAGCCGCGGCGCGGCAGAATCGCAATTAACTAAGAAAAAAAGTGTGCGCGAAAAAATCATGTGGCGACCTTGTTCCGATCAACGGCCTCACCAAATTAGGGTAAACACGCGAAACATTGACACCGCCAATAAAGAACTCTGTCTGTATGTCTGTCATCATTATCATATTTATTTATCAACAAACTCAAAGCTCAAGCAATAAAATATAAAATGAACTAAAGATAACTAAAGTTGATGAAATTTTGCGGCGGTGGCAGATAAGAATAAAACCTAACTTGGCACGCGTTCTGTAAAAACTCTGTAAAAATCTGTAAAAACGGTTTTTTTATGCTGTTAACTTAATCGCATCTTGTATGCAGATAGCCAATCTTATTAATAAGTTGTAATGTTTTCGTAATGTTGTTATAATTATTATTGTAACGTCTAGACAAACCTAATAAATTGTTATCATCTTGTGTACAAATACGTGTTAGATCATATTATAGATAAATAAATAAAAAACATCGCTGCTTTTTCAGTCAGGCCTCGAGAATCATGCGAGGACATGGTACGGCGATTAAATCAATTTTATTTCAGGGGCCCTACCCAAGAGCAAGCGTACAGTCATAAACGCTACGCTCTGGCTACACTACGCTTGGGAGTACGCAAAAGGGAGCGTTTACATTGGTTTGCTCTTGGCCAGGGCCCCAGGTGTTTATGATGTTTAACCGCTTGGTTTTGTAGGAGTTGTCGTGCTCCTAGCGCCTGACTCGTAATTTTTTTTTTATAAGAGAAAGCAACTCAATGATTTAAAAATAAACATTATACAAGTAGAGGAATTTGTCATATATGCGGCTCTGGCGAAATGGACACGAAAAGAATTGTCGGATGAATCCTACTCGGGCGGCTAAAGGATTAACAGGTAAATAACTCGTCTAAATACTTCTTCTAAAATGTGATTATGTTCTGTGCACGTGTGCGAAAGTCTAAGAAAAACTATTCTGTGACGTCATAACGAGTAAACGATATATTGTTGTTTTTACACGCGTTTGCAGTGTGATCCCATCCTGTTTAGAACACCGCACAATCTTTTGACGGGAATAGTAGGTTAACCGCACAGTGATAAAATCATTTGAGAACAGACGATAAGTATATTAATATTGTTTATAATAAAAATAATTGTAATTTTCACTGTACTCGAATTGTGCGATAAAATTGATATGAATTCGCGATACGTGGGAATAATTTACGTAGGTTATTTCCTGTTGTCAATTTAATAACTACAATAACAAATAAAACACCATTAAATAATCTGCTCGGACGGAAACCGTCTGGAAAGATCTGAGATATATTTTTGACCAAAATTCCTCATTGCCTCAAACAAACAAATATGTGTTGCCAGTGATCATAATATGGCGTTAAAACGTGGTACCTAACTATGGGCCTTGTAAGAAAGCTCAACTTCGCTCCGATGATTACCGAGAGGCATCCGAGAGGACTATACCTACTGGGGTTTTTTTTTCGAGATCGAATCAAGAATGAGGAGAATAGTTGACAATCGGAATTATCCAGCAGATTAGTAAGTAGAACTGGCATCATGTACAAATAGTAAGCACAAGACGGGTATATGGCCTAATAAGGCTCCAATAGGTAGGTAATGCTTCTAACCTATTGGAAAATAATGAGGGAGGCCTATGATCACCTATGATCAAGAGTGTCTGAGATGATGATGATGATGATGATAAAATATGTGATAAAAGAGTTATTTGATAATTATTGTATTGATAATTGGAGGATATTATAAGCTTTATAATGTGCTCAAATTTGTATTATATACACAGACAATAAACTTTCTGAAGTCGGACTAAACTCATTGACACGGAGTCAATGATTTTGGACATAAAAAAGGCACTAAATATCATCGGCTCGTGAATCGTGAACATTCGAAGACACCTTGAGGACTTTTTGCGAGTACAGTTGGATTAAAATCTCTCAACAACCCACATAGTCGAGTACATAGTACGAATTGCTATATAAAGAGTCACAAAGTCGATGATGATACATACAGCAGACAAAGGACACCCTGAATATTTTTTTGTCTCTAATAGACTAACGGCCCACATATATATTGTTGCGTTATTATTTTGACGACACGTTTGGTCTAGTGGCCAGTGACCCAGCTGTTCCAAATGGTCGCGGGTTCGAAACCCGCTAGGGGCAAATGTTTTAAATGTGTTAACATTTTACCTTTGTATCTAACTCATGGATGTTTATTTAGTATAGTAAAAAAAGTAATCTATGTAGTATATCAACTGTGTGGTATCCATAATACAAAAGGATTAGTTCCTTACTGCGGAACTAGATGGTGCTGTGTGGAATATGTGAAGATATTTATTTATTATTTATTTATATTATATTATTGTTTGTGTATATGTGTCGGTAATAATTATGTGTACTAACTATAGATTTTGTAAGATGTTTACTAACACTTTGGGTCCAAGTAACCCAAAGTGTTAGTAAACATAATAATAATGTCTTTTTTTATTTTTTATTATGTTTATAGTCAGAATCAATAACACTTCAGACAAAACAGTAGATATTTATGTCAGCGGCTAGCAAACGCATCGTGAAGACTCATACAGTACAATAATCAGAGTATTTCTCAGTTAGCAGTGTTGCCAATTTGGCATTTTTTATGCTAAGTAAATTTAACATTTTTGTACATAGTTTAGCATGAAAATTTAGATGTTTTTTTATATCCTTTAATTGTTGCGTTTAGGTATATAGTTATGTATTTATTTATATATTATAATGCTATATATGGAAATGCTAATATATACTTTAGGTTAAAAGATTCTAAAAATTCTATCATCGACATCTGTCGACATCTGTAAACATTAGTTACCTGTATTTCTTTTTGTGTAAACACAGTCATCTCTGTATTAAGGACACGCCAAAAATAGTAGGAGTTACCCTACAGAAAGTTTCGCGGAAATGTGTTTTGAGTGAGGGCAAAACATTCATTTCGTGGTAACGCAAATCAGGGATATTGGAAGAAGTTCAGAGAACTCTTTGACTTACGAAGCGTAAAAATATAGTAACACTCAAAGACAATGAGGCTCTGTGGTAACACTAGCTGGTGCCCGCCACTTATTACGAGTATTTTAGTACAAACAGTTGAATTAATAATTTTCTTGTACCGAATGTTCGGCATTTGACGAAGTTCGGTTATGTCAAATGTGAAACAAAATGGCCGAACAAATTCGGCCCATCCCCAGTTTTTCCATAAAGCGCGATAAACGAGGAAGATTTGTGTACCTATATAATTTATAGAAAAAAACCTGGTGAGCAGGTCGCTAGTGTAATAATATAATACTGGCTGATATAAATGTGAAAACCACCAATAGACATGCGAACAAAGAGAAATTTCAATGCGGACGCGCATTGTCATTGTATCAATGTGTGTGTAGGTACATATTTACATAAATGTGTGTACGTGTATGTACGTGTGTATAATAATGTGCGTATGCGTTAGGGTCAGCCCACACCGGAGAGCGGAGTGGCGCTGTTTTTAGATAGCAATCAATACTAATAATAAATCTGTAAGTGTAGGTATTGCACGTATGTGTGTATGTATGTTCCTCTATAACTCTTAAACGAATTAACTGATTTTCATGAAACTTGGTAGTAAAACAATAGACGTACGGGACACAGGATAGGCTACTTATTTCACGCGAGCGAATAAAAATATAACTGCTATGTAAGCTATGTAAGTCCGCGTTCAAAATGTTATGATAATTTTAATATTTAATTTAATAATACTCTATAACCCAGCCACTCGAGACATCTTAGGTAGCAATAAATTGCACTGTCACAAATGCAAAGGTAGCACATAAAAAGTACGCCTAAAACCACAGACTAAAACGGAATCATTCCTATATGCATCCTAATAATATGTATGTTTCATAACGTTCGTAGTGTTTTGTACGGCGTGCGAAATCCACAGTTGTAATCAGCGAACTTGAATGCAAAGATATAAATTATTTCGATGATTGTAGTATGTACATTGAAAAAAAAAATTTCATTAATCCTTTCAAATGAGATAAATAAGTAGGTATATGACAATTTTGCAAACAGAGAATGAAGTCAGGATGGCCGAGCGGTCTAAGGCGCTGCGTTCAGGTCGCAGTCCACTTCTGTGGGCGTGGGTTCGAATCCCACTTCTGACACTTTAATAACATTTTATACATAACTTTTTATTTATTAAATTACTTGCTTTTTCTTGTCTTTTTACTAGGGTGTTTGCAAACAAACCAACAAATCTTTCCTCTTTATATTATTAGATAATGTCGAGAATTAAAAATGCATATCAATAAGGAAATGTAAGAATGAGTAAGTTTACTCTATAATAAGTTATTTATAACATATTCGAGTTAACACAAAGACATTGTCTGTGATGATTGTCAAGTTCACTTAACATACAATATACATATACCTATATTGCTTAAGTATTCATGTACATAACTTAAGCATAATATTGTAACTTGTATTACGTAATGGCATGTGCTGTGGATAATGTTATGCAAATAAATTATAACAAACAGACAAACAAATGAATTTGTTTTTGCATAATATAAAAATTATTGTACATATCTATACTTACTAAGATTATAAAGAGGAAAAATTTGATTGTTTGTTTGTTTGTTTGCATTGAATAGCTCCGAAAGTACATACTGGACGGATTTGAAAGATTATTTTACTGTTTGGAAGCTATAGTATTATCAGCGAATAATATCCGTACTTCCGTACTATAATATTTATAAATGCGAAAGTTTGTATGGATGTATGTATGGATGTTGTAACTCTTTCACGCAAAAACTACTGAATCGATCACCATCAAATTTTGCATACACGTTGTCTGGGACACCAGAAAGGACATAGGGTACCTTTCATCCAGAAAAAAGTACCTACTGCTCCCGAGGGATCATCTAAAATTTAAGGAAACTAACTCCTGGCTAAGTGTAATAGCAATAACGATGTCAGGCGATATATTGCTTTATCAACGCGGAAGAAGTCGCGGGCACCAGCTAGTACTTACATAAAAAAATTAAATTTTTATATACATAGTGGTCACTAACTATGGGCTTCATAGTTTATTTATCTATACTAATATCATAAAGAGGAAAGATTTGATTGTTTGTTTGTTTGCAATGAATAGGCTCCGAAACTACTGGACCTATTTGAAAAATTCTTAATTAATATAAATTAATTAAGTAGTATTAATATAAATTATAGCAAGGCGTATTACTACATATATACATATTTTCTATACAAATATTGGAGTGACCACACATGCACGCAGCTATAACTAATATATTATTTATATTTCTATGACGTCACCAACGTATACCGAAATATATATTATAGCACGTCACGGTATATTAATATATTTTATGTTATAGTTATTAGTTACATATGTGACGCAGTGACTTATGTGACTTAGTCAGAAGCAGTCTGGTGGATCCAGGCTGCTTCTGACCGGTCCTATTGGAAAATTATGGGGGAGACATAGTCCAGCAGTGGACGTCCTGCGGCTGAGATGATGATGATGATGATGATGATGATGATGATGATGATGACTTATGTGACGGGCTTTATAAAAAACCCATAACTATAGCACAGCATACTTATTTCGTACAGTAGGCCGACGGAGACGTCTAGACAGGGCAATCGTGCGAGGCGCGAGTGGGACGTGCCCAAGCTGCATACTTCGTCGTTCTTAGTAATTTGGGATAAATATTCCAGGGCTATCGCGTCTTCCAGATTTTAATTAATTTATTATATAAATCAAAATGGTGCATAGGGCATGTGCTGTAAGTGCGTGCAAATCTTTATTCCGCACGATGAAGAAAGGTACTTAAGCACATTTTATATTACTTAATTTGTGTCAACCCTTCTGTAATTTTTAAATACCTATACAGGCGGCGGTATCACCCAACATCAAAGGCGTCGGCCTACTGTAGGAAATAAGTATGCTGTGACTGTGACTATAGTTAATTCTTATTAAAGTCTCTATACATATACATAATTATGTACCTATCTACCTATACCTAGTTGTGGAGTGTTGAACCGTGTGGGGGTCTAAGTTCAATGCCTTGATAAATGACATATCCTCTTTTATTGATGCCATAGAGTCGCTTAAACACAATTTTAATATTGTATGGCTACACTTAACTATACGAGTAAGAACCTGTTAGAAGAGAGGCTGTTAGCCTACTTGACACTTCACTCAGAGATGGTGAAAGAGGCCCTTATCTATTTAATACTAGCTACTGCACGCGACTTCGCCGGAGTGATTTTATAAAATATAGCCTATGTTACTCGCTGATAACGTAGCTTTCTATAGGTGACAGAATTTTTAAAATCGGTAAAGTAGTTTTTGATTTTATTCATTACAAACATACAAAATCATCTTTCAATCTATAGAAAGCTACATTATCAGCGAGTAAAATAGGTAGGCTATATTTGATAACGTTATGCGGACGAAGTCGCGTGCAACAGCTAGTAGGAGATTATTGAGGTTAACTTAAGTTAATTAACCTCATATATTGTCCTAATTCTTAAAACGTTGCATTGTTATTGCATAGAGTCTATGCCATATATAGACTGTAATTTGTATAAAAATTTTTTTTTATCAATTAACAAAAACCGATAACTTCCGAATAAAAATGTTAATCGTCACGTCATTGTTATTTTTTTTGTATTTTTATTTTTATTTTATATTTTATATATTTATATATATTTTCATGTATTTTTGCCGTGCGTTTTATATCCACCGATAGTTCATATTCGTGTCAGCTACATCGTACTTGTTGCTTGTTTCCATTCTACAACGAGAATGTCGGTCTCGCTCGAGGCCCGTTTAATACGAAGACAGTACATTGGCCCTAACGAAATAGTATATCTCTGGGAGAGAAAGCTTTGTGATTGGTCAAAATTTCATGTGGGCGTTACAACAACCAATCACCGGGCTTTATTTTTTTGGCACCGGCTTGGTTTCGTAAGTACGCAAAGGGAGCGTTTGCATTGGTATGCTAGCTATGGACCCTAGCCAAGATGCAAACGCAGTGCTTTCTACAGTCGTAAAAGCTACGCTACGCTACGAGAAAACTTTGTTATTGGTCAAAATTTTATATTACAACAACCAATCGCCAAGCTTTCTCTTAGTGTAGCGTAGCGTAGCGTTCACGACTACAGAATGCACTGAGTTTCCAGTTTAGCTAGGGCCCCTTGCGTTCTTCCGAAACGAAAGAGAGAACGCTAAGAGTTTACGCTCGGTGATTGGTAGATCTAACGTCAAACGTTTATTTTGACGTTGCAACGGCCAATCGCCGGGCTTTCTCTTAGCGTATACGACTGTAGAAAACAGGTCTTTACACACTTTCCTCTGGGCCATAACAAAACCCTTACAAAAGACCACCGCGAAATATCAGCATAATTATATGCTGTTGTGTTTTTTGCCTTCCTTTCGTCGTCATCAGACGTGCTGCCCACTATACAAACGAATACTTCACGCTTTACGTCAAGATTTTCAAATAAATAAAGCCGTGTCGTGCCGTCTCGTGTCGTGTCGTACAATACAAAGTAGTGCAACGGAAACACGCATCGCATCCGGGTCCCCGACCTCTCTGCGAGTTTTTTCAACTTGGTCCACGTTTTGTATCCTTATTTTTATAGAAACCGGTGCAGGGACCGCTCATGTGCGAACCTGCGGGCGCAAACAGGCCGGTCGCCTCAAATTGGTTTGTAAATATAAATATACATTACAGTGTGTCCGTCCGGGTACATGAACTAACGATAAGTATTCTAGGTACCTACATAAATAAATACTATTTTAATACACAAAAACATTACTTATAGGTACTTTTACCAAGCGTACTTTTAACAATCCTACTAATATAATAAATACGAAAGTTTGTTTGGATGTATGGATGTATAGGTATTATGGATGTTTGTAAACCTTTCACGCAAAAACAACTGAATGGATTTCATTGAAATTTTGCATACACGTTATCTGAGACACCAGAAAGGACATAGCGTACCTTTCATCCAAAACGCGGACGAAGTCGCGGGCACCAGCTAGTTTAGCCTATGTCCATCTTGAAATTCAATTTCTATTTCTCTAGAGCAAAAGTGACTGCTCTTATAAATACTTTGTATTAGACTAATTTATTATAAAAACATCAATTATTCAGTAAATCAGCCACCGCTCTGCCTGCTCCCGAGATCCGAGTAACCTAACCCGATTACTTCCACGTTAGCTGCCCCGTTTACGACTGCTTTTCTTTCTCAATCCAATTTTTTAGCAATCATAAATATTTTTATGTAAATTGCTAAATTTATCACCACCAAAAGTCTACAAAAACTGGGTCAAAACGGATAAAACTTTCACCGACGAACGCGTCTTTCTTTCGATTAACTTTATTGTGCAATAATTAACTACAAAGTCATGAGAAGGTTTTTTATGATAGTAGCAAACGGTTTTGCCAAAAAAAAAGGATTTTTGGTTGGCCACCCTTATCGTAACATATACATAAAAAATTTCATAAAAATATTGTCAAGCCGTTTTGGTGGAGTTTCGTTACAAACACTTTGACACTAGAATTTTAAATTTTAGATTAGAAAGTTTGCGAAATCTCTCGACTTGGCGATATCCTACTTGAGCAATTAGTCATAAGATTATCATAATGAAATTTGTTTGAGACATATTCTGTATGATTTTTTAACATCCTGCGTCCGATGCAGAAGAGGCGTGTTATAAGTTTGACCTGTGTATCTCTGTGTGTCTGTCTGTGACCATTGTGACTTGATTGTGACGGATGGACCGATTTTGATCCGTTTTTTTTTTCGTTTAACCCTTTAAACGCTACTCGTATTTTTTTTTAAAAAATAGCCAAGCAATGATATAAAAATATCTACACATAATACAAGCAGAGGTATCTGACGTATAGGTATCACTATCCGGCTATGGCGAAATGGACACGAAAATAATTGTCGGATAAGTCCCACTCTGGCGGCTACTGACGTGATTAAGATGGATCTTATTCAAACCGACAGAGTTCCTTTCACATTTATAATAACTATTAGAAGTTAGTATGAATAGTTAGAACAAAGTCAACACATTATAAGAGATTATGCTGTGTTAATATATCTGACCTACTTTCAAGATTAGATTAAGTAACATTGACAAAAATAGACTTAAAGGAAGCTATTGGACTCTGCGGCAATATTTAAACAAATATACTTATTTACATAGATGAATGATATATATGAATATAGATGAATATACTTATTTACATAGATGAATGGTCTCGCTGCGCTCGACTAGATACCGCCGTCGTACTTGTAAAATGCGGCATAAAATAGTACGCCGAATTCGGCGTACTCGAGCCAGTCACACTGCAAACTGTCTGTGATGTGTACGTGCCGAATGTTTTATTAAATTTAAGGCATAATAAAATACCAGTTTGCGTAGTGAAACTGTGTAAAAATATAATAAAACTGGGTGAAAAGTGATAAAAAGTGACGGTTTTTTACACACACTGGTAAAAAGTTGCCACGTTTTCGGAGCTTTTGTATAGCGCTCTATCTAGTATAGTATCTAGTATTGTAGTATTATTGTATTATAGGGATATTATCTACTATACTATAGTCTCCTTGTATAAAGCAAAAAGATATTAAGTTTGAAATTGAAACACGGCGCCATCTATTGGATGCTTAGTCAACCTATATATAACAACAGGTGTTTTTAGTGTGCGAATAAACTAAAGAACTGACAACTGACAGCGACTTCTGTTAGAACCTTATGGAACTTACAACCCTATGTCTTACATACAAATGAAAAATATTTAATTTGCATTAAAAAAACTTTATTAATCATCTTACAATACAATAGTTATATAACTAGGGTACTTATTCCTATTTAGTGAAGTCGGTTTTGTATATTATCATTAGTGTCCACAGACTATAAGTACGTCAGTGTTAGTGTCCGACCAAAGCTTCGGCTTCGGCTACCTTTGGCCAAAAAAACCAGCTTCGGCTTCTGCATACATGTTGTATTACTTTACTTGTATTAATAAAAAAAGGCGCCGCAATAGTGATGTACCCTCGGATCGGATATATATACTCGTATATAAATATAAATAAATATATATTCACACATTCCACACAGCACCATCTAGTTCAAAAGTAAGCAACTTAATGCTTGTATTATGGTTACCAGACGGTTGATATACTACATACTTACATTACTTTTTTTTTTTTAAATAGGTACATACCTACTTACATATTATAAATACAAAACATCCATGAGTCAGGTACAAAGGTAAATGTTAACACATAAACATTTGCCCCTAGCGGGATTCGAACCCGCGACCGCTTGGTTAACAGCTAGGGTTACTAGCCACTAGACCAAACGTGTCGTCAAATATACTAATTAATATTACCAATATACTTATATAGTCTTTGTACCAATTAAGGCAATAATTTTCTAGAATCTAAATACCCAATAAAACAGTTTCTTTGAGTAAAAACATAATTAACAATCTATTCATAGTTGGAAGCCTGCTGATGTCACCTCCAGTCTTGGCTTTATCTCTGATTTTGTCAGCACTGTGGCCACGTGCTTAGACAGCACAGTTCGATTGATGGGACTATTTGAACTTTTTAGTCCAGTAGGTTTGATTAATCGAACCACCAACAATCACAAAAACATGTGGTTCGAGCAATCGAACTATAATTATGTGTGTAGTGTATGCATCTCGGATTTGTTCACTGGCAACATTAAGACAATCTAAAACGTACCACGTGACGGGATGGGACGATCCACGGGGATAAGCTAGTTACGTGTGTGTCCGGGAGTGATACGTGAGATAATATATAGGTGACTGATACGTGAGCTGAGCACTACAATGTGGACTTTTTTGACTGCACACTGCACGGATTTTAAGGCCACTTGGTTCGCTAAAGGTTCGCTCGGACAAACGGACGACTATAGTCTCGGTCGCTAGCGCTACTCACGTCGTACGTACGTACACGTGGTGGTGACGTGACTCACGCGCAAATCTATACTAATCCGTACTAATATAACAGCATACCTACTTATTATTAATTATAATATTATAAATGCGAAAGTTTGTATGGATGGATGTATGTATGGATGTTTGTAACTCTTTCACGCAAAAACTACTGAACCGATTCCCATGCATACACGTTGTCTGGGACACCAGAAAGGACATAGGGTACCTTTCATCCAGAACGCGGACGAAGTCGCGCGCACCAGCTATTCTAACATATAAAATTCTCGTGTCGCAGTGTTTGTTGCCAAACTCTTCCAAAACGGCTGGACTGATAAAGGATAGGAAGCACTCAAAGAAGTCAAAGAATTTATTGCTTTACTGAAATGAACATTGTAAGTGTTAGGTAAAAAGTAAAGGCGCAACAGGTAACAGGTACTTGTTATTTTATTGTTTGAATGGTAAGGTCCTTCTCTTTTGTACCCAGGCTTTTACTAAAATTTAAGTGCCCTTTTTTAGCTTTATTAGAACAATCCTCACACCCTAGCCTACTATGTATTATGACATGATCAGATTTGTTAACGAAATGTTGTCTAGGTGAGGTGTGTGGTATATGGTGATGCAAATGAAATCTATCGGTTCAATCAAATGACTTGGCTTGATCGTGAGAAGTCTGCTTTACAAAGATTTGCTAAACTCCAACTCGACTGTTAACAAGTATTATAAGATGCTCACTTCATCATGTACGACTTATATTTATATTTATTAGCATTTACAACCAAAGAAAGCAAAATCCATCTTCTACTTAAAATATTCCAATTTGACTTACTTAATTCTTAAAACAAGTCTACCAACAAAACAAATAAATAGATTTGTTATTGTAAGATATCATTCTTGAAATAGTGAAGGCGTATACTGTATGCACAGAATTAGTCACCTGAAGAAAAATAGTTATCAGTAAAGATTTCTAATAGTTAAGTAATCTTAGGTTATCAGGAATAACAAAATTGTTGACAATGAGGGCATGTGTACTCATACCTGCTTTTGGTGTTAGTTAGGTATTACTCTCTTGTAACATAAATTCCATTGTAAATCATTACCAAAGTGAATGAGAAATTATTTTCATTTGATAAAATAACCCTTTAAGTAAATCAATTTTTCGCAGTCAAGTGAAAACTATAATTTTACATTAACTATACATATAATGCTTACCTAAATAGAAACATATCATAATTACCTACCTATGTACCTATGTATGACATTATTGTATATCTCTCTGTGTTTAATAATATTTAATACTTAATAATCTAATATATAAAATTTGTATATCTCTCTGTGTTTAACAATATTTTATACTTAATAATCTAATATATAAAATTCTCGTGTCGCAGTGTTTGTTGCCAAACTCCTCCGAAACGGCTGGACTGATTTTGATGATATTTTGTGTGCTTATCGGGTAGGTCTGAGAATCGATGTTAAGGGTGGTCCACCCAAATTTTTTTTATTATTTTTTGGCGAAACAACGTTTGCAGTGTCAGCTAGTATTTAATAAAAGTTGATTCTAAAGTTGCCTTTATAATATTTTTTAAAAGAAACATTAATATTACATTTTAATCGGTTAGTTAAATTTGACATGAAAGTTACTCATGTACATATTAAATACCTATTAATATTAGTTGTCTGAGTGGCCATGGTATTTATTTATTTAATATTAATTATTTCTTAATTACTAGTTACTTAATGCTGTGTAATTTTAATGATAATGTACAAATAGAAGCAGATACCATATGATACCGGTCAAATGAGTACCAATCATGATAAGCAATTCAATATTAAATAATACAAAATTTTTGAAAAAGTGTCATAATTATCTACTATAGAAACCACACTAATTCTAATTATGATAAATGAATGACTATCTATTAGCCTGGTTCTATCTATGTAAGTAATAAAGAATCAAAATGAACAAAACTACTTTTGTTACTCAATTGAGAACAAGAGAAATGTTTGGGATACCATAAAAAGTCAAATAGATACCTTTTAGCGGAATATTCAGGTATTTCTACAAAAAAAAAAACCGGTATTAAACTTGTCTATTGCCAACCGCAGCCCAGCACTATTGGGTAAAAGTATTCACAAAATAATGTTCAAATCCGAATGAGTGAAAAATAGTTTTTATTTCAACCCGCTTAAGGTCATTCTTATTTTAAATTTGTTTTTTTTTTTTTAAATTTGTCTTGTAAATAGAATATTAATATTTAAGCACACGAGTTAACAGCTGTTTTTTTTTTTCTAAAACAATCTGTTAGACATATAGCTTATGTAGGGTATAACTATAACGATGATAATGTTATTTTATAGATTAAAATACAGTTTGGCGTGCATAAATTAGCCGTAACACAACTTAAATAAAACGTATACCTACGTTGGTAGAACAGTGATTCACGGATTGTAACTTCATAAAACGGTAGAGTTATATCAGTGAAACAAGTCGGATTAACTTTCTAAAATGCACAGGATTTTCCTATAATAACTTGTTTGCTTTAAAACAATAACAGTAGGAAAAATGTTCCGCTATCTTTTCAGTGCAATTAATAGGTGAAAAGTTGAACATACGGTAACAATAACACGTCCATAAATATGAAAAAAAAAAAAACATACCTTCTCAACGGCAAACGATTTTGTCTATCTCCACTTGGAAACACCTGCGCTATAATATAACACTCCGATAATCGTGTCTTTTTCTCTTACAAACCATTATTGCACAATAACTATTTAGTCCGGACGAGCAAACGCTGTCCAAATATGGAATTTTTTAATTAAAATCGCTTTCGCAAAGTTGAGCGAGCGTCCACTAATCGCTCACTCCAGTCACAAACTAAAATGTCAGCTGGCTTTGCAGCGCTCCTATTGGTCAATCGATTGTATTTTCAGTCCATATGGTAGTGCGGACATAATTTATTATTTCTATCTTTGTCATTCACGTGCCGTCTCTGTCACTCGTAGCATTAACACCACGACCTTGATACGAAAATCGTCATATTTTGAACGTATTTCACCCTTGCATTGCTTAATAAGTCTGTTTTAGTGTATACCCTGTAAATATAATTCATATTTTACGAAAGATCTGCCTTCGTTTTCTAGATTTCGATCATATGGTAGACAAAGCGATGTGTCAACAATTATGACTTGTGTCCATTGTGTGCATCATCGCGTGTATTGATAAACCTTGGCCGCTTGTGATTGGAGGATGGACAGCTGTTTTTGACACGGCCCTGTGTTTATTGTATTAGTACTTGTAAACTGTAATAGATGTCAGCACAGTCAGTACTTTTATACAACAAAATTTTTATTTTTTATTTACAATACATAAAAATAACTAGTGTTTTCATTATATTTTACAGTTATTGTAACTGTGTTTGAAAAAAATATTATATTATCAATTATAATTAAGAAAAACTCGACCAAATAGGAACGAAAAAAAAATGACACATTATAGTTCATCATAATCATAGTCTGTGAATGTTACGGTTGCCATGGAAACAGTTGTTCAGCCAGTTGTCATTTTTGCAATGAATGATAGTTTGAAATATGTACGTTTGAAAGTAATATTTTATCTTTTACTTTTAATTTACTTTACTGTCCGTGATTAATAATGGATTCATTGGATTTACTTGCACGCGAAGAAGAATTTAAAAGACTGAACAAACAATTGGAGAAAAAAAGCAATAGTCTCATGAAAGAAATAGAAAATGTTATGGTAAGAATAATTTTGTAAATTGCCGAGACTTAGACTTTAGACTTCTTTTTAAATAGGTACATTCCTATTCTTTCGCACAATTCCTTATCCTTAATCCCACAATAGGTAGACACCTACTTGAGGTACCTGCGGCTTTGCTTGTGTTATAGGCGACGGTAGCCACCTACCATCAAGTTATTCGTCAGTCTGCCTGACGAACTTAAATCTTATTAGAAAATAGAATTTCATACTGTTTTCCATCAATTTATGAATCAATAAATTATTTTTTCCCTCAGTACCTATCATCTAATTATATTAATAATTAATAATATTTTATTATTAACTTGTTGATGCGCGACATCGCGCGCGTAATTTCATAAAATATAGTCTAAGTTACTCACTGATAATGTAGCTTTCTAGTTTTTGAGTGAATCTTCTTCACCTAGTGAAACCTAGTGACTTTTTGTTTACAGCAAAAGCAAGATTTCTTTCAAGATTTCCCAAAGAAACTGAATCCCAATTTGAACACGGACAACTACAAGAAGCATTGCTGTGCCAATAGATCTGAAACTCCGGATCTGAACACACGAAATAAATCTAAAGATAAAAAATATAAAGTTTGCCCGAATCCTTCAACAGAACATGAGGATTTTTCTTCGAACGAGAAAAGATGTGTTATAGACAAGGCATCGATTAAAAATGTTGTAAATTCAAAAAATATTTTAGAAAATAAACCAGAGACAATGCAATATTTGAATTTTGATACGACAAAAGAGTCTTGTTGTGCAAACACTTGTATGAATTGTAGAAATACTTCAAGAATTAATTTTTGCGAATGTTGCACGATACCCGGTAGATGCAAAGGGGACATAGAATTTTTATATGCATTCGTATCTCTAAATGTACAAGAAAACATTCTACCAAAGTCTTTTTTGAGAGGTTAGTGCCTATTTCATTCATTAAGTTTATATCTCTTGAACTCGATCCCGAAATGTAAATTCAAAATGAAACAAGGCCTCAGTACAAGGCCTCAGAACTCCTCGAAAACCTGACCGAAGATATAATGGAACATTTTAACTGTTTACCTTCAAATCAATTATCTACAATATATTGGTCTCTCCGCAATATATAGGTCCGTCTGCAATATAGTGGACTGTCTACCATCAAGTGGAATGTCTACAATATAGTCGACTGTCTACAATATAGTGGACTGTCTACAACATAGTGGACTGTCTACAACATAGTGGACTGTCTACAACATAGTGGACTGTCTACCATCAAGTGGAATGTCTACAATATAGTGGACTGTCTACCATCAAGTGGAATGTCTGCTATTATGTAAGTAGACTGTCTACAATATAGTGGACTGTCTACCATCAAGTGGAATGTCTGCTATTATGTAAGTAGACTGTCTACAATATAGTGGACTGTCTACCATCAAGTGGAATGTCTGCCATCAAGTGGAATGTCTGCTATTATGTAAGTAGACTGTCTACAATATAGTGGACTGTCTACCATCAAGTGGAATGTCTGCTATTAAGTAGACTGTCTACAATATAGTGGACCTTCAGTCTACCCATATCACTTTTCAACACAAAAAAGTCTTTAAACGTAATACCCCTTGATGTTTCAGATCGAGTGTCCGTCGAGAGTGTATGTAAATTTTTAGTTTCAAAAATAAAATTGCTTCAAGAACACACAGACAAACTGCAGAGCTCTTTGAATAAAAAGGTATTATTATTATTGTTTTTTCGTGTAAAGCTTGTCGGACATTTTTTCATGTAAAGGTACCGTCAGCCTGTCTGTCGACCTTGATATAAAAAAATTAAATTATATATTATAATTTCAGGTAAACCAATGCGAAGGACACCTCACAAAGTTAGCGGAACTCGAAAGCGAGAGAATGAGTTTGTTAAATAAATGTAATAATTTAAAATCTGAAGCGTTGGATTTGAGAACCAAATATGCTTCTATGCAAAGTAAATTTAATGTAAGTAAATATTTAAATATTTTTTTTTATATACTTAATAAATTGTATGTAAATTTTATGTAAGTACAACTTAGTACTAATTAATTTTACCTAATCATTAATTTAATTACTTAGCCTAAACTAGGTCTCACCCGCGGTTTCATCTGCCGTTTTATTTTTGAAAAATCTGATTTCCTTTATTATAACTATATTATTTTAAATTTAAAAAAATTTTTTGACTTAAATTTTCTTTTTATTCATTAATTTTGTTTTGCAGCCAATTAAAGATTTTTTTTTATGTTAAGCTCGACAGACAGACAGACAGACAGACTATGCCACAAGCAACGCCACAGTTGTTCCAAATGCGCATAGTGCGTTCCATAGAAGGTAAGGAAAGGATAGGCTTGAAGATAAGGGATAAGAAATGGATAGGATTAAAGATGAGGGATAAGGAATGGATTGGGGTAAGGAAGGGATAGTGTTAAAGATAAAAGATAAAGGGGTAAAGAAGGGATAGGGCTAATGATAATTGATAAAGAAGGGATAGGATTAAAGATCCTTACTAATATAATAAATGTGAATGTGAGTTTGTTTGTTTGTTTGTTACGTTTTCACGCAAAAACTACTGAACCGATCACCATGAAATTTTGCATACACGTTGTCTGAGACACCAGAAAGGACATAGGGTACCTTTCATCCAGAAAAAAGTACTGCTCCCGAGGAATTATCTAAAATTAAGGAAACTAACTCCTGGCTAAGTGTAATAGCAATAACGATGTCAGGCGATATATTGCTTCTTCAACGCGGACGAAGTCGCGGGCACCAGCTAGTAATTGATAAGGAAGGGATAGGAAGAAAGATAAGATAGAATATAAATAAGTGTCTTATCTTTCGCCTTAGGGAAGCTGAGGTAATTTGAGTTATTATTTGACGACACGTTTGGTCTTTATAGTGGCTAGTAACCCTAGCTGTTAACCAAGCGGTCGCGGGTTCGAATCCCTTTTCGAATGTTTTTATGTTAACATTTACCTTTGTACTTGAGTCATGGATGTTTTGTATTTATAATATGTATGTATTTACAAAAAAAAAAAGTAATGTATGTAGTATATCAACTGTCTGGTGTCCATAATACAAGCATTAAGTTGCTTACTTTGGAACTAGATGGTGTTGTGTGGAATGTGTGAATATATATTTAAGTATTTATTATTTATTTATTTATAGGAATTCTTCCCAACAAAACTTTTTTGAAAAAAAAATTTTTTTTTTCATTTTTAAAGGATAAAGACCGTCTCTACAAGGAGTCAAGAAGCGAAACAGACAAGATGCAAAGCGATATGAAGAGGCTAAGATCACAAAATGCGAATATAGAAGCGAGATTCGCCTCACAGACCGAAGTGATAGATACGTTGAAGCAAAACTTGGAAGCAGCCAAGAGAAATGAAAAGGTAAACTCGACAAATAAAGTGCTCTATCACCCTAAGAATTCTAAGATTGAACAATTTTACGCGAAAAATTGTTCTAAACTCTACGCCGTAGAGCATCAAATCAATCAACTCTGTCATCTGTCATTTAAAACCAACCAAACGTCTGTCGTTTAAGGAAAATGCAACTTTACGTCAACGCATTTGAGTTCAAAATGAACAGTAAACTCTTGTCATCTGTCATTTGAAACAGACCAAAACGTCTGTCGTTTAAAGAAAATGCAACTTTACATCAACGCATTTGAGTTCAAAATGAATAGTAGAAGTTGGTCGTTACTACTTTTTACCATTGACCTAAGATTGAACATTGTTTGTATTGTATGTTGTAGAATGATAAGGTCTGTTTTCCTTTGAAAATTCAAAGTGACAATTTCCATTGCTATCTTTATTAGCGATGACAAATTATGTCCATCAGTAATCAATACCTATTTCAAATATAAGCCTTACGGATTTTGAAATGAATGGAATTTGTAATCGAAACTGATAAAGCACTTTTCTTGTCTGCTGTACTTCAGTCCGTCACACACTTAGCTATATCCTAATATTATAAATATTATAAAATAAAAAATATTTTTTTGTTATGGACCACCCTTAACATTTAGGGGTATAAAAAATATATGTCGACCGATTCTCAGACCTACCCCCATAAGCAAAGCACACAAAATTTCAACAAAATCGGTCCAGCCGTTTCGAAGGAGTTTGGCAACAAACACCGCGCGACACGAGAATTTTATATATTAGATATCATAGATAAATGATTGGTCTCGCTGTGCTCGACTTGTAAAATGCGGCATAAAATAGTAAGCCGAATTCGGCGTACCCGAGCCAGTCACACTGCAAACTGTCTGTGATGTGTACTTACGTGCCGAATGTTTTATTAAATTTTAGGCATAATAAAATACCAGTTTGCGTAGTGAAACTGTGTAAAAATATAATAAAACTGGGTAAAAAGGTAAAAAGTGATAAAAAGTGACGGTTTTTTATACACACTACAATAAAAAGTTGCCACATTTTCGGAGCTATTGCTTTTATATAGCGCTCTATGATCTATCTAGTCGAGCGCAACGAGACCAATCAATTATCTTTGCCCGCAAACGTTGTTTTGCCAAAAAATAAAAAATAAAAATTTGGGTTTAACCACCCTTAACACTTAGGGGTATGAAAAACAGATGGCAGATTCTCAGACCTACCCCCGATAAGCATACAAAATTTCATCAAAATCGGTCCAGCCGTTTCTTAGGAGTTTAGCAACAAACACTGCGAGACGAGAATTTTATATGTTAGTACTTATTCATATTTATTTATACGGACTGTTTGTCTGTTCGTTCTCAGGAATTTCGCGATTCCTCTCGAAGCCTGTCGGCCTCACATCAAAACGCGATCCACAAGTTGGAAGATCGCGTAAAAAATTTGACAGCTCACATAGACACGCAAACTGAGCTCATAGACAATTTGAGGAGACAGAACGTTTTGCTGGCGACAGATGGCGCTATGAAAGCATTGGAGAAGGAGTATTATAATTTCTTGACCCAAGATTAAGACGCGTTTGGTCTAGTGACTAGTAACCCGAGCTGTTAATCAAACGGTCGCCGGTTCGAATCCCGCTAGGGGCAAATGTTTATGTGTTAACATTTTACCTTTGCACCTGAGTGATGGATGTATGTATAAATGATATTATGTTCAATTATTTTTTAATTTTCAAAAAAATTTCTAAAAAAAAATATTCAAAAAAAAGAAAAGTTAATTTTCAAAAAAAAAGTTAACGAAATTAAAATAAAAGTAAAAAAAAAACAAAAGAAAATTTATAAACATCCAAATTTTACTAATTAATAATTTGTTTTTAGTTAACCAAAGATTAAGTAGTAAGTTAGATTAAAGATTAACTTGATTATTTTTAAATGAAATTATCTACTAATATAAGTCTCAAATATAGAAAGAAAGAAAGAAAGAAGAATTTATAAACTTTAATCTTTCTTTATGTCTTCTTCTTTCTTAAGTCTCAAAATATAGTCTCAAAGGATAATTAAAATGAGTTTTGTATAGAACCTTTTTATTATTTTTCGTTTTAAATTTTGAAACTTATACCATTAGATAAACAGGAAATTATAGATTTTATGGTTTTGGAAAAATATCGTGTACTTTGGTAATCCGGTTTCATAGATATATTTAAGTTTGAAAAGGATTAAAAAAGTATAAAAGGTATAAAAATTTAAAAAAAGAAGTCTTTAATTTTTGAAAGTTATCCCCATTTTAAAAATGTGAAATATTCACAGGAAATTCCTGAAATTAAGAAATATTGAATAAATGAATTTCTAATTTTTTTTTGTTTTTTTTTTAACTTCAAAGTGTAAGTTTAAAAATAATAAATGGCCTGGTTTTGAACGATGTCTTTCTGTATTAGAAAAAAAAATATTATAAGTATTATAAAGTTTCATATTATAATAAAAAATACCAAAGTAAAATATCGTTTCATTACAGGAAAAGTAGAGTAGAAGTTCCACTATCCCTTTTCCCGGTTTGACAAAGAATGTCTCCTTTCTTTTATCCCTGACAACGTGTATGCAGAATTTCATGATGATCGATTGAGTAGTTAAGGCGTGATAAGGTAGCAGACAGACAGACAGACAGAGTATCTACTACAGTTTGGGTTTTACCTTTAAGTACCCTGGCTGTCTAGAGAAGCCCGTGTTCTGTAGATGGCCTAAGGAGACCTTGCGCACATGGTTGGCTAGCTGTGTGTGCCTGCACAAGGTTCCCCCCTTGGTCCCGTGGGTATTGCCTAGGTGTCTCCGGGCAATCCCTTTCTTTGGCGATAGCCTAGCCAGCAATGGCTAGGCTGCCCTGGGGGTGGATCGGAGTTGTTGCCTTGGCAGAGCCCGGTTCACCTCGC
Source organism: Synanthedon tipuliformis (assembly GCA_947623395.1). Lineage (NCBI taxonomy): Eukaryota > Metazoa > Arthropoda > Insecta > Lepidoptera > Sesiidae > Synanthedon > Synanthedon tipuliformis. Next base: position 478,758 of record OX392434.1, on the reverse strand, counting down.
TCACAGGGCAAGGAGGCACCGGGGAGTTTTAGTGGGTGTTCCCAGTGCCGCTAACATCAGGTGATGGGCGACCCCCACATATCCCTACCGCCTAGCCAGCGATAGGGAATCTGTAAGCGGATTTCTCCTCGTCAAAAAAAAAGGCGTGAAAAGGTAGCAGACAGACAGAGTATCTACTACATTTTTGGGATAGTATCTACTACGTCCCAGTGATCTATTATAAATTAGCCAGATTCCACTCAGGCTAGGATGGATTCTCGGATAATTATGCGTTTCCGAGTTGGGGTGGATATGTCGTCGGCACATCGTAGAATTGGGCATATCATGATATTCCTGGGCAGATCATATTTCTGTTAAAACTGAGAGGCTCGCCTCACTCCGCTCCGCTTCGCTCGGCTCCCCAAAGTTATTTCCATGTAAACCTAACATGCTCCTCGTCGCACCTATTTTTGACCTTTGTTGAAAGATTTTTAATTTCATACTTTACGATCTGCCCAATTCTACGATGTGCCCACGACAGATAAACGGAATAAATCATAGGTAGAAAATTAAATTTATTGCAACAGCAAGATGTGTCACCAAATACTTATGTGTACAAGATGATAACATTGGCATTACGCGGCTGTAACAGGAAAATCAAATAATGAAGGTCTCAACGATTCGTGATCTCCGCAACAGCTAAGGCGCTGTTCATGCATAAACATAAAAATCGCTGAGGGCGAGAATAGAACGCAGGAACAAAAAATTATCAACTTTTTTTGACTTTTCTGTTATCATTTTTTAAAGTGAAAACTTCTTTATGGCGCGATGGGCATTTTTCAGATGGAAAAAGAACTCGCGACCTGTTAGGTAATGTAATGTAACCAAACCTCGGTATATAAGTATCATATGTGCTGCTAGTGCTAGTGCGCTGCTGACCATTGTAAGATTAAGGATAGGGGATAGGGAAATAGGTTCCAACCAACCTAGAGCCAACTCCCAAAAGTTCATTTCAAATTTGACCCTGCCGGAAATTGAACCTGGGACTCCTGAGACGGTTAATTAACCACTCATCCAATGGGCTCGTTAAACTTTAACCACAACCAAATTTAACTTGGAGTAACACACCTTAGGGTTAATGTCAGCTTTAAGTTATTGGTCACTGTTGTCAGACAGTGGTAAGGTACCCAACACAGGTACCCAACTAGGTACCTACTACTTTATGATTTATTATTATTAATAAATTATAAGAAGTAGGTAATAAATTTTAACTAAGGAAGAGACACACATTCAATATTTTTAACAAGCGTCTCAATACAAAAGATCTCTTAATGTGAACACGCCCTTAATTCTAACATTGAATGAGCATTCTAAACGAGTTTGTATTTTACGCTATAGCAATTACAACCCACATTCGCTTATTGGCTTAAAATTTTATGTATCAAACAAATGGCGATGTTGTTTAGGTAAGCGAATTGGAACAAGATTCAATAATAGGGTGACCATCATATTTAATTATTTAGGACAATTAAATAAAATTTAATAAATAATGAATATTCCTCCATTTGTCACTTTTGTACGATACTGTAATTTTATTTCAATTTTTTTTAAGATAAAAATACTTTTTAACAAAAGAATTAAACTGCCGAAAAAACTGAAAAGCAAAAAATAATAAGTATTTAAACCTTTTTTATTTAACCTTAATAACTAAGTTCTTTCTTAAACTAATGTACCTAAGTAATTTGATGTTTTTCTTTAAATTTAAGGTAATTTAGTGATCTTTTTTCATTGATTATTTAGCACCGAGTTCCAAACCTTATCAGTGCGTAGGTATTATAAAGGATGTTTTAAAGCGCTTAGTCCTTAGACTTAGTCCGAAAAAGAAGAATTTCGACAATATGAAAATAGTAACCTGCCGTACGACAGAATTTCCGATGGAAGAAAGGAGGAGTCGGTATGGTCAAATCCAAATATGACCATTTCTAGATTTGACCACATCTCATTAGGTACACTCAATTTTTGTAGTCTACTTCTAACGTACCTAAATCATTGGCACCGTACCACATCCTACGACCTCCGATAACTCGATGACCTATGTCCTATACCGATACTACAACCATTATTGTATCGCACACTTTAGAGACCACACGTGTCTTTACAAAATGAGATTTTTAACTCTAGTTTGTTTGTTCGTATTGTGCCTATGTTGTGCGGACGCGACGCACTTCGTCATAGGCAATATAGCAGATAGGGTTGTGTTAGCTAAAAATGAAAAAGTGGAATACAATGCTATACCTTTTGTGAAAAGAGTTAAACAGTACTTTTGGACTGGACCGGACACGAAGAAAATTCAAGTAAGTAAATAAGTTATTTAGCTTAGGGCCTCTTTCACCAACTACAAGTAATGTGTTGATTAATTGCTTTTCAAGTACCGCTAATTGGCGAGTATCTTGTGTCAAGTTCATTGAAATTACCTACCAATGAGTGATGCTACTCGAAGATGGTGAAACTCGTACGCTTTCTCACCGGTGGAATATATTTCCATATTCACACAGTACCATCTAGTTCCACAGTAAGCAACTAATGCTTGTATTATGGACACAGATTAAATAATTCGCATAATTCGTCCGCATTGAAAGAGCAATATATCGCCTGACATCGTTATTGCTATTATACTTAGCCAGGAGTTAGTTTCCTTAATTTTAGATGATCCCTCGGGAGCAGTACATTTTTCTGGATGAATGGTACACTATGTCCTTTCTTGTATCCCTGACAACGTGTATGTAAAATATGCAAAATGTCATGGTGATCGGTTCGGTAGTTTTTGTGTGAAAGAGTTACTAACATCCATACATAGATCCGCACATCCATACAAAATTTATAATATTAGTAGTACGGATGCTTTTGCCGGCATTAGCTAATGTCATACCAAAGATAATTGATTGGTCTCGCTGCGCTCGACTAGAGAGAGCGCTATACAAAAGCAATAGCTCCGAAAATGTGGCAACTTTTTATTGTAGTGTGTGTGTAAAAAATCGTCACTTTTTACACAGTTTTATTATATTTTTACACAGTTTGACTACGCGAACTGGCATTTTATTACCTATGCTCAAAATTTAATAAAACTTTCGGCACGTACCGATGGCGGTATCTAGTCGAGCGCAGCGAGACCAATCATTTATCTATGTGTCATACATTATGTGTTAATTTGGACCTAAAATCACAATATTTATAATTTAAAAATTTATGTTCCAGGGCATCCAAGCATTAGACCTGTTATACAGCAAAGCGACCATCAACATAACTGCTGGAGGCATAGGCCACTCCTTCGTCAATCTTCGGATGAAAAGCGAGAGAGGCAGCGGCCTCAGTTACGACATAGGCATATATGTTAACCCTGACTTTTATTAAAAGCAACCGTCTGTCTCACATCTTTAGGTTCATGTTAGCTTGTTAATTTTTACAGTAATAAATTATTCTATAATAAATGTTAACCCTGACTTTTATTAAAAGCAAACATCAGTCTCACACCTTTAGGGTCATATTAGCTTGTTAAAAAGGATGTTTTAAAGCGCTTGGTCCGAAAAAGAAGGATTTCGACTAGATGAGGATGGTAACCAGCCGTACGTCTGTATGTCCGATGGAAGAAAGAGGAAGGAAAGGGGAAGAGAGGGAGCTCATATTTATTTATTTATTTCAAAATGCTTACCAACTAAAGACATACTCAATCAATCACAATATACAACAGTCAGAAAGGACCATTACAACAAGTATCAATTTAAATTACAGGAAAGCACAACATTATCAGAGAATAATCAAATTATATTACATTAAGTATATTACTTATATTAAGTATAAATGAATCAAATTACACATAATTACAAATAAAAAAACAGCAATTTAAGCAAAAGAATTTTTTTTTTAAATCAATCCTGTTGGAAGCGCTTTTCGTCTTCGGATCGGATCTTAGACTACTTGCTGTGTGCCATACACAGCAAGTGGTCTTTACGCTTTCCATACCAAAATGAATACTTTTTTAATTTATCAAAATTAAAATACTTTTCTAATTTTGACATATACCTATTTGACAATTTGAAAATAAAGCGAATTTTGTTGATGACAAGAATTATTTTTTTGTAATATTGAAAATATTGTTTAGAGTGTTTTGCGGTTTATGTGCGTATGTTTTGTGATTATCATGTTTGGAATGTGTTTGGAATTGATAAATAGCAAATGTTGGTCAATTTTTTATGGTAAGTTTTCCTTTGTGTTGAAGTAGCTCTTTTCTTTGTCGCGGGTCGAACAAAAACGGGGTAAACACGTTTATATTTTCAGTTTATGTAAGGTAGACAGGCTGATAGGTAGTCCACTTGACGAATTAAGTTGATAAACGTTTTTCGCTCATTAAAAAAATAATAAATAATTGAAATTAATCGGGCGAATTCGTCTGGACGGAGGACATTTCGTCTTCGCCTTTATAGAAGTAGCATGGCTTGAATTGAGCGGTCCCTAAACGATCATGCGGCATGATATGCGTTTACGTGAATTATCATGCTGCATGTCATGCCGCATGATCGTCTAGGGACCGCTATACGATCACGCCTGTATGTCAGTCATAGCTTGCAGGATGAAAAATAAAAGGAACTATCAATCAACTGCCAGAACATATAGTTGCAACATAATAGTTGCATGTCATTCACATCAATCAATTAAACGGTCATGCATGCATGACAGCACGTAACGCATGCCATGCTGCATGATCGTCTAGGGACCGCTATACATAAGACCACTTTAAAATAACAGCATTAACTAAGCTGTTAATTGAGATACTGTGAGTAAGAGTCGCCAGAGCTCATTTCCCTATCCCCTCCTGATCCTTGATCCGTTATCCCGGTAAGGTTGGTATTACTGCTCTAGTTATAAATAAATTATAATTACAATAAATTATAATTGTTTTTATTTCAGTTTACTTTGTCTAATGGTACTTACTGAAGGATACACTATATCTAAAAATATAGCGAGCGATAGCAATAATAATGATAAATTTGACAATATAAGAGACATTGAATACAATGAAGAAAAAAAAAATCTCCATTCACACCACAAGTGCATAAGTGACGGTAAGCATGTAACGACGCCGGAACAAAGTCAACGGACTATGCCCAATGTGAAGACAATGAAGTTGGTATCGAAAATTCCCGAAAATAATAATGCAAAGAACAGTTTCTTTAGGAAAATAAAGAATAAATTTATTGGTAAAGCAAAACCTAAAACGACCAAGAAAGTTAGAAATGTAAAGAAAAAAGGATATAATGAACATAATTACGAAAAAAAATTTAAAATATCTGACACAAATAATGTTGAAAATCTGAATAACTATAATGTGGTTGCTACTGATGATTTAATGACAAACAATGATTTTGATGCCATTGATGGGTATTTGAAACGGAAAAGAAGTTTTGAAAAAACAATCGCTGCTAACAATAAGTTGGATCTAAAACTCAACGACAATTATTTCAATTCAGATGCCAGTGATCTAAAATTTAGATTACTAAACACAAATTTTGACAAAGTTAAAGAGATCGATGATTTCAATGAAATGAAAAATCAGCTTTCGGAGGTAACCACTAAAATAGGCCATTTAAAAAACTTATACGGTTTGGATAGAATAACAAGTACAGTACCATATTCACAGAAAATGGTAAACTATAACTACAATTTAGGTAGTGGAGGATTCAAGGAGATAGTTCAAATAGAGAGTTTATTGAATAATATGAAAAATCGGGCATATCAGACGGTGATTGAACAGAGTCCAGAAATCACGGAAGCAGTAACAAACGTTGTTACAGAAGTAACTTTTGAATCAGACCCCTACGTTAAACAATTGAATATTCAGTTTCCGAAATTTAAAACTTTGAATTCGATTAATGGTATAGAAAAAGTTACCAGAAAATACAGAGAAGCCATTTCTTTACCAGCTGCCGGTTTTAGTAATGAAACTGTTTTTAGTAATGAAACAGAAGAAGCAAATAAAATAAAGAAAAGATCATTACAGGAAGAAGTTGCCTCGAAAGCGTACACTGCTGAACATGAATTGAAGAAAAAATTAAGAAAGACATGTAAAAAACTGAAAGAGGATCTGCATAAAGAAATCAAACAATTAAAGTCCACTTTACACTGGGACACTGCAAAACCAGCAGCAACTTCACTCCATGGTGGTAAAGACAGTAAATACAATAAGAACAATAAGGACTCAAAATCAAAGGTTACTTGTGAAAAAACCGATGTCAAGGTACATCCAAAAAAAGTGACATCTCCAAAAGCTTTACACAAGACCCCTAAGTTTAGAAGAAATAAAACATTTGATATATTACCGTCTCTAAAGTTCACCACGCCTTACGATGACGATTTGGTGATGTTGACATTATTTGAGAAAACTTTAACTAAAATTCGTGAAGACAATATAAAAAAAATGCTTACAACGACTACAGGACCACAGAAACGTCTATATGTAAGAAATTTTAATCCACGCAATAACGAACTAAATCTCGGAGAACATTCAGTTAAACTTTCTGATGGAGATTCGCCAGATATTGTCATGAGTTACAATGATGATTTAGAAGAAAAGAGTGTAACAGCTAGTGATGAAACAGACGATACAAGCTTCGAAGGATTGAGTAGTAAAATTGCATACAACGATTATGTGAATGGATACAAACATTATCTGAAATTCCAAAAGGAATTCGGTAATGATAAGTTTTCTAATCAAGTAAGATTCCAAGCTCACCTGCATCATAGCGTTGATGATATTGGCAAATTCATATTGAATAAAATACCACAGATATCCACTTCGAGGTATAAGAGAAAGTTTTTCGATGACACAGATGCCGATGATCAAGATTTGTCCACTAAAAGTGACGAGTCCTGGTTCAAAAGGCATTTTTACTTTTTCATAGACAATGGTCAACCTAAAAAATATCATACAGCACAGACTGTAACCGTTAAATCGCCTGTCGTTACTAAGGCCAATGTTTCGAAGGCAACCAAGATCAAACTTGAAGACAACTCTACTATGAATACAGACGGAATTCAGAAAACAAATGATGCGTCTAACCGCATATCTGATGCCGAACTACAAGAGTTCACTAAGCCCCTAACAGATTCTAATCGTGTGTCATTTACCACTCAATCATTTCGGCGTAAGTTTTTAATTTTATTTCTATTGTCATGGACACAATTACACGATCCCCAGGAATGTGTAGTATTTGGAGAATATTTTTCCTATTCCTACATCCTATTCCTAATCACATACATATATATCTAATATGTACGTAGTTATTTTAAGTTTAGTTTTAATAACTGCGTATGCTAGACACTAGCTAGACATCATGGAATAATATAACAATACTAGCTACACGCGCCCGGCTTCGCCCGGGGTGCAATTTATATAGGTACCCTATCTTTTAAACACCTTTGGACAAAATTTCACATACTTAGTTATGAAATTTTATCAAAATCGCTTCAGTAGTTTAGGAGTTCATTGAGTTTAAAAAAAAACAATGTTAATTTTTAATTTTCTAAATATTCCTGCCTACACATAGTTGCTTGATAACGCTGATAATGCTTATGTGTTGTGTGACAGTAATTTATTTTGAATATACTTGGCCCTGCAACTTTGTACTTATGAAACATTTTGTTTGATTTTTTTTTAAATTTTTTATAGAAACATCCGCAGAAGCAACGACTGAAAAACATGGGCTACTAAATATAAATTTGAAAAGGCGCTTAAAAAATATTCGAAACCGTACCAGTAAAGAAAGATTTAAAAGAAGAGAGCCCGATGAAGTTTTGAAAATTGACAATGACTATAACAGGAAAAAAGTAGGTTACGTTCAAGTGAATTCTGCTCCGACACAAACAGCAGTGGTCAAATTGGAGAATACAGCTAAGACAAGTAAAATAAAAAGCCTTTTGAATGGAATGCGTTTTAGGAAACGCAAAAATAAAAATAACAACAAAAATGAGAAATCGAGACGGAAACGTAACAATGAAAGAAATCGAAGGTTTAACATTTTAAAGATGTTGAAGAATTCAATAAGTTTTAGTTCAAATAATGATAGTTCAAACAATAATAATACAGAAACTGGATTTGCGACTCATGATTACGATTTACTAATCAGTCATATAGATACATTTACACCTGTGCCATATAACAAGAAAATATTGTCACCCTACAACGATTTAAGAAATGAATTACAGCATCAAGTACCAAATATTACTTTTAGCGATATTGACCTATCAGACTCGAACGTAGTTATGAACGATGAAATGCCAGAAAAATACTTTGCTGGCAATAAAAACAAAATCAATCAGAATGAAGGCAATTCATTAGGTGAGTTGAGAAATAATTACAAACTCGTTAAATATATTAGCTTTTTTAGTTTTAGTCTTGAGTCCTTGTAGGAAGATGTTTAAAACTAAACTGAGTTAAACATTTAAAATTATTTCGTGCGTTTATGTAATCATATGTTCCTAACAATCCTGACGTAGGAATGCTGGACATAGGCTGACACTCCTATGATATTCCAGTAGCAGTAGGGCCAGTCGGCTGCATCCTGGATACAGCATCATCTCCGAAAATGCTCGGGGATTCAGTATCCCTAACATTAGCTCCCTCCATAGCATGTTAAGCTTTTTTCAAGTCCCACGCTTCAGCGCCATAACTGACAAGATATTGCTCAAAACTTTTGTTTTGAGGCAATGAGGCATTTTGGATAAGAAGACGTCTCGGAGCTTACTGGACGCAGAAAAATTATAACATTGGTTTTTATTTATTACAACTAATATTATTGTTTATGATTATAATTATATATAACGACAGTACTCTTTTAAAATCTAAGATGCAGAGCCTGGCACATAGACGCAAAATTGCCAGTTTATGTGTCTTTTATAAGGTGTACTTCGGAGAGTGTGCTCAGGAACTGCATGAGCTGATACCGCCTTCTCCTTTCTTCCATCGGACATACAGACGTACGGCTGGCTACCATCCTCATCTTGTCGAAATCCCTCCTTTTCGGACCAAGCGCTTTGAAACATCCTTTATAATGCGCACTGCAAGGGTTTGGAACTCCCTGCCGGCGTCTGTGTTTCCGAGCACATATAACCCTAATCTTTTCAAGGTTCGAGTGAATAGGCATCTTCTGGGTGAGCTCGCTCCATCTTAGGCCTCAACCTTGCCACATGGCTGGTTGTTGGTCAAGAGCTAACCCATCTCTTATAAAAAAAAAAAAAAAAAATAGACTAAATGAGTAAATTAGTACTAGGGATAATAACATTAGCTTTTCGCTTACCTAGTTAATCTTTGGGTCCTCAATATAATAAAATGATTTTGTACCTAACTCGTATGGTTATGTCTTATGAAATTTATATAATTAAGATATTCTTTATTGTTATACTTAGGTTACAAGTTTATGCCAGACATAACGTCACCGAGAAATGATTTCAAAGTGGTCAAAAAGGTTAGACCGAGCAATAATTTCAACTTAGTCAAAGAGGTTACACCGAGCTATGATTTTAATGTGGTCAATGAGGTGACAGTGACACCGAGCAATGATTTGAAATTGGTCACAGAGGTAACACCAAACAATAATTTCAACCTGGTCAAAGAGGTTGCGCCAAGCTATGATTTTAATGTTTTCAAAGAGGTGACACCGAGCCAAGATTTCAAAGTGGTCAAAGAGGTAACACCGAGCAATGTTTTCAAAGTAGTCAAAGAGGTTTCACCGAGCGATAATTACAACGTGGTCAAAGAGGTCAACATAAAACTAATAAAGGTTTCAGGTGAAACTACGCCCAATAAATTTGCATCCACAACATCGAGTTATTTAAATGACCTAAGAGACAGCGTGAATGATTTAAAATCTTTAACTGTGAAAGACTCTTATGGCGATTATCTACAGAATTCATACATAACAAGTTTTGACAGTTTTGAGAATACATATAAAACAACCGAGGAGCAAGATTACTTTGAGGGTCATCCATCAATGAAAATTATAATTGACAAGAGAGCAAACAGAACTGCCAGTAACGATTACCATATGTATGAAACATCAACAAATAGTGTAGCTCGCAATGAAATGTTCAATAGCCGTAATAATACGTTAAGCCCTGCACCTACACATGAAATTGATATAGACGAATTATTAAATAAAAAATCAACTGCAAAACTGATAAACAAAAACAATAACGATGCATTGTTTGTTAATAAAAAGTATACTCCAAAGCATACATTTCAATTTCATAATGACAAACTTTTCGAAAGATTAAATGCGAAGTCTACTTTGAAAGGTTTAGATGAAATTAATGACAAAGAATTTCTGAGAGAATTAAATAAAAAATCATCCAATAAGATTATGAATGAAGTCGATGACGACAATTTGTTCTATAATTGGCGCAAAGAGACAAACACAGCTGATCATAAAAATGAAATCAAAAATATTGAATTGTTCAAAAAAATCAATGAAAATTCAGCAGTGACACATTCAAGTGATATAAATAGTGCAGCAGAGAGAAGAAAAGAGTTTCCTTTGCATGTTACTTCAACGATTGCAGATTACTTTAACGATTTTTTGATATGGAACAATGACATTTTAGAGTCTAAGAAACTTGTTTCGCAAGATATCCTCAAAAATGTTTCCACTATCAATAAGTACTCTGATGATTTGAATTTATTAAGATACCGTTGCATTGAGGTTGACAAGTTTATGAAAGGTAGCAAATATCACGCCAATAAACTTTTTGTCACCAAAGCAAAAAGTTTAGATAAAAAACCTCAATACAATATTAAAGTTAATGATAACATTACATCTGGAGTCAACAAAGCGAGTGATTTGAAGATTAAAAATGAAAAGGAAAATTTGAATCGACACGTTCAATCTAAAGTTGTTATTGATTACTTGAATAAAATGAACAAATCGGGGGAGAGACACAAATGCGGTGTTAAAAAGTTTATGGGATTGGATACAAAAGATTTAGCTACAGGTGTGTATTGTATTTCATCAAATATTAACTAGTTAACCCCACAGTCTTTGCAGCCCTGTCAAATTCATATAAATTGACTTTAACTGTAATATAAATTGACTTCAGCAGTGGCACTCCGGGAGTGCCGAAAGAAGTGAAAACTTGAACAATTACGTGTGCATTTTTTGAATCGTTAAGAAATATTTTATAATGTAAATACATACTTATATATATGCCGGTTACACGGTTACGGTAACGAGTTCAATAGTTTTTTCCCATCTCAAAAATGCCCAACGCGCCTAAAGAAGTTTTCATCATACTGTTTCAGTGTCATCAAATTTAGTTAAGGTTTTATTGATGTAAAGACTTGTTGCATATTATAAAAGTTATAAAAGTTGAGGTATGGTGATAATCGGTAATTCTAACTTACAGATAATAATGAAAATTCAAAAGCCACCGATGCGACGGATCTACTTATTGACAACACATTAATGTCTTACGACGATGAGTTGGAATATTTTACAAGTAAAATTAAAAAGGATCTACGTATGTTCAATATTTACCATTGATTTGTTTCAATTAATTTTTTTAATAATACTTATCTTTACATTGCAGCAAAGCAGACTGATAGAAAGCACTTTAAATCAAATAGGGTGAGGATTAATTTTTTTTTTGTTTTGTTCTCAATTGGCGAAAATTTTGATTTAAATAAAATCACTAGCTAAATAATCACTAAGTAATAATAATAAAGCGTGCCCGCGACATCGTCCGCGTTGAAAAATAAAAATACCTACATGTAATTAGTTTTTTTAATTTTATTTAGGTGATCCCTTGGGAACTCATCTAAATACTCATATAAAACAGGTTAAAGAAATGTTAAAGAAATGCTTTTACAAAAATGGTTTTTTATAACTTTCAGACAACTGCTGCCAAAATAAAAAACGCCATCAAGAACACACCACCAAAGCAATACTACAGTACACCAATGCCAATGGAAAACAAGGTCTTTGAGAAATTCCTCAAAGAGAACCAAATGGACGTAGCCACTGTAACTAGTCCTTTGGCGGACATGGCCAAGTTTTTAATATCGTCGAAAAGCACGTCGACAGCGAAACTGAATAATAAAAAAGTATCAGCAACCAAAGACAACAAACCTCGGATAAATTCGTATATGTCTAAAGATGTGCAAGATAAGAAAGTTGAAAATGAACCTGAATATGAAATGCAATATCTAAATCAACTTGAAAGCAGTCTATACAGTGATTTGGATTATGAAGATAAAAATGATTTTGAAGAGTCAAACGAAAGATTTAAGTCAAATAACGTACCCATAGACGAAGCAGAAGTTAGAATAGTTAAAAGAGGGTTAAATTTGTTTTCTAAAAAAACTACAATGGCCAATGAGAGTGGTAACTCTAAATCGAATAAAGTACATGAATCTGACGTTCCGGTAACTACTAATGATAACTTGAAGGACGACTTTGAAGTGACTATAATTAATTTTCCCGATACCAAACCAACGACAATCCATAGAGTAATATCAGAAAATAAAGAAACTGCTGCCACAAATAACTCTATAAATGATGACTTTGGTTATAATGGTGGAGAACTTAAAAAATCTTATTTCCATATGCCGACTTTGAGCCAGTTCTCCAATTTTTTTTCCAAATTGACCACTAAAGCGAAAACTACTGCTCTAACTACTGCTGAAAGTACTGCTGAAAATATAACTGAAAAGTTAACTACAAATAAAGAAGTTACAGAATTGGCTCATATGAAAACTGATAAAGTTTCGTCATCACACAACGAAAAACAAATCATAGACAAAGGTGGTTATAATCACAGTTATGTGGACGAAATTTATAAAATTATGCCAAGCATAAACAAGGATTTAACTCGAGTGAAGATATCCGGCCAATGTATCCAGCACAAAACATTTTTTACAAGGTTGCCTTCTCCTATAGATGAAAATAATTCTTTTGGCAAGTATTTTTATTTATGTGAGCTGTAATGTAATGACAAGCTAAAACCATTAAATAAATAAATAAATATCTTCAGAATCTAGTTCCAAAGTAAGCAAAACTTAATGCTTGTATTGTATTGTGTATTGTATTGGATACCAGACAGTTGATATACTACATAGATTACTTTTTTTTTTGTAAATACATACATATTATAAATACAAACATCCATCACTCAGGTACAAAGGTAAAATGTTAACACATAAACATTTGCCTCTAGCGGAATCCTCCAAGTACTTAATCGTAAGATTATGGAAACAGGTTAATTTAAATAGATATTTCCAATAATCAAATGGGCATTCGGCTTTTACAATCTCAATAATTGTTAAGTAAAAGAAAGCATTGCAAGTAGGTTTTCAAATTATATATATATTTTTTTTAAATATTATTATGGATAACCAACGCAATTTGTGCATATAAAATTAAAAAAACAATTAAAAGAATATATAATATTACTTTTTATATTTTTTTATATTATTATTTTAATATATTATTTATTTTTATTATTTTTAAAAGAATTAAAAGCCTCACCTAATACAATTTATTTAGTTGTAGTAACTGCGCCTGACACGAAGACGGATACAACTTCAATGTCACCTCACATGACATTACCCGCTAGTGAGTAAGTTTTGTTTTTCTCCTTCATTTCAATGTTTAAGTACTTGTTATAATTAACATCCGTACTAATATTATAAATGTGAAAGTTTGTATGAATGTATGGATGTATGTATGTATGTAATAGGCTATATTAAAAAATATAGCCTACTAGCTGGTGCCCGCGTCTTCGTCCGTATTCTGGATGAAAGGTTTCCTTTCTGGTGTCCCAGACAACGTGTATGCAAAATTTCATGGTGATCGGATCAGTAGTTTTTGCGTGAATGAGTTACAAATATCCATACACCCATCTGAGACTGATCCATACACCATTAGTACTGAGACGGATGTTATTCGCTGATAATACAGCTTCCCAACTGAAAGAATTTTTAAAATCGGTTCAGTAGTTTCGGAGCCTACTCAATGCAAACAAACAAACAAATCTTTCCTCATTATGATATTAGTATAGATGTAAGTAGTCATGCAACTATTGCTTTTGATGTAGAATTCGTATTTGGTATTATGGTTTATAGTATCATATATATCTTGAAAAATTCTAACAGGATCTTTGGTATGATAGAGGCAGTGAATGTTGTGAAAGCAGTAGATGATTACATAAAACAACTAGCATCAAACATAATTGCACCTCAGTCAAAAAACATTCGGAGCGATCATGTGCCGATACATAATTTTGGTAAACAACATTCTAACTTGGCTTTTATGGGACCAATTTTATTGATTCCAAAATCTAATAAGAATGAAAGAATCATTAGCAAGACGACGTATTTTATATTTGTCCTTTGCATGGTATAAATGACGCTAGACTATGACCGCTGATAATGTATTTGATTGCAGCAAATCAAAAAGGTGAAGTAAAAACAACAAGGGAAGATACATTGAAATATATAAATCAGGTAATAAATTATTTGAAGTAAAAATCTATGAAAACCTTACAATTTACAAACACGATTGGTTACAGGTATTTAAAAATGACAAATATGATGCTACCCTTCGACTAGTCACGAATAATAATCCATGTGAATCACGCAACAAACGAAAGTCAGAAGGTTTTGACAGTTCTGAGATACACACCGCTAAACAGGTCGCCGCACTTGAAGTCATTGTGGACCTTATGAGAGATAAACAAAGTCTTGTGAACAATAATATTAACACTCACAATGTTGATGTGCAGAAATATACAGTTGGTGACAGTTCAGTGGAAAGCAGCACGAAGAGAAACGTCGAACTTGAATCGATGACCAAGAGAATGGAACCGATTAAGAATATACAAATTCATATTGCCGTACCCTCCAATGTGAGCGATAGAAAGAGATCATTACCAAACACTAATATTAAAAGAATTTTCTCAGCTAAATTCTCGAATCCAGTTGATTTAGAATACCAAATTCATTCGTTTAAGGAGACCACTACCGAGGAGACTAGAACGTTGTCAACAGGTATTTATCTAGTAGTGCAAAACGGTGGAGCCATGATACCAAATGGGAAGTTTACATTACAACCTCTTTTAGTGGAAAACTCTAGCAAAGTTAGCAGGGCTAGTTTTGGTAAAGACACTAGACAAATTTCAGAGAGAAACACCTCAAAAGTAACTTTAAGTAACAACTTGGTGTCGGAATTGTTACAATTGTACAAAAATTTAAACAATACCGTGAAGCAAAACGCGAAAGTGAAGAAATATAGCAAACCAAAACAGAATATAGTGAAACAGCTATTGAACAATATGAAATCAAAACAGTCTAAAAGAAATGCAAAGTGGAATATCTTCGCCAAATACTTTGGTAACGAAAGAGTATGCAATTGTAAGTGTAAAGAAAATCACACAATGTGCAAAGCATGCGTTGCTAGTGATAAAGTCATGTCAGAATTAATATTTGAATTTGATAATTTAGCTAAATATATGAGTGATCATTGTACAGAGATACAGACTTTCTTTTACATGAATCCAAGTGGTGGAAGAAAGTTGAAGGAGGTTGTGCATAGAATCGACAGAAGTCTGAATAATTACTATAAAAGAGTTAAGGGAAAATGTCAAGGAGCAACATGTAATATGTTGTGTACTTGCATGGATAAACGTGATACTACTAGCGATACAAATTCTGAAGAATACAAAAGCTACCCGCTTCTTACAGACATAGAACGTATTGCTAACAACCTTTACACAGTTAGCAAAACGAAAGATTGCTTCGATTTAGATCTGTTTAAAGCCATTAATAACTTTAAAAATGTAACTTCTTTATGTATTCCTTTTTCAAGGACAGTAAAGGATACAGGAAGAGAGATGTTGTTAAAAAATGTATATTCCGGCGATAACGTAATGATTAATTTAATATGTAATGCTGAAAATTCTACACATAACGAACCCGTTATTGAAAATTACATGCAGTCTTCAGATTATTTTATTAATGACAATTTTTTACAAAAAACTGCTTTTGAAGAAATGAATACTGAATCAATGCAAAAATACATAGATGGTTTTGGTGTAGAGGATGAATTTAATTATTCTAAATATAAAAGGAAATATAATAAGAAACGAAAACCCAAAAAATTTAAATCAAAATATATAAAGAACTTTAAGCGAGATATTAATTCGCTTAAACCGAATGCTAATCAGACAGATATTTTAGTTAATGATACATGTAAAATAACATCTCAGTTTATTCAGAATTCTGACAGTGAAGCACATAGACCTTTATCTGGTGATAACACAACGGTAGCAAGCACGGTAGTTCCGAATGATACATCAAATTTATCTAAAGAAACAAACTCCGATGAACATATTAATGAGGTGGAAACTGAAACAGAGATGAGTATAGATGAAAAAAATATCATCGAATTAAAAGACAATGTAACTAAGCTTTTAGATTCTTTCGATCGAATCTCTAAAGATAATACTTTGGAGCATACAACGTCATCAAACTTTGACAGTATCTTTATAGAGGAAAAACCTGTGGAAACAAAGAAAAAAGCAAAGAAGAAAAAGAAACTGAAAAAACATTTCAAACATAAAAAGCAAAAGAAGATCCATAAAGAGGAAAAAATTAAAGAATTATCCAAAGATCAAGCTTCTACAATACCTGAGATACCATCACCAGCTTTAGATACAAACGATTCGTTTTCTAGCGAACCAGATATGAAATCTAAAAATAAATCAGTAGAAATTTTAACGTCACCTCTCGATAGTGAGAGTCCTACTGTTTCAACGCCACCTAAGGCTATAACAGATAAAGAAGTACCTACAACAAAAGAGCAAAACAAAATGCCTGAACCAACAACAAACAAATTTACACCTTGCACAAAATCTACAGTGCGCGGTTTCTTTAATACAGTTATGGATTTTATTCACAAACTTGATAAAGACAATTTTGTTGTCGATGACAAAAATGCGAGTACGCTTAGAGATAAAATATTTCGCATTAACGTACCAATATATGATAATAGATTCATTGCATCTTTGGAAAACAAAAATGATAGCGAATGTGTATCTCAAATAGTGGAAAATGTTACAAGCGATAATGTTGAAGATGAGAAATTTATGAGAACAATTAAGGATCAATATGACAATACTGATAAAGAAGAAATTGAAAATAACATTAAAGATTATGAATCAAATAAAATAACTATGACTCGTTCAGTATCAGGCGAAGGAAAAGGAAAGAGTCCTCAGCGTGATCTACTACTTTCCATATTGAAATTTGAAACCTGCGAAATCAAGGATGAATTGGAAAAAATTACAGATCGTAAATATTCAGATAATTTGTCCAGAAATCTTCATAATGACACTTTAGATTCCGTCAATAAAACGGAGGAAAAAATGGAAGAACCACTGAAAAGCTTACTTGGCAAAGTTTTGAATAAATTTGGGATAAAATATAATCAAGAACATGAAAGTAATAACGTAAGTCAAAGTATTTTTATGTGCGTATGAATTTTTATCTGCAATGTATAAAATGGCTATTACATTAGAGCTTATTTTGATAATGTTTATGAGCTGACCTGACATTATAGAAGATAAGTTAAATTTTGAGATTTTTAATTTGTAAAATTCATTAGACAGGTTAACTAACGGTCCACGTGATGGTAGGTACCTATAAACACATAAATCATTAGGATTAGTTAGGTAGGGTAAAAGGGCTTCTTTACTCACTCTTATCTTAGCTTCAATGTGGACCAAATAAATTTCTGCAGGGTCAAACGCAGCTTTTGTTTTTGATGACCACATTACTAATTGTATAAAATATTACAGGCAACCTATAAAGAAAATCACTCTTCTAAAATTCGTTGCGATGAAAAGAACGGCAAAAATTTAACAGGTATATTTTACATACATCTATAAAAACTAAATATAAAATATAACGTTTGCAGAACCCTTCAAAAGGGGTTTCTTTGTAATGATTCTTTAAGTAATAGCGAATTTCGCAATTAGTTTATTTTCTTCATTAACACAAATTATTTGTTTCAAGAGGCTGGTGAAGTTGAAGGCAAACCAAGCGGCGTGTGTGACCTGGATGCAACTATACAGCACGTCATCGACGAACACCGAAGACTCTCGAGCAAGGACTTTCAAAATTATGTTAAGAATATAGATTGTGCAAGACGTAAAAGGATTCCTGAATATTTTTTAATACAATCAAAAAAGAAATCCAAAAAACGTAGAAAAACACATAAATTATCCAAATATCGAAAGAACAGGGATGGAATTAGACATAGATCTTTGCTAGGTTTAGATGCAAATTTTTATGTAGATGCCAATGAATTTGAAGTTGAAAACGAAAATAATCCTGAAAATTCATATAATAACAAACATAAAGTTGTTTACAATGAAAATGAAGATATAGACACAGACGCAATGGAAAATTTCCAAGATTTTAAAAACAAAATAACTCGTAATGAGTTTGACAATACAAACACTCTTGTAAAAGAATATAAACCTAAGAATAAAGCTGACAATGATTACAAAAACACAAAACAAACAAAATGTTGTCTTGAAGACTCCAAAACTTATGAATATACAATCGATTCTGCGCAGAAAATGGAAGTTTCATTTGATATATTCAAGAAAGATTCCGACGGTATTTACAGAGTAAGTAATAGAAGGAAGAGAGATGCCGGTTCGATTCCATACACGTCGAAGCCAAACGAATTGCCTCCCCTGGATCCGGTGAAAGATGAAATTTACGTTGTACTAAATGATTCCATAAAAATACACTGTAATCCAAGAGGTGAAGATGACGCGAAATACACATGGTTGACGGACCGCGGAGATATAAGAGATTATAACAATATCGTTGTTAACGGTCCCACTCTGTGTATAGAAGGCGTGAAGGCTGATAATGTTGGACATTATGAGTGTAGAGCGGTAAGTCAAATTTGAACCTTCTTTCTCTTTGAATAAGGTGGCTTTTTAATTTTTAAGTCGACAGACAGGAATTTAAAAATTACGCGCGTAAATTCAAGTGGTCTCGCATCGACGCGATGCGACGATGGAACTCTCTTGATGCAACCACGTCCGCCCGTAATCTATACTCACTAATATTATAAAGCTGAAGAGTTTGTTTGTTTGTTTTTTTGAACGCGCTAATCTCAGGAATTAGTGGTTCGAATTGAAAAATTCTTTTTGTGTTCGATAGATCATTTATCGAGGAAGGCTATAGGCTATATTATAACATCACGTTGCCACTAATAGGAGCGAAGAAACAGTCGAAAATGTGGAAAAAACGGGGAAAATTATTCATCTTTGAGGGCTTCCGTTGCGTGCGCTGCGTAAACCGTTCGAGATACACAAATGATTCCCAAAATAACTATTCCACGCGGACGAAGTCGCGAGCACCAGCTAGTTAACAATAAATCTAAAATGGCGGCAACTTCAAGTATAGGCAGCGGCACATAAGTTTAGCGCTGAGCGAAATGTGGAAGGGATAGCTGCGCATGGATACAGTCGCACACATAATACAATTGTAACTTTTCATTAATAAAAATAAATAATTATTTTATATTTGATTATTTTGCTATAGATTTTAATAATATACTTATGTGAACTTTGTGGCTCACCGTCTTTTACGATGTATAAAATAATTTGTTCATTCTTTTCTAACGTTATATTAAATAATTATAAAAAGAATATTAATAGCAATAATAATATTAAGAATATTAATATTAAAGTTTTAAGTTTCTCACGTAAGTGAATTTGTAATTCTTTGTGAGAATAAATAAATTTCTAAACCTAAACATATTTGCTTTAAAGAATCAATCAATTCATTGGTTTCTCTTTTAACAAAACAATGCATGTCATACACCATTTTTCGTGCCTGTCTTTTCAATACAGTATTTCTTTTAGACATATTCACTATCTACTAAAAATACACTAATAAAAAACCCAACAATAACAAACAAACTCAAACTTAACAAAAAACAATAATAATGAAAAGCAATAACACTTTAAAACACGACTGTACAGTCAGGAGTCCGCGGGGCGGCGTATCGGAGCGGGGGACGGAATACGAGTCAACCAGTGCTACGCACGCGCACCCTTCGTCCCTCTAGCTCCCTGTGATACCTAATTTTTAACTTCTGCGCAATAACGGTCAGCGCTACAGTTACGTGCCGATACTAATACTTGCCATAGCCTATCTTTGTCTGGCGGCGTTTACATAAAGATATATATTTACTTAGTTAAATGTACTCGTTATACTTTTCAGTATGGTGAACTAGAAAGAAGTGTCAAACTGTCTGTTCTTGATGTTCCGAAATATTATGTAATTTTCACACCAACTTACAATGGACTCCAGGACTGCACTTATGAGGTGAGCTGTCTCCATAAACAGTAGATATCGCAAAATAATGTAGAATGTGACGAAAAAGCACCAGTTTTATCTATCTAATAATCGTAGTATCTATAATATATAAAATTCTCGTGTCGCGGTGTTTGTTGCCAAACACCTCCGAAACGGCTGGACCGATGTTGATGAAATTTGGTGTGCTTATCGGGTAGGTCTGAGAATAGGCCAACATCTATTTTTCATACCCCTGAATCTTAAGGGTGGTCCACCCCAAAATTTTCATTTTTATAAATTTGCATTTAAACAGTGGAATCCTTACTAATATTATAAACGAAAAAAAAATCCCAAAAATTTCACTAAAAGGGATTTTTTTTATAAAAAAAATATATAAAAAAAATTATATGCTGACCGTTGTTATGGCAACCGCGGAACGTTCCTGACTGAGCCACAGCGAAGCGTGCCCGCGGGTTCAGCTAGTTTACTTATAATAATTTTAATCTTGACTGGATTGTCTGTTTCAGGATTTTAAGGTTCTAAGGCATTTAGGTCACGAGATATCCGAGCTCATGTGCAATGGGAATCACCACTGCAATGTCAAAGTTGAAGAGCCCACTTGTTTAATTGATGAGGTAGGTACTTTGAAAAAAAAAAACTAAAGTTGTAACCTATTCTATAGTATAACCATAGATAAATGATTGGTCTCGCTGCGCTCGAATAGATACCGACGTCGTACTTGTAAAATGCGACATAAAATAGTACGCCGATTTCGTCGTACCCGAGCCAGTCACACCGCAAACTGTCTGTGATGTGTACATGCCGAATGTTTTATTAAATTTTAGGCATAATAAAATACCAGTTTGCGTAGTGAAACTGTGTAAAAATATAATAAAACTGTGTAAAAAGTGATAAAAAGTGACGATTTTTTACACACACTACAATAAAAAGTTGCCACATTTTCGAAGCTATTGCTTTTGTATAGCGCTCCATCTAGTCGAGCGCAGCGAGACCAATCCATTATCTTTGAGTATAACGTTGTTTCGTTTTATTAAAAAACTAGCCGGTGCCCGCAACTTGGTCCGCGTTGAAAAAGAAAATATGTTATGACTCATAATTTATGAGTAACTAGCTGACGCCCGCGACTTCGACCGCGTGAAAAAATTAGCCTATCCTGTGTCCCGTAACGTCTAACGGTCTTACTACAAAAGATTCAGTAAGCACTGTTCAAACACATGCTTAGTTAGACAAGCATTAAGCATTTAAGCATTGGTCAGCGAGCGTTTAAAATGTCCCTACCACAAAACCTTATTTAGCGCTTGTTTCGGTAGACAGTGTTAAAGTACGTGAATGTTATTGAATTATGGCAACCTTGGCAAACATTCATTCAGTCACTCGCCCTGCATTCATGTCGTTTTCATTTTACGCAGATCTGATAGGCGTATAATGATGAATTTTGGTTTTCACAAGCTATTATTACGGACTATATTAATGATATCAGCAAATTATAAGATTGGAATAAGTAATAAATTACAACAAATACGTTAGATTACTTATAAAATTTCGTAATACCAAAAAATATTGAGCATAATGGAACGTAACTAACACTGACGTAATTGTCAAATGTGGTCAAATGTAAAGTTTGATTTGTTAAAATTGTTAAATATTTTTTTTATTTGACCGTTACGGTCTTACTACAAAAACATTAAACACACTTTAATCAGGCTTAAAACGCGTGTTAAAAAAAAACTTTACTACAAAAGAGTGTCTAGGCATTGTTTAGGGTTTAACAATGCTTGAGCATTATTTAAATTTAACCACCGCCATATGCTAGTTTAACGAGAGTCTATCTAGTTAACGGCCTCTCTTCCTCTGACGTATTGTGTCAAATTTCTTTTGCGTATACTTAATAGTTAATATTAAAGATTTCTTTTGATTTTATAAATGAGTATGGATATTTTAAATTTAATTGACATGGAGGATATGGGTTACATGGATAATTTTTGAGATAGAATACATCGTGAGAGAATTAATCCATTCGAATATATAACTTTGGTAATAAAATTATTTATTTAATAAAGGATGACCTACCATGTGATGCTAGAGGTGGATCCTCAAATAAAAATTTTATTTAACAATTTTAACAAATCAAACTTTACATTTGACCACATTTGACAATTACGTCAGTGTTAGTTACGTTCCATTATGCTCAATATTTTTTGGTATTACGAAATTTTATAAATAATCTAACGTATTTGTTGTAATTTATTACTTATTCCAATCCTATAATTTGCTGATATCATTAATATAGTCCGTAATAATAGCTTGTGAAAACCAAAATTCATCATTATACGCCTATCAGATCTGCGTAAAATGAAAACGACATGAATGCAGGGCGAGTGACTGAATGAATGTTTGCCAAGGTTGCCATAATTCAATAACATTCACGTACTTTAACACTGTCTATCGAAACAAGCGCTAAATAAGGTTTTGTGGTAGGGACATTTTAAACGCTCGCTGACCAATGCTTAAATGCTTAATGCTTGTCTAACTAAGCATGTGTTTGAACAGTGCTTACTGAATCTTTTGTAGTAAGACCGTTAATGTTTATCTACCAAGTTTCATGAAAATCAGTTGATTCGTTTAAGAGTTATGGAGGAACATACATACATACAATACCTACACTTACAGATTTATTATTAGTATCAAAGTATTGATTACGCCTGACATCGTTCACGCTGTGACGACGGTGGCGCCGCCACGCGACAGTGGCGTCCAATTCTTTACATTTTTAGACGATCACTCGGGAGCAGTACTTTTTTTTCTGGATGAAATGTACCCTATGTCCTTTCTTGTATCCCTGAAAATGTGTATGCCAAATTTCATGATGATCGGTTGAATAGTTAAGGGCGTGAAAAGGTAGCAGACAGACAGACAGACAGAGTTGCTTTTGCATTTATATTCATTTTTATATATAGTAGGAATGGATTTGAATATTGAATTTTAGGATGAAAAAACTGCTCAAGTCCGCACGACAGTGGTGATAACATCGCATCACTCGGAACTAAGGTGCAGTCCTCAATGCAGAAGAGACCTGGAATTTTCTATCGCTCTCCTATCAGCTGGAAACGCTCCGTCACTCTCTTCTATACCAGGTAATGGGAATCTTCATCGCAAATTTGACGACACGTTTTGGTCTAGTGGCTAGTGACCCTAGCTGGTAACCAAACGGTCACGGATTCGAATCCCGCTAGGAGCAAATTTTTATGTGTTAAAATTTACCTTTGTACCTGAGTCATGGATATTTTGTATTTATAATTTGTATGTACATATTTACAAAAAAAAAAGTAATGTATGTACTTAGTATATCAACTGTCTGGTATCCATAATACAAGCACTAGTTGCTTATTGTGGAACTAGATGGTGCTGTGTGGAATGTGTGAAGTAAAAAAAAAAATCAAAATTATCTAATCTATCATTGACGAGGCCATGGTTCGAATGGTTAAAGTGGTTGCTGCCCTGTATCAAGGTATGCGGGTTCGATTCTCGACAGACTCGACTTTAAAAGTTATCTTACAAAGTCCTACTTTGTAAAATAACTTTTAAAGTTGGCTCATTAACATGTTAAATATTGAAATTAGATTCACATATCTATATTGCTAGGTAACTAATATAAGCGTAACAATGAATCTGTCTGTCTGTTATTTTTTAACGGCTAAATCAGCAGAATTGATTATTATGAAATTTGAAAATGGTACTTTGACTTTGACAGCTATGGAAGAAGTATTACATTGAATTTGAAACTTTTTCCATAGGCGAAACCGCGTGTAAAAGCTAATATATAAAATTCTCGTGTCGCGGTGTTTGTTACCAAACTCCTCCTAAACGGCTGGACCGATTTTGATGAAATTTTGTGTGCTTATCGGGTAGGTCTGAGAATCGGCCAACATCAATTTTTTATACCCCTAAATGTTAAGGGTGGTCCACCCCAAAAATTTATTTATTATTTTTTCGCAAAACAACGTCTGCCGGGGTCAGCTAGTAATAATTAATATAATAATGACTTGATGTTGCAGTCGTGATTTCGAATGAAGGAGTGAATAAAACATTGAGGCCGTCTGTCAAGTTTGACAAAAACATATTCAGTAATACTATTATAAAAACATCGTTCAAGAAGAGAGGTGAGTGAAATATAGTTACATAGTTCTTTTTACAAAAAAAAAATTGTGTTAATTAACTTTGAATTTTGAATATTGAATTTTGAATTTGAATTTTGATTTTGAATTTTGAATTTTGAATTTGAAAGGTGCGTTGCACAGAAGAACATAACGCTTGTATATGAAAATCGATTCTTACCGAGTAAACTCCGAAAACACAATGAATACGTGGACCGTCAGCCTGTCTGTTGACCTTAACATTTAAAAAAATAATTTTCACCAGGCATAAAAAAACGCGAAGATTATCACGAAATAACATCAAAAATGTCTCCAAAGGACGTCGCCATACTGGTTTCTTGTCAAGGTGGATTTTACCTCGTCTCGAACCAAATGATATGTGGTAAATATTTTTATTTTATTTTATTTATTTAAGTATTTCAACAGACAAGGGGTACATCAACACAGGAGCAACCCCAATTCTAAGGATTAAGGATAAGCGATAAGGAAGGGCTCTACTTGTTATGCTAACATAACAACGTAACCAAGCACTAAACTTCATAGAAAAGTTTAATAATAAGAATAATACACAGCTAGAGCCACCTCTTCTGAGTGTGCGTGAGAATAATACACAGATAGAGCCACCTCTTCTGAGTGTGCGTGAGAATAATACACAGATAGAGCCACCTCTTCTGAGTGTGCGTGAGAATAATACACATATAGAGCCACCTCTTCTGAGTGTGCGTGAGAATAATACACAGATAGAGCCACCTCTTCTGAGTGTGCGTGAGAATAATACACAGATAGAGCCACCTCTTCAGAGTGTGCGTGAGAATAATACACAGATAGACCCACCTCTTCAGAGTGTGCGTGAGAATAATACACAGATAGAGCCACCTCTTCTGAGTGTGCGTGAGAATAATACACAGATAGAGCCACCTCTTCTGAGTGTGCGTGAGAATAATACACAGATAGAGCCACCTCTTCTGAGTGTGCGTGAGAATAATACACAGATAGAGCCACCTCTTCTGTATAGACATAGACACAAATAGATGTCAAAATGTTGTTTTGTTAAAATAGAAGATTTATTGAATACAGATAGTTAACAAAACACTGTGCATCATTTAAAAATCTCCTGCCACCCATTACCTACTACTTTCCAAATCCAGACGGGAGACAACTTTTGAAAAGTTCATTACCAAAGTTGACGCCGCCGGGAATCGAACCCGCAGGGCCCCTGAGACGTTAGGCACGCGTCCAACGGGCTTGTCAAAGCTGTCTGCCAACCTTAAGGATTGTCTGAATCGCCAGATTACCGGCTATCTTATAAGCTACTTATCATAGATGAATGATTGGTCTCGCTGCGCTCGACTAGATACTGCCGTCGTACTTGTAAAATGTGGCAAAAAATAGTACGCCGAATTCGGCGTACCCGAGCCAGTCACACTGCAAACTGTCTGTGATGTGTACGTGCCGATTGTTTTATTAAATTTTAGGCATAATAAAATACCAGTATGCGTAGTGAAACTGTGTAAAAAGATAATAAAACTGGGTAAAAAGTGACGATTTTTTACACACACTACAATAAGAAGTTGCCACGTTTTCGGAGCTATACTTAGCTTTTGTATAGCGCTCTATCTAGTCGAGCGCAGCGAGACCAATCAATTATTATCTTTGCTACTTATCTATTAAAAAAATTAATTTCTGTCCTCTTAGCCACGTGTCCGGAGAACACATATTCCACCGAAGGCGACAATGCATGTCGACCGTGTCCCAAGAGCGGTTACTCGACGCCAGGCTCGAACAAGTGTCACAAAATGTACAGACTACACAGGTATGATGTACGTACATACTGTTTCTTTTTTCTTCTTCGATATTTAAAGAAGAATAAGAATAAACTGTATTTATTTAATCTATACTTTACTAATATTATAAAGAGGAAAGATTTGTTTGTAATGGTAAAAGGTAGTAAGGTAAAGGCATCTACTATTCATTTTAAACTCCAATGTGTTGGCGTAAAGTCTCATTTTCTTTAAAAGACAACAGACGTTTGGTTGGTTTTAAATGACAGATGACAGAGTTGATGCTCTACTCGTAATGTCACATTTAAATGTTCCATAAAGTTTGTATGTAGTGTTTTGTATGGTGTGCGAAATCCATAGTTGTAGTCAATGATTATTACATTGGTCTCGCTACGCTCGACTAGATAGAGTACTATACAAAAACGATAGCTCCATAAACGCATCCATTATTGTAGTGTGTGTAAATTTCGTCACTTTTTATCACTTTTTACACAGTTTCACTACGCAAACTGGCATTTTATTATGCCCAAAATTTAATAAAACACGTACACATCACAGACAGTTTGCAGTGTGACTGGCTCGGGTACGCCGAATTCGGCGTAGTATTTTTTGCCGCATTTTACATGTACAACGGCGGTATCTATAGTAGGGACAAAATCTCGCTGCAGGTCGAGTCATAAATTATTTTTTGCATAGTAATGTGCACGTGCAGGCAAAAGTTCGAAACGAACGCTGTTAATCACTACACGTTCCCATAAAGCCTATTAGAGTAAGGGAGCGCGCCTGTTCTTCGCTCTACTCACACGTTTTATTGCCGCGCCTGCAGCGAGATTTTGTCCCTACTATAGTCGAGCACAGCGAGACCAATCATTCTACTATGGTTGTAGTACATTGATGGAATTTATGATTAATTTGATGTATTTCAGTGGCTGTATCCGCCACTTGCGCAATGTGTCGTCGGCTGTTGTGCGTTTATATGTTGCACATATACTATATGTATTATGTTTTCACACTTGACGCGCGATCCCACCGTTGGTGAGCCGCCAAATGAGGTTACAGGTGATTTGGATTCATTCTTTCTTGTCAGACATTTCGACATAAGTAATTATTATATAAATCTCTTCACACATTCCACACAGCACCATCTAGTTCCACAGTAAGCAACTAATGCTTGTATTATGGATACCAGACAGTTGAAATACTACATAGATTACTTTTTTTTTTTGTAAATCCTACATACATATTATAAATACAATAATCCATGACTCAGGTACAAAGGTAAAATGTTAACTCATACTTAAACATTTGCCCCTAGCGGGATTCGTTTGGTTAACAGCTAGGGTTACTAGCCACTAGACCAAACGTGTCGTCAAATGATTATTATAAATGCTAAAGTTTGTATGTATGGATGTTTGTAACTCTTTCACGCAAAAACTACTGAACCGATCACCATGAAATTTTGCATACACGTTGTCTGGGATACCAAAAAGGACATAGGGTACCTTTCATCCAGAACGCGGACGAAGTTGCGGGCACTAGCTAGTATTATATAATACATAGATTTAATGATTGAGTGAGTAAATTACTTAAGGTTCACCCGAGACTTCTTATATAGGTACCTACCTACTTTTTTTCAGATTATTTTATATATTAAAAAAAATTATATTAAACTGCATATTTTTAGTATTTATTTAGCGTGCGTTTCCACTTTTCAGACGACGATGCATTTCCGGGAACGTCTCGCAACAAAGTGGTGAACCACGCTCGCGCCCGCCCCATATCTCCATCGCGGCTCATACTCTCCAAGCTTTTTCGTAGGGCTTCGTCATTTCACTTTGAATCTGGTGAGTTACAGTGGCGGATTTACACATTTGCCGCCCATAGGCTATTCAAATTTTATCGCCCCTAGTACCCCTTTTTATATGATTATTTTACATAATAATATTTAAAAAAACTGATGTTATAAAGTACTTCAATTTAGCCACAGCATCGGCTCCCGAGAGGAACGCGAGCAATTTCTGGGTCACTTGTATAATATTTTTTTTTTAAATATTACTTCTGTAAGGCAAAAATAATTTTTTGGACAAATTTGCCGCCCCCTAAAATCTGCCCTAAACCATTTGATAGAAGGTCGAGTTGACAAATAAAATAATAAATATTTGTTTAAAATCTTTGTAATTTCAGAGTCGCAAGAAACCAAGCTGGGATTGTGGAAAGAAAAAAATTCACCTCCTCCATTGCCTCCCGTCGACTTTGACTTGATCAGCGAATAACTCTTGGTAAATATAAATATACCTATGTGAAATCCTGAGTTTCTTTCTTCTCAGAATAGTCATCTTGGCTTTTTTTCCGAAACCCTCGTAAATTTAAATTTATAAGTAATTTCTTGAAGAAGAGTTTCTTGTAGAAACCAAATTGATAAATAAATATTTTGATTTTGATTTATACTTTTATCTACATCTGTTTCAGTCTGATTTTCCGCCACTACTTACCATCACAAAGTCACGTTGAGTTTTGTGCGCGCTTACCATAGAGTAACTTATATACGGAAATATAATATATATGGCGCTTACTTATGCGAACAAACCGGAGCAAATAAACACAGCATAGATAAGAATTTATATAGACCACGTTATGCTTTATGGACAAAAAGTACATCTATACCTACCAACCAAAATTTTGCAAAAAAAGTCAATGTTTTGATTGAAGTTCATCCAGCTAGAGTCTAGACCGAGATATAAATAAATTTCAAATGTGACATCCAAACATTTTTCGCTAGATTTCAAGTTGTGTCAGAGAGAAACGTAGATGAGAGCAAAAAGAAAGATTAAGTATAGTGACTCCTTATCCGCGCATGGACCTCATATAGGTACTGAGTCAAATAGACTCAGTGTCATTCATTCAAAGAACACTGTCTTTTATACACGACCACGTGACACGTTAAAATATGATTTTTTTTTTATATGGAAAATATTACATAATATACTAGCTACACGCTCCCGGCTTCGCCCGGATTCAAAATAAAAACTATTCCGTCTTTTAAGTTGGACCAAATTACACACAGTTACGAAGTTTTATCAAAATCGGTTCAGTAGTTAAGGAGTTCATTGGCGTCAAACAATGTGAGACGATTTTTTTTAATATAATATAATTATAGAGATTTGTAGACTCTATTGTCGAAGAGTTTTTAGGAATTTAGTTTTATGTACTTATCTTATCGATATGTTGTGTCAGAAGGTACCTACCTATCGTATCTTTCTTTTTGCTTCCATCTACGGCGACAAACCTTTTTTTATAAGTAAGTGTATTTACATTGTAGATTTTTAGATGTAGTGTTATTGTAAGTGTGCCCTTTATTACTTTTTAAGTGCGTATACTAATTATCTCACGTTTGTACTAAGTTTGTAATAAATTTAATGGTTTGAGTTGAGTTATTTTATTTGTTTTGTAACGGTTTGCACTATGTGGTGGTGTTGGTTTCCATTTGGTTGAAAGAGGCCAAGATTTTTGGAGTTCCTAATCGATTTTCATATAAATGTAGGTATGAAAATTTATGGGAGTACAAGTCCATTTCGACATATTTTCATTTCGCCGGATTTTAGCGCCATCTACACAATATCTCTGAAACTAGAATGTTACGTAGTAATCAATGATATTATAATATAAAACGAGGTAGATATGGGACTAGTGCCCTGGAACGGAGGCGTTCAAATTAAGACAATTGTTGTAATTTGATTTAGTCGCTTAATAACAGCGAGTGAAAGAACACGTGTGCTACTCTGTGTCATAATTATTAAAATATTGTCTAAAATGCCGAGTTGTGTATTCCGAAAGTGTAAAAACTATGGTTTAAAAGTAAAAAAGGATAAAGGAGTTACATACCACACGTAAGTACATAAAAATCACATAAATTTTATACAAAATTGGGCGATCCAGTGCAATAGGGACAGATAGCGTGCGTCATAGATTAACAGTCAGAAGCGAAACCGTAGGCACAATTTACCGCGCTCTGTAACTATAAACTGGTGATGGGCGATTTCATTTCGAATTATATGAAATACTATTCCATTATATAAATATTATATTATATTACATTATATCATAATTCTAATATAATATAATATATATAATAATATATAAATAATAATAAAAGTTGGCAAATAAGTTGTTTTATTTAATGCCACCCCAATTATGTCGTTTATAGAGTTTGTGCGGAAAGAGAATGGACGCGGCGTATAAGGGAACTACCATAATGACTTTATTATTTTTATTATATAAATAATTTTACCAATAAGTTTTAGAGTAGTAAAAAATTTAACTAATTTTTAAAGGTATCAAAATGTTTACAGTCGAACTATAATAACGTAACAGAGTTTTCAAAATAACAAATACGATAATTAATCACAGTGGCGCCCTCAATTATTACGTCCATTCTCTTTCCGCACAGACTCTAATATCAATGATGTGACGCTTCTGTTTGCATCGCTCAGCTTTGTTTGGCTAGCGTACTTCAAACGCAACTCTTTACAGACAGCTATCTCTTTCCGTTTCATACGTTCTGTATCATCTGTCACGCTTACTCATATATCTCAAGTAATAATTATATAGCAGTATACAGATAAGTAGGTATGTACAAAGCGGAACATTTTTTACAGACGTGCGGTATGGAGATGGGTCATCTTTACTTAAAAAATCATTGGTAGTAATACATGCTTGCGAAACTAGATGGCACCGGTAATCATGTATCATAATTCGAACAGAAATGACGCTGATGTTACTTAATTCGTTATGATAAATTGTTTTTATAATTTTTATATTTTATAATCGTTCGTGTAAAGAGTAAACTCCAGTCGTACGTCGGAGCTGACACACTTTATTTATTTTTCTTTTCAAACTATTTTGAACTTTTAACGAGCCCTTTAGATTAGTGGTAAGGGTGCTCGCCTAACGTCTCAAGGGCCCCGGGCACTCCGGGTTCGATTACCGGCTGGATCAACTTTGGAAATGAAATTTTCAAAATTGACGACTGGATTTGAAAAGTAGAATATGTCATTCTAGTTTGTGATATTGTGTAGATGGTGCAATATCTGAAAATATACAGAGGTGTCGGTTACGCGGTTACAATGACAGGTCGCGAGTTCAATTGTTTTTTTCCACCTCAAAAATGCCCAACGCACCTAAAAAGTTTTCCCTTCAAAAATTAATTTTGAGTAGATATAAATAGAGAAAATATTAGTTTCAATCTAAGTGTTTTTGAGACAACCTGTAATACAATAAAATACAATTTGAGATTAATGTCTTTATTTAAATAAAAATAAACTATACAAAATTATACAAATATTATGACAATGTTTAAGTAAATAATTCATGTAGGGTAGACCATTGTTATAGGACAATAAGTGTCGAAAATACAAGCGATCTTCAAAGTTATAGAACCATTATAGAACAAATATTTCTTTCGTTACGAATGTTATGATACTGCTGTCCTTGTCTAGTCTGTGGTGAAAGTCTAGACTTTATTTGTTGTCTATCAAAATGTTACATATTTTGTAATAGTCCAGAAAAAATTACTAACAAATCAAAAATTTAATTTTGGGGAATTTTCGAATCCCTAAGGGACTCAAATTTTAATTTTGGTTAATATTTTTTTTCTGGACTATTAGTTAGTGTTAAAAAGTCGTAGTAAACACTAAAATGGTAAAAATCAGAAGAAATTCGAAATTAGAAGTGATTTTTAAAACATTAAAATTAAAAACTTTTCATTAAATTAAATTTAATGAAAAAAATTACTACAAATTTACTAAATTTAGCTTTCATTTTTAAATTGAGAAACAAAAATGTCTATGTTTTTTTTTATATTTTGACGAGGCTCACGAAATAATATTAATTTTCTTATGTGTATTATTATAGTAATAAATTTAATAAAACAAAATGACAAACATGAATGATTAACAACACTCTGATTAAAACAAATAAAACATGTAACTATATACTATTGTTTTCTATAAATTGATATTATTCTGGTCTACCCTACGGGATTCAGAATTAAAAAAAAATATATTTCCTTTTTAAAATCACCTAGATACAAAAATGTCAATTTTTAACATTAAATTTTTTGCATATTTTTGCAATATTTACATCGAGCGTACAAATCAGTTACCTAGTTTAGAATTACGAGGATGAGAGGATAAATGGGGGAAAAGGAGAAGGGAGGGGTAGATAAGACTCAGTATAACTAGTATAAGGATAAGCTGGCCTCCTTCACCAACTGCAAGTGTTGATTAGTTACTTTACAAGTAACGCTAATTGGCGAGTAAATGTTACACGAGTGTCTTGTTTCAATTTTATTTGAAGATTTTACCCCTTGAGTAATGCTACTCGAAGATGGTGAAACTCGTACATACAGTTTCTTACTGGTGACGTTAAATGGCGGTTACCCTACTTGACTCTTCACTCAGAGATGGTGAAAGAGGCCCTAAGACTAGGTAATAATAGGAGATTGGGATTTTGTAAATAAAGATAGTAAAGAACAGCCTTACATACTCATTTGTATAAAAATTTTTAACACGACACGAGGAAAGCCATTTTTAAGCAATTTTTTAGCAACTACCCAACAATTATAAGTGTATATTTATTATTTAAACTTTTTTGGAAAAACCACTTATTTTCTACATAAACTTTAACGAGTGTGAATAAGTACAAAATGTCTTTATATTTTGAGTTGCGTCACTTTTCACTCCTCAAAATCTTTGACCAGTCATGGATTGAAAAAAGTGCATAAAATGGTGGGGAAAAAAATAAATTACTTTTTTTTATATATACAAAGACAAATAAATAAAACAATATATAATCCAAACCAAACCTACACAATCTTTGCACAGAGAAGCACATCTGAATCAACACTCTTTATCTGAATATCGCTTAAAATGTGGAAAAAAAACCACTTTTGCTCCGAAATAGATAATAAAAAAATTGGGAAAATCCAATTTGTGATGAGATCATTTCCGTATCTGTATCAAAAATATTACAAAATCGATCTCGAGTCTCGGAAGAAACCTACATCAAACAGTGGAGAGACTTCGGCTCATAACGATTATGAATCATAATCATATCATAATTTATGATGATGACTACCAGAAAAATCCATTTCACTTTTTGCACTTTTTTCACTTGCATTTGCACTATTTTCACATCAAGTACCAATAGAAAAGTGCCACAATTGCCTCGTGGACCACTTTTATAGAACTCTTACGAGACCTGAAAGGTATCATCATCTTAGATTTGAAGGACAGAAGATGGTGACGAGTGTTGGAAGGGACTTATATCCAACAATGATGAAACACGGGTTCCAAAAATCACTTTTTTCACATCCAGTACCAATAGAAAAGTGCCACAATTGCCTCGTGGACCGCTTTTATAGAACTCTTACGAGACCTGAAAGGTATCATCATCTTAGATCCGAAGGACAGAAGATGGTGACGAGGGTTGGAAGGGACTTATATCCAACAGGGAAGAGACATTGGTTCCAAAAATCACTTTTTTCACTTGCATTTGCACTTTTCTCACTTGCGTTTGCACTTTTTTCACATCCAGTACCAACAGAACAGTGCCACAATTGGCTTGTCGGCCGCTCCATAAGAGCGGAGGCCCAATCACTGTCCCTCCTCTTCGGCCGCCTCCGGCTGAACCTCGGCCGGCTCCGCCTCCGGCTCGGTCACCCTCAACGGCTGCAGTTCCATGACCGGATCCGCTGTGGCCTCGGCCAAGTTGGTCACGGATTTGGACTTGAAACACTGGAAGTCCACATGGCGACTCTTCGCCTCCTCCTTCTCCCAGGACATGTGGATGAACGGCCTCTGGACATAGTTGTATATCACCTCCGCCCGGCCACCGGGACGTTTCCGGACCTTCTCCTTGTAAGTGGGATAGCCCTCGACGCCTAGACGTATCTTTTTGAGGCCGCGCTCCTTCATCACTTGCTTGGCGACGTCTCTACAATGAAATGACATTTAAACTTAATCCATACTAATCTTAAATTAATAATAATTGGTCTCGCTACGCTCGACTAGATACCGCCGTCGTACTTGTAAAATTCGGCAACAAATAGTACGCCGGATTCGGCGTACCCGAGCCAGTCACACTGCAAACTCTTTGTGATGTGTACGTGCCGAATGTTTTATTAAATTTTAGGCATAATATAATATCAGTTTGCGTAGTGAAACTGTGTAAAAATATAATAAAACTGGGTAAAAAAGTGATAAAAAGGATTTTTTCAACACACTACAATAAAATGTTGCCGCATTCACGGAGCTATTGTTTTTGTATAGTGCTCTATCTAGTCGAGCGCAGCGAGACCAATCATTTATCTATGATACTAATATTGTCAACGCAAAAGTGACTCTGTCTGTCTGTCTGCTACCTTTTCACGCCTTAACTACTCAACCGATCATCATGAAATTTTACATTCACATTGTCAGGGATACAAGAAAGGACATAGGGTTCCTTTTATTAAGAAAAAAAAAGTACTGTTCTCGAGTGATCGTCTTAGAGCTTTTAAGCCACCGGCTTTGGCTTCGGCCGAAGGTTTTGTCGATAGCCGATTAATCAGCTTCGGCTTCGACCAGAAATCGACCTTCGTTCGGACATTAACATTTAATTTAATATTGTTAAATATATTTAGTTTATGCTTTATTTTTTTGTAGTTTTCTCTCTAAACCAATGTACCAATTCATGGAAAATATTGTTGATTGCACGATTACTTCTACTTATATTTATGTCTGTCTTTCTTTATCTATACTAATATTATAGAGCTGAAGAGTTTGTTTGTTTGAACGCGCTAATCTCAGGAAGTACTGGTTCGAATTGAAAAATTCTTTTTGTGTTGGATAGATCATTTATCGAACAAGGCTTTAGGCTATATAACATCACGTTGCGACTAATAGGAGCGTAGAAACAGTCGAAAATGTGGAGAAAAAAAAAACGGGGAAAATTATTCATCTTTGAGGGCTTCCGTTGCGTGCGCTGCGAAAACCGTTCGAGATACCCAAATGATTCCCAAAATAATTATTCCACGCGGACGAAGTCGCGAGCACCAGCTAGTTTACTACTACTATATATGGTGTAATTGTTTATTTTCCTAAATAAAATAAAATAAAATAAATAAACTCACCTATTTTCTATATACTTGAAGAACCTGTAGAGCGGTGTCGACAGAACTGTCTGACTGTACTCGTCACCCATTTGCGGTGGATACTCCTCGTCCCACTCGACCGAGTCGTCGTCGAGGAGGACCACCACGTGACACTCTCTGTCTCCTCGTTGAGCCGAAGCGACCATGAGGGGGAGTATGAGTCGTTCGAGGAACGCCTCGAATTGACTCCTGGCTCCCTCGTTCGATAACTCGTGGAGGAGGCCGCGGAGATTCTGAAAAGGTTACCAACTTCTTCAGAGGCATTGCAACCACTTAGTTAGTACAATATTTATTACATTGGAAGGAAACTAAAAAAGCCCCGAAAACTCGCGATTATTCGTGGAATATCTGGTTTATTATTATTATTATTATGCAGAAAGATAATTGATTGAACTCGCTGCGCTCGACTAGATAGAGCGCTATACAAAAGCAATAGCTCCGAAAACGTGGCAACTTTTTAGTGTAGTGTGTGTAAAAAACAGTCACTTTTTATCACTTTTTACCCAGTTTTATTATATTTTTACACAGTTTCACTATGTACGCAAACTGGTATTTTATTATGCCTAAAATTTAATAAAACATTCGGCACGTACACATCACAGACAGTTTGCAGTGTGACTGGCTCGGGTACGCCGAATTCGGCGTACTATTTTATGCACAGTCGAGCACAGCGAGACCAATCATTCATCTATGATTATGCACTTATTTTTTATTGCTAAATATTAGAAAGAGAGAATATCTAATATTTATGTTAGGTATTAATCCAGGTAATTAACGTCATAATAAATGTACCTACTTAGTTGTTTTATTTAGATATCCATTTAAATGAAATGAAATGAAATGTACCATTACGTAGTATATAAATTTATCAATAAACTAGCGGTTACACGCAACTTCGTCCGTGTAACTTTATAAAATATAGCCTATGTTACTCGCTGATAATATAGCTTGACAACATTGAAAGTATTTTTCAAATCGGTCCAGTTGTTTCGGAGCCTATTCAATGCAAACAAACAAACAATCAAATCTTTCCTCTTTATAAGAATGTACTTAATATTAGTAGAATCATGTACGAATAGATCATTATAATAAAAGGTCAATCAATATTTGCGTACGATACGACGCCATTATTTTATTTACACTACAAATTATTGGAACGCATTAGCATTAGTGCACTTTGATCACATAGAAGATAATAATATTTTCAAATAATTATTACAATATTATTCCGGGTTATTATACTAGAATGGCGTAAGCAAGTGTGACGTAACATTGGAGGAATGCATGATTCAATTCCAGGCATGTCTGATTTTGGTTTTTTTTTTTTCTAATGATAAGGTCGACAGACAGACTAACGGTCCACTTGATGGTAAGTGGCTACCGTCGCCTATAACACAAGCAAAGCCATAGGTGCTGCAAGCGCTTATTCGCTAAATGGCAGATTCTGGAAAAGGCAGATTCTGTACGCTACCGACCATACAAGGATTAAGGATAAGGATATGGGATAAGGAAGGGAAAGGGGTAATAGTACGAGATCCGGCATTAGATGTGCGCTGTCGACCATACAAGGATTAAGGATAAGGATAAGGATATGGGATAAGGAAGGGAAGGGGTGATAGTACGAGATCTGGCATTAGATGTGCGCTGTCGACCATACAAGGATTAAGGATAATGATAAGGATATGGGATAAGAAAGAGAAGGGGTGATAGTACGAGATCTGGCATTAGATGTGAGCTGCCGACCATACAAGGGTTAAGGATAAGGATAAGGATATGGGATAAAGGGAAGGGGTAATAGTACGAGATCCGGCATTAGATATTCGCTGCTTAAAAAGTAAAGGGCCACAAATCAAAAATTACACCTTTTACAGGAGAGCTAATCGAAAAAAAAAAATCTTGTCTATTTTTTTCTTGTATCAAATATATGCATATTATACATCGTTAGAAGCGTATTTTTAAGAAGCAGTAAATGTTTTAA
Source organism: Synanthedon tipuliformis (assembly GCA_947623395.1). NCBI lineage: Eukaryota > Metazoa > Arthropoda > Insecta > Lepidoptera > Sesiidae > Synanthedon > Synanthedon tipuliformis. The sequence continues at coordinate 441,230 of OX392434.1, read as the reverse complement.
GTATGTACTTTTATAACAAACCGAATACTAGAGGAGATATAAGCATATAAGTAACTTTTGAATATAAAAAAAATATCAAATTAGGTATACTTAATCTATACTAATATTATAAAGCTGAAGAGTTTGTTTGTTTGTTTGTTTGAACGCGCTAATCTCAGGAAGTACTGGTTCGAATTGAAAAATTATTTTTGTGTTGGATAGATCATTTATCTAGGAAGGCTTTAGGCTATATAACATCACGTTGCGACTAATAGGAGCGAAGAAACAGTCGAAAATGTGAAAAAAAAAAAAACGGGGGAAATTATTCATCTTTGAGGGCTTCCGTTGCGTGCGCTGCGAAAACGGGTCGAGATACCCAAATGATTCCCAAAATAACTATTCCACGCGGACGAAGTCGCGAGCACCAGCTAGTTGTTACATACACAAGCAATGGTCGTAACTGTATGAGAGCCTGGTGCCCGGGGTAGGTATTGAAAAATACCTGTGTTACAGGTCGAGGGCCTACTATCACTTTTAAAACGATGCAAAAACGAGTGTCCATTTTTTTCTTATTAGATATTATATCAAGTATAATATGCATATATTATACGATGCGTATTTTAAGTAGCATTAAATGTTTCAAGTACTTTTATAAAAACTGAATACTAGAGGAGATATAAGCCTATTACAAGTTTTACTTTTAAATATAAAAAAATTTTTCATAATATACTAAATATTGAATAAAACAACCATAAGTCATTTTTCAACATACAAAGCGTAACAAACAAACAAACTCATATTCATATTTATAATATTACCTAGTAAGGATTGTTTATAAATTTATTTTAAACTAGCTGTTGCACGCGACTTCGTCCGGGTAACTTTATGAAGTATAGCCTATGTTACTTGCCGATAATGTAGCTTTCTATAGGTGAAAGAATTTTCAAATAATCAGACCATTAGTTTTTGAGCTTATTCAATACAAACATACAGTCTCTTTATATAATACCTAATATTAAGTATAGATAAATATATATTATTAAGTATAACTGAACAAAAAAAATGCTCACCTGACACCTAACAGTGTTGGCATCGAACGGCACTAGTAGATAGTCACAGGCTTCTCTCAGCTCTTGAACGGAGACGGTCGGCGGACATCGTATTGTCCCACCGCGATAGTATTCCAATATAGCACGGAAGACCGTAGCCGATATACCTTCGGCCACTTCGTATTCTCCACGTTCATTGGTATGTGTAAATTCTAGACCTAAAAACAAGTTAAAATTATATTAAAGAAGCAACAATTAAAGAAATAAACTAACCCGTCGACTTTTAATTGAGCCCAAACACACTAAGTGGTTTTTTATTTATTTATATTAGGAATGGCCAACATAATAATGTACAGATTATATCTATATCAAGAAAAAACCTAGAAAAAATCTATATATTATATATAAAATTCTCGAGATTAGCGTGCACAAATGTACAATCAGACAGAAATTATAAAATATTTTTTTTGACCTAGGTAATAAATAATAATAAGTACAATCTGTAACAATTGTTTCTTTTTCTTTGAAAAATATTTAATGTACACAGTTTATGACCTTATTAAATGTATAGAATAGATATATAAATATATATACAGCCCCCAAGGCTACACCTTAACCGAACTATTAATGGAAGGATAATATGAAATACTATTTGTATTAAAATATACACTTACTTGAACTAAACATCCTTCCCAACATTGTGTTTGGATGTGCAGTAAACTGTGCAGGATCTACTACAAAACGCGTGTTATCAACGACCAAAGTTATTCTGTCTTCGCACATTTGTTGATTTTTCCTCAACGGGTCTTGTACTGTGGAAGTCGACGGGGTTGGCGCGTTTGAGTTCTGATTTTTCATTGGCACATTCAAATTTGGAATACGCGTTCGAATCGCCGGTCCGTTCCGTTTCGAGAGACGCTTGCGACGCTCCTCGTTATCCCGCCTGTACTCCTCCGTATCGCTGCTACTGTCTGGATAGAAAAACGGTCTTCTCAACTCTGACATGGCCTCTGGGGCCTTTGTTTGTGAATCGGACATAGGCGCTCGCTCGTTCTCACGAGCCCTTACATCACGCTCGACACTTCCCCTATCTGTGTCTACCGACGCCACAGTTTGACCTTTCCCTTGATCCGATCAGTTGTTTGCGCTCTAGGTAGAACTTCTAGAAGGAAAGGAATAAAATAAAACTTCTCTTTTCTCGAACTACCTATTCTTCGAGTCACTCCACTCGTGCGTCAATCAATTTAATGTCAAATTTGAAATGATTATCATTTCAAATTTGACAGTTGACAGATACAGTGCATATTAAACCATGGAGAATATAGATAAGGAGGACCATTGCACTAAGTGGCCGATTGACACTTTCTCAGTGTATTGCTTTAAAAACACGGAAAATACATTTTTTGTCACCAGACATAAATGTTCTCTGCGCGCAGAGTTATCTTGCGCACACTAGCGGTCGGTATTTATTTAAGTGGCACTGGCAATAAACTATTTTCCTCTCTATGTGTATTCACATTTATTTATTCTGTGACCGATCAACTGATTGTCAATAATGTCAGCTTTCAAATTTGTCATGCGGAAATTGATAATTTAATTTCATATAAGTAAAGTACATACCTATTCTATAAGTTATGCATGCAGTGTATGCAAATTGATTTATTTATATTATATATGTACAGATAATTCATGTATGTTTATACGTACATATTATCTACCTTCACGTTTACTTTGCAACAAATATTAACTTAACAGTGTAATAAAGCAACAGTCTTATTTTATTCTTGATTAAACTTGTTTTTTTATTGTATGTTTGATAACAACGTGACTGGGTGTGTTTATTGTTAACATTCGGCAGATTCGTGTTTAAAAATTGATATAATTATAAACTACAAATGGACGCGGAGAAAGAATATCACGATCCCGACTATAACGAAACGTCGAGGGTCGTCAGAAATCAGCAAAATAATGATTCGGAACCGGCCAGAGTTGAAAAAATTAAAAAAGTAATCACGCGCGAATTTCAAAACGATTTACTTGAGAGAGAAAATGATGTTATGCTTATAGACGAGCGGTAAGTGTGAAAAAAGCTTAAATATTACTGTTATTTACGTAAGAAAGGCAGTGATACATGAAACATTGACAACCTCATTGGACAAGTTGCTATGGTGCTTGCTTTAACGATTTGTTTTCGGGTTCCGGATTCGATTCCCGGGAGGCCCAACTTTGGAAAGTTGGCTCCAGTCCAGATCTGAAAAGTAGGCAGCTCATCTGGTGATAGTAATCAAACTACCACATATAATAGCATATGTGTTTTAATCCTATACTTAAGTCACAGCACACTTTGAGCACCTGTGGCCTTGCTTGTATTACAGGCGGTGGTCAGCCTGTCTGTCGACTTTAACATTATAAAAAGCATTCAATCTTAAGACAAGCATTCAATCTTAATAAATAAATAAATAAATAAATAAACAATGGTCACAGTAACAACATTTCACTTAAAAAATAAAGAGATTACATTGTTTCATTGCATTAAATCTATTGATTACAAATTATATGAAACTGATTTCTGCCAAATTTGTAAATAATAAATAAAATAAATAAATACTGCCAAAATTATTTGAAAAGGCTTAACAACTAAAGACTAAAGACATACTTAATCACAACATACAATCCTCACTGGATTATAGGAAAGCATATTAATTAATAAATTATTAATTTATTAATAATTATTATAAGTAATATAAAAATAACAATCTGTTTTTTATTTCCAGGTTGTCATCAGCTCGAAAGATCCTACATCGTCTTCGTTATTCCTTGGTCAGTGCATATTATAATGAGACAAGTTTACAACTGTCAAAGGCTCGGATAGAGGATGAGATTGTCAATCAGTCGGATCCGAGGGCCAGGGAACAGGTGGGAATCAAGAATTTTATATTTAAAATCAACTATCCGTTGGAAGCGACGTCGTCCACGTAACTTTATAAAATATGGCTTATGTTACTCGCTCATAATATAGCCTCCGAACAGTGAAAGAATTTTTCAAATTGATTCAGACTACTGAAACTATTCGGAGCCGATTCAATTCAATTCAAACAAACAAACAAACCAAAAAATCTTTCCTCTTTATAATATTAGGACAGCATACTTATTTCCTACAGTAGGCCGACGCCTTTGATGTTGGGCGATACCGCCGCCTGTGTAGGTATTTAAAAATTACGGAAGGGTTGACACAAATTAAATAATATAAAATGTGCTTAAGTACCTTTCTTCATCGTGCAGAAATTGATGAAAGCTTAGTTCTTTATTTATGCGAGATAAAGATTTACACGCACTTACAGCACATGCCGTATGCACCATTTTGATTTATATAATAAATTAAAATCTGACACGATAGCCCTGGAATATTTATCCCAAGCTACTAAGAACTACAAAGTATGCAGCTTGGGCACGTCCCACTCGCGCCTCACGCCCCGCACGATTGCCCTGTCTAGACGTCTCCGTCGGCCTACTGTTTGAAATAAGTATGCTGTGCTAATAGTATAGATTAAATTTTTCCTCCGCAGGTGACATCGATACTAAGACACAGTCAGAAGCGAATCCATCCGTCACTGCGTAAGTTGTTAGGCAAACAAACAGTAGATCTGAATGAGATCATTATGATCCCCAGGGAGTCGAGGACTAGGGTCAAGAAAAATTATTCAGTAAGTAGTTAGTTAATTTATTTGAAGTAGTTAACATTGAAGTACTACAAGTATGCATATTGCGTGACATACGCCAAAGCGGCACATGTCAAGTACGCCTAAAACGGAATCATGGCGGAGTCAATGGTGAAAGGTAGTAACGAAACGACCAACTCCTACTATTCATTTTAAACTTTAATGCGTTGGCGTAAAGTCTAATTTTCTTTAAAAGACAACAGACGTTTGGTTGGTTTTAAATGACAGGTGACACGAGTTGACGCTCTACTCGTAATATGTCACTTTTAAACATTCCATAAATTTTTTTATAAGTTTTGATAATGTTCCATAAGGACTTGACTGGACTTGATTTGCTACTTTTGATTTTAATTTCAATTTTGCCTTTTTTATTTAAAAAAAAAAAGACTATTACAAATTGCTATTTTTACTAAAGTAATGACACTGGAAAAATCATCGGACAAGATCTGATGGAGCGAAGACATTAAAAGAGATAGAGAAGAAGAATGTTCCATAAGTTCCATAATGTTTTTTATATGGCGTGCGACATGATTCCGTTTTAGGCGTACTTTTCACGTGCCACTTTGACATTAGTCGCGCAAATTCTATACTTTTGTATTACAGTACAGCCGCAAAACAGCCCGCTTTAAATATGTGACAGAGAAAAGCAAAGTAAACTCGACAAATAAAGTGCTCTTTATAACCTTGCTTATAAGATTGAATATTCTTTGTATTGTATGTTGTAGAATGATAAGGTCTGTTTTCCTTTGAAAATTCAAAGTGCCAATTTCTATTGCCATCTTTATTGGCGATGACTAATTATGTCAATCAGTAATCAATACCTATTTCAAATGTAAGCCTTAGCGAATTTTGAAATGAATGGAATTTGTAATCGAAACTGATAAAGGCACTTTTCTTGTCTGCTATACAAGAAGTTTTTTTTTAATTTTTTTTTTTAAACTTCAGGCAATGGTACAGACCCGAAACTATACAAAACCGGCTGATTCCACCAAATCTCTCCGTCCAGAGACAGATGTAAAAGTTGAGAGCACCGAAGAACCGAGCACGAGTGCGAGTAGTCTGCCCAAAAAAGTGCCCAGACACATTGAGCCCAAAGTGGAGAAAGTTTTAACACTGGACGAAGTAACCAGAAACAAAACTAAACATAGATACAGAATTATAGTTGGTGAGTAGTTTTTTTTTTTTTTTTTTTTTTTAATTCATTTATTTATCAAACAACCAACCTTACAGATCCTACTCCCTACTAATATTATAAATGCGAAAGTTTGTATGGATGTATGTATGAATGTTTGTAACTCTTTCACGCAAAAACTACTATACAAAAACTAAATTTTGCATACACGTTGTCTGGGACACCAGAAAGGACATAGGGTACCTTTCATCCAGAAAAAAGTACCTACTGCTCCCGAGGGATCATCTAAAATTTAAGGAAACTAACTCCTGGCTAAGTGTAATAGCAATAACGATGTCAGGCGATATATTGCTTTATCAACGCGGACGAAGTCGCGGGCACCAGCTAGTACTTACATAAAAAAATTAAATTTTTATATACATAGTGGTCACTAACTATGGGCTTCATAGTTTATTTATCTATACTAATATCATAAAGAGGAAAGATTTGATTGTTTGTTTGTTTGCAATGAATAGGCTCCGAAACTAACTGGACCTATTTGAAAAATTCTTTAACTATTATGAAGCTGCATTAGTATTAGTATCAACATAAGTAACATAGGCTATATTTTATAACGTTACGGGAACGTACCCATACTGCGTGACCCATTTTTTACAATTTGTTACCCCCTCCCCCCCTTCGGTGACCAAGCGTGGTATTTTACCCCCTTCCCCCTGTGACCAAGCGTGGTATTTTAACCCCCCCCCCCTTTCCCCCTGTGACCAAGTGTGGTATTTTACCCCCCTTCCCCCCTGTGACCAAGCGTGATATTTTACCCCTCTTTCCCCTGTGACCAAACGTGGTTATTTTACCCCCTCCGCCCCCCTCTAACGGGTCACGTAGTACGGGTAAGGGTGCTTTCCCTGAGCGGTATTCGTTGTGTTTGTGCCGAAGGCAACACGTCCAAGTACACACCGGCGGAGTCTCGCGCGGACCCGTCCACCCACAAGTGGCTTTTGTACGTGAGAAGCGCCAGCGGGGAACAACTGTCGCCCGTAGTGCGAGCGGTCACCTTTCGACTGCACCACTCGTACGCGCCTCACCACGTTGTCCATCTGCAGTGAGTAAACTGACCCTGATTGATTATATTGACTGTTTTTTTTTTCCTTTTTTTGTAGGTTTAACGTATCCGATGTTACTTAAAACTTTGATTGGCGCACGCTGCGCCTCATGTAATGAGTCACACACACACATATCAAAATGTTACAATAAAAGTTACTGCGTTTAATGCGCGTCCTCGTGCAAATAATAATTGTTTTTGTTTCATCGAAATCGGGTCAGGATTTCCAAAGTTCGCGCGCTACTGCGATGACGTCACGCCGCGAGCTCAAAAGAGGCAAAGTGTGTAGGTACGCAAGCGCAGACTCGCGGCTTGACGTCACACGTTAGGTTAGCGCGGTCGCACTTTAACGGTCAATATCTCAGACAATTTTGAAGATAGGAAAAAAATAAAAACAGATTTTTTTCTCTCGAGTTATATATTAACAACAATAAAGCCGAAAGATTTTTAGATATGCTTATAACGAAAAAAAAACATTGGTGCGACTCATTGCTCATTGCGGCTACATAAGCCAAGTGGGGGAACACTACCACACAAATTATTCACACTGATTTCGATCTTTAAATAAATAAAAAACTGCCTGCACTGATCTCGACTGGAAGAAGAAGTTTATTAAATTCATAGAGAGAATACAGTCATTAGCGGTGACCAAACGTTAGCGCGTTCTAACTTGACGGAGTGGCGCCACCTAGTTAACAGTCCTGGTACTATTTCCACATATGCACTTAAACACCAAGTGTCATTTGAAACATCCTTTATAATGCGCACTGCCAGGGTTTGGAACTCCTCAGCTCATATAACCCAAATCTTTTCAAGGTTCGAGTGAATAGGCATCTTCTGGGTGATATCGCTCCATCTTAGGCCTCATCCTTGCCACATGGCTGGTTGTTGGCCAAGAGCAAACCCATCTCTTATAAAAAAAAAATAAAAAAAAAATAGTCACTTGATTTTGTTCGATGCGTGCCTTATGATAATAAATATCTAAAATGATTTTAAGTAATGTAATTTGCACTTCAGCAAACCACCTTACCACATATCGCGAAGGGGTTGGGGCGAATTTCCCGCTAAGATTGAACTCCACTTTGCACTGCCACAGAGAAACAGACCGGCCACAGTGGAGCATATGATCAAGTTGGATAGAAATTACACTGGACTACAGACTTTGGGTAATACTTATTACGTTTATTATTATTAAAATTAAAATTAATTTTTGTTTTCTTCTTAAATGTCTGTTTTTAATTTTTGTTGTAAATTTTTTGTCTAGATGTTTAGTTTATGTTCTTCTCTCTTATATATTTATTAAATTTCTCGTCACAATACTAAATTACTAAAGTAATCCGAACTCGAGCCTCAAGAGAGAAAAATAATTTAGTTAACTACGATTGAAACAATAAATATTATTTGCCATAACAATATTTACAGGCGCCGAGACGATAATAGACGTCTGGTTGTACAGTACGCAGGAAATGCTTCAGTACGAACACAAAGACGAAGAGAACGCACTGACAGACACAGAGACTAACGTAAAAATAAAAGAGGAACCTGAAGAACCGAATGAAACTAAAGAAATCAACGAGCCAACTGAACCAACGGACAATTGGATGGACTTTTTCATAACGCCTTCAAAAGAACTGAATATAGATGATATGCTAATCAAACCTAATAGAAGTGAGAATCTAGTTGAAAGCATGGACATTGGAGAAAAAATCGTCGATAATAATATAGAAAAGATGACAGTTAAAAAGGAAATAAAAACGGAACCCATTGAAGAAATAAACACGGAACCCATTGAAGAAATGAACGAGGAACACGATGAAGAAATTAACGCAGAACATGATGAAGAAATGAACGAGGAACACAGTAAAGGAATGAATGAAAAACACGTTGAAGAAAATAAACTAGAACTGATTGAAAAAATAAAAACAGAACCCGTTTGGTCAAAAAAAGAACATATTACAGATTCGTTGCCAAGTGAAATATTGAATAGATCGCCAAACAAGCGCATAATGAAATACGTGGACGGGTCGACAGGGAAAATTTACTATCTAGAAATGGATAGCCATTTCGATCTGTCCACAATACAGGAGATCGAAGTGTTCGACTCGAAGGGTAACCTCGAGAGGGTAAAGTCCCCGATGAAGGGCAACGGGATAAACTGTGCGGCCAAACAGAAAAAGGGGATGTCCCTCCTGAAGCCGGAAGTGAAAAATTTGTTGACAGAAACGAAGCAGAGATTGAAAAGTTTCAGATGTTTTGTGACGAAAAAGTATTCGCACATAAGGAACGATCATTGCTACTTGGGCAGGGAATGGGCAAAGTGTATATGTTTTATGAAATTCGTGCCCGTCCAAGTGGACGAGGAGAAGGACACGGTCAAGTACGAGTCGGTTTGTGCGTCCGTCCGTCGCATGGGTTCGGTTAAAGCGGCCGTCAACTATTTGCTTCGCACTATGCCGATAATCGACGACGTGGGTAGGGATCGAAAGGAAATTTTGAAACTACCCTTCACGCTCGAAGATCAAGAAACATTTTGGAAATTGGATTTCGCTAAGCGGAGAAATATTGAGGTGAGACAGCTTTTTTTTATTTTATTTTTTGATAATCGAAACATCAGCCAGGTAGGTTGACTTTATGTCCATTTGATGGTAAATGGCTGTGGTGACTGTAAGCTTGATGGTGAATGGCTGTGATGAGTGTCCACTAGATTGGTTGGTAAATGGTTAAGATGACTGTCCGCTTGATGGTAAATGGCTATGGTGACTGTAAGCTTGATGATAAATGGTTGTGATGACTGTCCCCTTGATTGGTTGGTAAATGGTTAAGATGACTGTCCGCTTGATGGTAAATGGCTATGGTGACTGTTAGATTGATGGTGAATGGCCGTGATGAATGTCCCCTTGATGGTAAATGGTTAGTGTGACTGTCCGATTGGTGGTAAATGGCTGTGATGACTGACCACTTGATGGTAAATGGCTATGATGATTGACCAATTGGTCCTAAATGGCCATTATGACTGTCCACTTGATAGTAAATGACTATGATGACTGCCCACTTGATAGTAAATGACTATGATGACGGTCCACTTGATGATAAATGGCCATTATGACTACACTTGATAGTAAATGTCTATTATGACGTTAGAATCGTAGACTCTTAGTACCTTTTGAAACTAAAGCACTAAGCAGACATGTGACAGAGATGTTGAAATGAAATTTTTTGCACGACTGACAATAATTGCCCTGGTGCAAGCAAATTTCGACTTTAAGGTAGTGTTGCAAATGCAAGACCAAGACGAGACTTAGCCAGTCTTGGTCTTGGTCTTGCGTCAAAACACCTGGTCTTGGTCTTGTTCTTGCACTCACAGTCTTGGTCTTGGTCTTCCAGCAAGAGTCTCGCAAGTCTTGCAATCACCTATTAACCATGCTTCCCAGTTAAGCCCCCCTCTTAAACCCCCTCCCTGTCTATAAAAAAAGAATATAATTTTTATATTTCATTTATTTATTCCACTTAAATTATATTATACAAATAAAGTCGACTTATTTTTCATTAAAATTCAATTCAAAATCCGAAGGCTGTCGCAAATGTAATGATTTAAATGAACTAATGAAATAAATTATTGAAGAGTATATGCAATCGATTATTTATAAAACATTTTCACATTGCTAAACAAAATCAAATTTCAAAGTCCAAGAGCTTTAAGACTCAATTTTTATAGTTCGTCTATTAACATCAGTCAGTAACCGACACTGCCGCGCACGTGTTGAATGAACTTAAATTCTTAGTCGTGTAGTAATAAGAGTGAAATTAACTTGTACATCACAAACGTGCCGAAAGCGGCATGCGGCGTCTTTAGTAAAACAATACCTATGATGTATAATGAACTAGCTGTGTCCGCCGTTCCGCTTGGTGGTCTCAGTGGTTTGACTTAAATTGCAAGACCCAAGAGTCTCGCAGGCATAGTCTTGTTCTTGCTTAAGTCTTGCAGGGTCAGTCTTGGTCTTGCGTCTTGCTACAATTAGGCGGTCTTGGTCTCGGTCTTGGTCTTGCAAAAATGCAAGAACAAGACCAAGACTGCAAGACTTGCAAGACTTTTGGGCAAAACTACTTTAAGGTGACGAACCTATTCTTACCCCGACTGTACATTGATGCTGACGACTGTCAGTTTTTTTTTAATTTTTTTATATACATATATATTGTTCTCCCACCAGTGGTCGAGGGCGAAAACAATAAACGAAATATTAAAACATAACCTCAAAACGCAAGAGACAATATGGCGACCGAAACAGATATTGATATACTCCAGACTGCACGGTCACCATCCCATCAGACCCGAAACGGTGACGGTCGACGACAACGACGACGACACTGAATGGTCACCGTGGAACAGTGACTCGATCAAAGAAAAGTATCCGAAGGTCGAAAGCGTCTCGACGCTGACGTTCTTCAATGATGGAGAGTTTCTCGAGGACACAGTCTCCCAAATTGACCTGTGTCAATCCGACGACGAGGTGGAAGTGGTGAACGAGTTGCCAACGCGAAAAAGTGTAACTCAAAACGCAGAGGAGAGTAAAGATTTGCAAGTGTTGCCAGTCGAAGACGACGAGGACAGATTGAGGTTTTTGTATGTGGAGAGAATGTGCGCGGAAATTGGTCTCGAGTTGAGGAATGAGGATGTCGGCAACGGATATAGTTATAGGTGAGTTCTATAGCCATACTATAGCTATAGTATATAGTAATATTATAAATGCGAAAGTTTGTATGTATGTATGGATGTTTGTAACTCTTTCACGCAAAAACTACTGAACCGATCACCATGAAATTTTGCATACACGTTGTCAGGGACACCAGAAAGGACATAGGGTACCTTTCATCCAGAAAAAAGTACTGCTCCCGAGGGATCATCTAAAATTAAGGAAACTAACTCCTGGCTAAGTATAATAGCAATAAGCAATTTCAACGCGGACGAAGTGGCAGACACCAGCTAGTGTTGTATATATTACATATCAGAGTAAATATTGCCGGTTCGTTTGTATGTGTAGCGCTGTCCACGCAGTTTTACTGTCGGCCATGAAGAGTTTCGCAGAGGACATTATAAGGAATGCGCACGCGGACAAACTGCTGGAAGATCACAACACAGACGACGCCCTGCCCCCGGTGTGGTTAGGGTAAGTCACCTTACCTTACCTTACCTTACCTTAGGGGCCGTTCGAATATTACGCAAGCGGATTTATTACAATTGTAAAAAAAAACCCCTCCACAAGCCCCCATGTTATCTAAAATAAGCAAAGCAAAGACAAACCCCTTCCACAAGCCCCCATGTTATCAAAAATAAGCAAAGCAAAGACAAACCCCTTCCACAAGCCCCCATGTTATCAAAAATAAGCAAAGCAAAGACAAACCCCTTCCACAAGCCCCCATGTTATCAAAAATAAGCAAAGCAAAGACAAACCCCTTCCACAAGCCCCCATGTTATCAAAAATAAGCAAAGCAAAGACAAACCCCTTCCACAAGCCCCCATGTTATCTAAAATAAGCAAAGCAAAGACAAACCCCTTCCACAAGCCCCCATGTTATCAAAAATAAGCAAAGCAAAGACAAACCCCTTCCACAAGCCCCCATGTTATCTAAAATAAGCAAAGCAAAGACAAACCCCTTCCACAAGCCCCCATGTTATCTAAAATAAGCAAAGCAAAGACAAACCCCTTCCACAAGCCCCCATGTTATCAAAAATAAGCAAAGCAAAGACAAACCCCTTCCACAAGCCCCCATGTTATCAAAAATAAGCAAAGCAAAGACAAACCCCTTCCACAAGCCCCCATGTTATCAAAAATAAGCAAAGCAAAGACAAACCCCTTCCACAAGCCCCCATGTTATCAAAAATAAGCAAAGCAAAGACAAACCCCTTCCACAAGCCCCCATGTTATCAAAAATAAGCAAAGCAAAGACAAACCCCTTCCACAAGCCCCCATGTTATCAAAAATAAGCAAAGCAAAGACAAACCCCTTCCACAAGCCCCCATGTTATCAAAAATAAGCAAAGCAAAGACAAACCCCTTCCACAAGCCCCCATGTTATCAAAAATAAGCAAAGCAAAGACAAACCCCTTCCACAAGCCCCCATGTTATCTAAAATAAGCAAAGCAAAGACAAACCCCTTCCACAAGCCCCCATGTTATCAAAAATAAGCAAAGCAAAGACAAACCCCTTCCACAAGCCCCCATGTTATCAAAAATAAGCAAAGCAAAGACAAACCCCTTCCACAAGCCCCCATGTTATCAAAAATAAGCAAAGCAAAGACAAACCCCTTCCACAAGCCCCCATGTTATCAAAAATAAGCAAAGCAAAGACAAACCCCTTCCACAAGCCCCCATGTTATCTAAAATAAGCAAAGCAAAGACAAACCCCTTCCACAAGCCCCCATGTTATCTAAAATAAGCAAAGCAAAGACAAACCCCTTCCACAAGCCCCCATGTTATCAAAAATAAGCAAAGCAAAGACAAACCCCTTCCACAAGCCCCCATGTTATCAAAAATAAGCAAAGCAAAGACAAACCCCTTCCACAAGCCCCCATGTTATCAAAAATAAGCAAAGCAAAGACAAACCCCTTCCACAAGCCCCCATGTTATCAAAAATAAGCAAAGCAAAGACAAACCCCTTCCACAAGCCCCCATGTTATCAAAAATAAGCAAAGCAAAGACAAACCCCTTCCACAAGCCCCCATGTTATCAAAAATAAGCAAAGCAAAGACAAACCCCTTCCACAAGCCCCCATGTTATCAAAAATAAGCAAAGCAAAGACAAACCCCTTCCACAAGCCCCCATGTTATCAAAAATAAGCAAAGCAAAGACAAACCCCTTCCACAAGCCCCCATGTTATCAAAAATAAGCAAAGCAAAGACAAACCCCTTCCACAAGCCCCCATGTTATCAAAAATAAGCAAAGCAAAGACAAACCCCTTCCACAAGCCCCCATGTTATCAAAAATAAGCAAAGCAAAGACAAACCCCTTCCACAAGCCCCCATGTTATCAAAAATAAGCAAAGCAAAGACAAACCCCTTCCACAAGCCCCCATGTTATCAAAAATAAGCAAAGCAAAGACAAACCCCTTCCACAAGCCCCCATGTTATCTAAAATAAGCAAAGCAAAGAAACCAACACACACCCTCCCCCCAACAACAACAACAAACAAACAATGTTCAATCTTAGGGTTATAAAGCACTTTATTTGTCGAGTTTACTACAAATTAACCCCCTGGTTAACTTGTAGTAAAGGGGGGGTTAACCCAAAGTTAACCATCCCCCCTTTGGCTATTTACCTAAACTCGAAGTGCTCGAAGAAGCTCGAAATTTTCAGACCTTTTTCAGTTTTTGCCTTATAACTTCCGAAAAGTGGATTCTGTGGAAAAGTGGCGGTCAGTTTATGATTTTTTTTAATGTGTGTTTTTTCAGGTCATCTAGAAAGGGTACCTGCATCCGCGCCTCTCATGTGTACGGGGCTTTAAGAAGAGATTCTAGAATTGGTAGTGCATCTAATGACGCACGAGATCGAGCAGCAATAGTTCATGAAACTTATACACTATAATAAAAAAACAATATACAACAATAATAATAATTATAATTTTTTTACGAACTAATTGGTTGTTTTATTTAGTGAGATTTTTTTTAAATGTTAATGTCGAAAGACAGGATGACAGTGACAGTTCACTTGTTGGTAGATAAAGTCGTATATAAAAAGAGCAAAGCAAAGGATAAGGGATAAGGAAGGTATCTTTTTTCAGGAATAGCATTATGATTACTTCTGACAAAAGTTTCTATAAAATTTTCTACAAATCCGTACTAATATTATAAATGCGAATGTTTGTATGGATGTTTGTAATTATTTCACGCAAAAACTAGTGAACCGATCACCATGAAATTTTGCATACACGTTGTCTGGACACCAGAAAGGACATAGGGTACCTTTCATCCAGAAAAAGTACTGCTCCCGAGGATTATCTAAAATTAAGGAAACTAACTCCTGGCTAAGTATAATACCAATAACGATGTCAGGCGATATATTGCTTTTTCAACGCGGACGAAGTCGCGGGCACCAGCTAGTAATTGATAAGGAAGGGATAGGGTGAAAGATAAGATAGAATATAAGTATCTTATCTTTCACCTTAGGGAAGCTGAGGTAATTTGAGTTATTATAGGAATTCTTCACAACAAAACTTCTTTGATACATGTGTTTTTTAAAGGATGAAGACCGTCTCTACAAGGAGTCAAGATGCGACAAGATATTTTTTAGTCTACGATCAATACTTTAGGAACTACAGCCTGTGTAAGTTTACAGAGTTACTTCATAAACAAAACATTGTAAAATTTTCTATAATTCAATTGGGTATTTGACAATATTAAAAATATACTACAAATTGTGGCCATCCTATCAGAAAATAGCGTAAAAAAGCATATTATTATGTCTGAATTTAATGTACTGGCTATTTTTATTTATTTTCCTTAATAAAACTAGCCAGTATTAAATTCAATAAGGCAACACTACAAAATGAACAGCGCCATCTACCTTTTTAAGTATGTAGTACGTTTAGGGGCGCTGTTGGGTTTTGTTTGGTCTTGTATGAAATGCTACATGGGCCGACAGATGGCGCCACAAATCTCAAAGATTTATTATTTGGATGATAATAAATAAATACAAATTATACCTACGTTTACATTACTTGTACTACAAAACCTTCCTTACATACTACTGTATAAAAGAAAATCCCTTTCCGCGTCTGTCTTTATAATCGCTAATGGTAGGGGAGCCCAAGAGGGGATTTTGGCATAGAGTAACCTATATATTTATATGATGTCGGGATTTACTCGAGCGCGTCAGATATTGCCAATGTATATTCCCTACGTGTCCCCGATAACTGGTACTGATTCGAAAGTACTGGTTCGAATTGAAGAATTATTTTTGTGTTGGATAGTCCATTTATCGAGAAATGCTTTAGGCTATATAACATTTTGCACGCGGACGAAGTCGCGGGCAACAGCTAGTACCTATCAGATATTTCACTGACGGTGTATATTAAGGCTATGATTAGGTACATTAACCTATACCTATCTTTGGAAACTGGTTTGTTACTAATGTTCTATTTTTTTTCCTTTAGTTTAATGCATGTAATATTATAGTTGAGTAGCTGGTGCCCGCGACTTCGTCCGCGTTCTGAATGAAAAGTAGCCTTATGTCCTTTCTTGTGTCCCTGTTAAGGCGTGAAAAGGTAACAGACAGACAGAGTTACTATCACATTCATAAAATTAGTATGGATGGACTTAAGATAATTATAGACATTGAAAAGCGTTATTTTCGTTGCTTAATTTGACTTCTTAGGCTGGGTTGCACCATCTTACTTTAACTATAACCAACGCCGCAACTTCAGTTAAAATAACGGTTAGGCCGAAAATGAGTTGCACCAGTTAACAAATAATCATAACTGGTTAATTGGTGCAACTCATTTTCGGCCTAAAACTCATTTTCGGCCGAAAATGAGTACGAATTAACTGAAGTTGCGACGTTGGTTATAGTTAAAGTAAGATGGTGCAACCCAGCCTTAGAGTAAAAATTAAAACTTAAATAAAAACAGTTCATGATAATAGACAAATGGCGTCTTTCACCATCTCTAAGTAATGTGAAGTAATGTCAAGTAGGCTAACCGCCATTTAAAGACACCGGTCACCGGGGATGATGGAGCTGATATACCTTTGTTTGTAAGTACGGTAAAAGTCTTAAACATTAAAAAGAAAAAAAAATATATCGCCTATCGAAGGATGCACTCAACCGAGTGCATAATTTGATAAAACATAAAATTAGTTAAAACCGTGGCACTCCTGGAGTGCCGACAGAATTGAAAACTTGAACAATTGCGTGTGTATTTTTTAGAATCGTCATTAAAGACATTATTAGAGGTGTCGGTTACACGGTTACAGGTCGCGATTTTAATGGTTTTTCCCAACTCAAAAATTTCCAACGCGCCTAAAATTAAACTTCCTTTTCTTTAACTTCAAAAATCATGTATTCGAACACGTATCAGAATTTTTTACCTTCCAATGTCGCTAATACGCTCAAAAGCATTGATGTATGTACTTACCTAATTACGCCCTATTATCTTGATACTGTGGTAGCGGTGGGCGGGCGGTGATTGTAGGGCGGGCGGTTATATATGGGAGCGCGGAATGTCGTTGGCTTTATTGCAAGTGGAGACTCCAAGAGACCGCAGTGTACGCGACAACCACTAGGTACTCTGAAAGGTAAGTGTATGATTATATTTTTTTTTTCATTTTTTTTAAACTTTTACTTGAGACTATTATCGTGTGAACTTTCGTATTGAAATTTAAAAAAAAATGTGTTTATTTTGTAATTGTTATATTCATATAAATTTCATTTTAATTTGTTTTTGATTTTTTACATTACAAATGTCAAAAATTTCGATTTATTTAAGACCTAATCGTGTGACTTTTGTATTAAAATAAATTAAAAAAAAATTTTTGATTTTGTATCTATATGTTATATTCAAATAAAATAGATTTTTTTACACATAAAAGTTAAAAATTTTATTAAATTTAAATTTTAAATATATGATTGTGACTGTTATATTAAAATTGATTTTTTTAGTATCTACTATCGTGTGAATTATGTGTTTTAATTTTTTTGCGGATTTAATAAATAAAATAAAATATAACACAGTTCGCTGCGAAGTTTAATAATTCACACTACAATTTTATCGTAATTCGAAAATAATAATCGTAAAACAATAATTGCAATAAAATGGAACGGTTTCATAAAAAAAATCTATTTTTTTTATAAGGGTGGGCCACCACAATTTTTTTTTGCCGGGTCAGCTAGTAGTAATACGATTTATGCTGCAAAAAGACTGGCCTCAAAAACTAGAGATCGTAATAGGCCCCCAGGGCGGCTATTTTCAATCAGACATGTTTATTTGTTTGGGAGAAATGTCGGTCGCCGGTCGCATATTGCAATGAGTATTGCCTTGCAGTTGCAACTAAAAAAATAAAGAGGCATCTTATTACACGTGCCTTGGTAATTATACTTGTTAAAGGTTTTAAACTTCAATGGTACTGGCTGAAGTGAAATGTAATGATTTTCAAATATAGAAAAGAAAATATAAGATGTGATCATAGAATTATAACCTAACCTAGAAGCCTAGTACACGCACTATCAGTGATGTATTTTACACCAAGCCGTATCAGCTTGGTAAACGAACGAACATTTTTTGTAGGTATACTTGTGTGCGTGTCGCAGAGCGTCACTTTACGTGTGGCTTACGCACACATCAATTATATTTGTGCTTCATTTTCGCCAGTCTTTTGATATGAAACTATCGTTCTATGATTATAATTCTATGGATGTGGTATTTTGACAGAGAGAAAATTTTAGTATGTAAAAGAATGTAAAATTGTATACATGAGATTAGATGTTTTTTTATAATGAAGTGATTATTTTATTATACATATTTTAATAGAAGTACCTATGTGTAAATTCATTATATAGTTAATAATGGAAAAGATGAAGTTTGTTTAATTTTAAATGGATACCAAAGAAAAAGAAAAACCTAAACTGAAAATTAAAAGTGCGCACACATATATTGTACGTGCATGTAGGGCCCCTTTATAAGAGTCGTATAGTCCGATAATACATACAGATCCAATAAAAAAAACTCTTGTGGAAAAAACGGGGGAAATTATTCATCTTTGAGGGCTTCCGTTGCGTGCGCTGCGAAAACCGTTCGAGATACCCAAATGATTCCCAAAGTAACTATTCCACGCGGACGAAGTCGCGAGCACCAGCTAGTCTCTAATAAAAAAAAAACGAGTGTGCTTATGACCACACGACTGAAGTGAAACTTCTTTCGCTCCATCTGTATGTATATATATATATATGTGTGTACAATATATACATGTATACACATATACATATATTAATTTATGTATATGTGTATATAATAATTAATTATTATTAGAGGAAGAGAGAAAGAAAATGTGCGCGCGCACTGCTGTCTCTTGCTTATATCCCCCACATAACTTCCGTTCGCCTTGCCCGATCACACTTTTCGTAACGCTTACGTCACGCGTTCGCCAGCTTACTCCCCAAGTCAAGCGTGCGTAAAGAAGTTTCACTTCAAAAAACAATAAAATATATATATTTCAGCCATATACTTTATTATAAAACTAATATACAAATAATATGACGTTAACATCTTATCTCCAAACTAAGCATCTGAAACTAGTGAATAAATTTTGACTCCAGCGTGGACTCTAATGGACGAATGCTCTTTAAGATGCCCCTACACAACATCGCCTATACTAAAATCAAATAAAAAATCAAATCAAATATTTATTTATTTGTAACAAATAACAAAAAAGTTAAAAACCAGTGACGGTAAGAAGTAAAAGTTACTAGTTACAAAAAGGTTCCTACTCATTATTTAAAATTATTACTTAGTATTTAATTTATTTAGTATTTTCAGTACCTACTCAATATCCTACTAATTATAATTCCTTGCAATTTGATCATTAATTGCGTTTCAATTCAAGATTCAGTGATTGCTACGATTGAATGTCTGATTGAATGTTTGATCGGCGTTTTTATTTCCAAACTTTATTATACAGGACAGGTTTTGTTTTTGTTCTAGAAGTGCAAAGAATTTTTTTCCTACTCTTTTTTCAGGATGAAAGATAGGTACCCTGTGTCCTTTCTTTTATCCTTGACTAGCTGTTGCCTGCGACTTCGTCCGCTTTCAAATACTTAATTATATTTTTTTTGCAATATACATATAAAAAATATATACAGGGTGGAAAAATAAGTCGGGCCCTGGAGGGAAACTACCTTAAATCCTTAAGATGGCTCACTTTACATAAAGGAGACATTCCTTTTTTTCGAGTGTTTGTTTTTTTTTTTAATTTTAGTTGGTTTGAGTCCCGGGCTAGTCAAGCGAGTTTTAAAAAATCTTTGAATGCAGTTTTGTTTCTTTTTAAAAATAAAGGAATGCCTCAGGAAAGGAATCAGAAGAACAAACTTCAGCTTTATGTAAAATGAGCCATCTTAAGGATTTAAGGTAGTTTCCCTCCAGGGCCCGACTTATTTTCCCACCCCTGTATATTATAAAATATATATATATATTACAATATATTATTATTGTATACAAATAATTATAATTATTTTATTATTATCAGACGAATTAGTCTGTTAATTTTTTATGCAGTTTACATAAAAAAATATGTAAACTACATAAAAAATTAAACTAAACTATTTACATTTTCAATTATTTAAATATAATAATTATAAATAGGTATTTATCGCCGTCCATTCTGTCCGCTATCATCTTCATGATTTCGTTGGAACTCCACAATGGATGCAAAGAAAAGCAAAGAAAATTGCAACAACATTTCTGTTACTTCCTATTTAATTTTGAACTCAACAACGTCCAACCAAGAAATTCAATTTCAGCCAAGACGCGTCCGGCATTATTTAGAAAAAAAAAACAGAAAAGGTCTCTTCCTTAGCGATCTTCCATCAATGGAAACAGAATACTTCCTTCCTTTTGTCTGTCTGCAACCAGATTTAGGTATTTCTTTTTTGGAGTTTAGTACTTAAGAATAGATAACTATATAAGTCCCCAAGGTATGAAAATTTATGGAAGTAAAATCAAAATTGTCACACAAATGCGTTATGTTATGCGTTATCAACGAAATAGTATATCTCTGCGTTATAGATATTTGCTATTCAATGATATTATAATATAAAACGAGGGTTCTGTCTGTTTATTTGAATATTTTAGATAAATATCTCTCAAAGATATTGCGCCATCTATATAATATTATTTTAAAAAAGAACAACAGACGAAGAACTTCTATTATTACAAATCTTTGCTTATTACGAGTAGTTTTATAATTGCTAAAAAGGTCAGAAACTGCGCGTTTAATTTTCTTTGTTGATAGCAAAGACTATATAAGTATAATTGGGAGTATAGACACGGCGTAGCCCACAAAAAATGGTAGTAGTAAAATTCGTCCACTCGAGCCGAAGTGGACGAATTCGCACATAGTCGCTCGCTAGTCGTAAGCTAGTCAATATCGTTGTGCAGTATACATTGATGCGTTAGTACAGAAGACTTTTAACTAGTTTCTTTTTACAAAAGCAATATTCATTAGGCATTGCGTGTCAATCTCTCAGTAAGTTCGTAAGTATGATTTTAATACTACCACAGATTTCGGGGCTTTTTGCTTGCTACGCCGCATCTATAGTTTAGATCAATGGTTGATAGGGCTGATTCAGTCAAACATCGGATTTTTGTATCTTTTCACACTTTATTCACTAATTACGTATAATAAATATTATTGGGAGCATTGATATAAATACTATAAATATATATTGATACTCCCAAATATACTTATATAGTCTTTGATTGGGAGACGTTGTAAGTATGCGCCGTGTAAATGTGTTAGGAGAGAGAGAGAGAGAGAGCGAGACAACATGGTTTGTTTCTGCCATAGAATATACAAATTTACTTAGTTGAAAACTAAACACTGCGTAGATTTTCATTATGGGGACTAAAAATATTTTCATAAATTGTTGTTTTTATATTGTTGGTCAAGTTAAGGGTCGAACCGTGTTATTGCAAACTCATACTCGTTTGCTACTAAAATAATATTGAATTAAGTATAATAATTTTTTAATTTATAAGTATGCGAATCTATTAAAACAATATTAGTTTCGGTTGAACAGATTGTTATACGAGTATAACTAGATTAGTGGTCGCGACTTCGTCCGCGTTGAGAAATGAAAAACAGAAAATCTGAGAAAATATGTAACACTTTATCGGCGGCTTCTAACGTCTAAAGCAGCGCGTATCCATTTGAGCAGCCTCAGCCTCAACTTGAGCCAAACGGCCTCAAGTCGAGGCTGCTCGGCCTGAGGCATAGGCTGAGGCACGTTGCGGACCAAGCTGAGACGACACGCCTCAGCGCATTTTGCATTTGCATAGCACTTTTTATGCAATTGTGAAAAGAACACCATGTCCATAGATGAATGATTGGTCTCGCTGCGCTCGTCTAGATACCCCCGTCGTACTTGTAAAATGCGGCATAAAATACTACGCCGAATTCGGCGTACCCGAGCCAGTCACACTGCAAACTGTCTGTGATGTGTGAATGCGATGTGTGTGATGTGTGACGTGCCGAATGTTTTATTAAATTTTAGGCATAATAAAATACCAGATTGCGTAGTGAAACTGTGTAAAAATATAATAAAACTGGGTAAAAAGGGTAAAAAGTGATAAAAAGTTTTACACACACTACACTAAAAAGTTGCTACGTTTTCGGAGCTATTGTTTTTGAATAGCGCTCTATCTAGTCGAGCGCAGCGAGACCAATCAATTATCTTTGACCATGTCTTTTTATTTAATAATTTTATTGTGCTTTTCTCTTATAGATCAATAGAGACCAGTCTGTTTGTATGTCTATCTCAGTCGGTGAAATGTCGAGCGAGCGAGACGGCAACATGTGGCGGTGGCTGTTGCCGTTATTGGTTTTCTGCGCTGCGCTCGCGCATGCAGACACAGACAAACGGGCTGAAAGTAAGACGACTCTATCTATCTGTCTAAGTATTATCAAAGTAGGTTATCCATTGAATTTTAATGGTAATTTATTATGTCTTGTCTCACTTAGTGTCTCCGGTTCCATTCGTCTTGGGATCACGCTATGGAAGATCACCACCGCGCATGCTGGCACCAAGAAATGACAGGTACATAATTATACGTCTGTTTCAGCTTGTATAACATTACATAAAATACTGCTGTCCGCGACTTCGCCCGCGTAACTTTGTGAATTATATACTAACTAAAACCTTCCTCGAGAATCACTCTATCCATCGGTGAGAACACGATGAAAATCGGTGCAGTAGTTTTTGAGTTTATCGCCAACAGACAGACAAACGTACAGTTTTATAATATGTAAGGATTTCGACTCAATGTTGGAAACAGACAGTTCATCTGTGTGAAGAGGTATGGCCTATCGAAATTTTACACAGAATAGCCATAATTATAGCATGGTTAGTCACCTAATGCAACTCTCACGCATGTGATATAGAAAAAGGAATCTTTACTCTTTTCTATCACGCAATCTTCTATAAATTGCCATCGGGCCTAAATCGCCTGATGCAATCAGAAATTCAAATTCTGGCAGGATCTATATTTTTTCGATTGCTTTTCTTCCAAGAACTGCATCTTCATACTCTCTGAATACTCTCTACAGACAGACAGAGAGTATACACTCTTATGTTATCTCTTATCTCTTATCTCTTATCTCTTATCTCTTATCTCTTATCTCTTATCTCTTATCTCTTATCTTAGTCTTTTATGTCCAGACAATTTGGGTTAATTAGGAAAAATATGCACTAGTCAATTTGTGTCATAGTAGATTTGAATGGTCGACTCATTATATATAGTAGTCAATTTAAGCTCTAGGCAAAAATCAAATTTAGCCAGATTTTGTTCTAGACAGTCCAAGACCAACCCCTTTTCAACGCAGACGAAGTCGCGGGTACCAGCCAGTTATCAACATATTATCTAGTAATAGGGCTAGATGCAGACACTAGGCTAAATGTCCAAAGAAAAAAGAAAAAGAAAACCAAATATGATATCTCCGTAGGTTCTTCATGGGTAGTCGATACGGCAAGCGTTCAGAATTACCACCAGGAGGTGGAGCTCTCCACGCCCTTTCAGCACTACCGGCGCTACACGCCTTGGACGCCGGCAACGGACCAGCTCCGTCTCTCCTCTGCGAGTATACCGGCATCTATTCTATGTACCGCTGCGCGAGACCATCACACTCAGTATACGATAGCAGGTTGGTATACTTGGTATTCAAATCTATCCTCACTAATCTATCCTGTACTAATATTATAAATGCGAAAAATTGGTGTATACCAGCCAAAAATTGATGTATATGTATATCCAGAAAATTGGTGTATACTCGTATGTGCAAAAAATTGCTGTATATCTCCAGAAAATTGGTGTAGGTATACTCGTATGTGCAAAAAAATGCTGTATATCTGCAAAAAAATGCTGTATATATGCTGAAAATTAGTGTAGTTCTGCATAAAATTAGTGTATATCTGCTAAAAATTGGTGTATATCTGCAGAAAATTCTTGTATACTGCAAAAACTGCTGTATATCTCCTGAAAATTCGTGTATATCTGCAAAAAATTGGAAATGGGAAATTTTATAGCATAATTTTTTTTATAGGAGAAGTATGGAAGACGTACCAGCAGGTGAAGACGAATGAACGGCGATCATCCTCGATCATCCATCACCGCTGACAAATGCGCCACATAACAGTTCGCTCTGTGATCACATCTAGTCTCTCTCTCCCTCTTGTACAATCTTCATATCACTCTATTTCACTCTTACTCTCTGGAAGGTGACGGGATAAAGACAGGAGTAGATTTAGTCAATTAAAGTCTCTTACATATGACGCTCTGTTAAAAAAAATATCTAGGCTCTCATTTTTAAAAACCATTTTTCAATTATTAAGTTATTAAGTTACATAATTTCATAAAATTTCAGTATTGCCATAATAAAATATCATTATTTGTTTTAAAATTGAGATGGATAATAAAAGAGCGTCATGTGAGGTTTAGCGCCAATACTACTTTCTTGCCAAGCAATAATATGCTGACCAAGCTGGTCACCACTTACCAGCAATTTAACACTTAATGCTGACACTGTTTTGTTAAATAAACACTTTTTGAGGATAAAATTTTGGCTGATTCTGACTCTATGGAAGACTAAGCTAATAATGGGGTAGGTACTTATTATGGGATGATGATCAAGGACAATATTACAATCTGTATTGAATACGCTTTTTGTGTCAGAATTTTTGTTGATCACTTTAAATTAAATGATAAAATAAATAATAAAAAAAATCTTTATTTATTTCAATATTATATAAAATAAAAAAAAAACATTTATTTTTTATTTTTTTTAATAAATAATTTGGTTATAAATATTTTGATTTTGAAAGTTGTATTGGCGCGATCAAAAAATGCTTCGGGACGCGCTATAATGGCTGGGATCGCGTCCCGAAGATGAAATAACGAGCCGAATAAAAACATACAATTTTATTAAAATATAAATAAAAAGAGGATAATTACTACTTATAAACTCAAAGATTAAGATTAAGTCTTAATCTTAATCTTTGAGTTTATAAGTAGTAATATCAAATCATTATTTAATTTAATTAATTAAATAATAATTAATTTATAATTAATTATTTATTTAATTTATTATTTATTTAATTAATTAAGTAATTGTATTAATTAATTTATTAATTTTATAATTATACAAAATCATCTGCGCTGTGCTTGTGTTAACAAAACTCAAAAACTAGCCGAAGGATTGACTTGAAATTTTTATACAAGAAGAGTTTTTTTTATATAACTTTTATAACATGGGAGCGTTGAAAAAAAACAATTATTAGACTTTTAGTGGAATCTCCTTCATTTAAAAAATATTTTTATATTTTAATTAATTGACCATTATATTCGGCTCGTTATAATAAGTATTATTAATATTTAATAAGTAATTTTAAGTAATAATTGGTTATATGTTATAATGATAATATACGTACGAAAATGTGTTAAAATATCAAATAAAAACTATTGGAAAAAATTGTGTTTTTTTAAAAATAAACAATACCTATTATTATTTCAATAATTCACTCTAATAAGCTTTTTCTTCTGTCATAAACATTTTGATATAAAAATATTTGAAACTTCGCTTGCGTAATTTTATAAAATATGGCCTGACTAGCTGGTGCCAGCGACTTCGTCCGCGTTGAAAAAGCAATATATCGCCTGACATCGTTATTGCTATTATACTTAGCCAGGAGTTAGTTTCCTTAATTTTAGATAATTCCTCGAGAGCAGTACTTTTTTTCTGGACGAAAGGTACCCTATGTCCTTTCCGGTGTCTCAGACAACGTGTATGCAAAATTTCATGGTGATCGGTTCAGTAGTTTTTGCGTGAAAGAGTTACAAACATCCATACATACGTCCATACAAATAAGTGAACCTTATTTCAAATTATACAAATTACTAATTTTTGTCTGAATATCAATATACATTGTTTGAGAAAATCATTGGGTACGAATATTATGGACTTCATATATTTGTGCCTCAGCTTCATATCGGTCCACACTATCACTTTTTTCCAGTATACTTACCTATTATTTTTTAACTTAATTTTTTTTTTTTTTTTTTTTAATTTTAATTTTTAAACGGCTAAATTGATTTGGATTAAATTTGACACACAAATATTTTATTAACTTGAGGTAGCCTTTTTTTTCTTATACGGCCTTTTTGATTCCTTACCGCTGGCTATGCGGTAGGGATATGTGGGGGTCGCCCAGCACCTGATGTTAGCGGCACTGGGAATACCCACTAAAACTCCCCGGTGCCTCCTTGCCCTGTGAGCGATGTTGACCGGGTTCTGCAGAGGCATCTAACTCCGATCCACCCCCAGGGCAGCCTAGCTATTACTGGCTAGGCTATCGCCAAAGAAAGGGATTGCCCGGAGACACCCAGCCAAAGGACCCACGCGAAGGGGGGGACCTTGTGCAGGCACACACAGCTAGCCAACCATGTGCGCAAGGTCCCCCTACGCCATCTACAGAAGATGAGCTCTCTAGACAGCCTGGCCAGCCCTGATACAGAATCAGGGCCCTAGAGTTAGCCTGGAGTAACATACAGGATACAACTTTTATTCTGGAAAATGTTAGGGCCCGCGAGGGATCGTCTAAAAATAAAAAAGAGGCCATTTTTGTAATTTTGTTTATAATGAATAACCTAAAAACTACTGGATCTATTTTAAAAATTATCTCATCTATAGAATAAGCTATACATTGTCAGCGAGTAACGTAAGCTATCTAATACTTTTACTAATACTATAAAGAGGAAAGATTTGTTTGTTTGTTTGTATTGAATAGGCTCCGAAAGTACTGGAACGATTTTAAAAATTCTTTCACATATAGAAAGCTACATTGTATCGAGATATTGTATGTTTCTTAATACAAATAAAATAAATAAAAATAAATAAATTTTCATCAAGTAACATCGTTAGTATGGATGTTAATCCATACTATCCGTACTAATATTATAAATGCGAAAGTTTGTATGGATGTATTTATGGATGTTTGTAACTCTTTCACGCAAAACTACTGAACCGATCACCATGAAATTTTGCATACACGTTGTCTGAGACACCGGAAAGGACATAGGGTACCTTTCGTCCAGCAAAAAAGTACTGCTCCCTAGGCATTATCTAAAATTAAGGAAACTAACTCCTGGCTTAGTGTAATAGCAATAACGATTTCAGGCGATATATTGCTTTTTCAACGCGGACGAAGTCGCGGGCACCAGCTGGTCCTACTTCCTACTAATATTATAAATGCGAAAGTTTGTTTGGATGTATGGATGTTTGTAACCCTTTCACGCAAAAACTACTGAATGGATTTCAATGAAATTTTGCATACACGTTGTCTGGGATACCAGAAAGGACATAGGGTACTTTTCATCTAGAACGCGGACGAAGTCGCGGCCACCAGCTAGTATTTTATAAAGTTACGCGGACAAAGTCGCGTGCAACACCTAGTGAGTTAACTTGAATCAATTGAAAATCATGTCCCTTCATGACGTCATCCAAACCATATCTGTGTTTACTAATACTACTTTCCAGTAATTAGCAATTTATAAAGAATCGTCCATTAGAGATAGTGACGCTTCACGCTGTGTGAACAGCGTGATTTGATGACACTCAGTGTAAACTAATTTAAATAGATAAGGAAATAACGAAGCCAAGTGGACAATAGCACTTGTGCTGTTGAACAATTGTATACAGGCTATATGTTTGTTTTAATAAAAGTTTAAAGAGTGCATGCAATATTTTCAATAAATCTTGCACGCGGCTTCGCCCGCGTAACTTTATAAAATATGGCCTATGTTACTCGCTAATAATTCCATAGTTGAAAGAATTTTCAAAATCAGTACATACCTACAGTAGTTTTTGAGTATTTATTACATTACAAACAATAATAATATTTTTTTCTTTATAATATTAGTATAGATAGCTGCTGCACGAGACTTCGCCCGCGTATTTTTTTTATAAAATGTTATCTATGTTTTTATTAAGCCAATGTTACTGTATGATAATGTAGCTTTCTATAGATGAAAGAATATTCAAAATCGGTCCAGTAGTTTTTGAGTTTATCCATTACAAACATAGAAACATACAAATCTTCTCTCTTTATAATATTACTAGCTGACCCGGCAAGCGTTGTTTTGCAAAAAAATAAAAAAAAATTGGGGTGGACAACCCTTAACATTTAGGGGTTTGAAAAATAGATGTTGGCCGATTCTCAGACCTATTCGATAAGCACACAAAAATTCATCAAAATTGGTCCAGCCGTTTCGGAGAAGTTTGGCAACAAACACTGCGACACGAGAATTTTATATATTAAAGTATAAGTGTCATTACATACTGTTTTGCTAACTGTACCGAGCCAAGAGCCAAGAATGGAAAATAATTTCATTGAAACCAAATTAACAGGTATTGAGTAAAATTAAACCTCTGAGTTTTCATGAAGATATTATTATTTCGTATGGAAATAACAGAATTTCTCTCCTCGTTTCATTGCAGAATTAATTCAACAAAAAATATTTAACTTCATACTAATTATTAGCATAATTTAACTTCATACATATTTACACAAAACATTCCGGACAAAATGAGCAGTGTTTTTTTTTCCATTAGTTAATCTCTCTTCTAATGATAGAATCTATAATTAATTTTTAAAAAAAATAACTTAAAAATTGTGTAAAATCTTTTGCGTGGTCGGCCGATCGCTCGGAGGGAGATATCTCCGGCGTAGGTACTTACTTACTCAGGTGGGAGTGAAAAAAAAGTATGGGTTCCGTATTTATTTTTTTTAATATATGAAAGACTAGCTGGTGCTCGCGACTTCGTCCGCGTTCTGGATGAAAGGTATCCTATGTCCTCTCTGGTGTCCAGACAACGTGTATGCAAAATTTCATGGTGATCGGTTCAGTAGTTTTTGCGTGAAAGAGTTACAAACATAACATCAAATACATACATCCATACAAACTTTCGCATTTATAATATTAGTAGGATAAGTACGGAATAATATCAGCTACATCAATGCTTACATTACATTACCTACATGTCACGAGTTCAAAGATTTTATCCCATCTCACAAATGCCCAATGCGCCTAAATAATCATTAGTCGTTAGGTACGGAACCCTAACCCGTATTTTTCTGGAAGCGAGTCCTTTATGTTTGTCCCGTCAATAAATTGTCCAATAAGGACATCAAAACAAAGATGGCTATCAAAATAAAGGGCAATAATTGTTTTACGCGAAACGCCTCCGGCAAAGTTGATACTGAAAAATAAAGGTACAATAAGTATAAGAATTTTGGCTTCACTTACACCATTCAAAAAACGTACTTACCTACAATTAATTGATTACTTGTTTGTTACTAAGTTAATATGTAAAGAGACAAGAAAAGTGCTTTATTAGTTTCGATTACAAATTCCATTCATTTCAAAATTCGCTAAGGCTTACATTTGAAATAGGTATTGATTACTGATTGACATAATTAGTCATCGCCAATAAAGATGGCAATAGAAATTGTCACTTTGAATTTTCAAAGGAAAACAGACCTTATCATTCTACAACATATACAAACAATGTTCAATCTTAGGATTCTTAGGGTGATAAAGCACTTTATTTGTCGAATTTACTAAGATTTACTAAAATTGTGTGTGTGTGTTTATTTTTCTGAGGAGAAAACGCCAACTCAAATCATTATAAAAGTAGAGAAATTTGTCGTATACATCCGACTCTGGCGAAATGGAAACGAAAATAACTGTCGGATAAATCCGACTCTGGCTGCTAAAAGGTTAATACGTGTCCGACTAATATTTTTTTTTTAATTATTACAGTGTAACAGTTATTATATTCTTTTATTAGTACATAATAATGCTTAAAAAGAAATCTCCGGATATTTGGAATAAGTCAGCAAACAGACATCTTATCCTATACCCTTATTTATACAGAAACTTCGGCAAACTTTTGGCGACGAAAACGAAGCATTTTATGTTTGAGTTCTCTTTATGTAATTTTCATATTTGTGTCAGGCTATTCCATAATATTTTATGTTGCACTAGTTTTAGCCCGCGACTTTGTCTATGCTGTTTTAGCTTAGGTGTTAAAAATATTTTCCCTGATGTTACATTTCGCTGTTTTATGATTTTTCCTTCCTATACGATTTGTATTATCAGCGAGTAGCAAAGGCTATATTTTATAAAGTTACGCGGACGAAGTCGCGTGCAACAGCCTAGTTTCAAATAAAAATAGAAAACGGCCAGTGATACCAAAAAGATCGTTAACACAGTCATACTATTTTCAAACTTGGCTCTGTGGGTTCAACTTTTTCTTTCTACTTAATGACGCAAGAACTGTTTCTTTTAATAGCCTTAAGCCTTAATATTATATTTCTTTTAACACTTTTAAGGTATCTATGGCTAGTAGACTCGGTTGAAATTGAAATTCCCATGAAACATCCTACTCGTGTCCTCTCATAAGAATTTCTCATTGAATCGCGTATTTTTAGTACTTAGGTTTCTGTCATGGAAAAGTGCATTAATTATTTCTATCTAAAGAACGACATTTCTCTTTGAATTCTTCGATGCTTTGATAGGGAAATATTTAGTGATACTTCCAGGCAAGGGATTTTTATGTTAGTTTACTTTTCATCCAGAAAAAAGTTGGTAACTTTCGTAAAAGCAAATAAACCCTATTTCGTATTTATAAATCAAAATGGTTACTACCATTTTCATCGTCATTTCGTCATGAATTATTTCATCAGGTTTACGAATTTATTCCAAACTAGCTGGTGCCCGCTACTTCGGCCGCGTTGAAAAAGCAATATAGCGCCTGACATCGTTATTGCTATTATACTTAGCCAGGAGTTAGTTTCCTTAATTTTAGATAATTCCTCGGGAGCAGTAAGTACTTTTTTTCTGGATGAAATGAAAGGTACCCTATGTCCTTTCTGGTGTCCCAGACAAAGTGTATGCAAAATTTCATAGTGATCGGTTCACTAGTTTTTGCGTGAAAGAGCTACGGAAGTACGGATACGGATAAATAAATAAATAAAATAAAATGAGCACTCACATGATTTTGCAACATATTGCAGTATTAGTATTAAGTAACATTGACATTTTTTACTTTATAAAGTCTAAAACTTAGAACAACGAGTTCATATTTATTTTATAATATGTTTTACATATGTAGTTACGGAATTTATTTAAGTTTTTAAATTATTTCTTAACTATACGCTACAATCTTTGAAATAGAGCTGCATAAGATACAAAGTCTGTCATTAATTAAGTCCAAATGTTAATTAATTAAGTTATTAATATACGTTAATATTAATATTCATCCATTACAGAAATTTTCTAACAGATGATGACAGGCGAACAACAAGAGTTCGCGATTCTAACGAGTTTCATAATTATTCCCAACCAAATGAAATGAATGTTTTTCTTCGCTCTGAATGTTTAATACGAAATGCAAATACAACTTCGGTTTGTTTGTATTCAATAAGTGAACTCTATTCAGTACATATTTGCGGATTTTTACTGGTTGACTTTTTTATATAGATTTTAATTTATTCGTAGATTTTAATACACTTTTCAATATCAAAATGTATAAGATATTACAAATTTTTTTTTTTTTTTTTGTTTCTGTTCTGATGCTTAAATTCTGATTCTAGACATCGACAAACACTTACTTAAATGTTAATTTATAGCTTTTAAAAACACCAAAAAAGCGTGGAGCAATTCTGCGGATGATATTTTATTTTTTCTTGTTTTGTATTATATAAATAAGTATATACAAAAAATGAAAATTAGAAAATAAAATAGGTGTTCTTTTTGTACCTATTATCTATTTGTGTTTGTTTTTAAGTATATATGTTTACCTATGCCTATGTAGGTATGTTCTTAAATGTCCTTTACTACAAATAAAAATATTATTCTATTCTATAGGTATAGCAGACAAGAAAAGTGCTTTATCAGTTTCGATTACAAATTCCATTCATTGCAAAATTCGCTAAGGCTTACATTTGAAATAGGTATTGATTACTGATTGACATAATTCGTCATCGCTAATAAAGATAGCAATAGAAATTGTCACTTTGAATTTTCAAAGGAAAACAGACCTTATCATTCTACAACATACAAACAATGTTCAATCTTGGGATTCTTAGGGTGATAAAGCACTTTATTTGTCGAGTTTACATAGGATAGGTAGTAGATAAAAAAGAAAACGAAATTTTTGGCGACTTTTTTTGTATTATTTCCGGTTACACGTGTTGAATAATTAAGTACCTATATGAAAATTTCCACAGAATTTCCCTCGAAACGTGAGTATCTTTTCTCTAGTTACTTATCCACGTGTAGAACTAGTGTAGAACACATTTCCCGCCATTTTTAATCTAAAATTGTGGCGCATGCTGACAATACAATTTCTTCTGTCTTTGTCGCGAGAAAATTCTATTCGCTTCGTAAAGCGTTCTATTTTCAAATTGTTTTTATTTTAAAATAAATCACTCTGTTTATCTATGTATCTATTTTATTCTAATACACATACTTACATATATACAGGGCGTCCCACGACTATGCCACATGGAGGGAAAGTACCTTGAATATTGTAGATGGAACATTTTACTGAAAGATGACATTATTTTAATTTAAAAAACAATTTAAACTGCATTCATAGATTTTTAAATAATTACATGGTTGAACCGGGAATCGAACCCGCTACTTACACGAGAAAAAAAAATTACCCTGTAGCTTTATCATACCGATCGAAAGGCTTCATCATAAGGGTTATTTTTTGCTAGATAACATAGTGTCAGAAATAAAAGGAAGACCCTCCCGCCCCTGTAACGCATCGTAACTTTTTACAAGACCTCCCCCCCAAATTGCGTTACGATATACTTGAGCCTTGAACGCAACTTTTTTAGGTTCACGTTGCACTTATGTTACTGTGGTCAGTAGTTTACCTTGTAGTACCTACTATTACTTATTCTGTGGCTCCGCCTAATGTAATTTCTTTTGATGTATCACAACGTCGCTAGGGGTTAGCAGATTCGTACGTATCTTTCAAAGACAATCTCTAACTTAATGCACAAAGGAACTACATTTATTATGTATTGTACAATTTAATATTAATTATAAAATTACAATTTAATATAGAGGTACTATAATAATCCGTACTAATATTATAAATGCAAGGTACCCTATGTCCTTTTTGGTGTCCCAGACAACGTGTATGCAAAATTTTATGGTGTTCGGTTCAGTAGTTTTTGCGTGAAAGAGTTACAAACATCCATACAAACTTTCGCATTTATAATATTAGTACGGATAATTTAACGCGGACGAAGTCGCGGGCACCAGCCAGCTTGAATATAAATGAATTAAACAAAGAGTTAGACGCATATGAGCAATAATGATGATCAGTAGATAGATATACGCATCACGTTTTCAGCGGACCCTTCTCAATTTAATATTATTACAAACTCGCAACAACTGGATTCACAAACAAACAAACTTATAATCAAATTAAAATTATGTATATCCCATACCATCTGGAGAGTTGATGGCGTGGGACTCATTATTTTTATCAGAATTTCTAGTTAACATCTGTAATAAAAAAAATTATTGAAAAAATTCGAGTTCATTACAGAAATTACAATAATGTAACTGGAGTTCAACCAGTACCGTCGCCCAAAGAACCCAGACAAGGCCAGCAGAATGCCGGTGGTTCACCTCCTAGGAACTCCCCAGGCCCCCTGTACTCAGGACTTACGACTAGGGTTGCCAACCATACTTTATAATAACGTATCCTACTTTATTTTTGGTAATTATACTTTATACTTTTACATAAGTATGCAAAAATACTTTATTTTCAACCTTTACTGAATTTAAATGTTGATTGTCAAACAAGCTTTGCAACATTTAAAGATAACAAAAAATTGTTAGCATGTGCTAAGAGCACACAAAAATACGTTTTTAAAGCAATAAAAACATAAAATTTAAAAAATACTTTTTTTCTTCCTAATACTTTATTTTTTTCCTATCCAAACCAGCTTATACGTTTTTTTTGTCAAAAAAAGTTGGCCCTGCCCCAGACCGAGGTCGCCGGTCGTCCTTTGGGAGAGCGCTCTACGGAGCACTCCTCCGCCGCGAGCTCCGTTGAATGGAGCACGCTCGGAGCACACGGGTTTGGGCCTTCTTGGTCCCCAACAAGAATCCGATTGGACGAGCAAAGGCCGGTGTGGGGACGTTACCACTGATCCCTGCGACCCCTCAGATTGTCGAGGGTAAGCCCCCTCGCCACGACAAGGTCATGGCCCACCTAAGGGGGGTGCGAAATCTATTCCAACGATATCTAACTGTACGACTTTCTTTTCGTACATGATTTTAGCAGAGAAAAGCCAGCATTTAAAGTACCAATGTTAAGGAAATTAGCTTAATAAACATATGAGCTACCTAGGTTTAATAAGGAATTATATTTAAATAAATGCACGTTACGTTTGTACTCTTGCTACGTGATAATAAGTAAATTAAGACTAGTAGGCTAGTCAACAAACTCAAATTCGTGTTAAATAGAGATAAAGCTCCTCAGTATCGCTCATATTTTTAGGAGTTGGATTCGGAATAACGTATAATAAAATTCACAATCGAAACGTGGAAACGTGACAATAAGAGAGTAAGAAATATGGAGATAGGTGGGTATACCTATAAGAAAATTTATGTAAAATATGTAGTGCTCACCTAACAGTAAAACTCTGGGTCACTGAACTGACAATACTGACTAAGTTAAGCTAGTATAACTAAGTGCCACGAGTAAATTGTATCAAGAAGAAATTGGTTTGATTTGCATCCCCAGAAGCTTCTATTTTAAGGGACTTACAACCCCTTATAAGTGAGATTTAATAAACGAGGAAGGTTTGCGGATGTAAAAAATTGCATCCAGGGCGAATCCGGGAGCGGGTCGCAAGTTCTATATTCTATATTTATCTTGATATCTACTTATATAGAACAGCTAATAAACCGATTTTTATAATCCATAGACACTATTATAAGTATAATAGTGTCTATGTTATAATCTATCTATGGTGTATATAGGCTGTGGTTGACAGTTGATTGTCTGTGGTTATACAATGTTCTGTGGTCTCAGGCCTGTCAAATCTGCCAATACGACTTTACTATTTTACTATTCTGTGGTGACTGTACATAATTATGTTAAATTTGTTATTGTTAGTTCTCAGAATAATAACTAAAGCATAGAAGTAAGGCTAAAATAAAAACCAATACTTATAGTGTGTTGCTTCTTACACCAATGCACTGAAGCCATAAACTAAAGAGAGACAAATATACTGTCACTAGATGTTCGTCTGGCTGTTCCGTACCAGAGTGACCTATACAAATTATCCATATATATAAGACGATATTCAGCACAACACTTACATAACCTATACTGTTTTTATCTTTTTCTTAAAATATTAGGTACGTACATTCAAGAAACAGAATTTATTAGTGGTATTTATTATACAAACAAGCTCTCAGTATATTTACTGCATGACTGATTATACAAACAAACAAAATCACTTACCGATGGTAACTTATAAACATATCCTCGTTTTGTTTTCTGGACGCATTAGATTTACATCCTGGGACTGAACAAGACATTGTTATAGGTAATCAAAGAATTCACAGATATCTAATTAGTATTATAATTGATTTGATGCTAGATTTATTATATTTTGATACAGAAACAGAAATCAAAACAAATACGTTGTCACTCGTGTCACTCACATAGGTACAGACAGATAAGTAAAGTTGACACATTGCGCCATCATTTTGTTAACGTTAGCCAGCCTCTTTAAATCGGCATCATAAAATGGCACCAAACTACGAAAGGAACCAAGTTTAACGTTTTTACTAGGTACGCTGATCAAAAATAAGAACAAAGTTTGTATGTTTGTCTCTTTTTGACTTACGGCTTCAATGCATTGGTGTAAGAAGCAACACACTATAAGTATTGGTTTTTATTTTAGCCTTACTTCTATGCTTTAGTTATTATTCTGAGTGTTAGTTAAATATAAATTATAACAAAAATATTCAATTCTATTGTCGACTAAATCGTTTTGGTTAAATTCATTTGTGTGTTAAACGTTAACATTTTAAACAAGTTTACATTTCAAAGTATTTATTCATAAATGATATGAAACTTAAAATCTTTTGAGAGAATAGAAGATATCTACAAAATCCTCAATATTACGACGATGGACCGGTAGGTACACTTCGTAATGTTACTTATCATTATTATATTGATAACGTTTGTATTATTTTAATTTCACTTATACTTAACTACTATTTATAAGTATGAAAATACACTTATTAAGTTGTGGCTGGGCACACTGCTTTCGGAATAATTTGGGCTGATCATCTTGCGGCAGTAACCACCTCTTTATAGAAGACTACTGTGAAGTAACAGAATGTGTATTGTTGTTTCGGTGAGTGAGTAAAGCGGTCCCTAGACGATCATGCGGCATGACATGCGTTTACGTGAATTATCATGCTGCATGTCATGCCGCATGATCGTGCGTGTATGTCAGTCAAAGCTTGCAGGATGAAAAATAAAAGGAACTATTATCAATTCTCCTGGCACAGGCTTCCACTTAAAAGGAGTCTTCAATCATGCTTCAATCATGGTTATTGTAAAAACGATTTTTCCAACTGTTAATAAACATTTTTTATTTTATTCCTTATCCTCAATGCTACTATTGTAGGCAACGTACTTGCAGCACTTGGCGTTACTTGTGTTGTGGCCGACGGTAGCCACATACCATCCGTGGAACGTCATCCTATTTGCTGACATTAACATGAAAAATAATGTCTGCATAAACATGTTGAAATGCATCTGTATTTTTATTTTATTTAAAAAAATTGCGTTTCAGTAATGCCAAAGAAATGGATACAGCAACACTTGCTAAATTCTCGAAGATTTTCCTGAAGCACCAGATACTATGGCATATTAATAAATATAAGTATTGGGCATGGGTAAGTTCCTTTAGATATTGCTTAAGAAGATAATTTAAATTTTTGAATGCCAAAGGTGGTATTTTCGACCACCTCTGGCCAAAAATACCACCTTCAGTAAAACCTTCGACTTAGACCTAAAACCTGAAAGATTCTTAGCAAACGTTGAAATTGAATTTAACAATTAACATAATTTGTCAAATTTTTAGCTTTATCTCCATAATTATTATAGAAAATCCATATTAACATTGTAAATGTAACTGTCTGTCTGTCTGGTCAAGTGTTATAATATTGCTTTTATGTTTTTTTTTTTTATTAATTCAGACGAATAAATAATTGTAATTTCTTTCCAGGGTCGAACAAGTTTTCAACCGGTATTCAAGGAAATAACCGCAATTTTTCCCATGGAGAAGTATCATTTGAATGATATACACGAAATTTGTAATAAATTTCGCGACGATCACTTGTCTACGGTAAACATCTATTTTTGTAATAATAAATCATATTGTAAGTATGTCTGCGAGCCCGTTGGATGAGTGGTTAGGACTTGGGGTGTTCGCCTGAAAGCTCTGTTCTAGGTTTCCCGGGTTCGATTCGCGATCAGGGCCTACTTTGGCCTAAATGATCATTTCAAATTTGCCTCTGCTCTAGATCTAGAAAGCTGATCGTTTTTAGCTTAGCTTAGCTTAGCTTAGCGTTCTTAGCTGTCATTTATTAAGATCTGTATACATAGCGTTGAAGCTGATTTCACCTTTGTAGCCGAAGAGATTTCATCAACTTCGGCTCGTTCGTCGCGGACGTGTTTGTTGCCAAACTCCTCCGAAACGGCTGGACCGATTTTGATGAAATTTTGTGTGCTTATCGGGTAGGTCTGTGAGAAACGGCCTACATCTATTTTTTATACCCCTACATGTTAAAGGTGGTCCACCTTATTTTTTCGCAAAACAACGTCTGCCGGGTGGGCTAGTATTTATTTATATTTATTTATTTAATTTCAGATTGTCGAAATGATAGTCAGTTACATTAAAATGAGACATGACGTATACGAGAAGCTACTAAAGGCTCCAGAATGGCTTTGGTGGCTAAGGAACGAAATGCAGGAAATACCAGTTCACAACAATGTGAGTTTTTTCTCTCTTATAATTATGCTCTCTTTCAGCTTTTTTAAAAACAATCGAAGCACTACAAGTGTGGATTTTGCGTGACAAATGCCAAAGCGGCACATGTCAAGTGCGCCTAAAGCGGAATCACGGCGGAGTCAATGGTAAAAGGTGGTAACGACCAACTTCTACTATTCATTTTAAACTCTAATGCGTTGGCGTAAAGTCGCATTTTCTTTAAATGACTTTATATGTTTGATTGGTTTTTAAAGCCCCAATTGCCCCATACCTTCCTTATCCCTTATCCTCAGATAAATGATTGATCTCGTTGCGCTCGACTAGACACAGCAGGGGTTCTTGTCAAATGCGGCAAAAAATAGTACGCCGAATTCGGCGTACCCGAGCCAGTCACACTGCAAACTGTCTGTGATGTGTACGTGCCGAATGTTTTATTAAATTTTAGGCATAATAAAATACCAGTTTGCGTATATAGTGAAACTGTGTAAAAATATAATAAAACTGGGTAAAAAGTGATAAAAAGTGAAGATGTTTTACACTCACTCCAATAAAAAGTTGTCGCATTCACGGAGCTATTGCTTTTAGATAGCGCTCTATCTAGTCGAGTGTAGCGAGACCAATCAATTATCTTTGGCCTAAAACTTAATAAAACATTCGGCACGTACACATCACAGACAGTTTGCAGTGTGACTGGTTCGGGTACGCCGACTTCGGCGTACTATTTTATGCTGCATTTTATAAGTACAACGGCGGTATCGAGTCGAGCGCAGCGAGACCAATCATTTATCTATGATCCTACTGATTTAATAATCGGTTACTGATTGCGTAGAACCTCATCAAAAAAGAGCCTTCAAGATTAATTTTAGAAATTTACATTTCCAGGTGTTGAAAATAACTGAGTTTCAAAGGAAATTTGCTAACAGTATGTGGCAAGTGATGGTGAAAATGTATGGTGTAACGGAGCCTTCAATTGGCGAAAGTAGTTCCTCGGTGGCCAGTGGTGATTTAAATTTGAATTGTGAAAATAGAACAATGAGGGAAGACAGAGAAATAAGTATAGAACATATAGACCGCACCCCTCTTGTATGTTTAATGAAGGAATATACTATAACCACAAAAAAATTACAAGAGATTTGGTAAGTGTTGCCATGATAAAAAAAAATGTGTTACAATGTCAACTTCATGTAATTGTATTTATCAATACTGATAATACTATGACATGGCAAGCGACGTTTGTGTTGAAAATGTATTGTAAAATGAAAAACTTAGATTAATATAATATAATAATAATAATAAAACAGAGGGTGAAGGAACGCTTCTTTTGTCGCCTAACAAAAGTACTTGAGTCTTTTGTCGGGTGGTAATAAGGTGCGCGCCTTCAACAGCTGGGTTATGCCCTTGTTAACCTACTCCTTTGGCATACTAAGATGGACTCAGACTGAACTAGATGCCTTGGA
The DNA here is from genome assembly GCA_947623395.1 of Synanthedon tipuliformis. Lineage (NCBI taxonomy): Eukaryota > Metazoa > Arthropoda > Insecta > Lepidoptera > Sesiidae > Synanthedon > Synanthedon tipuliformis. The sequence goes on along the minus strand of OX392434.1, from coordinate 401,435 downwards.
CAGAAGGGTTCGTCAAATGCTCACCGCACATCGGATGTTACACCCGCGCTCGTCTGTTATGAGACTGTATATCCCTCGGAAATTGGGGGGCCGCGGCTTTCTGAACGCCAAGGACCTTCATAACCGAGAAATATGCAGTCTCAGGGAATATTTCCTTAACATCGAGTGCGGGATACATCATGATGTTGTGACAGTTGACAAACACTTAACTCCTTTATGCTTATCTCACGAGAACTGGCGCAAACCAGTTATATTGAGTACCGAAAATCGCAGGGAGGTATGGAAGAGCAAGGAGTTGCACGGGCGGTTCTATCGAGTCCTCACCGGAATCGATGTAGACCCGCTCGCTTCAATAAACTGGCTACGTTTCGGTGACCTATTTGGGGAAACCGAAGGTTTTGTCTGTGCAATTGCAGATGAAGTTATCAAGACGAGAAACTACCGGAAATATATTCTCAAAGACGGTACGGCCGACATTTGTCGAGCATGCCACCGTCCAGGTGAAACACTGAGACATATTATTTCCGGTTGTTCTCATCTTGCTAACGGCGAGTATTTGCACAGACATAACCAAGTAGCCAGGATTATTCACCAACAACTTGCTCTTCAATATCACCTTGTTGAATTTGAAGTACCATATTACAAATACATGCCTGCGCCCGTTCTCGAAAATGGTCATGCCACGCTTTATTGGGATCGATCCATAATCACGGACAGGACTATTGTCGCCAATAAGCCTGACATCGTGGTTATCGATCGATCTCAACGCCGGACGATGCTTGTTGACATCACTATCCCGCATGACGAAAACCTCGTGAAAGCCGAAAAAGATAAACTAAGTAAATATTTAGACTTGGCTCACGAGGTAACCGCCATGTGGGATGTTGATTCGACCATCATCGTCCCGATAGTCGTATCGGCGAACGGTCTTATAGCGAAGAGCCTCGACCAACACCTCAAGAGGCTCTCACTAGATGGCTGGATCAAGGGTCAGATACAGAAGGCGGTACTTCTTGACACGGCACGAATTGTCAGGAGGTTCCTCACACTGCAGCCCTAACCACCGGTAGCTTGGGCCTTGCCCCGCTACCTGCGGCAATCTAGTTTTAGTTTTTTTTTATAATATTTATTGTTTTTTATATAATTATTGTAAAAAAATTAAAATTAAGAAATAAAATAAATATATGTGAATAATAATAACTTTATTTCAGACATTTGTGTCCATAGTCTTTTTTTTTTAATTATAAACTAAATTATGTTACATATTATACCAAAACAAAAAGTAAAATAAAAATAAAAATTAAAAATTAACACAAACTGATTATTATCATTTTCTATTAAGGGTGATATGCGATTTGACCCAATGTTTTAGTATTGGGCAGTCCACCTTCCCAGCAATTACCTTCAACAGCGTGTCTGTGCTGCCTCGCACCCTAGTCATCAGGGATGCTATTCTCATTCTTAATATAGCATAGAAATCTGCAACTCTTGCATTGGCAAACATCCCTGATGCACTACAGATTAATGATTGGTCTCGCTGCGCTCGACTAGATACCGCGCTATCTAAAAACAATAGATACGTGAACTTTTTATTGTAGTGTGTGTAAAAAATATTGACTTTTTATCACTTTTTACACAGTTTCACTACGCAAACTGACATTTTATTATGCCCAAAATTTAATAAACGCTAACGCTCGGATCGAAAGTCTACTTTTACAGCTGCATTATATTATGAACCTTATGGATATTGTATCTAAGGTTAATTGTAAGTTTTCGCCTTATATCAAGTGTGTACTGTAACAACGAAGTTGATTGCCATTCAAATGTCGACCGTAGGTGTGGGTGGCGAGAGGTGGTAGTCGCGAAGCTGTCGGCCATGTCGCGCGGGGATCTTGGGATGTCGCCGCTGCGCTCAGTCGACTGGTCCCTAGCCGATCAGCTCCTGCTCTTCGACAGCCAACTGCCCACACTCATACAAGTTAGTAATTATTATCAACCCTCTAACCACTTCATGTTTAGTCCCAATACTTTTAATGTCCCACCGATGTATCAAAATTATGTTTAGTCCCAATACTTTTAATGTCCGACCGATGTATCAGAATTATGTTTAGTCCCAATACTTTTAATGTCCGACCGATGTATCAGATATATGTTTAGTCCCAATACTTTTAATGTCCGACCAACGGATATATCAGAACTACAATTCCGACTATAAGGTACGCTTACATGCGACAACGACCTCCCTTCTTCTTCTTCTTATATTTAAATGGCAATGCGGCTCATTATAAAATGGCCATTTTCTGCCAGTGTCAAGTTAATTGGATTTTTTACAATTGGAGCGCTCCGCTACGGACTCCCTCTAGGGAGCCCGCTCGGAACACTCTCGTAAGTAACGACCTCCCTTCGCGGACGCGTTCGTAAACTGTCAGATTACTCATGCCACAGAGTAATGTTATACTAATTATTATTATTCTGCCTTAATTGATCAACTTTAGCCGACATAAATAGCAGACGCTAACACTAGTCTCCCGGTCTTTGTAACGTCTCAGGGGCCCCGGGTTCAATTCTCGGCGTGGTCAACTTTGGAAATCAGTTTTCAAATTTGATTCTGGTGTGGATTTAGAAAGTAGTGGCCAGGGTACACGGAGTTTTCGCAGTCAATTTGGGCAGTAACCACCCCCTTACAGAAGACCAGCGTGAAATAAAAAAAGCATGTGTGCTTTTGTGTTTTATTGAGTGCGTAAGTGATGCCAGAGCCCATTATCCATCCTTTCCTTATCCCTTATCCTTAATCGTTCTTTGGTCGGCAGCGCACAAGACTTGCAGCACCTATGGCGTGGCCTGTGTTTTTGGCGACGGTAGCCACAAGTGTACCGTCAGCCTGTCTGTTCGACTTTAACATAAAAAAACAACAAGTTCTAAATTTTTGACTCTATATCATTTCAGGAGGACTTCGAGCCCATAGTGAATTGTCTGAAGATTCTGTTCCACCTGGTCACCAAGCACCAGGTCGAGGAGTGTGATCCGATGGAGAGGAAATCGCGATGGGATATGCTCCACAGAGAGTATAACAGTTCCAACAGTGTGTAAGTCTATTTTAAATTCTCTCATGCATCATGTAATCGGCAGCTTACTGCCGGGTTTTCTGCCCAAATGACTGCGAAACGCAGTAAGCCTTAATGGTGAAGAAAAATATCCTTTGGTTTTTGGTAAAAGGTACTTACTGCCCTCTTGCAACGGACATAAATGTATGTATCGATGGGAGGACACTTACTGCCCTCCTGCAGAGGACAGATATGTATGTATTTATGAGAGGACACTTACTGCCCTCCTGCAGAGGACAGATATGTATGTATTTATGAGAGGACACTTACTGCCCTCCTGCAGCGGACAGAAATGTTGCATGTTTATGAGAGGTAATATTGCTGCCCTTTCTACAGTGGACAGAAAGCTTCGTGCGTGCTACTTCAGCGGTGGTGGTACGAGCTCAAACTGTCCACCCAAAGGGCGTTCAGAAAACTGTGGCAGTCACTCAAAAACAATGGCAAACATAGAAACACGCCGCTGCCTGAAAAGTTGCAATGCGATATTGCCCTCAGGTGCTTTTTTCTATATCTATTATATATGTATATCATCGATGTATAGCAGACAAGTAAAGTGCTTTATCAGTTTCGATTACAAATTCCATTCATTTCAAAATTCGCTAAGGCTTACATTTGAAATAGGTATTGATTACTGATTGACATAATTAGTCATCGCCAATAAAGATGGCAATAGAAATTGTGACTTTGAATTTTCAAAGGAGAACAGACCTTATCATTCTACAACATACAAACAATGTTCAATCTTAGGGTGATGGTGATAAAGCACTTTATTTGTCGAGTTTACTACAAGTACAAAACACTAGGAACTTTATGGAACATCTTAACCAAACGCTCGCGGGTTCGAATCCCGTTAGGGGCAAATGTTTATGTGTTAACATTTACCTTTGTACCTGAGTCATGGATGTTTTGTATTTATAATTTGTGTAAGTATGTATTTACAAAAAAAAGTAATCTATATGTAGTATATCAACCGTCTGGTATCCATAATACAAGCATTAAGTTGCTTACTTTGGAACTAGATGGTGCTGTGTGCAATGTGTGAATATTTATTTATTTATTTATTTATTATTTATTTCACTGTGCTCTTGTGTAAGTTTCTCCAAGGACAAGGAGATGGTTACCGTCGCCAGACGGCGACCGCCTCCTTGTTTACGCATTGAACTGCAATTAATGTTTGACTTGCGGATGCTTCGTCAGGTATCGTCACCTGGTGACAGGTGAACTGCCCACGTGGACTGAACTGGTGCGTTCCGGCGAAGTGGTCGTCTTGGTGGTAAGTGGTGGGACGTAAAGTCACGTGACCTACGACATTTCACGGCTCTTTTTTTTTTTATATAACTGTGTCAATTTCAGGGTATAAATGGCGGCTCAGCGAAGGGAGGACAAGACCGAACGAGCGTACGACCCATCTGTAACTATCTTGACCAATATTTTAAACAATACAAACAAACAAATTTAAATCAGCCTTTAATTGCTATAATATAAAAATTATTTCCATTATATAGTGTTAGCGTATAGACATATACTTTATATTGCAATATAAAGTACTCTACGGCATGATATTGAAAGGGTAATTTGACAGTTAACGAACGCGTTCGCGAATTGAGGTCGTTGTCGTATGTACCTTATAGTTTGAATTGTAATTCTGATATATCGGTGGGACATTAAAAGTATTGGGACTAAACATAAGTGGACATTAAAAGTATTGGGACTAAACATAAGTGGACATTAAAAGTATTGGGACTAAACATTAAGTGGACATTGAAAGTATTGGGACTAAACATAAGTGGACATTGAAAGTATTGGGACTAAACATAAGTGGACATTGAAAGTATTGGGACTAAACATAAAGTGGTTTAATTTGATGTATCCGAAGTAGAGAGTGCTAATAATAGGTCAAGCTTTTTTTTTTTTTATAATAAAGGTTTATTTGTATAAGTAACAAAATCTAATTTTTCATGCGAATTTACGAATATGGAATCACCTCTCATTTTTTTTTATTGAGACATTTTTAGACATTATCGAGATACATTTTTTAGGCAGTGAGATCAAGTGCAATTAGGGTTATTCTAGCTAGTCAATATAGTACCTATAATTTCTAATCTACATTTTGATCGTTGCAATAAAACAGATATAATTAGGATAATATTTTCTAACAAATATTTTGTTATTTCATTTTCAGATATAAATAATTCGGTTCTCCATAATGATAGAGTACCGATGGTAGATACCGCACGACAATCTACTAGGGATAATGTGTACGATCTACAGATACGTACAAAAGATACGCTTTCGAATCAAAAAAATAATGATTTAGTTACACTGAAGAGGGTCAATAGCGTCGAAACAGAGGGTGGTCCAGGTTGCAATGAAAACAAAAATAATTCCGAACAAAATGTATTGGATTTTTTAAATAAAGTCAACCCGGCAGAAGTTGAAATAGAAATAACATTTGAATCGGACGACGAAGACACAACAAGTGGAAATAATACTGATGATAATATCAATGATAATATGATAATAACAACAAAAGACCTCAATCACGATGACGGCTTAATGAGGTTGAATGATGAGGGTTTACCTACTCTGGAAACAGCCTATGGCGAAGATAGGCAAGATCCATGCAAAGATATGAAAGCAAACGGGGAAAGTAATTATGTGTTCTCGAAGAGATTGTTCGAAAACCTCATCAAAATAATAAACAGTAAAAATCCCAAATACTACATTCACATTAAGTTTGAAAGGAAAAAATGGCGGAAACAAAGTGATTCTGACACACCCAGTTCTAACAGTGATAGTGACAGTGACAGTAGTGGTGACAGTGAAAGTCAAAGTGACAGTGACAATGACAGTTATATTTATGTGTCCGATTCTTCGAATGGGTCTGAAGATACTGCTGAATTTAAATACTCTACAAGTAAGTCAATCCATACTATAATCGTTCTAATATTATATAAAATTCTCGTGTCGCGGTGTTTGTTGCCAAACTCCTCCGAAAAGGCTGGACCGATTTTGATGAAATATTGTGTGCTCATCGGGTAGGTCTGAGAATCGGCCAAAATCTATTTTTTATACCCCTAAATGTTAAGGGTGGTCTACCCCAAAAATTTAATTTTTATTTTTTCACATAACAACGTTTGCCGGGTCAGCTAGTAATATTATAAATGTGAAAGTAACTGTCTGTTTGTCCTGTTACCTTTACACGCTTTAACTACTCAACCGATCATCATGAAATTTTGCATACACGTTGTCAAACTTGTCAAAGATGTCAAAATTGTCAAAGGAAAGGACATAGGGTCAGATATATCATCCAGAAAAGGGCCTTTCAAAGAAACGTTTCTTAATTTTAATTAAACAAAATTCGCAGAGTTTTCTATGAGTAAAACCTCAAAAACCTGCCGCTACTAGAGGCCTAGCTAAGTTTAAGACCTTAATTTTTTTTTAAAAGTCTTAAATTGAATACTTGAGTTCAAAAAATTTAAAATATTGCCAACGGTTTATATACGATTTGACATTGATACGAAATACGAATAACCAAGTTCTAAATTAAAAGACCTCTTATTTTCAGATCAACTATTAATGGATGCTAAAGTAATTTTGACTAAATTGGATTATATAAGTGTTTGGAGAGAGAATAGTTACACAGCAATTGACGACAACGACCAATTCCTAAGGATCGATTTGAATTCAAAAGTTTTAAGCGGTTTAACTTCTTGTTCCAATGCAAACTATAACTGTGTTGGAGAACGTAAAAGAAAATATAAAAAAATGAGTGAACCAAATAAGAGAAGAAGAATTGATTCAGAGAGTTCTGTCGAAGAAGTGAAATGTCTCGATGATAAAATGGACGATCCGAAAGAAGAGAAGAACGGTAGAGTGGCAAAGAAGATTAAACTACAAGACATCGATGAGATCAGAAGAATTAATAAAGACATTTTGACAGCGCAAGTGGCGCCAATGACTGTGAATAAAGCGCAAACAGTAGACGACTCGTCAAACAAAAATGTAGACGAGTCAACTAAAAATATGTCAACCGATGAGCCAAAAATAGTTAACATAGACCCAGAACTGGGAAATACTTCGAAAGAAAACTACATAGATCTCGTGAGTATTAGGATTAATTTTTAATAAATGTCGCGTTATCAATGTACTACAAGCAAAGATAATTGATTGGTCTCGTTGCGCTCGACTAGATAGAGCGCTATACAAAAGCAATAGCTCCGAAAATGTGGCAACTTTTTATTGTAGTGTGTGTGTGTGTGTGTGTGTGTGTGAAAAATCGTCACTTTTTATCACTTTTTAATCAGTTTTATTATATTTTTACACAGTTTCACTATATACGCAAACTGGTATTTTATTATGCCTAAAATTTAATAAAACATTCGGCACGTACACGTCACAGACAGTTTGCAGTGTGACTGGCTCGGTAACGCCGAATTCGGCGTACTATTTTATGCCGCATTTTACAAGTACGACGGCGGTATCTAGTCGAGAGCAGCGAGACCAATCATTTATCTATGACTACAAGTATGGATTTCGCACGCCATACAGAACACTAGGAACTTTATGGAACATTTAAAAGTGACATATTACGAGTAGAGCATCAACTCTTGTCACCTGTCATTTAAAACCAACCAAACGTATGTCGTTTAAGGAAAATGCGACTTTAAGCCAACGCATTAGAGTTTAAAACGAAATGTAAATTATACAATCTGGTCGTAAGTTTGTAAAAAAAACTCATACATACTCGTAAGCACTGTGGCTTATATAGCTCAACTATAGCTTTTTTGTTATTATATTCGCAATATTTAAGTAGGCTAGTGTTTTTATTGTTTTAATTTTTAAATTGTTAATAAAATTAAGATCATTAGTGTTTAGTTAAAATTAATTTAATCATGCTATGTACACTATTTAGGATTGCAATTTAGTTAATTATCACACACACACACACACACACACACGTATTTTTAGTATTCACGAATATAATTGTATTCTGTCTGTGTACTTTATTAAATAAATAAATAAGTCTATAAATATCATTATAATAGTAGGTTAAAAAAAATACCAGAAAAAAAATTTTTTTTTCAGACAAAAGAAGATGAGAAACCGAACATCGGCTATTTGCTATGTGGCGGAAACACACAAGACATCTTAAGATTCCTGTCGAGTAAGACTAAATTTTATTTGTCGAGATAAACTTTCTGAAATAATCACAACCTTACCTATATGAATATATATTTAAAAGTGTAATAAAAAAAATCACTCTTCAATCAAAATTAAACTATTCTATAATAACTCAACAAAAGTTATTATAAAATTGTTGATTTCAATCGAAGCCTGGATTCAAACGAATCTGAGCACATACTATGTTTAACTAAACATAGTATGTGTCTATATATACTTACTAATATTATAAAGAGAAAATATTTGTATTTTTATATTTTTTTTTTTATGAATAAAACTCAAAAACTACTCGACCGATTTAAAAAAAATTGTTTTTGATTTGATTTACTTTCGTGGCAGAAGTGAGTCATACATGTAAGTGAATTGCAAAATATTTTTACAGAAAAAAAGGAAGGGTTAAAAAAGAATGGAAAAGTGCCATCTGTTAGAGCTCTTCTGAAACTCATCGAGTATTTGAATGTAAGTTCATTATTTATTATTATGTTAGCACCCTCAAATTGGGGCACATTAATTAAACAACTTTAAATTACGTTTAGTCCCAATACTTTCAATGTCTACTTATGTTTAGTCCCAATACTTTCAATGTCTACTTATGTTTAGTCCCAATACTTTCAATGTCCACTTATGTTTAGTCCCAATACTTTCAATGTCTACTTATGTTTAGTCCCAATACTTTCAATGTCTACTTATGTTTAGTCCCAATACTTTCAATGTCCACTTATGTTTAGTCCCAATACTTTCAATGTCCACTTATGTTTAGTCCCAATACTTTCAATGTCTACTTATGTTTAGTCCCAATACTTTCAATGTCTACTTATGTTTAGTCCCAATACTTTCAATGTCCACTTATGTTTAGTCCCAATACTTTCAATGTCCACTTATGTTTAGTCCCAATACTTTTAATTTCCGACAGATAATTCGGGGTTATTACTTACAATTTAGACAGATTTTCGTTTCATTTATTTTATTATCTCATCAATGTATTCTTATTAATATTAAGGTCAATATTTTGAAACTTATTTTATTAATCTTATCAATTAAAGCACCTTATGTTTAGTCCCAATACTTTCAATGTCCACTTATTTTTAGTCCCTATACTTTCAATTTCCACTTATGTTTAGTCCCAATACTTTTTATGTCCGACTGATATATTAGTACTACAATTTCGACTAGACTAGATCGCGGACATACGACAACGACCTCAATTCGCGAACGCATTCGTTCAACTGACCGAACTTTCAATATGATACCTCCGAATGAATCTGAACGAACGAACACCTCTTTTTGAAACGTCACAGTGCACTTTTCAATCGACATTCAGTCGACATGAATAGCACATTTTTATTATTGAAGTGAAAACATCTTTAGGCGCATTTGGTATTTTTGAAACAGGGAAAAAAACGACACATCGACACCTCTGTTGACAATTATAAAAGTACAGTAATTTCAAATAAAAGTAGAAAACGACCAGTGTTATTCCAAAATGGTCGTCAACATTTTCAGTATAGAGGAGCTACTGAGAGCTCACTCTTTTTGCTACTAGTAGTGTGTAATATAATTTTTGTAGTACTTAGTAGTTTATAATAATGAATAAAAAAACACTTCATTTGAAAGTATTTCCTGACGATTCAAAAAATAAACACGTAATTGTTCAAGTTTTCACTTCTGTCGGCACTGTTTTTCTATATGCACGCTGCGTTCGGTTCAAACCTTTTATGTTATTCTACCTTCTTTTTTTTTGGTTGCGTTTCTCCAAATATGTCCAATTGTCCATGAGTGTCCAATTGTATAGTGAGTTGTTCCTCCGAAGGTGTTATACGGGAGACGGTTGCCGAGCTGCTGCCAAGCGAGACGAGCTCGAAGTATCGTGTTGGCGCACAGACGCATCTTGGCCAGCAAAAACCCAGCCCGACCAGCGCCAGCATATCGTCGGTTCGCACAGCAGCACAAGTCAGTCTCGAGCCATTGTTCATTCATTTATTTCATTCTTTCATTCATTATAGGTACAAGGCTTGCCAACGAGGCAGACTCCATAAAAAAAGTCATCGTTGGCACGTTCACAGTACTCACACAAATGCATCCGTACTATATTATAATATTATTATAAATGCGAAAGTTTGTATGTATGGATATATGGATGTATGTATGGATGTTTGTAACTCTTTCACGCAAAAACTACTGAATGGATTTCAATGAAATTTTGCATACACGTTGTCTGGGACGCCAGAAAAGACATAGGGTACCTTTCACCCAGAAAAAAGTACTGCTCCCGAGGGATTATCTAAAATTAAGGAAACTAACTCCTGCCTAAGTATAATAGCAATAACGATGTCTGGCGATATATTGCTCTTTCAACGCGGACGAAGTCGCGGGGACCAGCTAGTAATATTATAAATGCGAAAGTTTGTATGGATGGATGGATGGATGTATGGATGTTTGTAACTCTTTCACGCAAAAACTACTGAATGGATTTCAATGAAATTTTGCATACACGTTGTCAGGGACACCAGAAAGGACATGAGGTACCTTTCATGCAGAATGCGGACGAAGTCGCGAGCACCAGCTAGTTTGAGATATGGCAATTGCAGTGTGACGTCATTGTGATGCGCCTATTCACAGACACTACACAAGCGCAATGTTTAAATTTGTTGTTCTTGCCAACTCTCGTTAACTTGCCTATACATTGCTTGTATGTAACAATTAAGTTAACTCTGACTGTATATTGTGTGGTTTTTTTTTTAATATTTTTATTTATTAGGAAGCCAACACAGTATACAACAATTCATACACTTACACACATTCAAACACTATTTTATAATATCGTATACTCCACTTATAGGCTAACTCAGCATGCACTAAAAACAAACACAAAAGACATTTTCTGTTTCTTTAACAAAATAAAAGTAATGAAAAGGAAACTAATAAATGAAACTATACAAAAAATAATAATAATATAATAGTAATACATATATACCACACATTCAACAAAACACATACTTTAAAAACAACTATCAAGCAGTACTTGATGACAGAAACTTTCTGACTTCTCTTTTAAATTGTGATTGGATTGAAAAAGTGTTTTGATTGTGTGGAGCTAATAAATGCATTATTTGTATAGTGCATTATCTGTCCACTGACGCCATTGACGTTGACCTTTGCTTCGAAATTCTACATTTTTAGAGCTTGGATCGGAACAAAAATTTTATCTATGTGTACGCCCCACAACTTGCAGACTTTTACACGGAAAAAACGCATGCACCTGCTGCTGCAAGCGAGTCCTAATAGAACCACCGCCCCCTACGGAAAATTATTATTTGACTGTACTGTCTCGCATCGGCTCAATCCTGGGCAACGCAGCCAATGGAGAGGGTCTACTTTCCAGCGATGGCATCTTCAAAACTCTGGTGAGAAACGTGAACTCTGGTGGCGGTGATTAACCAATTGAATTTTAAAAATAAACAAAAAATACTTAGTAATTCTATATCAATCAATACTAATAATAAATCTGTAAGGCTTGGTCATGGAGTAAGTTACTTTGTTTTCAGAGATATCGTGCTTATAGGCTCTCTAATACATGATAATGAAACTAAATTGACGATTTTTAGAATGAATTTTTTTCTGTATGTAATGTATGTTCCTCCGGGTCAGCTAGTGTTTAATATAATGCGCACTCCCAAGATTTGAAACTCCCTGCCGCGAATTGCGCTAAACTTATATTCGATGGTGATTCTTGAGTTTCATTCGTGGTCCTTCGAGCCGAATCTTTTAAGACTTAACTTTTAATGTGAATTAAAATTTCCATAAAACTGGGTAGTCCTAATATTTATTGCCTACGCATACAGATTATTTAATCATATATTTTTTATTTACTGATGGAGCCGTCACACCATCCAAAAATTTGACGTTTTTTGGCGATCCGACAAAAAAGGAAGTACGAAAAAAAAACTACACCACACTCTCCCTTAAGTTTAGCCTTTAGTGTGACTGATCTTTATTTGTAATCTAAATAAAATCATAAGTGCATTCGACGAGGATTTGAACCGTTGAAGTGGGGGTTTGTCATTTTTTTTTTCAGAGAGACTTCGCGAGGACTTTCAGTAAGACGAAAAATATACAAATAGGGAATGTACAATTATACAAATGTATCAAATATGAAGATTCTGAAGAATCAAAAGGTCCAATAGTTGGTGAGATTTTTTTTGTCTCTTTTATAAGCATGCTTTAGATAAGAACTCCATTTGTGACTCTTAAACATGACACCTCAAATCATCGTTCGATTTTGAACGAATAAAACAGACAGACAGACAGGTGCTTGATATACATTTAGTTAAAAAAAGTTATTTTAACATTACAGACACTTCAATTTTATTTTATGTATGAATATCGTTATTCGTATCATGATGTACTTCATTATTCAGACTATAATCCCACCATAGTTATGTTTGCAAAAGATAGACTCGTTTTGCATATCTTTTCCGAAAAAAAATGTTTCTTTCACACATGCTTATTATTTGAAAATATGTTTTACAGAAGCACCAAAAGAAATAATTAACAAAAAACAGAGCCTCCCACATGCCGTAGATTCAACACCTAATTTTAATGAGCAATCAAATGAAAACATCAACAAAAAACCAATGAATTCAAGTGAAAATGTCAAGGAAAACCAAAGCCTTCCACGTCCCGTAGATTCAAAAAAGAATTGTAAAAAGAAAAAAGTCAATCTTAACAATGCAAATGATCACAAATCTTCAAACAAGTTAGACACGACGGACAAATCGTTCGACGATTCGTACAAGGCTTGGGTCACGGAGAAAAATAAATGCAATTTACTATTTGGATATAAGGTGCGGAATAAAACGGACAAGAATACTGCAAAGGAATCAAAAGAAACTCAATCTAATGGAAACAGCAAATCAAGTGTCGAATATCAAACTATGAAACGTTTTACAATAGTTGATGGCGTCGCTTGTCCAATACAGACTGAAAATTCTGAAAGAGAAGCTATTCATGAAAATTTGAATACAGATTTTCAAGTGCCACTCGATCGATCGATCAATAAGCTTGGAGATAAGTCAAATGTTGAAAAATCAAAGAATGAAGCTGTGAATTCTAAAAAAAGTACTATCGATTATGAAGTGGCATCGGGTGTCAATTGGAATCTTGGAAATGAGTCATCCGGTCCAAAATCAATAGATAAAATACCCACAAAAAGCCTTAAAGTAAGAAGTTTAGAGGAATTGAACGGGATTAAAACGGTTATTTCGTCAGATTTGGCAAGAAGTGATGAATCTAAGACAAAGGAATCTGAAGAGCAACAATTGAATACAATTGATAAAGAAGTTATCAATAAGTCACAACCATACATGATAATATTAAACCCAACAGTTTCTAATAATTCTATAAGCCAATTTAATAACGAAGCGCCAGTGTCAATTTTTATGTCAAAAACGCTAAATTTCGAGGTAAACCAGCCTTCAACCAGCACACAATTAGTCCAAAATGAAGCTAAAAACTCTAAAAGAGAAGCTATTCATGAAAATTTGAATAAAGATTTTCAAGTGCCACACGATCGATCGATCAATAAGCTTGGAGATAAGTCAAATGTTGAAAAATCAAAGAATAAAGCTGTGAATTATAAAAAAAATATTAAAAAATCAACAGATAAAATACCCATAAAAAGACTTAAAGTAAGAAGTTTAGAGGAGTTGAACGGGATGAAACCGGGTATTTCGTCAGATTTGGCAAGAAGTGACGAATCAAAGACAAAGGAATCTATAGAGCAACAATTGAATACAATTGATAAAGAAGTTATCAATGAGTCACAACCATACATTATAACATCAGAGCCAACAGTTTCTAACCATTCTATAAGTCAATTTAACAACGGACCGACAGGGTTAATTTATATGCCCAAAACGCTAAATTTCGAGATATACCAGACTTCAACCAGCACACAATCAGTCCAAAATGAAGCTAAAAACCCTGAAGCTATTCATGAAAATTTAATTAAATATGTTCAAGTGCCACTCGATCGATCGATCAATAAGCTTGGAGATAAGTCAAATGTTGAAAAATCAAAGAATAAAGCTGTGAATTCTAAAAAAATTACTAAAAAATCAACAGATAAAATACCCATAAAAAGACTTAAAGTAAGAAGTTTAGAGGAATTGAACGCGATGAAAGCAGTTATTTCGTCAGATTTGGCAAGAAGTGACGAATTTAAGACAAAGGAATCTATAGAGCAACAATTGAATACAATTCATAAAGAAGTTATCAATGAGTCACAACCGTACATTATAACATCAGAGCCAACAGTTTCTAACCATTCTATAAGCCAATTTAATAACGGACCGACAGGGTTAATTTATATGCCCGAAACGCTAAATTTCGAGGCAAACCAGCCTTCAACCAGCACACAATCAGTCCAAAACGAAATAATCAATAATGGTTTGGACAGTATTCAAATATTGAATGTAATGTCTTTGCAAGATCATAGCAAATTCAATGGCCTCTCAAAAGCTCCTCCGATGTCACCGGAGCAATACATAGGTGAGTCTTTTTTACACATAACTAACTAACTGACTTGGTCGTGCAATGTTGGTATATGCATTTTTCTTTTAATGTTTTTAATGATTCGTGAGCAGCAGTTATAGAATTTTACACATATGGGTTGCCATATGTGTAAAAAAGTTAATAACTACTGCTGACGTAATCACCATCTAGGACCCCCCCCCCCCCCCCCCCAAAAAAGTAAACAAAGCAAAGTACTTGAACGGCCCCTAAATATTAGCGAGTTTCCAGTTGCGAATGACTTTAATCCTTAGGAGTTATCGTGCCTACAAAACCTAGCACTTAACTCGTATTTCTTTTAAAAGAGAAAGCAACGCAATACATAACTAACTAACTGACTTGGTCCGCGTGAGTTTATAAAATATAGCCTATGTTACTCGCTGATAATGTAGCTTTCTATGGGTGAAAGAATTTTTCAAATCGGTCCAGTGGTTTTTTTTTTTTTTGAGTTTATTCGTTACAAACAAAAATACAATTTATAATATTAGTAAATATTTTTTACACCTTGGGTTACATTATTTATTAGAGTTAACTCGTACTATCATCACCCTCTAATTCGGGTACATTAATTAAAGCCACTTGTTAGTCCCAATACTTTTAATATCCAACTGATGTATCAGAATTATGTTTAGTCCCAATACTTTTAATGTCCGACCGATGTATCAGAATTATTTTTAGTCCCAATACTTTTAATGTCCGACCGATGTATATGTATACCCTGATATGTTTAGTTACGTTTAGTGAATTATATTCACTAACAGAATTATAATGAAAATGTATAACTGTATAATATATATGTCATTTTGATGGATAGATATGTTTAATGTAAGGTTCCATTAATAGTTTAAACTCATAATAAGTAAAAATTCTTTATTTTCTAAAAATACGCACAATAATTGAAAAAATCGAAATTAATCGAATCGAGGTGGGCCCTATTTTGTTTTCAGTAGTATATTAGTATATTTTTGCCTTTGGTTTCGCCTCAAAAGTTGATTTTTTGGTCACAGTTGGTAAGGACACGGCGAAAATTAACATCCTGTGCATGGACATATCCAAGCCCGTCTGGAAATTGGGCGACCATTACTTGGTGGTGACGCACTCCCCTCACATATTCGAGAGGATCCGGTTCTTCACCATGTGCCCCGGGGCCCAGGCCGAGCTGGTGGTGGACTCTCGGACCTCACTCCTTGAGGACAAGACGGGCGGCCTGTACTCAGCACCGGAACAGATCATCATCGATGGCAAGGTGCTGCAGAAAATCATCAGCTCGCCCCTCATCTACGCTACGGTGAGTCGCCTTTTCACACAAAAACTGGTTGATGTAAGTTTGACGTGTGTGTGTCTGTCTGTCTTTGTATATTTGTAAAATTAGTAAAGTTGCCAGCAAAAAATGGATGACAAGAATTTGTGTCGTACATACAGCCGGCTCTGGCGAAATGGACACGAAAATAATTGTCAAATAAATCCGAATCTGGCGGTTAAAGGGCTTGTTCATGAATAGAAGTCAGTTCATTCTGTGTTTTTATTAAGTTTAAAAATAAACGATCAGGTCTTAAGATTAATAATTGTACGTGCTGAATGTTTTATTAAACTTTGGGCATAATAAAATGTCAGTTTGCGTAGTGAAACTGTGTAAAAAGTGACGATTTTTGTTACACACCCTACAATAAAAAGTTGCCGCATTCACGGAGCTATTGTTTTTGTATAGCGCTCTATCTAGTCGAGCGCAGCGAGACCAATCATTTATCTATGCGATCAGGTGTTGTTCGTGGTGCCGTCCGAGGCGCAGTGCAAGAAGCTGCTGCACGAGACCGCGTCCCTGTTCTTGTACGGGCTGAGGGACGGCGAGTTGCACCAGGTGCGGCGCACGCGCACCGTCAACGACCGCCACATGATCTACTGCCGGAAGCGGGAGGCGGCCTCGGCTCTCGTCTACCAACTCAACCTGAACAAGGTCATACAAGTAGACTCCGATTGACTCAACACAAGACATTAATAGGTCAGAGTTCAAGTTAATTAATTAAACCACTTCCGGTCTTACTACAAAAGATTCAATAAGCACTGTTTAAATACGTGCTTAGTTAGATAAGCATTAAGCATTTAAGCATTGGTCAGCGAGCGTTTAAAATGTCCCTACCACAAAACCTTATTTAGCGGTTGTTTTTATAGACAGTGTTAAAGTACGTGAATGTTATTGAATTATGGCAACCTTGGCAAACATTCATTCAGTCACTCGCCCTGCATTCATGTCATTTTCATTTTACGCAGATCTGATAGGCGTATAATGATGAATTTTGGTTTTCACAAACTATTATTACGGACTATATTAATGATATCAGCAAATTATAAGATTGGAATAAGGAATAAATTACAACAAATACGTAATACCAAAAAATATTGCGCATAATGGAACGTAACTGACACTGACGTCAAATGTAAAGTTTGATTTGTTAAAATTGTTACAAGTTTGATATGAGGATCCACCTCTAGCATCACATGGTAGATCATTCTTTATTAAGTAAATCAATAATCTTGTTACCAAAGTTCTTGCTGAAGCGATAAAAATTTTGCGTCATCGTAATATTCAAATGGCAAAGATAATTGATTGGTCACGCTGCGCTCGACTGGATAGAGCGCTATACAAAAGCAATAGCTTCGAAAATGTGGCAACTTTTTATTGTAGTGTGTGTAAAAAAGTGCAGTTTTATCATATCTTTACACAGTTTCACTACGCAAACTGGTATTTTATTATGCCCATTTTACAAGTACGACGGCGGAATCTAGTCGAGCGCAGCGAGACCAATCCTTTATCTATGTTCGAATGGATTAAGAGGATTGTGAGGTGCCGATACGCGGCGCGAGTAGGTATTTTCAAAAATGCTATCTGTTTCACATCGCTCTGCCTCCGACCCGTATCGTGCGATAGAGAGAGTTGCAAGTCCTGTAGTAAATTGCCTACATTTCCTTAGTGTAATATGCTTTCGGGCGATAACGTTTTTACCCCCCTAAACTTTTACAAAATAAGACAATTTTGATATCATTGGATTCGGTACACCTTAATCTAAGTCTGTACGTTTTTATTTTTTAGTAATTCAGTTTAATTTAATTAAAAAAAATTAAAACGCTAGAGGAAGTTTTTAAGTAAAAAATATAGATTTTTAGATGCTAATAACTTCTATCGTAAGAAATATTTCTTAAAAATAAAAACGTACGGACCTAGTTTTTCATTATCTCTACAACATTTCCATAAATTATAAAAATTGGACTATGTTTACTGGGGGGAAAGCGTTATCGCTTTTTGTATGAAAATTTACAGCTTGACAATCCTCTTAATTCTCTCACTATGTATCACATCTCGAAAATTATCCATGTAATCCATATCCTCCATGTCGATATAATCAATTAAATTTAAAATATCCATACTCATTTATAAAATCAAAAGAAATTTAATATTAAGTAAAAGTATACGCAAAACAAAACGAAATTTGACAGAACACGTCAGAGGAAGAGAGGCCGTTAACTAGATAGCCACTCGTTAAACTAGCATCTGGCGGTGGTTAAATTTGAATAATGCTCAAGCATTGTCTAACCCTAAATAATGCCTAGATACTCTTTTGTAGTAAAGTTTTTTTTAACACGTGTTTTAAGCCTGATTAAAGTGTGTTTAATGTTTTTGTGGTAAGACCGTTCATGTTTAGTCCCCAACACTTTCAATGTCCGACAGATATTTCATTTATGTTATTATCTTATCACCCTCCACTTCGAGTAAACTCGACAAATAAAGTGCTTTATCACCATCACCCTAAGATTGAACATTGTTTGTATGTTGTAGAATGATAAGGTCCGTTTTCCTTTGAAAATTCAGTGACAATTTCTATTGCTATCTTTATTAGCGATGACGAATTACGTCAATCAGTAATCAATCAATAACTTATTTCAAATCTAAGCCTTAGCGAATTTTGAAATGAATAGAATTTGTAATACATTAATTAAAGCACCTTATGTTTAGTCCTAATACTTTCAATGTCCGACTGATATGTCATTTAGTATTTTATCACTCTCTACTTGGGTTACATTAATTTTAAACCATTTTTAGTCCCAATACTTTCAATGTCCACTTCATGTTTAGTCCCAATACTTTTAATGTCCACACTTATGTTTAGTCCCAATACTTTTAATGTCCACTTCATGTTTAGTCCCAATACTTTCAATGTCCACACTTATGTTTAGTCTCAACACTTTTAATGTCCACTTCATGTTTAGTCCCAATACTCTTAATGTCCACACTTATGTTTAGTCCCAACACTTTCAATGTCCACTTACGTTTAGTCCCAATACTTTCAATGTCCACACTTATGTTTAGTCCCAACACTTTCAATGTCCACTTACGTTTAGTCCCAATACTTTGAATGTCCGACCGATATATCGGAGCTACCATCAGAAAGCCAAACTCGTCATGCGAAATGACACCCATTGCAAAAATGTTTGTATATATAGTTATCCCTTATAATATTTTTTTTCATATTAAAAAAAAATAGGGTTTTAGCAGCAAAAAGTAAAATGTGCACCAAAGATCGATGTTATTATAAAAAAATAAATAAAGTGACACAAAGTTGTCACTTGTAAATAATTTTGGTTTAAGTGATCCAGGTCACTTTCTAAGTGTTTTATATGGTTTCTTAGTGGTTTTTAATGATGTTATAGTTATATTATGAAACACAGTTATTTGGCAGAGTCTAATTTATTAGCAAATTGCAAATGAACTATACAAAACGCAAACTTTTCTCTCTACATTATATTGTTATCATTGTCACTGTGGTAACGCGCATGTATGTATTTTATAGATTATATATATATATGGCCAGTACTTATTTTCATAAATACTATTTATTTTTCAATAGTTTTACTGTTTTATAATTAATAAATTGGTACATACAAGTGTTGCGATTCACTTTACCTTATGCCTTACCTTATACTTTACTTACTTACTTACTTACATATTATGCCACAGAACAGGGATACTTTGAGGATAATACACATAACACTTTTTGACTAAGTAAGTGATCGTAAATATTTTATTTTTGGTTTATATTTTTTACATATTATATGTATATATTATAATCTATTGCCACTCGCAGCGTCTGTGGCGGCTTGTGTTATAGGTATGGGTGACGGTAGTCACTTACCATCAAGTGGACCGTAAGCCTGTCCGTCACACATAAAAATAAAAAATAATAAAAAAAATCCCAACGAGTCGCGTAATTTTTTTATATTACACTTAGGGCCTTTTTAGTCAACTACAAGTAAAGTGTTGATTAGTTACTTTTAGAAATAATTTTATGTTTTATTAAATTATGCACTCGGTTTACTGCATCCTTCGATAGGCGATTTTTTTTATTATTTTTACAGGTGACGGTTAGCCTACTTGACAGATGGTGAAAGAGGCCCTTAGTTGATTCTAATTTTAATTATTATTTTAAGTAGAAAGTCCCTAAATTAAGTTAAATGAAGTAGATGTACATATTGATCTGTTCTAATGTAAATAAATAAATAAATAAATAAATAAATAAATGCCACATATGTGTTTTATTTCAAAAAGTGTTTTAACAGTTATTATAGTACTTATAAAATGCTAATATTCCTATGCGAACTGCAAATTGCTAATGAACCAATCGCAAAGCTCCATTGTGGTGACGTCATCATGTGACACACTCAGTAGGGGCCGTTCAAGTATTACATAAGCAGATATATTTATTACAATTATTTACTCCTCTTCCCCCTCGTCAGTAAAAGTAAGCAAAGCTCTTACACAATGTTTACGTAAACATTTGTATATATATGCATTTTTCTTTTAATGTATTCTGATTTTTTATTGATTCGTGAGCAGCAGTTATAATTCTAGAACTAGAATTATAGAATTTTACACAATATATGGGTTGCCATATGTGTAAAAAAGTAAATAACTACCTACTGCTGACGTAATCACCATTTAGACCTCCCTACCCCCCATGCCATCAAAAGTAAGCAAAGCAAAGACCCCCCAGCAAGTCTGTAAAGCAGACAAGAAAAGTGCTTTATCAGTTTCGATTACAAATTCCATTCATTTCAAAATTCGCTAAGGCTTACATTTGAAATAGGTATTGATTACTGATTGACATAATTAGTCATCGCTAATAAAGATGGCAATAGAAATTGTCACTTTGAATTTTCAAAGGAAAACAGACCTTGGGCCTTACCACCACCTCTTATAGCATTATTATTTTAGTCTTATTTTCAAATTTCGTACCATGACCCCTTAAAAGTAAGCTTACTTTAATGTTGTTTCTATAAGCAGTTTTGTGACGTCATTCGCTATTTCGTTATGATATCTTGCTTTCGTAGCGTAGAAATTAAATGTTTCAGAACATACCAAATACGATATGGCTTCATACTTAGGACTCTGTGGCATTATTTAGCAGGAAATAGACAATCATGCAAATATCATTCGTTCACGGCAGGAATATAACAATATTGTTTTGTGGACGTCATGGTACGAATTTAGTAATGTTACTTTAAGCTTGAAACAAAACTTCCTTAAAACATGATAGTTTACTAAAAGTTCATGGTACGGCCCCTGATCATTCTAAAACATACAAAGAATGTTCAATCTTAAGTCAATGGTAAAAAGTAGTAACGACCAACTTGTACTATTCATTTTGAACTCAAATGCGTTGACGTAAAGTTGCATTTTCTTTAAACGACAGACGTTTTGGTCGGTTTTAAATGACAGATGACAGAGTTGATTGATTTGATGCTCTACGGCGTAGAATTTAGAACCATTTTTCGCGTAAAATTGTTCACAATCTTAGAATTCTTAGGGTGATAAAGCACTTTATTTGTCGAGTTTACATTGATGCTTAGTTTATTATTTATTTCTAAGTAATAAATACTTACCTACTACTTATTTCTTAGAAGACCCAAGTTTCAATTTCCTGTAAGAGACAAGGGAAAGAAGAAATGAAACAAAACTTCAAATAAATACCAATTTATTTAATGGTTGTACAATATGGCCGCGCCACATCTGTGGTCAATGCTTCATTACTTTACTTTATTTATACAAAATCAAAAAGCCAAATTTAGTGTCGTTTCATTACGCGAAATAAAAATACTAGGTACTAAATGAACTAGGTACTTATTTAAAAAAGATATTCCAAATTCCAGTCTCGTTTGGTGGGAACTTAAAGCGTGCATTAAATTAAGTAAGTCAGTAAGTATGTCTGTTACGTTGCAAATGGACATAATTAAGCAGTTCTCATAAACATTAAAAAAAGGGAAGATATATAAAGGAAAGTATACGAAAAATATATAAATAATGGTGTAATTGTTTGTTTCCCAAATAAAATAAAATAATTACAAAAATAAAAAGATTAATTTCTGACAAATCAATAGAATTATTATACACAAAACCGAAACACTTGAAAATCATTTTTTTAACTCTTGGAAAAAATATAAAAAACCTAATTTCGACATTAATTGTTCTAAAAAATCTATCATTTTTACACATTTTTTTAAATCAACGGAAATACGTCATCACTGGCAAAATGCGCTAAGTATAAATTTTTAAAAATTTATAAAACAAATGTTCTGTATCAAGTTATTAAAATTAACGAACTATCTTTTTCGCAAAAGCAAAAAAGCTGAAAAAAATCCCTCGATAAAATCTACTTTAAGAAAAAAAAATCTAAAAGTAGTTTTAATTTAAGAAAAGAATTATCTAAATATGTAACGGTTTTCTTTCTTTCTTTCAATTTCAATTTGCAACAATACCTATAAGTATTATTGTCCATTCGCAACGGGCACGCTAAAAACACCTTTAAAAACAATATTAAAAAAATCAGTCTAAAATTTCTCTTAACAACTAATAAATTTAATTTAACCATAAATCGCAGTGAACGTATGTACTGAATCTATATTGTCTATTAAATTTAATATGTGCATCACTTATTGGAAGTTTTTCGAGGAAGTATTTTACAATGGGAGACATATTTCGTTGAATTTTTCATCTTTTTTAATAATTTTTAATGAAATTTTCAATTCAAAATACAAAAAAAGTATTTAATATTGTAAAAAGTTTACGTATGTAATAAAAGAGTTTGTGTAAAAAGTTTTAGACCATGTTTTCTTTTTTTAAGTACCATTTTGGCTTAGATACTAAAATTTTAGGCACAACTCTCTGTACCTTTCTCTTTTCAAAATTGAGCTCAAACACAAGTAAGTAGGTAAAATTCGTTAGTTATTATAGATAATAAAAAATAGCTACCTAAGAATTAAGGGCGTTATAAAGTAAAAATATTTAAAACATATGCAATAACTAACGCTTAAGAGCTTTTACACAGAGACATCGAAGTACTACAAGTGTGGATTTTACGTGACAGATGCCAAAGTGGCACGTGAAAAGAACGCCTAAAAGGGAATCAGGGCGGAGTCAATGGTGAAAGGTGGTAACGACCAACTTCTACTATTCATTTTAAACTCCAATGCGTTGACGTAAAGTCACATTTTCTTTAAATGACAGATGACAAAGATGGTTTTAAGACAGATGTTTGGTTGGTTTTAAGTGACAGATGACAAAGATGGTTTTAAGTGACAGATGACAAAGATGGTTTTAAAAGCCAGATGTTTGGTTAGTTTTAAATGACAGATGTTTGGTGTGTTTTAAATGACAGATGACAAAGATGGTTTTAAGACAGATGTTTGGTTGGTTTTAAGTGACAGATGACAAAGATGGTTTTAAAAGACAGATGTTTGGTTGGTTTTAAATGGTTTTTTATTTTAAAAAAAGGCTATTATAAATTGCTATTTTTACTAATGACACTGGCAAAATCATCGGACAAGATCTGATGGAGCCAAGACATTAAAAGGGAAGAAGAGGAAATGTTCCATAAAGTTGGTTGCATGCGAAATCCATACTTATAGTACATCTATGGGTATCAATCAACATTAAAATTAGCTGTTGTTGGTCAGGCCGCGACACATTCGGTCCAATTTTTTAAACTCAACTACACACCACATCAATAATAATATGGTCCGTCCGTTCGTGTATGTAGCAAATAAGTATATTATACAAAGTTGGATAGTTATGTATATATTATAAATAGGTACAAATACATTTATACAAACGTCTCGAAAAATTCTATTTTATTATATATAAAGTTTTTTCACCGCAATAAAATGGGAATAATTGTGTTTAATAAATTCCTTATTTTATTTTTTTTTTACTTCAAAATTTTAGGGGCTATTATACACTGAGCATCATTTTTTTAACTTTATAACTGATAATATATCTATATTATAGAAGAATTTTAAAGTTATTAGTTAAAAAAAGTTAAGTTTTTAAAGAAAAAAAAAACTTTAAAAAATCTGATTCTTTCTGATTATAAAACTTAAAAAATCTGATTTAATTTTAAAACTTAATTTGTCTCCGATTTATTAAATATCTAAAATTTAAAAAAAAGTTTTTACAAGGTATTTTAATTTCATAAGTATTTTTAATTGTGCCATAATAAGTATACTTGTGTGCTCAGTGTGCGCGCACCCTTACCCTATAATATAAGTATAGTACTACTTTAATAATAATTATAGTACAGGCAAATCGCCTATTTAATGACTAGTATATTACATGACATATACAAATTTCATTTCCATATCTCATTGAGTAGTAAATAAATGCTTTACACAGTATGTAGATCAATTTAATGGCAAAAAAAATAATTGCAAATTCACTTCGCCACAGAACAGCAAAATTCAATTTGAAATTTCGATTCTACTGCGAATTCTCTCTTAAACTAAGCCGTAAATGCATTACTCTTTATTAAGGCTTCATTTATAGGCATTTTTAATAGGCAATAGGCACATGTTGGTCAATGGTAAAAGGTAGTAACGACCAACTTGTACTATTCATTTTGAACTCAAATGCGTTGACGTAAAGTCGCATTTTCTTTGAACGACAGACGTTTGGTTCGTTTTCAAATGACAGATGACAGAGTTGATTCATCTGTCATTTTTCGCGTAAAATTTAAAATAGACGAGTCATTCAATAAACAAAGATTCAGTCACTCTTTTCGAGTCTAAATCGAAAAATATCGATCTTAGGAAAAAAATGATGAGGACCAAAATTGTAGGAAATTTAATTCCAAACAACTTCGTCAATGACCATTTTTCGCGTAAAATTTAAAATAGACGAGTCATTCAATAAACAAAGATTCAGTCACTCTTTTCGAGTCTAAATCGAAAAATATAGTTCCTAGGAAAAAAATTATGAGGACCACAATTGTAGGAAATTTAATTCCAAACAACTTCGTCAATGACCATTTTTCGCGTAAAATTTAAAATAGACGAGTTATTCCAATAAACAAAGAGTCACTCACTCTTTTCGAGTCTAAATCGAAAAATATCGATCCTAGGAAAAAAATGATGAGGACCAAAATTGTAGGAAATTTAATTCCAAACAATTTCGTCAATGACCTTTTTCGCGTAAAATTGAAAATACACGAGTTATTCGGTAAACAAAAAAAATTCACCCTCATATTCAAGATGGCGGATAACGCCATCTTGAATTTCAAAAGGATCCCGAAAACCCCCTCCAACGAATTCCTAAGGAAAATTGCTACTGGGAATTTTCTCTTTGTCAAATCCTACTTCGTCTGGACTGGATTAAGCAAAGTTAAACTAACATACAAAGAAACTTTATAAGTTGTAGTCGTTCTGATCTGACTTTAATTTGGAAAGTTTTGGAAGTTTCCTTTTGGAAAAATTATCCCAAATTAATGCGAATTTCTAACCGAATATTATTAAGACACAAATCCGTACTAATATAATAAATGCGAAAGTTTGTATGGATGTATGTATGGATGTTTGTAACTCTTTCACGCAAAAACTGCTGAACCGATCACCATGAAATTTTGCATACACGTTGTCTGGGACACCGGAAAGGACATAGGGTACCTTTCGTCCAGAAAAAAGTACTGCTCCCAAGGGATTATCTAAAATTAAGGAAACTAACTCCTGGCTAAGTGTAATAGCAATAACGATGTCAGGCGACATATTGCTCTTTCAAGGCGGACGAAGTCGCGGGCACCAGCTAGTAAGTACAAGATAATGTTCTGTGGCAAAACGAAATGCAAATGAAACTCTTACACATATATAAATAGTGATGATGAAGTAATTAATAACACTAATACTATATATTACATTAATTAATCAATAAATAATAATTATTACTACATATTTATTGTATATATACACATTAATGTATAATTAAAATTAAACTTCATTCAGCACATAGAAATCAATACATTAAAATATTTGTGGCCAGTGAGAATAGCTTATATACCATTTTTTGGTCAATTTCAACATTTTCTTAAGTTAGGAAAAAGTCAGAAAAATGTTGAAATTAGTTAGGAAAATTTTGAAAGTACTCAGGAAAACGTTGAAATTTCCTAAGCATTCCTTAGGAATTGGCTTAGGAAAATTTTGAAATTTATTAGGAAAATGTTAAAATTTCCTTAGCATTCCTTAGGAATTTGCTTAGATTTTTTTTTAAATTACTTAGAAAATTTTTGAAATTACTTAGAAAAATGTTGAAATTGCTTAAAAAAAATGTTGAAATTGCTTAGAATTTTTTTGAAATTACTTAGGAATATGTTGAAATTGACCTAAAAATGGTACCTATAGAAATCTCACATGAAAACAGTACTATTGTTTTAACCTTATTCAACCTTTCAAGTCAACCTTTAAAATATCCAAAATTAGCTAAGTTGTATAAAAGGCTTACAAAGGCCGTACTGTACTGTAGTGTAGTGTAGTGTAGTGTAGTGTACAGTCGAGGAGAAAAGTGCGTTAACAGTGGAACTGCTGCTGGGTGATGGCCGACAGGTCCTTCATGAGGCCTTCGAGGTTCTGCATCTCGCGGTTCAACCTCTCCGTCGACCGCGACGGAGTCAGAGGCTCCAACTCCTCGGAGCAGTGCGCCACGCTCCCCCCTGTTGGGCGATTCCCCATTGAGTCACTTAAGTCACTCAAGTGACTTTCAACTGTTTCAACTGTTACTATTCTTAGGAATAAAATTTAAGTGAGGCTTTTCTTTACTATAGCATAAGTATTTCTAATTTCACTCAACACAAATTCGTTCCTGAGTAAGCTTAGCTTTATGGTAAAGTGTAAGACTTAATTGACTTATTTCAGCCTTTACTTAGCTTAGGTAAAGTGAAAAATAAAGTGAAGCTTAGGTAAAGTGTAAGACTTAAGTGTCTTTTTTCAGTCTTTACTTAAGTGTTACACTTAACTAAGCTTCACTTTACCATAAAGCTAAGTTTACTCAGAAACTAATTTGTGTTGAGTGAAAGTTGAAATACGCTTTAGTAAAGTTAAGTTTCACTTAAATTTTATTCCTAAGAATAGTAACAGTTGAAATTACAGTTGAAAGTTGAAATTCTTATTTATAAACAATAATGCTTAGGGCCGGCCTAAGCAATTATTGTTTATAAATAAGAATAATAAGTTTTTTTTTTAATATATTCACACATTTCACACAGCACCATCTAGTTCCACAGTAAGCAACTGATGCTTGTATTATGGATACCAGACAGTTGATATACTACATATACATTACTATTATTATTTTTTTAAATACATACATATTATAAATACAAAACATCCATTATTCAGGTGCAAAGGTAAAATTAATTAACATATAAACATTTGCCCCTAGCTGGATTCGAACCCGCGACCGCCTGGTTAACAGCTAGCTAGGGTCACTAGCCACTGGACCAAACGTGTCGTCAAGTATAAGTATAATAAGTATGTTCAACACTGACCGAGTTGAAGTCTGTTGGGCAGATGTCCGGGGGAAGAGTTGGCGCTCTTCTTGTAAGGGGACGTCTCTCTTACGCTGCCTGAAATACAACAATAAACAATACATAACATAAGGCTCTTGTAAAACACGAACACGCCATTGTAAAACAAAAAATCGTACCTTTCCCGTGACTGGGCGTGGAGTGCGAACTGGAGCTGTCCGGGAGCGTGAAGCTGTGTAGGGGTCCGTGCGGTCCGTGGGCGGGGGGCACGCGCCGCTGCAACGACCCCCCGGCGCCCCCGACCCCCGCGCCACTGCCCACGCTGCCCGGCCCGACCCCGACCCCCGCGCCGCTGCTGCCCGCCGTCCCGCACTCGCTGCTCAGCGAGTCGCGGCTGCAAACCGAGCAATATTGTGCAAATGCGTTACGTTAATTCCAAATAAAACGAAAATATTTATGTTTTATCAGCAATACCTAATTTGTGAAGCTGTCACAAAAACATTATAACGTTTAACAAGATGAGATTTCAGACTGTAGATACCATGGACGTAGTAGGTATAATATAACAGAAAAAATTGCATTTACGAAAATCGAAGTATATTTTTCATTGTACCTCTACTACATATCCTGCTCGGCTCGCTTTTTAGCTGCAAGAAATCAATCTTGCTTATTATATAGAAATAACGATAACTCACTGTGTGTAATGTCCGAGCGGTTCGTAGGCGACGTAGTGTCCGCGCTCGCGCGCCGCCGACGCATAGATGTCCGACCCGGTGCCAGGCATCAGCGGGCACGGGTGGTGCAACGGGCCCTGCTGCGGGCCCAGCGGCCCGAGCGGGGCCTGCGGTGACCCCAGCGGGGCGACTCCGGCCAGCAGCGGCGTGCTCTGGTCCGTGTGTGGCAGTTGGAGTGCGGCCCGGTGCGGCCTTCGCTCGCAAGTCGACGCGCAACTGACGCCCGTCATGGCTGAAAACATCCAACACTTGGTTGAGGCGACGCTAATAAATGGATGAAGGATTCTAAGGGCCAGCGTAAATTGAAGGACGGCAAATACAGTAGAAACCTGATATAACGACTTCGGTTATAACATATCGGTTACCGAATCCCTGTAACGACTATCTGTTTATTACCACAAAGTTTTGTGGTCCCTTAAGGGTCGCTATAATCAATTTTCACTGTATTTTCACATTATTTTATACCATAAAGCCACAATGACACACTCAGTTCATACGAGTGTAATAGGTCCTTAAATTATCGCCGGCCCTTAGTTAAGACGACGCTGCGCAATGGATAGAGGATTCTAATCGTTACATACCAAACGAAATAAAAGGAAGATAAACAAGCAGAAATAAAAGCGAAAGCCGTCCGGACGCCACAGAGTTAGAAAAGAGATAACTCTTTTTCAATTAAAAGAATTTAAAAGCCTGATACGTAGTTTTAGAGAAAAACTACACACGCGCCGAAAATACTTGAGCTGAACGAGCCGAAAGCTGAATTTGACTTAGAAATCTGAAAGGAAGCTTACGCATCTCCATAGACTCGTAAGCGTCCTTTCAGCTTTCTGAATCAAAACCGCCATTTTTATGAATAAAAGCTGAACGAGTTGAATAAATATATAGTAATAGAGGGAAGTTTAATTTAGATCGCATGTAAAGTTGGCGTCCGGCACGGGTATAAAATAAAGGCCGGCTCACATTTGTAGTCGTAAAGGCACGCGTCGCACCGCTTGAGCGGCGCTATGGACGCGGGCGAGGCGCGCAGTATGGCCGTATCGTCGCTGCTGGCCGCGCTTTGGCTACAAGCGCACGGCGAGCGACGCTCTACACGCAACACAAATATAACTCAACAAAACCAAATAAAAAACAACTAAACCTCTGACCAACTAAAATCTAATCTAAAGTAAGGCCAACGAGACAACGCAAACGGTGTAAACAAATCCGTGTAGCGCTGTGGTTATTCAAAAAATTCATAAAGACATAAAGAATTCAAATAGTTCTATTGTACTTGTTACTTATGAATTTTTATGATAATTTGTTATGAACTAGCGTGCGCCCGCGACTTAGCCCGCGTGAAAAAAGTAGCCTATCCTGTGCCCGGTACGTCTAAATGTTTATCTATTAAGTTTCATGAAAATCGGTTAATTCGTTTAGGAGTTATGGAGGAACATACATACATACATACAATACCTACACTTATAGATTTATTATTATTAGTATTGATGATTGCTTTGTTAAGGAAAACACATTTATATATACTGCCAATAATAAGTGTCATTATTTGTTTTATTGATGGACAGACGAACCGAAAGGCTGATAATTTATGATTTGTTCTATTTTATGAAATGTTATGAACCCCTGAAATTTTGTTTACATTCTGTGCGTTGTCTCCGTGGCCTTGCTTTACACAGAAGTGACCAATGGCAAATAATTTCTCAATGGCCATTGACCAATGACAGAAAGGCGTTCGTTTTAACATCGAGCGAACACAATTTTTACCAAAATGAGCGCAACCTAATAACCCATGAATTAAAGTGCAATATTGCACAAAAAAAATTTCAAAAGTTTACTTTTGGGCAGTATTTTTCTTAGTTCACTTAAGTTTTGATTTTACATTAAATGAACCAAGTGAGAAATGCAATTGCCAGTGTAACACTTAAGCTATAATATTATATACATAGTGAGAAAGTGTAGTACCTATGTAGGGTAGAGGTAAGGAGAAGGAGGACCGACTGTGTATTAATACTGAGGTCACTGAGTAAATTAGACAAAGATAGATAGATGGAAGGCATGCTACACTAGCGACATTGTGGCCACTTTTAGAACCCTCATGAGTAAATTAGACAAAGATAGATAGATGGAAGGCATGCTACACTAGCGACATTGCGGCCACTTTTAGAACTTTCATTCTATTGATGGAGAGGATCATTATTTCAATGTCACGTGATTCGATACTCTTTACCTCTACCCTCGGTTAGTATATTGTCTATGGTAGTAGGCACTGACCGACGTAGGTGGGCACGTAGTGCCTCCGGTCGAGCGAGGAGAGTGAGGCGAGCGACGCGGGCGTGTGGTGTCTCGCTGGCTCGTACTCGGCTGGCGGCGCGTGCGCAGCCCTCGCCAACGTCAGCGTCGACGACATCAGCCCTCCCCCCGCCCCGCCCCCTCCCACGCCCTCCACGCTGCCAGCCGATACTGCGCCACATTACACTTTTATTATCACCCGCCACCTATCGCACCTTTGGCAAGACAAGGGCTTAACTGCACTTTTTGCAATTTTTACAAGTGCCATTTAAAAATTTTTTTTTTTGCTCGCCAACGTTGCTTTGAAACAATATAAACAGCCATTCTCGTTGCATCAAATAAGCTCTTGTGAATATTTTTTAAATTTAATAATGTTTTAAAACACTTCTGCATATTTAACTGATTTTACAATTTTTTGTAAGTTATGCCCTTGTCTTACCGAAGGTGCGTTATGTTGAGTCCCAACTAGTCCCAACACTTTCAATGTCCGACCGATATATCGGAACTACAATTCCAACTATAAGGTGCGCGGACACACGACCACGACATCTCTTCGCGGACTGCGTTCGTTAAACTGATACCATAGAAGTTTCAGAGATATTGCGCCAAAATATTTATTTATTAATTGGGAGTTCTACAAGAAACTCTTTATGATCGTCATTATAAATTTAAATTTAGCAGGGTTTCGGATATTCGTTAAATTGAATAATAAGTTAGTCGTACTCTTACTAGCGGAGCTGTGTAGACTCTTGTCCATGTGCTTGAGCTCCATCTGGTCGTGATGGATCCACAGGTCTGGCGGCTTTATGGCGGCCGACGCCGAAGACTTCTGGTACGTGCTGGAACGTTTTACGATATACATATGTTTAGTTTGAGCAAATTAACATAATATAAGCGTAACAGATAGTATATCTCACCTGGTGTCGGGCGACAGAGGCGGATGCGACCGGCGACAGCACAGCGACAGAGCCAGCGCGGCGGCCAACGCCAACACTGCGCACGCGCCGCCCGCACTCGCCCACAGCCACGCCGACGTCGCGCCCGCCAGACCACTACCGCCACCTGTCTCTGTACAAGTCACTTTATAAGTAAACTTTGCACTTATTTGTACCTTGTATTGGGCCGAGGACAGACACTGGCTCTCACCGACTGGCGTCGTGTACGAGATCGGCTGCGAGAACGGGCCGAGCCCCTTCGAGTTGCGCGCCTGCACCTTGAAGAGGTACGTGGTGCGCGGGCGCAGACGGTCGATGCGGGCTCGAACTCGGTCCCCGCCGGTGACGGCGACGGCGGCCCAGTCGTCGGGCGCGTCGTTGGCGCAGTACATGAGCACGTAGCCCGTGAGGCGGCCGTGCGGCTTGAGCGGCGGCTGCCAGGACAGCTCGAGCGCGCGGCCGGCTGGGGCGGCGGGTGCGGCCCGCAAGTCGCGCGGCGCGGACGCGGGCAGCGCTTCTAAAGTGCGGTTGGAGACGAGCATCGACCAGGCGCTCTCGCGCTGCCCCCTGATGAGCTTGACGGCGAACTCGTAGTCGGTGTAGGGCTTGAGGTCGTCGAGCATGCAGTTGAGGTCGGTGGCGTTGAAGTAGCGCGCGCGCAAGCCGGGCGTCGCCCAGCGCACCACGTAGCGGCGTCCGTCCGACGCCGTCGTGCCCTTCGCCAGCGTCGGGTCCGTCCAGTACACCACCGCCGTCGACCCGCTCAGCATTATCACCTGCATATACCAAATGTTTCTCTACAAAACCTATTCAACCTCTGTATTTAAGAGGGTGGAAACTTGTCTAAAACGACGCGAAAATAATGAAATGTTGCATTTTGTGCTATTTCTACAGATTCGTTTAAAAAACAATACATGTCAGTACGCGCGCAACGTTAAACTGTTAAGCGCTTTTAATTTGAACGTGAAAAAGCACTACAGCGCCCCCTAGAACAATTGATAGAGCAACAAGCACCTTGACTCCGACCGGAGGTATTAGCGGCGGAGACTCATCCTCGTCCTCATCCCCGTCCGCGTCCTCGTCGCCGGGCTCGTCCTCGTCCTCGTCCCCGTCCCCGTCCAGCTCGGAGGCGGTGCGCGTGCGCACAGTGGCGTACACCGCCGGCCCTAGGCCCAGCGCGTTGCTGGCTCGCAGCGAAATCACGTATTCACTGTTCGATGCTACACAATCACAAATTAATGTAAGTACTAATTTAAATTAGCGACCCGCTCCCGGCTTCGTACGTTTGCAATTTTTTCTGCAAATTACATATAAAAACTAGTGTCCGACCGAAGCCACCTACTGCCATCAAGTGGACCTGAAAATTGCTTATTGTTAGTGTAGTGTTAAAATAAGATTTTACCTAGTCCCCTGATGACGTGCGAGTGCAGATGGGCGGGCACCTCCTGTGTGTGCTCGTCGGGCACGCCCAGGCCCCAGCCCAGCCAATAGCCGCGCACCACCACGCCCCCACCCACCGACGAAGCCCCGCCCACTGACCCGCCCTCCTCAGACCACCACACCGAGATCCAGTCGCGTCCGGCGCGCGCTGCAACAACGCACACCAGCCATACAGTAAAACTTAGCTTTATAAAATATGGCCTGTGATATTCGCTGATGATATAGCTTTCTATAGGCCTGAAAACACTAAAACAACCAGCACAACAGAGTTTAATGTAGGTATAAGAAATGTACTGACTGGTGAGCGGGGGAGGCTGCGGTGGGACGACCGACTCGTCCAACTCTTGCTGCTGAGTGGTTGCCGTCACCCATTCGCTGAACGGACCCGATCCGTTCGCGTTTATGGCGCACACGCGAATCTGAAAAACGACATTTCCTTCATTGCTACTGGTCTTCATACTGGCCCGAGTCTGACACTATTCGGGTGTGTAAGCGAATGAGTATACCTGGTAGGTGGTGTGCGTGTGCAGCTGCCGCAGCTCGGCGCGCCTGGCGTCCGCGGGCGTTGTGAGCGCGTCCGCCTTTCGTCGCGTTTGGCCCTGCGATATCCCCTGCGGGCCCGCTGGCAGCGCGCGGTAGCGCACCTTGTAGCCGGTGAGCGGGCCGCGGTGCGTGCGGGCCGGTGGCGCCTCCCAGCGTACGAGGATGCTGTGCGGGCCTGAGGGCGCCGCGGTCACATTGGCCGGGGGAGCTGCGGGCGCGTCGCTTCGTGTGCGCGCGCGCACCTCCGCCGACAGAGCGCCGCCGGCCGCGCACACGCGCACCGAGTACGTCGCCGCCGCCCGGAGCCCCCCCACCGCCGCCCCAACGCCCCCCGCTGCCCCAACGCCGTCCGCCGCCTCCACCCACTGCACTTGTTCGCGACCGGATTCCGTCTGATGGGGGTTTTAAACAAAACATTATCAAAGTGTAGGAATGCTCAGAGTTTTACGTTATTATCGATAGATGGCACCGAAAGAAAGAGAGAGAGAGAGAGAGAGAGAAAAGCACACACTTAAATTACTTATTTAGTTACTTAACTTAGTAATAAAAATTTATAAAGAAGAATCACCTCATAATAATGTATAGAGTATTTGGTGGGCGGATAGGGCGGGGCGGAAGAGGCCGGCTCGGGCGGAGGTTCAGGCGGAAGCCACGACACCTTCAGGCTGTGGGGGCCGGAGGCTTCCACGCGCACGTTCAGGGGCGGGCCGTAAGACAGCTCCTCCTCGGGGGTCGTCACCGAGATCACCTTAAAAGAAAGAGGCCATACCAAAGTCAAGTGAGTGGCCAGCAAGTGAGATTAGTGTGTGGCCACAGAACGAGAGGTTGAAAACGCTTACGTCTGTGAGTGGCGAGTGAGCGTTTTGCGCGAAGGCCAACACCGCGAACTCGTAAGTCGTGTTCGGTTGTAGCGAGGCGACGTTCATCTCGTGCTTCTGCGCTCCGCCTCGCGCCACTCGCTCCCTACAAACACATTCAATATCAATCAATATGATTACTGTTAACCATATTTCAACCCTATTCACGGTTTATTAAGGTACAAACTCACCTGTTGCTCCCTTTCACCTTGTAAACGACCGCGTAGCCCGTTATGTGCTCTTTCGTGTTCTCCGGCTCCTGCCACGAGAGTGTTACGAAGCGGTGCTTCACGATAACCGCCCTTAAGTCGTGCGGCGGAGAGACCAAGGTCGCGTTGCCTTTCCTCAATTCGTCTAAATCCAATCCTTGAGCAGCGTGAAACATATAATCCGTATCGTAATCGTATTCGAAGCCATCGTCGTACTCGAATTCCGGACCCGAAGTGAACGCCGAAGAAGTTTCACCGACAAAATCTAGATCTTCCGGCGCCGGATCTAGATTCTGATCCTCGAATTGGGTGGAGGATATGAGGCTGTTGAAGATGTCTTGGGTGGAGTTTGGATTTTGTACGGTGCCGTTCGTTGGGGAGACAATGTGTGAAGGTTTTTGTTTTTTTGGATGTTTGGTTTTGGATTTGTGACTGGTTTGCAATAGGGTGGCGTTAGAGATACCCGTTTCTGTAAATTTAATAGGAAACATCAAAATGGTAGCTTGACTAAATGAAACACAATTTAAAGATTAAATTTGCAAGTGGTGACAAAAATTTGAATTTGATCGGTTCAATGAAACTGTTTTAAAAGACAGAAGAGGTTGGACGGTAGCATGTGGTATGTGGTTACCATCATCCGGCGACTGGACGAGGAGTCGGAGACCAGCGACGGCTGTGCCAGCTGGCGAGATGGCAGCACACTGAAACATTCCTGCGTCCACTCGGAGAACTCCTTGAATGCGGAGAGATGTGCTGGAAATTTATTCCCACATTTCTTTTTTCAAGTGTAAAGAGATAAAACCAAAACTTTTTAAAGCATTTAAAGAAAACGAAGCAAGGCCTTCGAATCTTTGAAAAAAGATGAGCGTACCCGTCGACTAGCGCTATGTCGTGGTTGTTGGGCGTGAGAGGCTCGCCGTCCTTCAGCCAGGTGACGGTGGGTGTCGGTCGGCCCTTAGCCTCGCATCGCAGCGTCACATCGCCTCGCGTCCGCGCCACGACCACGCCCTTATCGGAGGGGTTGCCTACTGTGACACGGGGCACGCTCTATACACAGACAATAAAAAATCATTTATTAAATTGTCAAAAACTTATAATAACTAACTTTGACTTTGACATAAATTTGACGACAATTGACTAGTAACCCCAGCCTTTAATCAAAAGGTCGCGAGTTCGAATCCCGCTATGTTTATGTGTAAACATTTACCTTTGTACCTGAGTCATGGATGTTTGTATGTATTCCAAAAACCCTAACATCCGATTAGAGTATCAGCCTGAATGATCAGCAGAGTCGAGGCGG
This sequence comes from Synanthedon tipuliformis, assembly GCA_947623395.1. Taxonomy (NCBI): domain Eukaryota; kingdom Metazoa; phylum Arthropoda; class Insecta; order Lepidoptera; family Sesiidae; genus Synanthedon; species Synanthedon tipuliformis. The sequence continues at coordinate 365,440 of OX392434.1, read as the reverse complement.
CTGTATGCTCATAACAGTGGTTGTACATACCAAGACATGCAAAGTGGCGGAATGATCAGCTGAGTCGAGGCGGCTGTATGCTCATAACAGTGGTTGTACATACCAAGACATGCAAAGTGGCGGAATGATCAGCCGAGTCGAGGCGGCTGTATGCTCATAACAGTGGTTGTACATACCAAGACATGCAAAGTGGCGGAATGATCAGCCGAGTCGAGGCGGCTGTATGCTCATAACAGTGGTTGTACATACCAAGACGTGCAAAGTGGCGGAATGATCAGCCTAGTCGAGGCGGCTGTATGCTCATAACAGTGGTTGTACATACCAAGACGTGCAAAGTGGCGGAATGATCAGCCTAGTCGAGGCGGCTGTATGCTCATAACAGTGGTTGTACATACCAAGACGTGCAAAGTGGCGGAATGATCAGCCGAGTCGAGGCGACTGTGCGCTCGGCAAGTGTAGGCGCCGGCGTCCAGCGCACGCGCAGACTGCACGCGAAGGGACCCGGACCCCACCAGGTAGAAACGCGAGTCCAGGTCGCTACACACGTCACCACATACCATTTATTTTTTACTAGCTCGTGCCCGCGACTTCGTCCGCGTTGAAAAGGAAAATAATATGAGTAGTAACGCCTGACATCGTTATCGCTGTGACGACGGTGGCGCCGCCACGCGACATATTTATAGACGATTATTCGGGAACAGTACTTTTTTTCTGGATAAAAAGTACCCTATGTCCTTTCTTGTATCCCTGACGATGTGTATGCAAAATTTCATGTTGATCGGTTGAGTAGTTAAGCCGTGAAAAGGTAACAAACAGACGGACAGACAGAGTTACTTTCAAATTTATAATATTAGTATGCATTAACAAGGTACAAGCCGATATACTATAACACAAGAAAAGAAAGTGACCCAGAATGGAGCCTTGGGAAACACTCTCCCTACAAAGGAATGTTATTATGTTAGCGTCTGCTATTTATGTGGACTGAAGTTGATAGAAAAGTACTGTGAAAAGGTAACAAACAGACGGACAGACAGAGTTACTTTCAAATTTATAATATTAGTATGCATTAACAAGGTACAAGCCGATATACTATAACACAAGAAAAGAAAGTGACCCAGAATGGAGCCTTGGGAAACACTCTCCCTACAAAGGAATGTTATTATGTTAGCGTCTGCTATTTATGTGGACTGAAGTTGATAGAAAAGTACTGTGTAACGTTTCTAAAAGAGGTGGGGTTCATTCGTTCACATTCATTCGGTCTCGTATGATATTGAAAGGGTATCGGTCAGTTGAACGAATGCGTTCGAGAATTGAGGTCATCTCACCTTATAGTTGGAATTGTAGTTCTGATATATCAGTCGGTCAATGAAAGTATTGGGACTCAACATAAAGTGGGTTTTATTAATGTACCCGAAGTAGAGGGTGCTATAACAGTTATGTAATGGTAACAATTTGGCAAAATAATTGTATGAGAAGCAAAGCTACCTGAGATCTATAGCAGCTCCGTTGTTCAGCCAGATCATCTCTGGCTTCGGATTGCCAACCGCAGCGCAGTCGAACGTCACCGAAGCGCCTGGAAACGAGGCGTCCTCGTAAATACAATCGTACTTTTCTTTATTTATTAATGTGGAGTAAGATTCGGTTACCTTCTATGACGGTAATCGGTTGCGGTGTGGCCACGAAACGCGGCGACGACTCCACTGCGCCGACTTCTGAACTTATGCGCAGTTCTATTTCCTCACTTGTTCTGAAATTATCATAATTATGCGTTTATTTTGATGTGGTAAAATTGAGCACAATTTCGATTAAAATTTCTACAAAAGAAAATGGTATGCTCATTTGGAAGAAAGAAGAATTAAATAGTTTTTAATGTGAACTTATAAAAAGTTGCATAAATAAAAACGTTTATAACCTATTCAATCAAACAAACAAACAAATCCTTCTTCATAATATTAGTATAGATATAGAAAAGTAACTATACATTTTGTTCAACGAGATCTATGGCTAAAAGGTACCTACATAGTGATATCGTGGTGGTATCACTATGTGGTGTTTAAGAGGAAATAAAATTATGTGGCAGTGGCAAAACAAAATAAAATGAAGTGGACATACGTATAAGTGTGCGGCGCATGCGCTAAGGCGACGCGACAAGCGTAGCGGGCGGCGTCGTGCGCGCGCGCAGCGTCCAACTCCAACGCGCCGCTCGGAGTGACGGCCGCGCGCGCCGATTCCAAACGCACGGGACTTCCGTTCTTCAGCCACGTCACCTGTCACCAAGTCAAACCTCATCACTTTTAAGAAGACTATAACAAAGTCCACCCAATCTACTAGTTTTCTTTCAGATGGGAGTACTGTTACCAGCAGTAGAACGCAATACATATAATATACTAGCTGGTGCTCGCGACTTTGTCCGCGTGGAATAGTTATTTTGTGAATCATTTGGGTATCTCGACCCGTTTTCGCAGCGCACGCAACGGAAACCCTCAAAGATGAATAATTTTCCCCGTTTTCTTCCACATTTTCGACTGTTTCTTCGCTCCTATTAGTCGCAACGTGATGTTATATAGCCTAAAGCCTTCCTAGATAAATGATCTATCCAACACAAAAAGAATTTTTCAATTCGAACTAGTACTTCCTGAGATTAGCGCGTTCAAACAAACAAACAAACAAACAAACAAACTCTTCAGCTTTATGATATTAGTATAGATATATAAGCTGAGACAGAACAGCCTATTTCAACTGCCTATTCAATCTTCTCGACCTCATGTTCGGGGGAAACCTTTGTCCAGCAGTGGCCGCCTAGGGCTCCTCCACCATCAAGAATAGAATTGGAACATGGCTCACATTCAGTTTTAACGTCGGTGGCGTGTGATGTTGCCTAGTGCTGCCGTAGACCCGGCGGTCGGGAGTGGCTGGTACCACGCGCACGGCCAACCGCGGGGATGCGCGCACTGCACAAGGCAAAAGTACAGGTGCGCCAACTATGCCGAGCACGCTACGCGGACCTGACAATACTTCCGGCAACTCTGAAACGTTTAGAAAGAGAAAGAGTTTTATCCACCATTACAAAGACACAAACATAATACAAAAACAACAAAACAGAAATTAATAATCAGGGAAAAGATATGTGTGTCCTCACAGCAGTGAAACGGATACTGGCTCAGCATTGTGCTGAGATTCAAGAACGTGCAGCGCTGATTTTCAGCCAGTACCGTTTGGAACTCACTACACAACATCAACACGAAGATTTACAAGTGGATGTTTTTTTATTAGCGAAACAGATCAATATACAAGCTTTACCTGCTAAGAATACTGTAGCAACTCTGGAGACAATAGTTCCTACTCCGTCGACAGTGGCAACGCATTGATACTGGCCGGCGAGTGAAGCCGACATGTGCTCTATTAGCAGCGAACCATTTGCTAATTGTCTTCTGAAATTAGACAAAGAAATAATAACTAGAAAGACAGCATACGGGATTAAGAACTATGGCAAAACAGGGACAGCAGTCTCCCAGATCCGTCTGCAATAGAGGATTTAGTTTAAATATGGAAATTCAAAGTGCTTTAGATTGTGGTAAAGGACGGCATCATTTCAAAAGTTTATAAAGAGATATAGCAAGAGGTTAACAGTTTTAAAAAACGGAGAGTATCAAATAAAATGGCTTGTTTTCAGGGAAAACACGAGTAATGTCTAAACATCCAATAGGTATCTACAGCCTCAGAGATATCGGACTATTTATCGAGATATGAGTATTTTAAATTTCACTTAATTTGATTTCAAATAAGTTGAAGTTAAATAGTTCAAGTAAACACTAGATAAATGATTATCAAATGCGATATTTGCGTGATTTTTTTTCATGTTAACAATGTTAAAAAAAAACCAAAAAAACTTATTTTCTGCTATCGTATATACTCGTAATGTCATCGTTTATATTAGGACTAATAACAATTTTGGATAAAGCCAGAACAATATCCAATATACAGGTTTTAATACAAAAATGGTCTCATCGCATCGTTTATAAATACAAACATATAAATTACTTTTTGGTACAGTCGGAGTAAGAAAAGGTTCGTCACCTTAAAGTCGAAATTTGCAGGGCAATTGTCAGTAATGGCAAAATTTCATTTCAAACGTATGTCAGTTGTCTGTTAGTACTTTAGTGTCAAAAGGTACTAAGAGTCTACGATTTTGATAAAGGAATGAATTTGAAAACTGACGAAGGTTTTCTTACCTCGACTTTACATTAGCAATATTAGAATATTTAGTACCGAATTGGTCGTATTGGTCAGAAATTTGAAATTTCCCATGGGAACCTTCAATGCTTTTCGGTCGGTTTGATAAAGTCGATGATCGACATCAAAGATAAAAGATAAAAGATAAGATGGAACAATAACAAAAACATTTCTGTTTTTAGGCACCGAGATATTTTTTTTCCTACAAATATTATTTATAAATTATAACGAGTTTGTAAGTATGGATGGATGTTTGTTACTCTGCCACGCAAAAACGGCTGAACGGATTTGGATAAAATTTAGTACACAGATAGATTATTACCTGGATTAACATATTTCACACTTTTTGTCCTGAAAAAATATTAGATTCCCGTGGGATTTTCAGAACACGAACTACAGCGCGCATGAAATAGCGCTGTTCAATTCAAACAAACAAATAAACAATCAAATCTTTCCTCTTTAATATTAGTAAGTATAGATTAGTTGCCCAGATCCAGTACTGACACATCCGTACTTAATATTATAAATGCGAACGTTTGTATGGATGTATGTATGGATGTTTGTAACTCTTTCACGCAAAAACTACTGAACCGATCACCAAGAAATTTTGCATACACGTTATCTGGGACACCAGAAAGGACATAGGGTACCTTTCATCCAGAACGCGGACGAAGTCGCTTGCACCAGCTAGTTGGATCTAATCCAGACATTTCTCCGCAACTTATTCATGAGAACAACAATTGTACCGGTTCTGAAGTGGGACGCGATTGTAAAGCAGCTACATAGCTGCAACTTGTTACACACTATTCATAGCATAATCTATGCATGGCCGTTGTTGTGGGCTAATGCTTCGATTACATTATCCGATTTCTTACAGTCCAATCTAGCAAATCGGATAGTGTGATCGCAGTTAGAAACAGATCGGATTCGATTTGGAGAAATTGAAGGTCCTTAAATTTGATTTCTAAACACTACGATTTAAAAATCAAACTGAAACGTCAATAATCGCGAGCTCTCTACCAAGGTCTCTAAATTGAATCCCTTAAATTGAATAGTGTAATAGACGCTTAAGGTGTATTGTGCTGCTCAACTTTGACTGATAAATGCCAACATATTGAGTGAGAGAAATATTGTCTGCTTAATGTGTGCACTTGAATACTGAATTACTTTCAATGTGTCTTTTAGTCTCACTTTCCCTCGTATATTTATGTTTATGTTAAGGTCGTCAGACAGCTGACGATCCAGTTGATGTTAGGTCGCTACAATACATAAGCACCGGCTCCAGAATTAGTGGTGAAAGTATGCTACTGACCTAAATAGACCTTTCATCCAGAACTCGGACGAAGTCGCGGGCACCAGCTAGTTTTTTTTATTTTTTTTTATATAAAACGCGTAAACATTTTACTGTGCATTAACATTTTTTTAATTTTTTTATAAGAGATGGGTTTGCTCTTGGCCAACAACCAGCCATGTGGCAAGGATGAGGCCTAAGATGGAGCGAAAATATTAGGGTTATATGTTATATGTAATTATTTGTTAACTTTATGTGTTACCTATACTTATCGGTGATCGATATAGTGTGTTCTCTGGTCGGCGGTGCTTTGTCATTGTGCCTCCAGGTGAGTCTTGGGTTCGCACGGGACGCAGCCGCGCAAGCCAACAGAATATTCTCTCCGGCAGCGACCACCACGTCGCTCGGCTCTTGCAAGAAACGTACACCCTCGTCATCTTCCACTCCTGAAACAGATAAATGCATTTTTTTTAGCTAAAGAGTAAGGAATATTAAATATCTGGTTTTAGTCTAATTACAATTAAGCAAAACTAATTTTTTGTTATTTTTTTTGTAGTCTTAATTTTTTTTGTTTGTAATATAAATATTAAAACCAATAACTATTCCACTTGAAACTATCCCGCTACATGTAGTAGTAGTTTTATAACTAATGAAGTCCAAGCTACTGGTGGTTAGGGCTCCTCCAGAGTGAGGAACCTCCTGACAATAGGTGCCGCGTCAAGAAGTAGGTCCAGCCTTCTGTATCTGTCCCTTGATCCAGCCATCTAGCGAGATATTGAGGTGATGGTCGACGCTCTTCGCTATAACACCGTACGCCGAGATGACTATCGGTACGATGATATACCTAATTTATTTATATTATTAAAAAGTATGTATTTTATTAAATTGAAAGGAGCAGACAGGAAGACATGTCTTTATAGAATGAATAGTGAAGGAGTGGTTAGGCGAAGAATGATGTCCAAATCAAAAAAAAACAAAAACCATTTTTTTTCTAAAGTATTCATAGATATTTCTTCCCTTTTCAAGGAGCACTTACACTCAGACATACGGGATTCAGATAGAACAAAAAGACGGATAAAACTTAGTTCAAAATACCTATTCTATTTTGTTTTTTTTTTTTACATATAGTAGTTTGAATAAGGGGCTTGATTGAAGCTTTGAATTACGTCATGTCATCTCAGAACAAAAGTCTATTTTTTCCAGTAATTATTTTTTATTTTGAGACACACATAGACAACATAGTTTTTAATATAAAAGAGCTCTGTATATCCTTGACCACATAATAAGTGAAGGAAGATGTAAGGACATCTCATTTTCTGGCAATACAAAAATATAATAGGTCTTACTCACTACATTGACATTACTCCGAACTTAATGACTAGTAGTTACAAAAATTAGCTGAAGCTTAAATCAAAATATAATGATGGATGTGTCTGGACTTTTGCTTCCATATTAAGTATAACCACGAATTCCTTCACCAAGTTATATTTAAATGGCTAAAGTTATATTTAGACGACACGTTTGATCTAGTGGCTAGTAAACGTACGCAGGTTCGAATCCCGATAGGGGCCAATGTTTACGTGTTAACATTTTACCTTTGTATACCTGAGTCATGGATGTTTGTATTTATAATGTGTATGTATTTACAAAAAAAAACTATGTAGTAAGTATATTAACTGTGGTATCCATAATACAAGCACTAGTTGCTTACTGTGGAACTAGATAATGGTGTGTGGAAATGTGTGAAATATTTATTATTTATTTATTATAATGGTTGAAATTTTCAATTTTTTTTTAATAATCCGTGCACAATCGTTTGTAAATTTACTTTTCTGTTAGATTAATAAATGAATGTTTACATTTTTTTTATTAGCGACAGCAGCAATTGATTTCAAAATATCAAAAAATAAAATTACAACTCATGAAACACGATACAGGCTTGCATGCCTATAGTGTGTGTTTTCATAGGCAATAAACTAAATATGTATAGGTATATTCCTGTAATTAAATAAATAAATAAAAAAAATATCGCTAAAGTACCCACTCAAGGTGACCCTGGTCTCCGAGTCCATTGAGTGTGCCCTACCCTAACAATTGAATGCGAAGGGATCCTTCGTAAATAAACATTGATATTCAATATGTAGACAGCATCCGCCCGTATGCGCGCGCGCGTAAACTAATCATTGCAAATAATGGCCATTTTAGTGATGTAGCAATCCATTTTAAGTTTAAATTTACATAAAGTAACTTAGCCATTAATTTAGCAAAGTAAAACAAAACAAAGTCATTCCAGTGTCAGCTATTACCTATACAAAGTTAATGCATATGATAGTAGGCCCTCTGTGACCTTAAGGTCCAGAATTCCTATTCCTAGCAGGATCAACTATGGAAATGAGGTTTCAAAAGCCTGGCCGTAGTGGGAATTTTGTAAAATAGTGATTATACTTTTAAAAATGTAATAATAATATTTTAAATAAATTAATGCTTCTATATTTCTAACGAACAATGACTATCAGAAGATTTATCCTTTTACGCGCACTTGTGATTTCTTTGATAATATTTGCGTTAAACTGGAACTGCCGACCTTATCTTAAAATCTTTTTATGATTTTAATCTTAAAAAAAAAGACTATTTTCGTACCTATGTTAAGATTCTAAACTCTGATCATATTTTAATCAAATCTCACATTTTAATTATTTTCGTAATTCACTTTACAATGAATCTCACATGGAAGTAACCGCGGGCGTCTGATAGCCTATAATTTATTCACAAAATCATAAGTGAATGATTTGCATACGAGCTGAACGACTTCATTTCAAGCACAGCGTCGATCGTTATTTCAACGAGCTGTCTCAGTGAGAGAGTGACTCGTTCGCGTTGAGGTAATGATGCGGCCTCTTTCGATGCGTTTGCACATCACTACACACATAGCTAGATGGGGGAGTATCGATTGTCGAACTTTTATTATTTATATTGATTCAAATGGATCTCGCGGCAGATGTGAGCAGCTCAGGTAAGTGTTTTGTTGAACCTTTATTTGCTTATTTATAACTATAAAATCATTTACAATTTTCATACAAATACTCCAAAAGTAGTGTGTCTATTAAACACCTGGAAATGGTTATGTCCATCTTTAGAATACACAATATACATATGTATAAGTAAACCAGTTTAAAGAGATATGAATGAAATGTTTGTAGATTTCAAATATTCTTTTTTTTCTAATAGTAACTGAAATAAATAATTAATAAAATCAATAAAAAATATCCTCAATACTGAATAAAAATAAGTAATAATAATAGTAAGTATTAAATAAATAAAAACCTATAAAATGATCAAAGGATTTGAAATATTTAAAAAATAATTTCAATATTTTAATACCTACTAGCGACCCGCTCCCGGCTTGGAGTTTTAAAGATCTAAGCATACATAGGGACAGACAGACAGACAGACGCGGCGGAGGACTTTGTTTTATAATATTATGTAGTGATAAGGGCCACGAGTACGGTGGATCTAAGCTGCTTCAAACCGGTCCTATGGGAAACTTATGGGGGAAGACTATGTCTAGCAATCGACTTCTGCTGTCCAGCAGTGAACATGATGATGATTATGATGATGAAAGAAGATGAAAAAATTAGGCTAGCCACCCATAGTCTTTATTTCACGGTTGCAGACTTTTTTTAACGTTGGGAAATCCCCTTACCCCTATCCCGGCAGCGATAAGGGTAAGGATACCCAAAGGACCCAACGACTTCCTACTGCGGCCATAGATGGGCGAGGTCGTGGGGACGTTATAACACGACATCGGTGCTCCTCCGTGGCTGTCCAGAGCGGGGAGAGGTACGCTCCCTGGCGGAAACTCGGCGTACCCGAAAGTGGAGGTACGCAGGCCATCTCGGGGGGACCACATTGTATATTAAACTTTCTGAAAAACATTACACAGCTTGAATAGAACTTGTTAAGTCTAAATGAAGACGTAATATGTGCATATAGCATTACAGCAACTCTACGCCATATTACATTGCATTATTGGCGGACGTGATACGCCTTCGATACAATTTCCTTTGCTTTGACGAATCGGGTACGGTCACTGTTACAGCGATCACAGCAGGTACATATAAGTAGCTTCATTTTAATTTTTATAATAACTAAGTATAGTTGAAAACTATAGTTATTTTAAGTTTGTGGAGATTCTAGGCATTGTTTTGATATTTTTTACCATTTATACTATATCAGAATATTTGGTGTAGTTGAAAGAAAATGAATTTTATTTAAACGAACCTCTAGTTCACATCAAAATTATTAAAACAACGAAAAATGAATCTTCTCTAATGTATGAAAATATCTTATCTATATGGTTGTTCAAATATGGTTTGAACAACCATATAGGTATTATAGGTAAATATCATTTTTCTTTTTGAGGCTCAGTTTTTGTTTTTAAAAAAAATATTATTGAACTTTTCTATTGTTATAAAATAAAAAAAAATCTGTCTTCCAATTTCTAATGTTGCTTTTTTTTGTACATTCAATCTCTTACTTAGACTGGCTAGAATATGTAAATTATGTAACAGTACCATCGATGAAGAATACGCTATTCAGTTCGCTAGCAGTGAGCCTCGACTCGAATGAGTGAGTCAGCAGATGCGTATAATTAGGTCAATTTCATCTATATGAGAACCTATCCGTTTATTCGGAGCTAGAAGAAGCTACTCTTAACTCGATACTTTGCTCTCAAAACGCCCTCTACATTTCTTATAGTTAGAACTGTGACAGGCAAATCTGTTATTGGCACGTTACCAAGCAATTTTTTCACGTTTCTTTTTAATTTATGGAAGTAAAATCAAAACTGTCACACGGAATGCGTTGCGTTCTATTTTCAAATATTTTAGAATATTCTGAAATTTCAGAGATATTGCGCCATCTACACAATATCACTGAAACTAGAATATGTTACGTAGTAATACATCCTTGCGAACAGAGATGGCGCTGATATTAATTTTTATTTATTCGTTCGTTCGTATTTATTAAATTATTTCTTTATCGTTCGTAAGAAGTGGAGTAAACTCCAGTCGTGCGTCGGAGCTGACACACACACACACACACACTTTATTTTTATGTTTTCAAATACCGGGATTCGAATTCCTCGCAGACATTGTAAGTATACATATACATATGTTCAGTTTTTCCGATTAAAAGTCCGTTGGCTGTAGCGAAATGGAAAACACCTTTACGTGAAGTTTTCTCGCTGAGACATTTTATTCTATGAGAAAATCTTTGAAAAACTCTATCGCAAAGTTAGTAAAAAAGGGATCTCGACATGCGTAACTTTGAGAATATAATATTCGATTCATAAAACGATGCAAAAGAGTCGCGATCCGTCACGACACGACACGAAACGACACCGAGAGAACGGTAAAGAGCGGCGAACTTTATAAACGACTTTGTTGACGGTTCCACTGACTACAATTACACCGTACTGTGTTTTGGTGCTTTAAATATTTTTTTGCTAATTAAAGAGGTAAAGTTTGTATGTTTGTTTGTTTGCATGTAGAAGGTACTCATCCGATTTAAAAAACAGTGGCACTCCGGGAGTGCTGACAGAAATGAAAACTTGAACTATTTCGTGTTTATTTTTTTATAATTGTCAACAATCAAATCATCTGTCGATGACCAATTAAACCGCGTACAAATCAGTTAAGCCGATTATGAGATTAGCGTGCACAAACGCACAGACAGAAAAAATAAGAATTATTTTTTAACCTCGGTAACATATGTAAGATAACATAACGTGTTGACACAATTTATTAAAGACATTTAAATCTTAAATTAAGTTATTTAAGATACATACATTTTTATCATATTTATGTATGATGTATAAATTTTATTTCTGGAGGGTTCCATGCGAATATCTTTAGGCAAATTGTTAATTAAAATATACTTGATATCTGTTTCTCTGAGTTCTGATATCTGCTCGAGTGCCCCTATTATGGTTAATTATTGAGTAAGTAATGCAATGCCTGCCCTATTATAAAGACGGTGTATAATTGATACATTTTAATTGGAAAGATTTTTCATTTTTCATAACAATCTAAGCAAATCGGATCAATCAATCAATCAACTGTAAAATTAAACGTAGGTACTAATAATTTCTTGCGACGACGGTGTGTAATACGCCCACCCTAACGCTTCGTGAAAAAAACTTGAAAATTCACTGAATATTCCATCTGAGAAACTTCGTAGACAGAGTTTGTTTTATTTTATATTTATAACTAATGAACCGCCCCGGCCTCGCACGGGAGCATTGTCTAGGATAATTTCTAAACTTCAATGGACATTTAAATTGATAGCTAAAGAAGATAAAGATAGCTTGGTTGATTCTGACAACAATCAGTCAATCTTTTATTATTTGGTATATTGATGTCATATATCCATTTTGTGATTATGTACGGATGTTTGTTACTACTATAGAACAAATTTTCGTGAATTGAATTAATTTCACCACCTTCTTCATATTCTTCATAATGTTGAATTAACATGTTGGTTGAGCATTTGAAGATGAGTGCTCGAGAACAAAAAACTACCGTGATTGGCGCACACATGTAAAAGGCATATATATATATATATATAGACATAAAACAAAACGACCTAGTGCATCTAGGGTTGTCACTTCAAACCTATTTATTTCAAATACCATCCAAAATGCTCGGGAGCAAGTACTCAGTAGCAGATGTCATTTATAACAACTATGAAAGGTCCTCACATATTTTTTATACTTATTGTTATATTGTGACATGTTATATTATTTGTGTAAAATATAACTTATACGTTGGTTACTTATATAATTTTTAACTACCCAAATAATAAAATAACGAATCCATTTCAAAGCAAGTATGGGAGAAAAAATCTCTTATCTAAGTAAGAATTTAACCTAACCTGATCTAAATAAATATAATTTTTGAATTAACCAAACTTAATTAATATTATATTCACACATTTTACACAGCGCCATCTAGTTCCAAAGTAAGCAACTTAATGCTTGTATTATGGATACCAGACAGTTGATATATACTACATACATTACTTTTTTTGTAAATACATACATATTATAAATACAAAAAATCCATGACTCAGGTACAAAGGTATAAATGTTAACACATTTTAAACATTTGCCCCTAGCGGGATTCGAACCCGCGACCGCTTGGTTAACAGCTAGGGTTACTAGCCACTAGACCAAACGTCACGTTTGGTTAACATTTGTTAACACTTCATAGTACAGTAAATTGGCAAAAATAAAAATCTACCTCATCAAACAAAAATCATTCGCTGAGCGACAACCCTAGCCACTTCCGTATCCTGTGATTAAAAAGCGCTAAGGTAGTCGTATATAGGCCACTCGGGCACCAGAACGGCCGCGGCCATGCTGCTAATGACAACTGAAATGCCACTCTGTTTTCTAAATACACAAAGCCACAAGCTGATTCATGCCACGCCTCGAATATAATGGAAAAAATCGTAACTTTGATATTGACTTTACTTATTTAAGGACCGACTATAAATTAGTTAGATAGCTCACAGCCAGATGAAGTACCTATTAGTAAGACAGACAGACGGCTTCTTGTTATGATTGAATTTTATATTTTTCCTCGCGTCGATTTTTTTAGAAGTTAAAACATTTATTCAATCTTTACTGCCCATATACGATCATGGGTGGGGTCGCGGGTATGTTATGACACGACATCTGTGCCACGCCACTTTAAAAAATAGCACTTAAGCAGCTTAAGCACTTAACTTTTTACTTAAGCAGTTTTAATTAAAAAAGTATTGCAAAGTAGATTCTGTATTCGCCGTAAAGCCCGTAAAATGCTGGCCCAACTATAAGATAACCAAGGCGAAAAATAGAAGAAAAAAAATGTATAATACATCTTTAAAAATGAAAGCACTTTCTTCGACTATCCATCTTCAAGTTGTCCGTTTGTTCGTAAACAAAAGAGAAATGGTCCCGCAAATTAAATAAGGCACTGGAGGAGGTTCTATTTTTGCACTTAATTACTTTCACGGAGACAGGCGAACTAATAAATTCTTATTAAGGCTCTTTGGACGTGGCCGTGTCTCCTTTATAATTTCCAACTTTTACAAGTCAAACAGAATCCTGTTCGTTTCCTAATTGTGAAAGTGTTCTTAAGGCGCTTAGTGCCTACTCCTCATTTATGGCTAGACCCAAAGGCTTAAAAAAAAAGAATTGTTATCAAAGTTTAGACAACATTTATTACTTTTTTCTTGTCACCAAAAATTCTAATAACTAACCAAACAGGTGTTTTTTTTGGCTTGATATCATACTGTTTATTATTTTATTAGTCATACATCACATTCTATTATGGACGATTTTTTCGTACATAACTTTTACATACATAAACTTTTAATTTGACTGCAATACAAGTTTAACTCAACTATATTGTACGTTAGAAGGTAAATGATATTATATGATATACATGACTCGACACTGGTAACCATTTTCTCTGGATTTAATGGAAGGTGTCCTCTGTTGCGGGCTCAGGGCGTAATGCAATCATTTCAGACCTCTCCCACCCGCCTGCTCTTACTGAATCAATATGTTGGATGTACTTTTTAACATAGACTGATGGACTACTTGTAGTATGTACTACTATTTATTCTGTGGTATGTGAACAGTTCCTTGAACCGTACGCAATATTTCGAGTTTGACGGCATTCGTCCACTTAGCTCTTTACCACATTCGCTATTCATCCACTTCGCTATTAGTCACCTCTAACGTACAGTTGAATAGAAAATGCTTCAAAAGTTCGCTCCGTCCAAGTCAAAGGATCCGTTGGAATGGCTCCACTTTTTCTCTTGGAACCTAGTACCGTTTTTCTCTACTTGAGTCCATCATGCCGTTCGCAGTCATCTCAACAAGTCAATCACTATTCCGATGGCGATGCTGCTCCAAAGTATTAGGCCCAGTGTGCCAACAGCGTTGGCGCCGCATACTATAGTTACCGATAAGTTCACATCACCACCATGAAGCTTTTTGCCGATAATATAAGTTTCAGTAATTCTATTAGACTCAGTAATATCACAGCATACTTATTTCCTACAGTAGGCCGACGCCTTTGATGTTGGGCGATACCGCCGCCTGTGTAGGTATTTAAAAATTGCGGAACGGTTGACACAAATTAAGTAATATAAAATGTGCTTAAGTACCTTTCTTCATCGTGCAGAAATTGATGAAAGCTTAGTTCTTTATTTATGCGAGATAAAGATTTGCACGCACTTACAGCACATGCCGTATGCACCATTTTGATTTATATAATAAATTAAAATCTGAAAGACGCGATAGCCCTGGAATATTTATCCCAAGCTACTAAGAACGACGAAGTATGCAGCTTGGGCACGTCCCACTCGCGCCTCACCCCTCACGCCCCGCACGATTGCCCTGTCTAGACGTCTCCGTCGGCCTACTGTACGAAATAAGTATGCTGTTGTAATATATTGACACAATTTGCGATATTCGCGACGGAACTTAAAAGTTTATAATTCGATTTAAAATGTGTAGTTAAAAACGTTTTACCCGGCGTCGTCGAGTTGTTTACGTTGCGTTTGCGAGTAAGTTAAAAACACTCTCATGCACAATTGCGCGCAAATTGCTCTCAAAGTATTTCCTTTATGCTGTTGTTTCACTTAAGGCGCTTAAGAGACATAAATTATGATGGTTGGACGGAGATTCAATACTCGCCATTAGCAAACAACATAACTAAGTACTCCTATAATTAATTTCCCAATGATTTTTTTAACAAAAAAATTATCACAAACTTATTCGTAATTCTACTATTAGTGGAATGCATTATGTATGCGCTTGAAATATAAAAATCTCAGATCCAATTGCTTAGAATTATAATTTTTCACATTGAAATTTAAAAAAAAATAAAAAAAAGTTGTTTTAAAAATGTAAGTTACTATATATTACTAGCTGGTGCCCGCGACTTCGTCCGTGTTCTGGATGAAAGGTACCTATACCTTTCATCCAGAACAGGGACGAAACGTGTATGCAAAATTTTCATGGTGATCGGTTCGGTTCAGTAGTTTTTGCGTGAAAGAGTTACAAACATCCATACATACATCCATACAAACTTTCGCATTTATAATATTATATAAATATAAAAATAAAATAAAATATAATATAATAAGATTTTTCTATGGATAATTTTTCATTACATTCGATTTATCGGGCGCCTTCCAAAACTGCAGGGATTTTAATCATCTCCTTGAAGGGGAGATAAGGGGGTGAAAGTTAGTCGGGGGTGATAAAGTTACTTGAGCTTTTGAATGGACATAACGAAAAGGTACTATAAAGTATGAGATTTCTCAAATTTTCGTTTATATTTGAAATATAAAGATATCCGAAACGGCTGTACCGATTTTGATGAAATTTTGTGTGCTTATCGGGTAGGTCTGAGAATCGGTCAACATCTATTTTTATACCCCTAAATGTTAAGGGTGGTACACCCCAAAAATTTATTTTTTATTTTTTCGCAAAACAACGTTAGCCGGGTCAGCTAGTATCACTTTATAATTATTATTACCTCAATAAAAATTTTATGTCTAAACTGCTTTAAGGTTTAAAATGAATCCCTCAACCATGAAGCATTGTAAATTTTTGTATGTTGAAATACAAAAATTAGAATAATCCTAGACAGAATAAATTACTCTAGGCTAAATGTGTTTTAACATAGTTCCCCTTACTGTGATGCCGTCTCGCTTAATCAATTTAAGCTTGTTAGGCACTTAAATTTTCAATATGTCTCCCACAACACCCTTATTACCATAGAAATAAGGCTTTCAGTCGATTAATTTTCCATTCCATTCAAGGAACGCGCCTAACGATATTGATACAAGCATCGACGGGTGGAGATTTTGCAAGAGTTCGTTAGCATATAAATTAACCTAATTGTTATTTAACTTTGAACCTTCACGGTGTGGCTGTAAGGTCGAATTCTTTTGGCATTTAAATAATTTTGCTGATCTCACGCTGATGCCTCTAAAAGAATTGGTTTAGTAAGTAGATGATAAATGAATTTGTTTACAAAAAAATATTGCTACGTTAAATAATACGTTAAATAGTTTTTACGTCTTGAACTCACTAACACCTCTATTTTGATAAGAGGTATAAATAAGGAAAATAAATAAAACTGTTTACTTACTTACTTATTATTTATGTTTCCCATCGTTTAAACCTTCCCTGGAATTTCACGAATATTGCAAAACCAAAATGATCCAAATCGGTCCAGCCGTTCTCGAGTTTTACCGAGACAAACGAACAGCAATTGAATTAATATAATTACTAGCTGACTCGGCAAACGTTGTTTTGGAAAAAAATAAAAAATAAATTTTTGGACCACCCTTAACATTTAGGGGTATAAAAAATAGATGTTGCCGATTCTCAGACCTACCCGATAAGCACACAAAATTTCATCAAAATCGGTCCAGCCGTTTCGGAGGAGTTTGGCAACAAACACGGCGACACGAGAATTTTATATATTAGATAAGTATAGATATGGCACCA
Source organism: Synanthedon tipuliformis (assembly GCA_947623395.1). Classification (NCBI taxonomy): domain Eukaryota; kingdom Metazoa; phylum Arthropoda; class Insecta; order Lepidoptera; family Sesiidae; genus Synanthedon; species Synanthedon tipuliformis. Next base: position 348,338 of record OX392434.1, on the reverse strand, counting down.
ACTGGATTCAAAAAGCCCAATCGAGAGAAGACTGGCAAACTTTGGAGGAGGCCTTCACCTGTAGAGGGGTTCTTGCAGAAACTTAAGTACACTAAATATATTTGTTTTATAAATTGTTATTTTTTAATATCTTTAAAAATTTGTAATTACTGCACAGAAATATAAGGCTTTTTTATTTCTTATTTAATTTAAGTATAGATATAGATATAGAGATTGAAGGCAATAAAAGAAATGTACCGAGCAGTTACATCGGTTTCAAAGTTTCGCCGTCTCGTAATAAAACGGGGACTTTCTCCCTCCGCCCTCGGCGCACGCTGCTGTAAGCTGTAAACCGATGATTTACAGCGCAAAGTGGCTTAATGACGAACTTTGTAACGCAATAATTCGCGAATGGCTTCTGAATACAAATTCAATTCACGGATGAGAGGAAAAAAAGTAACTTCATTTAGAGTCAGTCCATATTTCTCTGACAAACAATTAAGTACCTAAGTAACAGCGCTTTTAATCTGGATGAAAGTTAGTCCTCTAAAGTTAGTTAGTTAAGTTAGTCTCTAAGTTAGTTAGGATAACGTGTGTACGCAAATTTCATGACTTTCGGTTGAGTAGTTAATTAAGGTGTGAATTTTTTTTCTTATTGTTAGTCACTTTACTAACTGACATTTTTAACGATTAAATTCTTATCTTAAAAATTCTTGCACATAATAATTATGGAATAACATATATTATTTAAATTAAGATCGATGGGATCTTATTTTTTTATTTATTTATTATAATATTGTTGCTTGAAAATAATATAATAACATGTAAAAGTAAAAATATTATTTTTTATATTTATTTATTAATATTGTTGATTTAAAATAATAATACTTGCAATTTTAAAGTAAAAATATTCACATAAAAATGAGATAGAATGATTTCTGTCGCATGTACCAATAGCAGCCCCAGTCTCTTACAACAATGGTGCACTTGTTGCCTTAACAATTCCATCTAATAAACATGTGTACTCTCTATCGCATGCTGAGGGGCTAACAACCCCAATAACACGATGGCCCACTACCCCTATTGCGCTTTTTCTTGGTTATTGCAATGTCAAGATCAATGCCGCCCCTGCACATAACATAATTCCTCACACAGATGTGGATTCGTAATTGAAGAATCCATCACAAGACATCGTCTGACATGTCCGAGAAATAAGCAGGTTTTGATACCGCAATAAAATAATTAGAAGAATAATAAGTAATCTATACTAATATTATAAAGCTCCAAAACTACAGGACCGATTTGAAAACTTTATACGAATACTAGCTGGTTCCCGCGACTTCGTCGGCGTTGAAAAAGCAATATATCGCCTTACATCGTTATTGCTATTATACTTAGTCAGGAGTTAGTTTCCTTAATTTTAGATAATCCCTCGGGAGCATTACTTTTTTTCTGGATGAAAGGTGCCCTATGTCCTTCCTGATGTCCCAGACAACGTGTATGCAAAATTTCATGGTGATCGGTTCAGTAGTTTTTGCGTGAAAGAGTTACATACATCCTTACATCCATACAAACTTTCGCATTTATAATATTAGTATTAGTACGGATTAGGCTATACTTTATAAAGTTACGCGGACGAACATGAAAAGAGGATACATCTCTAGCAATATTATAAATAAAATGCCACAACTCTAGCAATGCTAATACACTCCACAAACGATCATCATGAAATTCTAATCCATAGACCATATACCATAATTAGTTTAGCAACAATAAAGAGCAGAGGTTATTAGAACTGCAAAACTCATTCTCACTATAATAACTAACGCGGTGACCAAAGATAATTGATTGGTCTCGCTGCGCTCGACTAGATAGAGCGCTATACAAAAGCAATAGCTCCGAAAATGTGGCAACTTTTTATTGTAGTGTATGTAAAAAATCGTCACTTTTTATCACTTTTTACCCAGTTTTATTATATTTTTACACAGTTTCACTACGCAAACTGGCATTTTATTATGCCTAAAATTTAATAAAATATTCGGCACGTACACACCACAGACAGTTTGCAGTGTGACTGGCATGGGTACTCCGAATTCGGCGTACTATTTTATGCCGCATTTTACAAGTACGACGGCGGTATCTAGTCGAGCCCAGCGAGACCAATCATTTATCTATGGCGATGACGACTGACGACACTGTGAAATACGAATTCGCTTTTCACGAAAACTATTTCGAAATATTTTTCACCGGTCCACAGTTCAGTCGGAAAAAAGATTTTCCCATCAGATAAATTCGACGTTCGCCTCTCGGTAATATTAAAACATTTTAGTATAATTAAATCCTGAGGTTAATACTTACCTATAAAAAATAAATATCAACTTAAAAATCAAAAAGTATTTTATCCCATTCTCTGAATTTGAAAACACTCCTAGACCAGGTTAGTAGTTCATTTAGATTTAAAATGGACATTCCTGTTTCTATGTTATTAAAAGTAATTAAAATATTATTTCCTTGTGCTTGATTTATTATTAAATAAACAGCGAATTTCATGAATATTTTTTTCAAAAAATAAAATGAATATAAATGAGGAGCTTTAATTGGGAGTTTTACTACCGAGTCGGGATCAAAGGCTCTTAATAAAAACTCGACCGAGCCCCCGAGGCAACGAGAAGTAACGACCGTTCGTCCCGGGGATCGCCGGTTCGAATCCAAAATAATTTCGAGCCACGTGCACCGTTATGGGGTGTTGTATATTAAAAATATGACAGGCGATATTAATAATAATGATATTTGCCATATACGTTTGTCGGCTTGGTTCAATATTGTAAAAGATAGGTAAGTAATTCGTATTGATTTTAGTAATATTACAAATGGGAAATTTTGTGAGGATGGATGTTTGTTAGTCTCACCCAAAAACTGCTCAACAAATTTTGATGAAACTTTACATTAAACTAGCTGGTGCTCGCGACTTCGTCCGCGTGGAATAGTTATTTTGGCAATCATTTGGGTATCTCGACTGTTTCTTCGCTCCTATTACGGCCGGTTCCTATATCCCAACAACGAATCGTTTTTACCTACAAACGGTACTTATAGCCACGAGTCGTAAGGGTGACGCGTTCCTATATTCATCTACTTGTAGAAAACTTGTGGAACGCTTTGTTACAATCCGTTGTCGGAAAATGAAAACGAGTAGTTACTTGTAAACAGTGACGAATGGTAGATTATAGGAACCCGCTGTTAGTCGCAACGTGATGTTATATAGCCTTCCTCGATAAATGATCCATCCAACACAAAAAGAATTTTTCAATTCGAACCAGTAGTTCCCGAGATTAGCGCGTTCAAACAAACAACTCTTCAGCTTTATAATATTAGTATAGATTATACATACATTTCATTTTCTACTTGAAAATATATTATAGGTAAGCTTGATTATTGAGCAAGTAGGTATAAATAGGTATATTTCATTAGGAAGATAAAACAACGGGAACATTAATTATCTAAATAATGATTCTAAATGAGTCGAGGGAGGTGATTCAAACCACCGCCCTCGACTCATTTAGACGAGGCAAACGTTGAGGACAAGAGAGTCGGGTTCATGTTTATTGTATTCATTAGATACGACGATTGTCTGAGCGCATACCCTTGTGGTTCGACGACCTTCGCAGCGCGTCAGGTAGGTTTCTCAAATTATTACTTATTACATGAGAATTAAGTTTACTAATAACCTCTGGACCCCGTGAGCTTTGGTCTGGTTAGTCTTGACTAATGGCGCCAAAGTTTCCAATCGTCAGACTTTGTGTTTCAATGAACCATCGTCCTGTCTGCCTTTTATAATACACTAGCTGGTGCCCGCAACTTCGTCCGCGTTGAAAAAGCAATATATCGCCTGACATCGTCATTGCTATTACACTTTTTTTCTGGATGAAGGTACCCTATGTCCTTTCTGGTGTCCCAGACAACGTGTGTGCAAAATTTAATGGTGATATGTTCAGTAGTTAATGCGTGAAAGAGTTACAAACATCCATACATCCATCCATACAAACTTTCGCATTTATAATATTAGTACGGATACGGATAATATAAAAAATGGAAGACTAGGTGTTGTCATTTTAGATCTTTGCTTTTTTTCAATGTGATTTTATGTAAGTGTATAGCAAAATAGTATTGCGTTCTAAAACACCATCAACAGTTGAAGAAAGCAAACTTTCCTCCATCTGTATTTCCATAAACAGTCATAAACAACGTCGCCTTGCCCCATGCCGCCATTGTAGCTGTACGTCAATCCCATGGGATTTATGGAAACTGCTACGCGGAGGGATAGCCTCCGGTTCTGCTACTACTTTACTATTGACAACGTGACTGACGTTCGTATCGCACGCAATAGTAATAGTGGGAAATTAACTACAAGTTCATATATCTATAGTGTGAAATTATCCTAACTAATATTACAAATGCGAAAGTGAGTTTGTTTATTGTATGTTACGCTTTTACGCCTTAATGCTACAGCATCAAGAAGCAGTTATTTAATACTCCACAGTAATCAGTCATCAATACCTTCTGTACTGTATGCGCTTGTTAACTCTAACTAACTAACAAGGAGAGCCACGTGCGAGAGTAGACGAGAGCCACGAGCGAGAGTAGACGAGAGCCACGAGCGAGAGTAGACGAGAGCCACGGGCGAGAGTAGACGAGAGTCACGGGCGAGAGTAGGCGAGAGCCACGGACGAGAGTAGACCAGAGCCACGGGCGAGAGCAGACGAGAGCCAAGGGCGAGAGTAAACGTGTCGGGAGTCTGTCCCTTGAGTGCGCGTACAAGCTTGAGAGATATCCCACTATATCCACACTACACCTTCCATATAGGCGTTACTTTAAAAGGTGCAAATAAAAGTTTAATTCAAAAAGCAATAAGAAACCGTCCTTTTCAAAATTGACTGGACAATTGAACACGCTAACAAAGCGAATTTAAATCAAAAACCTCCACTGAAGAGGTATGTATGCAAATTGATGCAAACTTGAAATACCAACACAACAGTTTGGCGCCCAACGTGGGCGTCGACAATAACACTACCCTCTATACCTACTACTCTGTTTGTGAACTAGTCCAATGGAACCTCGGAGTAACTGCCCGCATTGAATTAACAAATTGAAAATGTTTCACACGAACCCTTGACATTTCGTTAAAATGTGTTAATTAGTATAGCTTTATTTTTTTTTTAATATAACTCACTTGCACGATGGACAGACATATTAACATGTTAAGTGCTTGCAAAGATATATTATTTCGATGCTTTAATAGATAACTGATATATCCAAATTAGGAAAGATAACGTACAAACTCAGATTATATAAAAAATGGGCGAACGATCTAGGTTGCTTCTGACCGGTCGTACTGGACATTTATAATTATGGGGTAAGTCCAGCAATAGATGTCCAATGGCTGAAACGATCATCACGTTATTTATGATAACCAACATTTAATTAACAATTTTAACAAACAATAGTGCTTTATACTATTTAGAATTACCACTTACAAACCAAGGGAAGATGAAATGATGAAATATCCGGTGATCACTAGTGAAGATGAAGATGTGCAAAAAATGTCACTTTTGCACATATTATTTGTAAGGTCTGGTTATATACCCATTTACAGGCAAATAATAATAAGGGTTAGTCTAACTATTTCTACTAACAGTTTTATGATAGAACCTGGATAGAACAAATTGAACAAAAAAATTCAAGTAACTAGTTCTAATTTATTTCATTTGATTTAAGCTGCTGTCGGGCAGTTTAACTAAATATCGATTTCTTCCTCTCTCGACCATATTATTATTGTATAAAAAATAATAAATACTTCATAAATATCTGATTATTCATGTTTTCACAGTCTAAGATGTATAACTTCCAGTTAAACTGTATAGGTTTGATACAGTCAAATTTATAATATCTCTATGGGTCAATATAACCCACAGATAGAAATATCACTCTATGGGTTCTTCCGTATTGGTCTCTATACCAAAATAGTTATGTTTGGTTAGTATATTAAGTTCTAATAATAAACGAACCTTATAAATCTATTAACCTAATTAATTAACTATTAATTATTAACCTTATTTATTTTGTTGGTCTATGACGAGATGTGGAGATTAACTGTTGTAAGTTCACAAAAAAGAATGAAATTACAAATAAAACTCCTAAATAAAATTCCGTTAATGCATTCCATTTTCCAAACCGTAATTCCGGACATGATTCCATTACAAAGCCAGGAAAAAATGAAGTCAAAATATCAACACGACATTTAGGCTCCCGCCCTGGGGAGTCGGGGAGCTCGCAATAAAATGCGTTGTCCGCAAACGACTCCCCAGAGTGGGGGACCTCTGCGTGTAAACGTAATATCCAGCTGTACATGAAAGTACTATAACGCAACACATATACATTATATTCTATCTACACAGTGGGCAAACTATAAAACAAATACCAGGAATACCCAGGTCCATGTGAAAATACGTGCATATCGACGGACCAATCAATACATCCTATTTATCTTTCTGTCTGTCTGTCTGTCTGTCAGGTATAACCTTTAACTGCTCCTAAACTGCTCCTGATACTTTTCAGGGTTATATTTTTCCTTTTTCAACGCGGACGAAGTCGCGGGCACCAGCTAGTAGTCAGTAAAAAGGAGATGAAGAACTGTACAAAAAATTCTCCATAAATGTTCAACGTACAAGAAGTGTTGAGAACTTTGAACTCAGAGGACAATGTTTGATGACCATTAGTAGAACTATTTCCCGTGAGACTCGCTGGCTTGCATCCCCTAAATCCTTCACGAGCCCACGCCCATTTCAATTACAACTTTACTGACTAACATTCAAGGCTCAAACTCGTGCGCCATTAAAAAGTCCATCAAGATAAGTATGTAAAGATCGTTAATGCAGACTGGCTTCTATGTTATTCGAGTTTGAAACTTAATTTGTTTACACTTAGGTCTAATGTCGTCCTCGACTGTGTGCGTGTAGTGGTCTGTTTGACAATTATATTAAGAGGTCCATTGTTCTCCGTCCGGGTTATGCTACTCGGGTACTTTGTGCAGGTGAGTCCAGTTTATCTTTACGGCTTTATTTATGGCTGCTGGGAGGCATAATGTATCATTTGTCTCGGGAGCATCCTGGGCCATTGTTATTTCATAATAATCCCAACCTATAGAGGAAGTTTGGGAATACTTACCAGTCATACGAACATAGAGCAGCTAGCCATAATTACGCCTGGAGCTATGCAACAAGAGTACAAACTATCGTCGTCTATCAAATGAAATGGGTTCCTTTGGGATAAAAGCTTGTGCGGGACTTTGATTTGCGAACACAAAGGAAATAATCAGCGTCGATTGAGCTGAGTTCAAATTGACTATATCAACTCAGACCGAGACTGATTTGACTAGGAGCCTGCGATATTTGAACTATCATACTTTATGACAAAATACTCTCTACTGTGTTTTCGAGCTTATAATATAACCTAAATGTTTTCAGGTTTATTCCCATCTCGGAACCCACGAATTATTTGTTAGGTACAGTTATTTAAATGATAGAAACACAAATTTAGCTGATTCAAAGTTGGAGTGCATCTTCTGGGTGAGCTCGCTCCATCATAGATATACATATATAGGCATCAACTTCGCTACACGACTAGATGTTGGCCAAGAGCAAACTCATTTAATAAAAAAAAACTTCGTATTATATGATTAGGAAACGCCATAATACTACTGATACACTCCTAAACTAACATGATAACTAGCCGATTAGGGTGAGTAGTCCAGTATAACTCGGTTAGGTCATTGATATAATACTTCTTCATTCTTAATTAATGTTACAAATTGTTATATGACCGTCAACTCCAAGCATCGAATCAGAGGAACAATGACTACGTCCACATGTTCGTCCGCCATCCATAGCCCACCGTCAAGTCCAAGCATGAAATCAGAGGAACAATGACTACGTAAGTACACATGTTCGCTCGCCATCCACAGCCATAAAACCTATTTAGTTTTTACAACTGTTCTTCGATCAGCGGATACACATTTTTGAGGCATTCAAATCTCAGACTCCATCCTTACAACATCGTACAACATCTTACATTTTCATTCTAATTTATAAATTAAATCAGTTAACCTTTAATTTGTATTGTAAAATAAATCAATTATAAGTGCAAAAACGAGTTTTGACTACGACCACGTAACAAAATGCGTAAGTGGGTTTGTTTGTTTGTTACGCTTTAACGCCTTAACAGCTTCTATGGTATGCTTCTATGGCCCTCAAGTTAAACTTACCTTTTAACACTTAACTGCCCACTTGCCAAACTTTTGTAGTTAAGTAGTTAAGCTAAGAGGAATGTGAAGAAGTAAAATAGTTGAAACAAAGATTTCCCAGTTACTCGCATAGCACGTTCTGACAATACCTTCCCTTACAAGAGACCCAAAGTAAAGGATGCCTAATACAATCTAATACTATGCTCTTATATTAAGGGATTCACAAAGGCCAATGACATTGACCATTTGACCTTCACCGATATGACCTTTAGAATGTTTATATATGTCAAACTAATTCCGCACGAAAAACACAAACGTAATCCACACCTCAACGCAGTCACTGAGACACTAGCTCCATATATTTAGATTTCCGAGGCGGCGGAAACAATTCAACAGGCCTGACAAATGTGGTGTTTTGTACTTTTCATTAAAACAACATTAAAAAAAAAACATCAATACATTTTTTTTTAAATGACATTGACTTATTATTCGGTGTAGGAATCATTTTCGCGCAATAAACCGTTTTCGAAACATATTTCAATATAAGTCAAATTCTTCTTATGTTCTAAATTTTATTGCGGGGTTTCTACTACTTCGATGGAAATTCTAAACAATACATTTTGTTCTTCACATGTTTAAGTATAACATATATTTTTTTCAAACCAATTGCATTGACAGTTTCTTGTAACATATTTTTTTAAAACTGCAATTTTTTAAGATTGACGTGTGTTTACACCTTAAGCCCCAGAATACCTAAGCCAAAGTAAGGGTGCCTAAGCCAATTTTCTATGTTTACTAGCTGACCCGGCAAACGTTGTTTTGCGAAAAAATAATAAATAAAATTTTGGGGTGGACCACCCTTAACATTTAGGGGTATAAAAAATAGATGTTGGCCGATTCTCAAACCTACCCGATAAGCACACAAAATTTCATCAAAATCGGTCCAGCCGTTTCGGAGGAGATTGGCAACAAACACCGCGACACGAGACTTTTATATATTAGATAATACTAGCTGGTGCCCGCGACTTCGTCCGCGTTCTGTATGAAAGGTACCCTATGTCCTTTCTGGTAGCCCAGACAACTTGTATGCAAAATTTCATTGAAATCCATTCAGTAGTTTTTGCATGAAAGGGTTACAAACATCCATACATACATCCAAACAAACTTTCGCATTTATAATATTAGTTAGGATTAGGATTATATACCCCAGAAGATTAATCAGCAACCCTGCAAATCTTAAAAAATAATGCAAAATGTGCTAATATTCGTTGCACCGAATAATATCTTTTCACGTCTGTATTCTGTCAAATTTTCCGTTAAATTAACGGAAATTGAATTTGTCCAGTTTTCGGATATAGAGTTCCATTGAATCGGGTTGCACAATTATCTAATTGACTGATTATTCGATCTGTTTGGTTTGTTTGGCGCAGTGAAAATACACTCACATAATATTGGAAATTGGAAGATTTGAAAGCCTTGTTTTAAAAATAGCTTGAATTAAATACAAATTTGGATTTATATCATCATCATAACCATCGTCATCTCTTAATCGCCTCATGTGTAGGCAAATCGTAAACATAATTAGAGGCGATCTAGGGAGAGATCTAGGGGGCTCCCCACCACTGTCCCCGAATTGCCACCGATTTAGGGCCGTGTGTAGGCGCTTTAAAGCGAACGGAACAAATTACAAATTTATTGTTCTACAAAATCCATATTCAACCCATCAATCCGTTGGAAATTGAAATTTAAAATTCCACTATGATGACCGTTTCGAAGCCACAATCAGATTCCGTTTGGAAGCGTTAATTGTTTATTGACATGCATAATTGAGTAGCCCATCACTCGTCATGCCGTGACCAACCAAATTCATTGTTCAATCAGGAAAGCTATTATTTCATTACATTATACTCTTTATTACATTTATATTTGGATTGAATTTAATAATTTATTAAATAGTAGCTGGTGCCTGGGACTTCGTAAGCGTTGAAAAATAAAATAAAAGTGTGTGTGTGTCAGCTCCGAGGCACGACTGGAGTTTACTCCTTATAAATAGATTTAATAATAAATACAATTAAAACATATTAATATATGTATTATATTAATATGTATTGAAGCATATTGTAGCCTGTAACGCGTAACGTGTGACATGTGACATGCTAGACCGTTTGAGACCAACCCCAAAAATACACTTAAGCAATATAACGCTTTACCTCTTGTTGCTATGAAACCTTTTTATTTTAGTTAGATGATCCCTAGGGAACAGTCCTATTTTGCATTGAAGGTATTCTATATCCGTGACAGCGTGTATGCAAAATTTCATGATGATTTGGCGTGTAAATGTACTAACAGACAGACAGACAGAATTACTTTCACATTTATAATATTAGTTAGTATGCATATGGAAAATAGTATGGATTCTTAAATCCTCAAGCAAAAAGTGTAAATAAAATGACTTTTTCATCACAAACCGTTATAAAAGTCGCTGGAAAAATTTTTGCTGCATCGCACTATTCATTCTTGAGGGTTCCTCTCGTCATCGCTCGTCACCGAGTGCATCCTTTAACTCAAACGTAAAAAGCTACTCATACTTGCGCGTTTCGCTGCGAGCTTTTTCAAAATTACACCACATTTTATAATTTATTTATGTTTCAATAAAGACTTATCTAAAGGCATCGCTTCTACATATATTGTGTTCTTTGCAAAAAAATCTCTGCCTACTTAGTTTGGATTATAATTCGTTGTTTTTGACAAAATAGTTATTTGGATTCACTACCAAATACCGCATTCTTCAGCTAGTGATACAAGGGAAAATATATGGGAAAGCGGAGCAGAGGTAGAAAAAATCCTGGCTGAAGAATTTGAGCACTTGCTGCCACTTTCGCGCAGCAGTTTCCATGGTCAGAATAGCCATGATGGTCGCCGACCTTCGTACAGAAGTGGCACGCTGAGAAGAAGACCAAATACTAGGAAAAAATATATAGAAGTATAAGTACTAAAAAAAAGATAAGCACCTAAGCACAAATATGTTGCATTTGTTCATCTACATAATATATTAAGTTTCTCATGGCTCATTTTATCCAAGCAATTTTGATATTTTTTTGCATTCAGTAACATAACAATATCGCACTGAATTGAATGAATCACTGATTGTAATATGTGGGTAGTTATCGTTGAGAATATTTGATTTACGTATAGAGCGAGTTGGTGCGCCCGAGGTTAGCCCAATGGGCATTTTGGAGGCGATTCATATTCGCCGGCTTTGTGTAATGTCATTTCATATTTTCCATTCGTTTGTTGTTCTTGTTCGGTTTGTGAACTCAAATAAAGTTTTAATTAAGTATCCCTTTTTATTTCCAACTCGACAAAGGCCAAGCTATTCTAAAAAAAAACCTTTCACTTGTCATTTGTTCGCTACTGGATCTGAAAATCTAAATCTACGAATATATCTCTTTATTTACAAATAAATAATACTTATTTAATAACTAAATATTATTTATAAGTAAATAACTTTGAAATGTTTATTGTAGAAGTAAAAGTTATTTTAGTTCGGGCCAAACTCAGGAATAGCTTCTTTATTTAGCCGCACATTGGCTACTAAGTATCTCGCGAGCAAAGCATCTTACTCAAGCCCAACCCAAGCTTGAGCGATCGCCCTTGTTGTTTCAGCAACCGATTGTATGAGATAAATTAATCGCTTTAGGGACAATATAGTCCCTTTGGAAACAGCATTCGTGTACGATAGGACAGTGTGTGTGCGGATGGTCGCTTCAGCAACTAACGGTTGTCCTTAAAAAAGGGGCCATGAAGAAATCGCAGACAAAGTTTTTTTAGTTCTAGTTTTTTTATAACTGACTTAATTGCCAACATGCCTACTAAATACTTATATTAAACCTACCGTTTATATGAGAATAGCTTTAACGAGGAACACCTACTCTGAGAAGCATGCTCCAGACCAAATGCATGCGAATGCAAACATATATCTCGCTGCGGATTTATCACAACTTAAAGGACATGAGAGTACAGCGAGGCTTTTGTATTAGTGTCCATCTATCAAGGAAGGATTACACCATGTACGGCCGAGACCTTATCCGATCCACGTATGAGACTGTGGCAACAATGTCACCGTCCGTTTGTTTGGTTAAAACCACCAAGCTCCGTCCTGGCCAATTGTCTCGGCGCCTTTATGTGGGACGCGTATACAACTATTGTCTACGTAGTGGCAGTTGGATCGAATCGATATGTTTGCTTAAATCGCTTGCCAACCGAAACTAACAAAGCGGGAGTATGTTTCATTGCTCACTTAAGGGGCGACGCTACTACTAGTTTGCGTTAAAAAACACTAAGCCAAAGCAGCAAGTTTAAAGAGAAACATGTCAAAAATCAAAGACAAAAATGTTAGTAGTCATAAGTTTGGCAGCCCCGTAAAATAATAAAACGTGTGTTTCTTTGAGTTATATTCCAAAAAATCTAATTCCCTTCTCATTTTTTATCAGTTATTCTATCCAGGTCGAAAGAACACTTGTAAATGTTGCCTGTAAGGTGTTTTTGTCTGTCTACGCTGAAAACTAACGCCTGGCCAAAGTGTTATAGCAACAAGTAGTCAACGCGAACGAAGTCGCAGACACAAACTAGTAAATAAATAAAAGAAAAATATTATGCCGTATCGAAGAAATTTCGCAAATATCGCAAAAATTCGATGTCCATAAGGATTTTCTTTTTCAAAATAATTCATAATATTGATTTTTGTGAATGTACCACTATGAGTGGAGTTAATATTCAACGGCGCAGCGCAACAGACGGGCTAATAAGCGTAGACAAACTTCACAATCCGGAAGCAAAATAAAATCCAAGTGTAGGCTTCAAGAACTATTGGCACGCGGCCAACCAGTCGGGCTACGGCGCTCGACCGAAGCGGACGTCTTAGCTACAGCTGAACAGCTCTTATGCAACACGCTTCAAATGGAAATCGCCTAGTATTATGGTAAATGTAATCGGCCGTTTCGAACGATGATTACTTTTAGCACTTTCCAGCGCTTTATAGCGCTCTTTATCTGCATTTCTGCTGCAATCAAATCGAATATTGCTTATACGTGCCAACTTCTGGACATTATAGACGTCAACCACGACATATTGTAGCAAACATTTCATATATGGTTTTTTTATGTAAAACTTAACAGACAGGTTCTTTTTTGCTCTACGAAGAGGATACCCTTAATAGCCTGCCTAAACAGTTAAGTAGTGCAAGAATCCTACCAGCTACAACCTCTCCTGTTCCCTGGACCCACCGCTATAGCCTTATGGTAACTTTGATTGCCTTACTATTTTTTCATCTACCTCTTTCGTTTTAATCACCACCTCCAGAAACTCTTGGATGCACTGCCAATATTTTTTACTTTCTAACATCTTTTTTATTAGATTGTTTGGTGTTACCAATCCTGTCTTTAAAAAGCATAACGGTCCATTTGGCTTTGGTATCCTCACTCACATTAACAGCATCTGCTTAATCTGTGAAGGTCTCAATTTATGACTGGGAAAGGCAGTGCTTCCTGCCACTATATCTATATCTTTTGTATTATTATTATCTTCCCTCTACATCTAAAGCATATAGAGTAAATTAGTCAGATTAGAGCGCGAGAAAATCTACACAAACTACTTGCACGTAATTTTTGATTTTACTTAAATACGCAGACAATATTTAGACGAATTGGTATCGCCTTACACTTGCTATCTTAGTAGTACCTAAGCGGTGAGCGAAGGGTGCGTGGGTGATCCGGTGTGAAAGGGCCTTACATTAATGCGACAATGTTGCCACATTCGAATTGTTCGATTCGTTCGCATTACATCAGATATCGATTGCCGCTTCACCCTCGGATGACCCGATAGAAAGCGCACAAGCATGGGAATTTTGAATCCAACTTTGTAAGGAAATTTGTGTTCTGTATTTTGGTGTTAGTTAAGGATGCCGCAGCCCAATTCCCTGTCCCCTCGTAATTCCTTATCCTATGTTTATATCAGGTCCGGCAGTAATGCCAAGATTGTTTGTGTGACTAGGCGACGATAGCCACACGCCATCAAGTGGAACGTCAGTCTTCCTGTCTACCATCACATTTAAAAAAATATGTCTAGTAGGTACTTAGTACCATATTATTAACAAAGAAAAAGGCCTTGATAATTTCAAAATGTAACCAAGTTGGAAGATGAGCGTTTTTCATTTGTTTGTATAAACAAATCAGAATTGATGTGGGGAAGCTGTTGAAAAGGGATTGATTTAAGATCCAAATTTAAGGCAAGCAAAGCCTGATTGTAGGTCCCGAAATTAGTGTCGAAATGACGGCGCCGTTAATAAATCCATCGCTTCGTTTATCGGAGGCTCCCTCGTGTCGAGCGGAGAACCGACGTAATTTACTGTAATCTTTGTTGATTTACGACAATTCAATGACACCGCCCAACTGATAGTGAAAGCCACATCCGAAACAGCAGAGATTTATCACACGTTATCGAATTTTGCAATCCTGTAGACCTATCTAAATTTTGTATGAGCCGCGATATAAATGAAAAATTTGATAGGTCGCGTTGCTATTAGCAACGATACTTGCTATAAAGTTGTTGAAAAAATTTGGCACAAACAGTTCAATTGCCAAACTTCGAGAATGAGCTAAATCGATGGATAGCGTTCTGGAAGCTCAGAGACATCTTCTAGTCCAAAATTCCTGTCGTCGTGTCTCAAAATTAACCTTTTGGACCGCTTACTTAAGCTTTCTTACAACACAAAAGCTTGTAAGAAAGCTTAACATCGCTCAACGAGCTATGGACAGGGCTTACTCTTCGAGTAGGAGGATCCTTATAAATCTTTAGAAATGAGGAGATCCATAAACAATGAAAGACCTGGATATAATCTGGTGGATTGGTAAGTTGAAGTGGACAGATAGTACCCACAAGATAGACAGACTACCTAATAGGCTACCTAATTTGTTATCCACTCATAAAATCGAAAATCACCGAGAGGTGAGTCAGGAGTCTGACTTTACTTTGGCCGCTGAGCAACACATCCTTTCGGTACCCAAAATGAAAGCCGATATATTTTCACAGTATCCATATTCTAAAAGTAACAAAAACATCGGCTAGTAACGGGGTACATTCCGCCCCGCAATAAATCAGGCTCGTCCACAGGTGCGGGACGCATTAATAATCCCCCAAGCCGTTCCCCATTGACGGATCATTTTAGGAACGTAACAGCCGCCATTGTGTTTCAAATAAACACCTTTTAACTTTATCATTATACAAAGAATGTCGCTGATGGCGCCGATATAGGTATAAGTCTACTGTCCTGTTTGCATGTGAGGGAAAATAAAAAAAATAAAAAAATAAAATTTTACAAAATTCAAAAATTAAATTACAAAAATATTTTACAAAAATTTAATTATTTGTAAATTAAATTGTGATGCGATGTAGTTTTGAGTGCGCAATAAAAGTTCTATGCAAAAATGACCGAACAAGAGGTACCTACCTACCTATAATGTATAGGAACAAATTACCGGCATACAAAAGTTGGTATACTTTAGATTAAAAAGTTTTCGACCAATAAAAGTATCAACAAAATCGTTTCAGTCCTTTTGGAGGTTGGCCAGAACAAACAAATACATAGACAATAACGATATTAGCCGTATCCTTACTAATAAGTTATTCCTTATCTTTTATAAGGTTGGTACTTGCATTTGCATTATACAGGTATTGCATGTGTTACTGGCGACGGTTACCACCTACCATCAAGTGGACTGTCTGCCTGCGTCGGCGACCTTTACATTTTTTTTTTTAATAAATAAATATTTCGAAAGAAACACATTTCGACAACGACGTGTTCTAAAGACAGACTCTTCTTTACCGTATTCGTACGAGTATAAATTACTATTGAAAATCTTCTTTTGCGACACAATGTCTCGCAAGTATCAGTCAATAGAAAAGAATACTGACATTACCACAAAAAAATGTTCAATGTCAACTGACACGTCGCGGCCTGACAATTATTATTGGTCTACAATTGTCGTAAAATCATTAGTCAATGTCAGGAACTCATTCATGATGTTTGACACTAATTTTGTGTACTTACTCGCGTTAGAAAAAAATGTCTGTTTTCAATGCAGTACTAAGTCAGTAGTACGAGACCTGATAGTTGATTTCGAATATTTAGGCAAAGCGTAATTGAGAATAACTATTTTTTGCCGTCAATTTGCAAGGCAGTGTTCTAAAATCCCCAAATAAAAAGAGAAAATTTGTAACACAAGTTTAGTCGTGAACACTTTAATTGTCTTTAAACAAAAAAATATGGATAACTAGCTGGTGCCCGCAACTTCGTCCGCGTTGAAAAAGCAATATATCGCCTGCTGTTATTGCTATTATACTTTAATTTTAGATAAGCCCTCGGGAGCAGTACTTTTTTTCTGGATGAAAGGTACCCTATGTCCTTTCTGGTGTTTCAGACAACGTGTATGCAAAATTTCATGGTGATCGGTTCAGTAGTTTTTACGTGAAAGAGTTACAAACATCCATACATACATCCATACAAACTTTCGCATTTATAATATTAGTACGGATACCTTTTTATGTAATATTTAAAGCTCGATTTTAAGAAATATTGTAAGATTGCAAAAGCAAGCGCAGATGTAAATTTGTATTAGTAATAATGGATTCTATTTTATTTCTGGCAACCCTAGCTCACTTGAATATCGATCGCAGTGACCAGGTGTGCATGGCAGAAGCATCTAAACAGTCATGCATTGTGACTGTGGCCAGGTGTCCAGTCCACCACTATTGTATAGGCGACTTGAGACGACGTATTGTTGTAGCGTATCGTTGGCGTTTCCTATAACATAATAATTGTTTGAACATCCATTTCTGTAATCACGACGCATTGTTCTTCGAATGAGTTATTAAGGAAATACCTATGACTTATATTGCGACTCAATGTCATGTGCTACACGTGCCGCGAGACGAGAAGGCGTGCGAACGCTTCGGGGTCATAGAACAGGAAACGGATAGATGACGTATATATATTTTTTAATTTTATTATATTTTTTTTAAAGACAAAGATACCAAAGAGGCTCTCAAAGTAAGCAGTTTAAGGCTTGTGTTGTCGGATAACTATATGACGGACAAGGGACGAAACCTTGCACACTCAGATCTGAACCAACTTTGAGTATTCCACTTGCAAGTTGGCCTTGTCCGGAATCGAACTCTGGATCTCTGAGTTAGAGCATCATGTCATCAACAAGCCCAGGCAAGCCCAGGCTTTAGTAGGCGCCATCAAATCTTCACTTGCTTAACGAAACGCTTCAGGACAAGACAAAAATTTAAAAAGCCGAAAAGGACGCAACCAGCATTAAATAAAGGTCGGACAATGGAACCGCGCTGCGGTGACGGAGCACATTTCTTTAATTAGGACAATTCCTCGTCCTGTCACGGCGTGACATGCAGCACTCCTACGTTTATCTACTAATTGAGTTTGAATAAAATTTTCCGCCATTTCGAATTATTGTACTATTTTTTTATTAGAGATGGGTTTGCTCTTAGCCAACAACCAGCTGTGTAACGAAGATGAGGCCTATGATGAAGCGAGCTCATCTAGAAAATGCCTATTGACTCGAACTTTGAAAAGATTTGGGTTATAAATGTAAGGCAGACAAGAAAAGTGCTTTATCAGTTTCGATTACAAATTCCATTCAATTCAAAATTCGATAAGGCTTAGATTTTCAAAAAAGGTATTGAGTAATAGGAGCGAAGAAACAGTCAAAAATGTGGAAAAAACGGGGGAAATTATTCATCTTTGAGGGCTTCCGTTGCGTCCGTCCAAAAGACAGATTTTGGATACACGAAATTATAATAAATAGTTAGTGAAGTAGTTATAAGTTATGATTAAGTAGTTAGTGAACGGTTAAAAATATTCTCATATTAAGTAAAAAAAAAATAACAGGTAATATTTTTATTTGTCTATATTTTTTATTTTTATTTTTATTTGTCATCGCTAATAAAGATAGCAATAGAAATTGTCACTTTGAATTTTTAAAGGAAAACAGACCTTATCATTCTACAACATATACAAACAATGTTCAATCTTAGGGTGATAAAGCACTTTATTTGTCGAGTTTACTTATAGCAAAATAGCATGCTACCTTGATTTTATCGGTGACTACGTCGTAGATATTCGTAGCGCTACGTCGTAGCAATCACCTATTTGATTATTAGGTTATTCCCATCTCAGCACCTTCCCATCTCGGTACCCTCGATGTGCTGAGTAAAATTTAGCTTAAAAGTACAGTTTTCTAAATGTTTCAAAATAAATGTTTGAGTGTGTAACATACATTTTAATAATATAAACATCTCAGTATTAAATCAAAACAAAGCAAACGATTGCTTCCAATCCCGAGTGAATAAAAATGACAAATAAAAAAAATATGTAAGTTTTAAATGTGTAAAGTAAAAATTTATATTTACTTTATTTTCGTGAGTGTACTGTACCTGCGTACAGTGCTAACGCGATATTTTAAGGCGAAGCTTACTTGTTTTTTTTTAAATGTAAAATTTAAAAAATATATTTAACAAATTAATATTTAAGTACATCGCAACGCATCAAACACAGTTGACTATTGGAACTGTGGAACTGTTATTTTTTAAAATAATTTTTGTTCATTTTTAAAAAAAATATAGACAAATTAAAATATTAACTGTTATTTTTTTTTACTTAACAGGAGAATATTTTTAACCGTTCACGTTTAACTAACTACTTAATCATAACTAATAACTACTTGAGTAACTATAGCTATTATAATTTCGTGTAACAAAATCTGTCTTTTTACAGATGATATTCTCAATATTCACATAGTTATATTTTTTTTCACATCTACCAATACCAGCGTTTCTTAGAAAAAAAGCATTATCATGTACTAGCTGGTGTACGCGACTTCGTCCGCGTGGAATAGTTATTTTGGGAATCATTTGGGTATCTCGAACGGTTTTCGCAGCGCACGCAACGGAAACCCTCAAAGATGAATAATTTTCCCCGTTTTCTTCCACATTTTCGACTGTTTCTTCGCTCCTATTAGTCGCAACGTGATGTTATATAGCCTAAAGCCTTCCTCGATAAATGATCTATCCAAAACAAAAAGAATTTTTCAATTCGAACCAGTAGTTGTTGAGATTAGCGCGTTCAAACAAACTCTTCAGCTTTATAATATTAGTATAGATGACGAATTTTGGAGTGAGCCCCCTTAAGCCTTAAATGACGGTAACCGAAAGCAAGTTGAGCTTCACACGAAGGTGTGAAGAGGCAATGTATACAACATACAACTCGCGCTGCGTTACGTGAAGTGTGGGTGGTGAATGCTACAAGAATGCGCGTGCAGGCGTTGCCCAACAATTTGTGGTAACATCGTGTTAACTCGTTTAAACAAATATATATATTATGTTTACTTTGCAAAAATAAAGACGTAACGGTTCGCGGTGATCTCAATTTTGAGAGCAGAGATTTTATAGCTTTTTTCTGTTTAAAAAAAAAACTTATAAATTAGTTCAGCCATTAAATAACCGTTAACATTAATTATAAGTTTTCAAGAGTTATAATTAACAGAATGTTAATAGAGTTATATTTTTATTTTTATTTATTTATCGTGTTCTTATTGCCTTTATTTAGCGACTGATTGTTCTGTTTCTGTCATTATACTTATATAAAATTAATAAAGAACAATATTCGAAATGAAAAAGTTAATAAAACCAGATTGAAACGCAAACTGTGCTGTTAATAAATAAATAATCTGTTTAAGTATATAAATGCAATTTGGTATTTAGAAAGGGCCGATACATTTGATGTGACCGACCAGTTTCGATTCCTGAATACATAATTAAGGGGTGGTCGGCGAACCGCGCATTTGCATTTTGCCGATCGACGCAAAATTCTCCGGGCCTGCCTATACTGTCTCGAGTCCGCCGGTCGTCCTATTTCCCGGCCCTTTTCCGAATGGTTTTATTTATTTATTTTTAACAGCGTCCTTTAGTTTTATAACAGTCACATCTCCGTTTTGCTGACGATAGAGTCATTCTGCCACATTCGCTTGAAGAACTCAGCGGGATGTTAGACAGCCTCATGTTGACGCCCATCGGCCCGTGGAACTTGGGAGAATTTGGACAAGTCATATTAAACCAGCATATTCTTTATTTAAGGACCTGTTACCATTTAGGATGTGACGAACGATTCAGTTAGGTAGAAACAACTTTAATAATTCAGAGGAATCAACCCAACCGGGGTTGCTTTCGGGAATACGTCATCTGTACTCGTCACCATGCACTGTCTGAAGACTAAGATCTATAATCAGTGCGACCTGCCAGTAATGTCGCAAAGTGCCGAAACGTGGCCTCTCGCGGCGGAAACGGCAGGACTGATCCAAAAGTTTAACGTTTATTAAATTCTAATAGTTAGTGTTGCCGCAATCGAATACTCTACATTGCCATAGCCGTCACAGCGCAGCGTAGCACGCCATTTTTTTGGTCTGTAATACCTATTTAATTTTACTCTGTCCGCGGATCCCGCGTTGGGAAACTTTCAAACTTGCCCGAGCTACTTCGGTAGGAAACAGCGCAGGCAAAATCGGAATGGATGGCAGCGCATGTGGCAGGGCCTTTAAGAGAAACCTGTTTTAACCGCGCGATTAAGAATATTAAAAACATCATGCCTGCAGGGTTAATTAACCTCGAAGCGAAACCAAGTATGCACTCTCAAATAACATTCACAATAAAATCTGCATCTGTTTGTTTGTAAATTCAGTTCTACTAAACACTGAATGCTTAGATATTTATATGGGTAGGTATATACACGTATACACTAGTTGACCAAACAGACGCTTATGTGTTTGACGTCAATATTTGATTGAAATGTTTGAATTATCAGATAGGAAGTTTAGATGGGAAAAATGAAAATGAAAAATGGGTTTTTACGTTTTTCCGGGTAATTCCGGCTCACCTCTATACATATATATTTTTTTCTAATTACGAAATTGTTAGGTTTCATTAATTTAAAAGTATTTTATCTGAATTTTACTACATTTTGGATTATTATAAAAGCACTTTATTTGATACTGGCAAACCTGAACCGGATATTTCCGCTTGTCTATAGAGAAAAAGTAAAACACACGTGCTCGGCGGGAAGTGCTCAATCGGGGAGCGGCATTTCTGGTTTAGGCTGTCAACGTGGAAGCGTATGGCTTCTGGAAAAGATGCTTAATGCAGTGAGAGCTTATATATGTATTGCTGCTCTTGTATTTTATATATACTTAGTTCCTGTGAAGTATAATAATAAACGATATGGAAGATACACGCCTACCTTCATTGCCAACACCCACCTGCTGAGTAGCTTTGCTACAAAATAGGTGAGATTAATTTGTAGCAGCTGATTGTACCTACTTACGTTTTGCAGATGGTCTGTGTTTTTCGCCGAAGACATTTTGCTAACTAACTAAACTAGTCGTTTTAAAATTTAGTCTATTAACAATGCGATATCTTTGATAACTAGTCTTTTTGCTATAGGTATAATCATTGTAAGATATAATCTTTATGTAGAGCTGGTCATTATTCAGTCTCTATGCTGATTAGGTCATTTTGCAGATCTAGTCATTTTGCTGAGAGTAGACTGGGATTGTCTTGGTCGTGCAACTATTCCAGTTGGCCCTTGACAGGGACTGCGGTTCAGGAAGTTGACGGCTAACTTTCAGGACACACGGAGTAAGAGAGAGTCATTATGATCAAATGCACCGTCAGCTAATGAAAAGCACATATCTCTTAAGAATAATCTAAATGTTGTTATCTACTTGTGTATCCATAAAGTAAGCATATCGCGCTGTGAATTCGCTCGCTCGGCCTTATCACCTCGCATTTGGAATTCAGCCAAACCGATATTATGAGCTATAGCATAATAGCACATACGAATGTTACGGCTCTAACAGAAGCCCTCATTGGGACTTTTTTGTCGTACGTCTATAGTTCTGAAGGTAAAGCAGACAAGAAAAGTGCTTTATCAGTTTCGATTACAAATTCCATTCATTTCAAAATTCGCTAAGCCTACATTTGAAATAGGTATTGATTACTGATTGACATAATTAGTCATCGCTAATAAAGATAGCAATAGAAATTGTCACTTTGAATTTTCAAAGGAAAACATATCATTCTACAACATACAAACAATGTTCAATCTTAGGGTGATAAAGCACTTTATTTGTCGAGTTTACACCATATTATAAGCCCGGGGTTTGAAAATTTATGGGTGTAAAATCATATGTCACATGTTACACGTTACGCGTTACAGGCTACAATATGCTTCATTTATTCTTAAATTATATTTATTAAATTATTTATTTATCGTTCGATTTGTCGATTTGTCCCTAGATGTGAGGCTAATAGATTCCTAAAAGGACAGACAGACAGACAGTCTCAGGTGACCTATATCCTTTTGGTGGAATTTGAATGCATCGATTAATGCACGATCAACATTAAAGTCCATGTTATCCTTATCCGGCATACAAAATTACCTGAAACAAAAAAATAATTACTTTAAAATAATGACATTAGGGGGAAAAAGACAGCACCCTCCCTAAGGAAAGACTCATTAACGTATTTCACATGATTTCACCACATATACAAAAAAATATGTCACAATGAGTCTTATTTACCCACCGGAGCCAGCTGGGACCCTCTTGTATGGTGTTGATTAAGGTCAATTTATTAATGGCTTCAAGTATTTGCTTCTATGTATAGTATAAATAAAAAATAAATAAACATTTTCACACATTCCACACAGCACCATCTAGTTCCAAAGTAAGCAACTAATGCTTGTATTATGGATACCAGACAGTTGATTTGATATACTACATACATTACTTTTTTTGTAAATATATACATATTATAAATACAAAACATCCGTGACTCAGGTACAAAGGTAAAATGTTTAAATCGAATACAAACAAACAAACATACTTACCTCTTTATAACATTTAGTATGGATGGAATTATTAGAGCAGATGTTTTTACTTTCCAACAATATTTTCTTTTATACTGATGTCCGTCGTTAATTGAATTTGTTGTTTGTTTAGGTGCTATATATTATATGTGTGTGTGTGTTTGTTCGTAGTGACGATAAGAAACGTCGCGATAACATCAACGGACACGCGAACTTGTACTTATAAACATCTCTATAGACTTAGGGAAAATTGTAACGTCGAATTATTTTGACCGATTTCAAATAACATTTTGTTTGAAGAAAGCCAATTTATTTTGTGTGTTTACGTACTCTATGGTTTACGGAGTATCTACATTTTTTAGAATCACTTATTTTATATGATAAAAGACAGTATAGGTAAACGGACTGTCTACTTTGAAGTTCTATGGCTTATACTTGGCTTGACGACACGTCTGGTCTAGTGGCTAGTAACCCTAGCTGTTAAGGGATTCACAAAGGCCAAAGACATTGAAGATTTGACCTTTACCGATATGACCTTTAGAATGTTTATATATATCAAACTATTTCCGCAAGAAAAACACAAACGTAGTCCACACAACAACGCTGTTACTGAGACACTGTAGCTCCATATATTTAGAGTGCTGAGGCAGCGGAAACAATTCAACAGGCCTAACAAATGTGGTTTTTTGTACTTTTCATTAAAACAACATTAAAAAAAAACCACAAACCGTTTTCGAAACAAATTTCAATATAAGTCAAATTCTTCTTATGTTTTAACTTTTATTGTGGGGTTTCTACTACTTCGATGAAAATTCTAAACAATACAATTTGTTCTTCACATGTTTAAGTATAACATATATTTTTTTGAAACCAATTGCAATGATAGTTTCTTGTAACATATTTTTAAAAAAATGCAAATTTTTTGATTGGCGTGTGTTTACACCTTAACCAAATGGTCGCGGGTTCGAATCGTGCTAGGGGCAAATGTTTATGTGTTAACATTTTACCTTTGCACCCGAGTCGTGGATGTTTTGTATTTATAATATGTATGTATGTATTTACAAAAAAGTAATCTATATAGTATATCAACTATCTGGTATCCCGAATAGTTACAAGCATCAGTTGCTTAGTGTGGAACTAGACGGTGCTGTGTGGAATGTCTAAAGATATTTATTATTTATAATGGACATAGGCTAAATATTTCAGTTTGACGCTATAATGCTTTACATATTTTGTCAAGACGTTTATATATCTTTTATTTTTCAACGTGTACGAAGTCACGGGCATCAGCTAGTTTAAAATAATTATATGGCTGGAGTTGCAGCGAGAAGACGGCATTTTTCTCAACATCCGGTTATATTATTATTATTATCTGCTTTGTGGCTATTCCTGTCTTCTAGAGTACCAGTATCACATCGTCCATTGCTGAAATATTGTGATCGCCACGTAAACTAAAGCTCTCTACCAATACCTACCACGTCAAGGAACTGTAGTACTTTTTTGATAGAGGCATTCCTCACATCTTCACAAGCCATTGTGTGGCTTCCTAAGATGTGACTACGCTTGTGCATCAAAGGGCCACACTCGCACAGGATATGCATTGGTGTTTCTTCTGCTTCATGGCAGAAGCGACACTCTCCCGTACTAGCGAGACCCATTATTTTAAGGTGCCTGTTGAGACGACAGTGCCCCGTTAGTGCCCTTGTTAACATGCACAAATTGCTCCTACTAAGCGACATAGCCTGATTTGTCACGTTTCGACTATAGGCTCTTATGAGCGCTTTGGAATGGTTCAGACCTGGCAAGTTAGTCCAGCGTTTGTAAGATTTAGTAAAGCACTGGTTCCATATGGTCCAGCGAGCTAGGCTATTTGGTAGTCCGCACACAGGTTCAGGACCTATTAGCCTACCTTTAGCGCCTGCCCGGGCCAGTTCGTCGGCATATTCATTGCCTTCGATCCCCATATGGCCAGGTACCCATCTTAGGACCACTTTATTCTTGCGCCCTAATATATTTAAGTAGTCTACACAGTTTCGCACCAGCTTTGAGACGGTAAAGTCCGAGTCCAGTGCTTGAAGTGCAGCCTGACTGTCTGAGTGAATATAAATCACACGGTTGACATAGTCTTTTCGCAGGTTGATTTCCGCGCATTCCAGGATGGCGAAGACCTCTGCTTGGAAGATGCTGGCGTATTGTCCCAGGTTTACACTGGTCCTGTAATTCTGGTCCTCGCCATACACACCACAGCCTACGTCAGGTCCTGATTTGGACCCGTCAGTATACCAAGAAAGGCTACCTTCCTCCCAAGAGATCTTGTTATTTGACCAGTTTTCTCTTGAGAGTAGCTCCACAGTGTAAGACTTTTCGTCTATGTACTGTGGTACCATTGTGTCAGTAGGCATGCCTAGGATGGGATCCCTTAGTACTGAGTCTTCTAGAGCTCTGAGTACCTCGGACAGCCAATTGTGTTTACCCCGATTCATCATTCTGTGCATACTGGTTTTCGCCTCCTTCTCTAAAAATAGATTTAGAGGCGGTAGGCCCAGGATTGCCTCCAGAGATGCTCCGGGGGAACTCGACATGGCTCCTGTTATCATCAGACATGCCAAACGCTGAAGGCTATTAAGCTTGTCAATAGCCGTCTTTTGGTTGGCTTTTCTGTACCATACTATAGAAGCGTATGCGATCATCGGCCTCACAATAGCAGTGTACAGCCAAAGGGTGAGCTTTGGACACGGGCCCCAGCTCTTCCCTACCATTCGACGGCTGATACATAAGGCTGCCTTAGCCTTATTTATCACATTTCCAATGTGTGCATTCCACGTTAGTCTCTGGTCGAAGGTAACTCCCAGATATTTGACCTCTGAGGAAAATTCAACTCGTTTACCATTTACAAGAGGTGACTTTAATTTGTCTAGCAGCCTCTTTTTGGTAAACGGTACTATAGCGGTTTTGTCACCGTTTACTGAAAGTTCATTTGCTGTGCACCATTCGCAAATGATATTTAGAGCTTTCTGTAATAGGGCCGAAATTGTGCTTTGGCAGAAACCTCTTATGATCACCACTAGGTCATCAGCATAACCTAGGGCATCGATCTTATGTTCTGCCAGCCTATACAGCAGCTCATCAACTGCAAGAGTCCAAAGTAGCGGCGATAGAACACCACCCTGCGGACATCCTCTTGTAGTTGCTACAGTAAGTGAGGTATCATGTAGTTCGACCCTCGCTTTACGTTTGGATAGCATAGCCTTTACCCACCTAACAGTAGTCGGGTCCACATTTTTGTTTTGTAGCCCCCTCACTAACGTGTTGGTGGGAGTATTGTCAAAGGCACCTTCTATATCCAAAAATGCGCATAAAGCAATCTGTTTATCATCTAGAGCCCTTTCTGCCCTGTCAGCTAGCTGAATAAGGGCCGTCTCAGTGGACCTTCCCTTCTGATAGGCGTGCTGGGTGAAATGAATGGGTCTTGTGGCCAGGGCTTTGTCCCTTATGTGCTTGTCTAGAATCTTTTCTAGAGTTTTGAGCATAAAGGACGTTAGGCAAATTGGTCTGAAGGACTTAGGCAGAGCATAATCCTTCCGACCTGCCTTTGGTATAAATAATACCTTAGCCCGGGTCCATTGTTCCGGTATATATCCCCAGGCAAAACTTGCCCGGTAGATCTTTACCAGATATGGCGTGAGTACGTCTATGCCTTTTTGTAATAAAATAGGCAACAGTCCGTCTTCACCACTAGACTTCAGGGGCTTAAAGGATCTAATAGCCCATTTCACAGCTTTGGGTCGGATGAGATCAGCCGCTCTGTTACGGTCCTCATTTCGAGGCCTTTGGTGTAAAGGCGTTCTGTCTGCCCCGGTCGAAAAGCCGTGAGCCCCCGGAAAATGAGTTTCTATCAGCAACTGAAGAGTTTCCTTTTCAGTGTTCGTGAAGGAGCCATCAGGTCTTTTAAGCAGCCCTAATTGACTAGGCTTGTCCTTCGCGAGCAGTCTGTGGATTCTAGCTCCTTGAGGCATTTGTGTTAATTCCTCGCAGAGCTTCCTCCATGCAGCACGCTTGGACTTCCTTATCTCCTTATTGTATTCAGTCAAGGCCTTCTTGTAGTTCTCCCATTGAAGGGTTCTACTAGCCTTGTTGAATAAACGTCTGGTTTTCTCCCGTAGCTTCTTGAGCCTCGAGTTCCACCAGGGTACATTCCTTTTGGAGTGCTTTGTTCTGAGAAAAACTAACTGTGCCTCGAATGCAACATCCGGTTATACAAGTTGTATCCATTAAGAATCGGAGTTCACGTAAAAATACAGCAGATATCGGGGACGGGATTGTCATGTGGATAATCTCGTGAATGTAATAAAACGCTCTGTTGTCGTGTGTGTGTGTGTGTGTGTGTGTGTGTGTGTGTGTGTGTGTGTTGGCGACCGTATGAGGATTCTGCTGAGCTGTTACCTTATGCTATAGGCGCGACTGTTGCACGTGCAGCTTTAGAAATAGTCATCAATCAAACATGATTTTTAGATGACTTTCTGGCCTTTGTCATGCTATCTGTTTACGCCAGGATTTCAGTTCGTTAACTCTACACTTGCCAGTAGGTATACTAAAGATGAAATTTTATACGCGAGTGAAGTCACGAGCAAAAGTAGTAGCAAGGATGTAGCTATCGCCGTAATAACAATTAATATAACTTAGTCCAGATCTTAATCTGTCCGATTATGATTTATTATGACTGTATTTTAGTATTTGTAACATGATCAAGACGTCATGATGATTTCGAGTCTCTAAAACAATCCACAAGTGTGGCAGTCATTCTCAATTTATCCTTGCGTAGGAAGAGGAAATACATCATAGATAGTGATGCATCGAGTTTTGCATCACTCCACTGGGAATCCAGTGACCTGGAGGCTAAAACCTCCTCCTTTTCTGATTACCTGTAATCTGTAATTTCAATCTAAGCCACTCAGTCTGAGACCTTATCAATTTATCCTTATATCGTCCCTACATCGCACTCAGTAGGACGTCACTGCTATAGAATGTAAACTTTTGTCATTTTGTCACTGCATGACAACTATACATTCTGTCATGTGAACATGACGTGTTGGTCATGTGAACGTAAATACGAATCGGTGCACCGTGTTTGTGCGTGCGAAGTGTGCACCCGTCCCACGCCCGCCGGCGTACTTTAGGGCGGCGCCACACACGACTCCCCCACGTCTGCGGTCGTTTCCTTTACATTTTAGCGAGCCGAACCGTTTCCGCCTCGATATGCTCTTGTAATTACTATTCCTAGAGCGAGCGCATTAAACTATTGTTTCTATTACACCATCATCACTATCTCGGTCGTAGGACGTCCATACTGTTGAACATAGACCTCCGCTCAGATATTTCCAAAAGCAACGGTCAGTCAGAAGTGTATTAAAATTTAAATTTGTCTGTGCCTGAGTAGGCGCAATTCTATTCAGAATTTTCAAGCCGAAACTTTGGAACATGACAGTGTGTCTTACCCAAGTCTTACCCAACCCGTGTAATAATTAGATGCGTATACATAGACAAACGAATAATTTTATGTATTAATTCCACTTTTATCAAAACGGAGTGTTATTATTAATTTGACATGTGTGCCTGTGTATGTGCCCATCTGTGTATCTGTCGTAAACATATCTTCGTAGACTAAAATTGTCATGTGAGCAATAGATCGTCTAACAGTTCTATAACAATTCTATGCTGCAAGATACTGCTTGCTGCCTAGTATTGCCAAGTACTGCTCTCACTAGCTAGATCATATTCTCAATACTAGGCTTGGTATGAGACCGTGTGAGGCTTAACCTGACCATAAAGTATTATATGAATTTTGCTTTTGCTAATGAATGACGCACTATACAGCTGATGTTACCAATATCCACAAGTTCAGATATTATCAGTTAATGGATTTTGACAGAAGTGAAATGAAAGTCTGACCTTTCGAATTTTGACATTTTGAAACTCTGTCCATTTGGAACTCTGACGTTTTGAAACTCTGACGTTGTGGAACCAAGCCATAAAAATAAATAAATTTATTAAATAAAAAAAATATCTAATTAAATAAAAAATAAATAAAAAAATAACCATCAAACTCCTAATATGCCAGCATTCATTAATTTGTGAAATAATTTCCAATGCACTATTTACATGAATTCCCGGTAACACCGTAATATTTTACAACGTTTACAAACAACTCGAGAACTAAGCACTCTTTACCATGCCCACCGTATTACACCGACGCAAATTGATCCATAAAAGTGGGGAATAACATTTAAAATGCCACGAGTTTACACTTCGAGCAATTAGACGTTTTATTATTAATTTTGTGTCGTTAAAGGAGACATGAAAACACGGAGGGAGTTTTGTCGCATACCAATTTGGACCTTATTCCTATCACAATAACCTTCAAAATGGCTCATCGAGGCACTAGGAGGGTGCGAGCAACTTGTTTTTTAGAGTACGCTTTTAGATAAACTCTATGCTGTTGTCATAGAGTATATAATCGATAGATGTGACATTGAGTTTGTTTTTTTTCCTCTTTTTATTTACGAGGTCAGCTTCCCGAGGCTCCTTGAGACTTCAAAGGGTGTTTATAAATCAGCCTCCGTATCCTCGTTTGCATTGCGAGGGGAAAATATTTTTTTGGGAAATCTTAAGTAACGTTTTGTTAGAAAGGTACACGCAACCTGCTCGATATTTACACTTTCTTGAGTCATATTATTCGATATGTGATGCTAAAACAGAAGGAGAAGATACGAAGAGCGAACTAATAGGAATCTGCTGGACTAAGTATATTAAACTCAGTTTATATGCCAACTACATTCTAGAGTCTTCTAGAAGAGAGGTGTGGGTGAATCTTGCTGGCGAATGGGACTTAAGTCTCGTATTTTTGTAGTAAGTCATAAGCCATAAGCCAGATCACGGGTCAATTTAACCAATAATAGGTTTAGAAGAAATTTATTCTCACTAAGAATTACAAAATTCACTTACGTGAGAAACTTAAAATTAAAACTAATACATATAAAACAAATTAATTCACGTTGCAAGCATATCTACTTTAAAAAATAAAATAAAAACATATAATAGCAAACACTTACAAATTACCAATACCAACAACAATATATATATATAAAAACACGTAACACCTTCAACCTACTCAAAATACACATTTTAAATAGTGGGTAGAATTTACAAGAACAATGACAAACTAAATGAAAAACATTGCTATACAGTCAATTGAATTACTGGGTCCCAGTAATTAATTAATGTAATTGAACTAGTGAGACAAAAAAGCCCACTAGTTCAATCACTTGAACTTCCAATTGAACTAGTGGGAATAAATCAAGCCAAAGATGTCACGGGCATCAGCTAGTAGGCAATACAGAGGTGCTGACAAAGTCGCGGGAAAATACTAGTATAAGTCACATAACATATACATATTATAAATAACAAGCTGAACTATAGCTGAACCCTTGCACGCTTCGCTGTGGCTCGGCTGCCATAACAACGGCTAACTTCCACTTTAGATGTGACAGCGGTTCTCGTTTGCGAGTGAGTTCTCCTCGCTTTCGGCAGATGATCGAGATTATAATATTATTTGATTACGCAAAAAATACATATGATCAATCCTTGAAGCGGATTGCATATTGTGTAAAAATTTCAAGTCATCCGTTTTTGAGCAATACTCAAACCAACACAACATTTATATATATAATTATAGATAATTATGTTCGTTCCCGTTAGGCCGTCACTCAATCTGTTAGAACGTTTCACTCTTTATTTGTAAACACATTAGCTGATTAAGCGTAAGTTGATATAACATCAAAATGGGTTCCTGCCACACGAACGGAGCGATTGTGCTCCTACCAGCCTACCAGTATATTCAGCTACAAGATAAAAGGAAATTTCCTAATTTTGTACAACGAGTGCGAAAGAGACGGCGATATCTGAAACATTACACAGAAAAAGCTAACGCACGGACGTCCGCTGTTAACTGCATTTAATACAAAAATGGTACAAGTTGAATGTTTTTTTATTATTATTAGTAATGCGTTTACTTTTGGTCAGCATCCAGCCGTATATCGAAAATGATGCCTTTGATGGAGCGACTTCACCCTGAAGATCTTCAGGGTTCACTTCACTCCATTCACTCCTGAGCCTACTCAGAAGATGCCTATTCACTCCAACTTTAAAAAGGTTTGTGTTATATGAGCTCAGGAGTTCCAAACCTTGGCAGTGCGCATTTTAAAGGATGTTTTAAAGCACTTGATCCGAATAACAAGGATTTCGACAAGATGAGCATGATAACCAGCAGTATGTCCGGTGGAAGAAAGGGAAAGGCGGTATGAGCACATGAATCTGAGTGACGAATTTTTTTTAATTAAATTTATACAGAAGAAAGAAAGAAGAATGTTTATAAAAAAAAATCCTTCGGATTTTTTGGGTGTAAGGCATTTATTAGGTAAGCGTGGTCCACCTTCGGCCGCATCTGCACCTCACGTCAGGTGAGATTGTAGTCATGCAAAAGCTGCCGACATTTAATAAGTATTTATTATCTAAAATTCTAATAATCTAAATATCATAAATGAATGATTGGTCTCGCTGCGCTCGACTAGATACGCCTAGATACGATAGTACGCCGAATTCGGCGTACCCGAGCCATTCACACTGCAAGCTTTCTGTGATGTGTACATACCGAATGTTTTATTAAATTTTGGCCATAATAAAATGCCAGTTTGCGTAGTGAAACTGTGTAAAAATATAAAAAAAACTGGGTAAAAGTGATGATTTTTTACACACACTACAATAAAGAGTTGCCGCATTTAACGCGCGCGAAGCCACAAGCGAGAGCTAGTTAAAAATAATGAGCTTAAATTGGTGCAATTTGAACGTTCAAAGTTGCCCGAAGAGAACCGACTCGTACGGTGCGGTTATGGTAACGGATACCAGATTAACCTGTAGGATTTCCTGCGCATTGACCCCATTGCGTGCTCATTGACAACCTTGGACCTTATAAATGGAGAAAATATATTTTATTGCAATTTAATTGACCGCTGACGCTGAGTAATCCGTACATACTAATATTATAAATGCGAAAGTTTGTATATGGATGCATGTATAGATGTTTGTAACTCTTTCATGCAAAAACTAAGTGAACCGATCACCATGTAATTTTGCATACACGTTGTCTGGGACACCAGAAATGACATAGGGTACCTTTCAACCAGAACGCGGACGAAGTCGTGGGCACCAGCTAGTATTATAAATGCGAAAGTTTGTATGGATGTAAGTATGGATGTATGTATGGATGTTTGTAACTCTTTAACGCAAAAACTACTGAACCGATCACCATGAAATTTTGCATACACGTTGTCTGGGACACCAGAAAGGACATAGGGTACCTTTCATACAGAAAAAAAAGTACTGCTCCCGAGGGATTATCTAAAATTAAGGATACTAACTTCTGGCTAAGTACTTACCTATAATAGCAATAACGATGTCAGGCGATATATTGCTTTTGCAAAGCGGAATAAGTCGCGGGCACCAACTAGTGTAAGTATATAATGTGAAGGATTATATACTTACACCTTTTACCTTTTACCGTAGGATTAGCTCGGGTATATCCTTACACTTCATTCCACGACTAACTTTAGCTCGCGACTTTATCCGCGCCCTATATTTAATTATGTTACAACATTTATTCAATCTATACATACTTACTTGGGAATATTATAAAGAGAGAAAATTTGTATTTTTGTAATGAATAAATTCAAAACTACTAGACCGTCTTTAAAAACTACGTTATCAGCTAGTATAATAGGCTGTATTTTATAAAATTACGCGGACGAAGTCCGGGCACCAGCTAGTATAATATAAATTGCAAACAATAGCGTAAAACTTACAGTCACAAGGTTGTATGTAGTCAAAAAATAACTTACACAAACTTGCTGACTGTACTTGGCCGTTTCTAACTTAAAACCTTGTAACATTAGGCCCGGAGCCCGATATAGAAATGTCAGGACTTAATGGAAGAGTTAGGTTCATATGAATAATCAATGTTAAATCGTTCCGAGCTCGTGACTCCGAGTCCTGGGACAGATTATCCGCAGATAATACAAACAATCCGACTTTTGTCTGGGTGATACAATCGACATGCAAACTTTGTACGATAATAAGCTTTATCGCCTCCGTGAAGGGTTCAAATTTAATACTCCTCATTGGTATCCAATAAGAAATCTTTCTAAAATAAGTGAAACAAAATACTTGAAACGTAAATTATCGGTGCAAGTTATAAACTTTTAACTTGCCCCCGATAAATTAATTAATAATGTGGAATTATTAATTTATTCTATTCTTCTATTCTAAACTAAGGGTACGGACATGACATGACGGACACAACAGTATAATTAAAAAACAAACCGTTATTTTTTCACTTTAAATCGTTCCTAAGCCGCTCTTTATCTATGAACATCAGACCAGATACAGTTGTTTCAAATTAATTGCAAATCTTTTAAAAAATTGTACATACATCACAAACCCTTCAAAAAATGTAAGTTAAAAAACCTAAAACATGTGGAAAATTGGAAAAAAGCGCAGTGATGAGTGGTTACTAGTACTTAGCATATTTAACCTATTAGGCAATTATTTATTTTCAAAAACTTAAAATTCACTTTAAAACACACCAGCAATAATATATAATTTAAAGCAATAATATTAAAGTTTTTTTTTTAAAAAAAACTAGCTTTTATTCTACCGCTCGCTGCACGCGCCGCTTCCGCCTGTGGCTTGGTCCGCTAAAAAGATGACTTAGGGCAGATGTCTGGTACGGAAATAGTTTCTCGCTATCGAAGCATCAGGACCTCCATTGTGGTACAGATTTATTAATGCAAGTGACATACTGTTGGGGCGGTTTGAATAATTGGGCGACTATACAAAAAATTATTATACCTAGTACAAATAATAATAATTTTAATTAGTTTAAAAACAGTCTTATATTGTGAGTTTAGTTAGTGACATTGGACCTTGTTCGTTGTTTCATAGAATGCATTTTAACCCCAGACGCCCGATGCAAAAATCTATGTTATCTGTTTATGGCATCGTATCTCCCAAACGGATGGACCGATTTTGATACATTTTCTCTTGTTTGAAAGCTTACCTCATCTTTATTGTTCTTAGTTAGAATTTATAAACATATGTTCAGGCGTTTGAATACCATCGGCCCATTTCCTTGTTGAAGAAAGGATTTCACCTACTTCCACATGTTAAGAATGATGTGTAATTTTGTACACTGTTTCTTAGGTGGCATTTCCATGATGTGGTAACCTTGACCTTATGATGCAGCATCAAGTAGTCTGCGGGACACGCAACTCCTCAGCACTTTACAGCTGATATAACATGTTTGGACTCATAGAAAGTCTGAGGTTAGGATTACACACGATTTACTTGTGATTTAAATGGGTATATATATTTAATTACGTAAGGGGTTACTTAATTATGATAACTTTACTAACCGTGTACAAGTTACACAAGGCTTGATCGATCGCGAGTTAACTTCGCCAAACTAATGCCTGTGGTAGGTATTACAACACAATTCAACAAATCTCGACTGCTATCCTAGTTGACTAGTTCGGAACTACATAACTAGTTAGTTGCAGACAATACTTTGGCTTTGGACTGGTTTCTAATTGTTAATTCAGAGACAAGGACGTGAAGTCAACTCGCTTCCTCTTTTGTTAAGGAACCCGTACAAATTTCAAATTTAAGTTGCCTCGTAAAAGCCATAGACAATAGAAAAGATAAAACAGTTATGAAAAGATTTCTTTCAAATACTATTGTCGTCAGACAGCTGACGGTCAACGTGATGGTAGGTTTGACATTTATTATTTTTAGCAAAGATAATTGATTGGTCTCGCTGCGCTCGACTAGATACAGCGCTATACAAAAGCGGTAGCTCCGTGAATGCGGCAACTATTTATTGTAGTGTGTGTAAAAAATCGTCACTTTTTATCACTTTTTACCCAGTTTTATTATATTTTTACACAGTTTCACTACGCAAACTGTCATTTTATTATGCTCAAAATTTAATAAAACACTCGGCACGTACAACATATCACAGACAGTTTACAGTGTGACTGGCTCGGGTACGCCGAATTCGGCGTAGTATTTTTTTGCCGCATTTTATAAGTACAACGGCGGTATCTAGTAAGGCGAGACCAATCATTCATTTATGATTTTAAGTTTATTCCATCATTTATCACCAATCATTTATTCCATAATGCAGGTACGGATAGCGATGTCAGGCATTGTTTCAACGCGGACGAAGTCGCGGGCAACAGCTAGTCCTATATTACGTCAACCCTAAGTCATATTCTTGCCGTTATCTTTCAACGACACATTCCTTCATAATCTATAAATAAATTATCAATTTAATAACTTGTAGGTACCTACCTCTACTCAGTTCGGCGGAGGACCCTCGACAAGCTGTACTTCTCAACATGCTATGAGCCTAATTGAAAGGGGTGGAGAATGCTGCGTTTTATTGCTCGTAATATTTTAAGACTGTTATTAATATGAATGAATATAATACCTACTGCCTAAATAGAATTAATGGAGCCAAGTAAAAGGCGTTATTACGGCGAAATGATGGCGTCTTGTGAACTTGACAAGAGGAAAAAAAAAAATTAAAAAAAATTTAAACTTTATTGCTCATTGATTTTTATCAGGCTTTGATTTATTTATTTATTTATTTTTCAGATATTTTATATAACCTAAATGGGCAACGTTCGGGAAGTTCCAAGACATCATCTCTTCTAAAATTCCTAAGTGGCTTAAAACGAAGGCGGAGCACTGAGTGTGGTGATACTCAGTTAATTAAAGACCTATGTGGTCCAAGAAATACGGGAGTACTAGGTAAACTAATTTCTTTTCTCACTTCTGTAACAAGCCCCATTCAATAATAGTTTATTACGCTGAATACCGCGAGTCAGCAATAAAATTTAGACCTTTTCGAAATGTCGTAAGTATAACCCCAGTTTTCCATCCAACTCGCGTAGACACGATGGAGGAGTTTATTAAAAAAAATGCAATTTCCTTTAGAATTGCGGCCGGACCCTACGTGACTCGAAAACCAAACCCTATGGTGGCCGACACGTAATATCATTTCATAGGCCTTTGAAAACATTCGTCTCTGAACCATTCGATGATGTCTTTATTATATAGTTACAAAATTTTGGCAAAACTTTGGGCAAAACGCAGATTTATGTATATACAGGATGGAAAAATAAGTCGGGCCCTGGAGGGAAACTACCTTAAATCCTTAAGATGACTCATTTTACATAAAGGAGACATTCCTTTATTTTTAAAAAGAAACAAAACTGCATTCAAAGATTTTCTAAAACTCGCTTGACTCGCCCGGGACTCGAACCAACTAAAATTAAAAAAAAAACAAATACTCGCTATTTTATTATACTAATCGATAGGATTATTATTCCGGATAAAATTTCTCTAACAAACATTTGGTCTTACTCTCGTCTGTCGTACAAGATATCCAGGTAGGATGACGATCCACTTGTTTGTGGATGGTTACCTAAGGCCTAACGAAACTAGTATCACCAGAACGCCTCTGGACAGAGACTGTTTCAAAGTTCAAGAGAGACCTAATCCAAGTAGTTAATTCAAAAAGAGACGTTACTTCTGTTCTTACACGAAGGAGGTTCTAACCGTTGCTGTGTGAGCATTGGATAGTCAACAATTCAAACAGTTCGACGCTGCAAGGTGTCGAGGGATAAATAAAGTGGCAGAGTCACTTCAAATCCACCCTCAGATAGGAAATCTCCAACTATTCGACAGTTTGAATGCGTGCAAAGGTGTCGAGGGATAAATAAAGTGGCAGAGTCATATCATATCCACCCTCAGATAGGAAATATTCAACTATTCCAGTTTTGAATGCGTGCAAAGGTGTCGAGGGATAAATAAGGCGGCAGAGTCATATCAAATCCATCCTCAGATAGGAATTCTCCAACTATTCCACAGTTTTGAATGCGTGCAAAGGTGTCGAGGGATAAATAAAGTGGCAGAGTCATATCATATCCACCCTCAGATAGGAAATATTCAACTATTCCAGTTTTAAATGCGTGCAAAGGTGTCGAGGGATAAATAAGGTGGCAGAGTCATATCAAATCCATCCTCAGATAGTAATTCTCCAACTATTCCACAGTTTTGAATGCGTGCAAAGGTGTCGAGGGATAAATAAAGTGGCAGAGTCATATCATATCCACCCTCAGATAGGAAATATTCAACTATTCCAGTTTTGAATGCGTGCAAAGGTGTCGAGGGATAAATAAGGTGGCAGAGTCATATCAAATCCATCCTCAGATAGTAATTCTCCAACTATTCCACAGTTTTGAATGCGTGCAACGTGCCAATCTAAACAATGTCCAGGTCAGTCAGTTGTTATTAGAAATGCCATAACGACACTTCCTCGAGGGTGGGCCTACGTGAGAAGAGAGGCAAGCAGACGCTTCCTACTGCATCAAAAAATATTATTTATTTCACCCTCTTTTACAATAAAGAGCGCTTTGTGGTAAATGCATTTGGGCATTATGTCGAAAAAATCACTTGGGTTGGTCACAAATAAATAAAATTGAGAGAAAAAAGACTTAAAACCACTTCGGCCGCCTACGAAACCAACACTACGTAACCAGTTACGTGACACGAATTGTTTTTCTTGCTACGAAACCAGTTACGTACAAAGAATTTTTTTTCTTCTTTGAAAAAAATTCTTTCACTGTTGGAAAGCTATATTATCAGTGAGTAACATAGGCTATATATTTTATAAATTTACGCGGGCGAAGTCGCGTGCACCAGCTAGTAACGAATAATATTCAACAGAAGGATGTCGTTAGCGAAATTAAATTATATGTTGCTTTGAATTTCCAATTTTATTAACACATAGAATAACTACCGTTAAAAGCTATTTCAAATGTAGGCTTTTATGGAATATCTTAACGCGTGACTTAATATAAGCTGTTCATTGAGTCCAACATAGTAATTATTCCGATAAAAGCTTGTATTGATTTATAGGTATACTTTGGAAACTATATTATAGTTAAAATAACTTTACTTAATGCGATCTGGTTACGTATTAGAAGTTTAACCACAGATTAAATAATAGTTACTGGTTTAACGTCCGTTAAGTGCAAAGTTCGGGCATAATTGATTAGAAAATCAAACAGTGGTTAGTTCTGACCAATTTTTGAAGTGGAAAGTTCTTTATGTTGGGCGTTTTTGAGATGGGAAAAAACTATGGAACTCGCGACACGTTAATCCACATTTAATTAATTGATTTAAGTTGATTGTAACTTTGTCCACGTGTTAATGGTGATTTTCGTGTGTCTCTTAGTTAAACGAATGGTGATTTATTAAACCAAAAATTCTACAAAATTTAGATTAGGTAGTATAAAAATGGCCGCGCGTGATTTCCACCGGGAACCGAACCTGGCACGATTGATTTACGATCACTTCGTGACTCGATGAATGCACACTAGGTATGTCTTAATGGGCGCGAGCTTTGAGTTTATTAAAAAAAAAGCGCACACGTGCTTTTATTTCACCGTGATCTTTTGAAACGCAGTGCGCCCAGATTTGCCACTATTTTCATATTTCATACTTTTTCCGAAAGGTGTATTGTATGGGTAATGCGAGTTTATGCGTTTGGGAGCTACTATTTCCCAGATAGAACAGAACGTCAATCTTATGACATCCCGTTTTTGCGTCGGGAGTTAAAAAATTGAGAGAGAGAGAGAGAGAGAGAGAGAGAATCAGAATGCCCGATTATATTTGTAGTGCTCTTCCTTTACTCTTTGAGGCTCACGCATCACTCCACGAACCACTCCCACACGCAACCATATATCTTTATATCTCTCACGCACTAACTTATCCCCGTGGATTGCTGACATTCGTCACGTGGTACGTTTTAGACTGTCTTTGTAATGTTGCCAGTGAACAAATCTAAGATGCATACACTACACTATTCTTACTTTGATATATTATTATGGAACAAGGCATTCAAAAAGAGCAATCATATTCGGGCGTCCATACATTATTTAAATTCTTTTATTTTTCGAGCCAACGACGTGCGTGATTTCGTTTCGAGATTCGTTTAATTTTTCCGTCCTATTGGACGAGCTTTTTATTGTATTCGGTGTTCGGTCATGAATGAGTGAACCTTTTAATTAAGGAAGACTTTTTAAGTAAACCCGACTCTGAAACGTGTCATGTCTGTCGAAAATAATATTGTAACTGTAAGAATAATTTCATCTATCTGTACCTAATACTTATATAAATTTGTTGATTTTGTAATTATATAAAAAATAAGAATAAAAAATGTTTATTTACTGTCAGAAAAATCTGTGGTTTTTACCAGGTTTTTACAATAAATTCGTGCTTGAAAACTCCTTTTAAGTGGGAACCTGTGCCACGAGCCTTCGCTCTTCCATAAAAGCTATAACCAAATTTTTTAAACAAAAAAAGGATTTTTTTTAGGAAAATAAAAATAGCTCGTATTTTACAACGGATTTATTTATTCGCGATACAATTAAAGCAGTTCATTGCAGAAATTTCATTTCATTACAGCAATTGAAGACCATGGTTCAAAAAAAAAAGAAGAAAAAAAAAACAAATTACCTAGGTACTTTAATACCTATGGTAGGTACTTAGCTAATATCCAGGATATTGCGAGATAATGCATAAATTTATCGTTAAAACTAAAATTAAACTTAAAAATTATTAGGTACCTAAATATTAACCTCCGAGTCGAGGGCCCGACGCCCGACACAGAAGAGGAGTGTCACAAGTTGAACCTGTGTGTGTGTGTTTGTGGCATTGTAGCTTCCAAATGGATAAACCGATTTTGACCCTGTTTTTTTCATTAAAAAACTGACGTTATCAAGATGGTTTTTAGCTATAATTTATACAGATCATCAGACCATTTCCCAGTTGACGAAGGGATCTCACTTACTCCCTTCGTTATACTTACTGTTAGTTATTTCAGCGGTATTTCCATGACATGGTAATCTTGACTCGATGCTGCAGAATCAAGTAGTCTGCGGGATAAGCACAACTCCTCAGCAACTTACAGCAGATATAGCGTGTTTCGGCTCAATGGAAAGTCGGAGGTTTCCATTAATTTTTAATTATAGCTTTTTATTGTTATAGCATTCATCTTTCGCTTAAAAGCCGTTAAAATTAATTAACGAGTAGACTTTGAAACATTACATAGTTAGGTAGCCTAAAGAAATAATGTTTTTTAATTAACTTAAAGCACTTAATAACAGAGTCTTTAACTTCATCCACTCATTGGTTTATTACGTTCCCAAATAGAGCATTAGAGCCGTCAACAGTGCCCTACACGATAAATATACAGCCGAGCTGCAATCGTATATCAAGCCGACTTTAATGTGCCTTGGTAATCAACTACACCTATAAAACATCACCAAAATGTAAATAAACTCCAAACGCATCCTTTAGTATTATATAAATAAACTGTGGATAGACATAATCAAGCAGTTGTTGTGAATATACGGATATGAATCGCAAGAGAAATCTTGTGAATCATATTTTATACATAACAACAAGAATTGTTCCAAATTCAAATCGTAAAATTCAAATATTATCAAATAACCAAGTTCGAGACTTGTAAGAAACGTTCATGATAACGCGACAGTTTACTTATCGTACGTATCGATCGTCGGCTAAAATGCAATATTTATCAGAAAGGAGCTCACCTTGAATATATGTAAACAAATTGACATAAGCGATGAGGAATATCCATTTTTTCAATCCAAAACAACACATTCCGGTCCGAAACATAGTGATGCACACTAGCAAAACACTACACCACAAGTTTTAATTCATCTCAATCACATTTTCACACAAAATTAATAAAACTTCGTGTAAAATTATTACAAAGCACAACACCGAAGCGTTATCCGATAGTCCGCCATGTTCGTTTACCCAGCGAAACCGACTACGAGCGACCGACTGCCGGCTTTCGTTTCATTCGGGAACTCAATAGCGAAAGGGCAATGCCCTGCCTGGTAATCATCCTCTACCTATCATCTCACTTTAAAATGAAGTCAGCTGCATGCATTGGTGTTTCTGTAATGTGAAGTTAGAAACAAGTAATACCATTTTAAACACAATCGATCGATTCTGTAAAATCGAGGTACATAACAGACTAATAATCACAGACATGTCTGTGCTAATAATATAATCACAAACTAAATATAATGTTATCACAAGCTATTTAAGACGGTTTATATCAGTTTATATTTATTATATATATTTATAATTATGTGACATAAACAATTTTTCAGCTTCGATATTGTTTAGTAAGATTGAGTTTTTCGTCAGTGCGGTATGGAATTCTTTCATTTTTAAATACCTACCTAACAAAAATCTATATTTATATGAAAAGTGTAGGTCACCTTGTACATTTTTTATATTAAGGTTATAATATAAATTGCAAAAATATACAATTAAATATCCCCACATAGCTCCGATTTCCATGAAAAAAAATGCTACTTCAATTCTAATAGTCTGTGTCAAACGTTCTCTTTTTTGGCTGTCATTTCCACACAGAACACTATATAATCACAAGGCAAAGAGGAGAGGGAGGGAAGCCTTGTCAAGTTGTCACTGTCACACTACTCACTGTCACTTCTCGGCTGTGCTTCTCGGTCTCTGCCTAGATCGGCTATAAATAATCTCAGAATAATAATATAGAAATCAAATTTAAATTATTATTTTAATAAAATTTTATTTATTATTTACAACGGATTTTATAATGCGGTTTTCAGTTTCACTCACTAATGGCAAGAGAGTTAAATGAGGAGAATTTCATATGTAATTTTTAGAAAAAATCCGTGCGAACTTTTACATTACATGTGATTTGTTGTGTGGACCTTGCGGTGGTTGTGTGCTCAGCTCAGATGGGAGCCAGGCCAGCCAGGGCAGTCAAACTAGTCAATCTACACTTGAATTGATTTGAAAATATTGTCAAAACTCAAAATGGATAAAGCTATTATTAAACGTCGTTCAGCAGTAAGTACTTATTAATAATCTCATTTAGATTTAGACCTTCTTAGTTATTCGCA
This sequence comes from Synanthedon tipuliformis, assembly GCA_947623395.1. Classification (NCBI taxonomy): domain Eukaryota; kingdom Metazoa; phylum Arthropoda; class Insecta; order Lepidoptera; family Sesiidae; genus Synanthedon; species Synanthedon tipuliformis. Next base: position 305,902 of record OX392434.1, on the reverse strand, counting down.
ACAATAATTTTCAACAATAGCTTTCATTTTAAATAATCTTGTAGATCATTAACTTGAACATAACCTATACATACACATTATAAATAATGTACTAAGTATGTAAAGATTTTCATACACATCTTAGACTATTTTCTTTATAAAAAATCACAACGTAGCGGTCTATAGAAGGTTGAGATTGCTTGCCAAGCATTTAAAGTTTTTGTATTCTTATTACAAAAATAGGTTCTATTCAGTGGAGTATAATAAAAAAAAACACAATTTCTAGTAATGCAGATATGGCGTTTCTTGCTCTTACAATTATTCTAATAGAGCCTGGCACATAATAAACACAAAACACCTAAACACAACAGAGGGTGGTTACTGCCGCCACATGGGTTGCCCGAATGACTGCGAATTGCAGTGTCACTACTAAAAATTAAATTTTATTAATATTATTATATTATTTTCAGGTAATTAAAAGTGTATCTATATTGAAAGAATTGAAAAAGGAGATAACTAAGGTATGTATATGATTTTCATTAAAAAATCTTCAAAAATTGCAATCTTTTCTCTTTATAAGCTAGTATAGCTGTTGCACGCAACTTTGCTCGCATAACACAAAACATTTACATCGTCTTATAGCGAACGGTCTTATAGCGAAGAGCCTCGACCAACACCTCAAGAGGCTCTCACTAGATGGCTGGGTCAAGGGTCAGATACAGAAGGTGGTACTTCCTGACACGGCACCAATTGTCAGGAGGTTCCTCACTCTGCAGCCCTAACCACCGGTAGCTTAGGCATTGCCCCTCTACCTGCGGCAATCTAGTTTTAATTTTTTTTGTAATATTTATTGTTTTTTATATAATTATTGTGAAGATAATGAAGTAACATTATATTATGTGCATACTTTTAATGATAGATTAATTCTTGCAATATTGTTATTTGGGTTTATATGGTTTGTTGTTGTTGTTGTTGTTGTAGTTTTTGTTATTTTGTATTGATGTTTGGTTATTTTTGACTCGTTAGTTGTTGATCTTCCTTTTGTCATTATTCTTCAGCTGCTAATCTTATTCTTAGTCTTTGATGTATGTGATAATGATCTCTATCTCTCATTGTGTAGAAAGGCGTTTGTCTTTGTAACCTTCGATGGTTTGTTATTTTTTCAGATAAATTTGAAGGTGAGCGTTTCCTTTTTTCATTTGCTGATTCTTTGACTAACTATCTTCCTTAATTTTCTTCTTACTTTATTTCTTTCAAGTCTTTTCTAGTATGTTGGACGTCTTTTGGATAATCATCTGTTGCATAATCTGTTAACGCTATTATCTGTTGCTCACATGAATGTAGAAACAATATTATTATTATTATTATTTTGTGTGTATTTTTGTATATCCTCTAGTTTAGGTTTGTTTACTAATACTTAGAAAATATTGTTGATTTTACTATTATCTATATATTTATGTATGTTTCTCTTTTTTTCTAATTTACTTTATATATATTATATATGTTTGTTTTCTCTGATGCTACTTGATTTAAGACTAACCGTGACCGATTTGTGACTGTGCCCTACCACTGCTAAATTAAACTTTTATATATATATATATGTACCTATTCTTCTTCTTTTAGACGTGTCCAGATTGTAATTCGCAATTGACATACTCAGTGATGGGGATAAATGAGTTGGCACTCGTGTGCGTGAACGGACTCTGCGAGTTTCCATTAAATACTATGTCGCTCGAAACCGTCTTGGTTAGATTCATGGACGACGATATGGATGACACAATCTCGAACGCAACTTCCAGAAGTAGCAATATACGAATAGATGCAGCTCGAAGTGAATTGGAGATGGAGAAATTCAAAAACGAATTGAACATATTGAAGATGTTACACGAGGATACAGAAATGGAGGAAACGGCAACTGGTGCAATTGTTCCTGTGAGCTATGAGAATCTACCGAGGAATGAACTTGTTGTAAGTATCATTCATTTAAGACTAAAGGGCTTATTGACACCACACATTGAAGTACTACAACTATGGAATTTGTATGACAAATGCCAAAGCGGCACATGTCAAGTACGCCTAAAACGCCTACTCCGTGCGCCAATGGTAAAAGGTTGTAATGACCAACTTCTACTATTCATTTTAAACTTTAATGTGTTGGCGTAAACTCACATTTTCTTTAAACGACAGACGTTTGGTTGGTTTTAAATGACAGGTGACAGAGTTGATGCTCTACGCATATGTCACTTTTACGCGTGCGATATCCATAATTATAGTACATTGATGACACTACATTACAAAATTTGTTGGAGTTGTGGTCATTATATTGTTTTAGCAACCAAAAATAATTATTTTTTCATGGCTTGTTTGTATGAGGGAGTGAACTGTATAAAAATATTGGTTTAGGTACTGCTTGCGTAGTTTACCGAGACTCCTTAGGAAGTTTTTTATTATTATTATTAAGCCAGAGTGATCTCTATATATAGCTCTCTACATTTTTCTCGTTTCAGGAAAAAATTGGCGTGACTAGACAACACCGAGATGCAATATCGGACGGTCTCTCAAAGGTAAATATAACTATTTGATTAATTCATCATCATCATCATCATCATCATCAACTGCTGGATGTTGGCCTCTCCGAAGGCTTTCACTGTCTTCTACTGTTTTTCTTATCCGGCCACTTGAAGCCCTGCGAAGCCCGTTTAGGCTTTTTTCACTCACGAAGCGATTTTCACCCGCGCCCTCATGCCGCCCTTTTAATTCTAATACCCCGTTTGCCATTGCCATTGCCGCTCGAGTTACCGTACTTATTTCCCTAAATACTGCTGTGGGAACGTCAACGGCAATGAGCGTTTACATTATGGCCATTGACATGCATGACCGCTCGCGTTTCAATCCGCGAGCGAGAGAGAAGAATGTGGACGCTCTCGCTCTCTCTCTAGCGTTGCCGGCCCTTTGATGTCCGTACGAAAAACTGCCAATCGAGGGATAGCCGGGCAACGCGAGCGGCAACGGCAAGGGAAGCGACCTGTTCACATACTCGCGTTGCCCATTTTATTTCCCATGTCCCTACTCATTGCCGTGGAAATGGGCTATATGTAAATGGGGTATAAAGTCACGAGACCGCAGTTTTTGTGTAGTGGTTGAGATTTTCGCCCGCAATTCGGCAGGCGATGATCGCAATACGGGCGGTTAAAAGTAATGACGCGAGTGATCGCGAACCGCGCGGTTCTACAATTTGCCCGCCAGAACCACGCGGTTCCACAAGTTATCCGCCAGTGCAGCGGGAGCCGCAAACATTCGCGACCGCCGCGGGCATAAATCGCGTCGTGAATATTGCTTTCTTCATTTCTATCGACTATGCTGTGTTCGCATGAGCGTTGCGGTCCCGCAATCGCGGCGGGCGCGAGTGAAAACGCTCCGTGAGTTTCGTGAGCCCCATTTACGCGGGAGCAACACCGTGCGAAATTGTAGCGTGCTACAAAACTAAAATATGTTGCACATTGTAGCAAGAGTAGTGCAGCATGCTACTAAAGCCGCAAGTGTATAGTATGCCACAATGTCGCACCGTGTTGCCCAGACGTAAATGAGACTTAAACCTTAGGTCGTCTGCTCATCTGGCCGTTCTAATTAATTACATATTTTAAATTATAGCGACAAGCGTCTGCGCAGAACTTTATTTTAGTGAATGTATGCCTGCAAACTAATTGGCTGGTTATAACTTTCCGATCAATTCATTATTTTGATAAGTGTTGGAAACAATGCTGTTGCCACAAAGTAAAAATAAGAATAGGATTAGTAGCATCTTAATACTATATGGGAAAATGATGTCGATGTGGCCTCTATTTGAGTCTGTTTCCCTTATTGAGTTAATCTTTTTATAAGTTTTCTCTTTCTTTCACAATTTGCTTTTCTTTTGTTTCCTTCAATGTTAAATAATTGGTTTAACGCGAAAGTTGTGTTTGAAGAACGAAATGAAATGTCTTTGATACAGATAATATTTATTGATCACTTTATTGGAAATAAAAATGAGGATTTGAATGTAACTAAAATGACAAATAATAAGAACCTCTTTAGTGAAATGTGGACTACATCTGAAACGTCACTTTGACAATGAAATTTCTTTGTTTTTGACTTAGACAATGACATTTTTGATCTCGAATTTCAATTCAGACTATAATTAATGTGGTACTATAATTGAAATATTCGTCCAAAAATATAAGAGCATTTACACGTTAACCAATCCTCCCAGACTTCCTGTAAATGGAGCGCCCTAAATTCTTCGTTCACTGCGTTCTATGACTTGATAATTATATTCTGGTAAAAGATTGAATGACAAAATAAATTTATGTATGTTTGTCTATAGATGTAATTATAAATATTGAAAATTATTGATCTTTTGATTAGTTTAACTTGGGGCCTTAGACTGAAATATTTTTCATTTTTACATGCCCAGCGTGTTATCAAAAGCACGAAATATAATTAAATCAAATAACTAGAATGTCCAGTGAAATGTTGACTAAATCTGAAACGTCACTTTGATGATGACATTTTCAATCCAGAATTTCGGGTTAGGGTAGGTTAGGAAATAGTCGTACAAACTATAAAAGCACTAGCTGGTTCCCGCGACTTTGTTCGCGTTGAAAAAATAATATATCGCCTGACATCGTTCGTTATTGCTATTACACTTAGCCAGGAGTTAGTTTCCTTAATTTTAGGTGATCCATCGGGAGCAGTACTTTTTTTCGAGATGAAAGGTACCCTATGTCCTTTCCGGTGTCCCAGACGACGTGTATGCAAAATTTCATGGTGATCGGTTCAGTAGTTTTTGCGTGAAAGAGTTACAAACATCCATACAAACTTTCGCATTTATAATATTAGTACGGATTTACATATTAACCACAAATGTAGTGTCCCAGATTCTTCGTTCACTGCCTCTAATGACTTGATATTATATTCTGGTAAATTAGATTTATGTATGTTTGTCTATAGATGTAATAATCAATAATAAAAGTAATTGATGAACTGTTACTTATAAATATATATTTTTTGTATATATAATTTGAAATCTATGTTTGGATTTTTTTCTTCTTATTCTGTTTTTTTTTTGTTGGTTCTAAATATTAAAGTAAAAATCTGTCTTCATTCATCTATTATAATAACCAAGTTGTTTCATTTTATCAGCTGAAATAAGTATTTAATTAAAATTTTTTGTTATATTAGTATGCATTTTTTTACTGCACAAGCCAAGCCTTCCTCATTTATCGCTATTTCATTAGTGAAAACCGTATCGAAATTCGTTGGACAGTTTAGAGAATAATTTTATTCCTGTATAACATTAACGAAAGCTAGAAATATATCGATCAGTTCATCAATTGTACGTTTTGTTATTGATTGTTTAACTCAAAAACTATTGCAACCATTTTGAGACCAACAAAAAGTCAATGTTTACAGGTAGGTGTGTACTTTCATATTAATGAGGTTAAAAACACCATTTTTTTTTAAATTTTATACCGGGCGTCCCACGACTATGCCACATGGAGGGAAAGTACCTTGAATATTGTAGAAGGAACACTATACTGAAATAAGACATTATTTTAATTTAAAAAACAATTTAAACTGCATTCATAGATTTTTAAATAATTACACGGTTGAACCGGGAATCGAATCCGCTACACGAGAAAAGAAATTGCCCTGTATCTTTATCATACCGATCGAAAGGCTTCATCATAAGGATTATTTTTTGCTAAATAACATAGTGTCAGAAATAAAAGGAAGACCATAGTCGTGGGACGCCCTGTATAGTTCAAGCGGCGACTTGTGAAAAACGTAGGCATCAGGTATACCTACTTCGGTACCTACATTAATTAAGCCACTTTATGTGTAGTCCTGTCGTCCGACCGATATATCAGAATCTATATTGACGACACGTTTGGTCTACCCTAGCTGTTAACCAAACGGTCGCGGGTTCGAATCCCGCTAGGGGCAAATGTTTATGTGTTAACATTTACCTTTGTACCTGATTCATGGATGTTTTGTATTTATAATAATGTATGTATTTACAAAAAAAAAGTATTGTATGTAATATATCAACTGTTTGGTATCCATAATACAAGCATTAAGTTGCTTACTTTGGAACTAGATGGTGCTGTGTGGAATGTGTGAATATATATATATATTTATAAGATGTGCGGGACATACGACTAACGACCTCTACGCGAACGCGTTCGTTCTACTGACCGATACTTTTTCAATATCATACCACCGAATGAATCTGAACGAATGAGCAACTCTTTTTTTGCAACCTGACAGAGCACTTTTAACATCAATCAACTTCTGTCGACATAAATAGCTGACTCTGTCGGTAGCAAAATATAATTCATACAGTTTTTCAGCGGTCGTCGCTTGGATTTATCATTAATATGCTTATTTTATACCAAAAACTACTGAAACCGTTTTCAAAACTAGAAAAAAAAACTCGAAAATTTTAAAGGTATGTACCGAGTACTGTGACATGGTATTGAGCTTAAAGAAACTTCCATGTTTTTAAGAGATATATTTAATTTCTCCCAATCGCTTACAGATATGTCCGGATTGTGGATGGGACTTGGAAACTGTCATAGTTGACTATGATAAGATCACGTTTTGCTGTACCAACGACGAATGCTGTTTTCCAATCGGCCATGACGGTTTAGAATACGATCGGATATTTGTAAATTTGAAGAGAGAATTCAAACCTGCGAAGCTCAAAAGTGAAATATGTCCGGAACTAATGATTCTGGACCAACAACATAAGGAGGTCAAGCGAAGTGCAAAATCCCTGGACAACGATATTAAGGAGTTGAGGAAGATTGATAATAAATATAAAAATAATTTGCAAGAGAAATACAGAATACAATCTAGCAGTGAACCGATGATAATGAATAAATCGTGGCTCAGACGTTTGGAGAGCATACAGAAGTGTTCAAAATACAAATTAGTTACAGACGAAGAAATGAAACTATTGCAAAGACCTAAAGAAAATAAAGTGATTCTCGTAAGAGTGGACACAAATGATGGTATACCTTCGTTTACAATAGAAAATGTTAAAAATGACCATGAAGTTGCCGTTCCCAACTAGAAGAACTTATTTTCTCGTTATTCCCCGTTTACATATGGCCATTGCCATTGCCACTTGCGTTGTCGTATTTATTTCGCTAAATACTGCTGTGGCAACTTCAAGAGCAATGAGTGTTTACATTGCGGCTTCACATTTCTTTCCAATTATCTCCATTGCTAATTATTGCAGCACCGGCGCTCTGCCTTTTTAGTTTATTTAATTATATAAACGTTTAATTAAAAACAAAAAACAAAACGTAAAAGACGCCCTCGTCAAAGGAGATGGTGAACGATACGTAACACCGTAACAGAACAATATAAGTAACGAGATAATTAGGTCATTAGATAATTTTGCGCGTTCGAGAGCAACATGTAAACACTCTCGTTGCCGCCGGCCCTTTGATGTCCGTCCGCAAAACCGGCAATTGAGGGATAGCCGGGCAACGCGAGCGGCAACGGCAACGGCGAGGGAAGCGAACTCTTTACATACTCGCGTTGCCCCGTACGCAAAACCAACAATTGAAGGATAGCCGGGCAACGCGAGCGGCAACGGCAAGGGAAGGGAAGCGAATTGTTTACACACTCGCGTTGCCCATTTTAATTCCCATGTCCCAACTCATTGCCGTGAAAATGGGCCATAATTATGTAAACGGGGTATTACACGCTATATTTGCCTGATGTATAGCAGACAAGAAAAGTGCTTTATCAGTTTCGATTACAAATTCCATTTCAAAATTCTCTAAAGCTTAGATTTGAAATAGGTATTGATTACTGATTGACATAATTTGTTATCGCTAATAAAGACAGCAACAGAAATGTCACTGAATTTTCAAGGGAAAACAGACATTATCATTCTACAACATACAAACAATGTTCAATCTTAGGGTGATAAAGCACTTTATTTGTCGAGTTTATCTACACTGGACCGCAAAGAAAATGGGTCGGTTAGAAAATCTTCAATATCTTTTAAAGTACCTGACCTAGATTTATGAAATGAAGACTAAATTAAAGAATAGTTTAATGTGCTTAAATAAAAATGAAATTTATTTAGTTTACCTTTAATTTAGTTCTTATTTCATAAGAGATAAATAGGTCAGGCCTATTTATTTAGCTCTTATGAAATAACAACCTTACCTTAACCTCTTATAAAATAAGAACTAAATTAAAGGTAAACTAAATAAATTTTATTTTTATTTAAGCACATTAAAATATTCTTTAATTTAGTCTTTATTTCATAAAGCTAGGTCAGGTACTTTCGGAGATATTGAAGATTTTCTAACCGACCCATTTTCTTTGCGGTCCAGTGTATTTGCGTGATTCAAGGTGTATGATATGAGTGATAGCTTAGTTTTAGTATAATTAAAATGTATATATAACTTAATACGTAACTTATTTATACCGAGCCGCACCTCGGACTTGGCATGAAGTTAAAAATTAAAAAACGGGTGTTTTTAATTTATAAAATAAAGATAAATGTTTCAAAGATCAGTTTTGTTTGTGTGGAGATTAGATCAATTTTTTTTATTTTCGTTTTAAGATCGCTCAACAGTTTTAACGCTGCGCGCGTTAAATAGTATATTTTTTTGAAAAAAATCATATAAAATAGATATTTATTTATTTTTTACATATTATTTATACATTGAAATTTCATGTGCACATATTATTGTTTTTTCAACGAACGGTCTTAGTTTGTAGAAGTATCACACATAATGCAACATTTCATTATTTTTTTAAAGCTTATGTTGGATTATTATTAAAATTTTAAAAGTAGAGAATAATTTTTTTACTAAAAATAAATGGGATTCCTAACAATTTATCTTAGTACTGCTAAGAAGTACTACTGGTAGTACAAATGCTACAACGTTGTATCACTAGTACTACTGGTAGTACAAGTGACACTCTTTTAGGAAAATACCGAGTCGCTAATAATAGTTACTTACATTATAAACAGCAACTTTTAATTGCAACAAAAAATTGTTATATTATATAACAATAGTATTCTGTCCCATTTTGGTTTTGTTTGTATTATTGTTGTAATCACAATGATGTTCAGAGAAATTCATATAAAATGAAGCCCCGTAAGTGTTGAAACTGTCATACCCTCTTAAAAATATTCATCTCACTTCTAAAGGGGTAATGCGTTCAAGTATTACGTAACGCAATTTGAACCCCCTCCCCCCATGTAACGCCCCGTAACTTTTTTCCGTGCCCACCCTTAAAAGTTACGCTTATGACCAAGTTTACCAAGTGACCATTTTTACCAAAATAAATATGAAGTACAATACACTCGAGGGATGTTCCCCCCCCCCCCGCACCCCCAAATTGCGTTACGTAACGCTTGAACGTCCCCTGAAACGCATGAACCTCTCAACATCCAATCTTTTAGTTCAAATATCTACAACCTGCAAGTTAATTGGTACACAACACTTTCAATATTGTACTTTCTCCTTAATAAAGTGATTTATTTTCAACATGATCAAGTCTTTTATTTGATTTGTCCCTTTTAAAAGTGCCAAGTGTATACATACTCGTACATGCTAAGTTAACTCACAAATTTAAGATTCCGTTTAGAAATATAGACTCAGCTTTATCAGTTGACGACAAAGAAACTGATTTATGTTTTCTAGACGACCGTGATACTAAATACAAAGAACGAAGGTCGTTCTAATCGAGTTTTCATCTCAATTATTGCCTAGACAAAAGCGTTCTAAATGTTACCAAATTCTCTTGAGATGTGGACTAGTGGACTTAGTAGTGGACCATTTGCGTAATAATAATTAGCCAGCATTATTATGGGCTTTTATCAATATTAAAATGCCTGCTCTGTCTGTCTGTAAAGCTATTAGCTATTAGTATGTTTTTAATTTGTAGGTAGACCCGTAACATTATAAAGATTCAGCACTTTACACTGCTGATGCCATGCTATTTTGTATTCTTTTTGAAATATCGATTTGCTTGTAAATAAATTGTATTATTTTGCTTTTTATTTTATTTTTTAATGAAAATTGTATGTGACTGTTTTTACTTTTACCTAAATAAATAAAATGAAGTTTTTGGGTTAACTTTATTGTCCCTTTGAAAGTAGAGAGTTTAATAAGATTAAAGTTAACTTGAGATCATAATTTTAGATAAGATTCCTAATTATATTGTTTATAATTAGGAATCTTATGTACTTGATCATAATTTTATTTAATGGACATCTTTGTTTTTTTTTTATGTTAAGATCGACAGACATGCCGACGGTCCACTTAATTTATATACCCACAGGTAGATACTGAGACTAGGTGTCGACCATAGTAGAGGATTAAATATAAGGGATTGGGAGGAAATTTCTTTTTCACCTCTCCAGCACCACGGGTGCGTTTGGTGCCTAAAAAATCGCAGAAAAATTGATTTTTGATGCGAACGTGATTCGAAATTCGAACACGCTATTTAACTCACAGGAATAAACTTTTGATTTGATAGTATGTCCAGCCATAGCCGACCAGATTCCGCCCGCCATACTCGCTGTTGAGGTGAAAAGTTGTATGTTTAACACGAGAGCAAATTTTTTTATGTCGTGCGTGCCTTTAAATCACTCACTTCGCTCAGTAGTCTATATTAGAATCACTCGCTACGCTCGTGATTCAATTCTATAGACTACTTCGCTAGTTCGTGATTTAAAGTCTGCACTCGCAGCAAAAAACGATTTTGCTCTCTAGTTGAACACAACATTTTAAAAAATTGCGCCAAAAGGACTGCTGTGCTGAACACTACTAACCTAGAGCCACAGTCCAGACAATTTGACAATGTCTTATTTACTCTTGATACCTTTCTTTTTCGACTGATCGCTTTTCTATTTTGTATATACTTTCTGGTTTTAATTTAGGGCAAATTTCATTGAATCTTTCAATTAAATCCTGTTCAAGCGCTTACTTTATAAATATACCAAGTATTGTCTTAGTTCATACTTATAGCTAGTCAATTTCATTTATTTTACTTGAAAAAGTTTAGTCGATCGATTCGTAGATTTGGACTGTAAAATATGTATTTTTTGTTCTACAAAGGATAAACGTCAGTTTTGACATTTGACAGTAAGTTTGATGTTTGATTCAATCAGGATGTAAATTTTTTTATTCCTTGATTCGAAATGAGTCGTTTACTAAGGATTTCGCATGGATTTATTTAATTAATTAATGCTTTTATGTTATTTGTGGCAAATATAAATAAATAAAACAACATGGAGTTAATATATTCCATGAGAAGAAAACCATTAAAGTGCGAACCACCACATTTTGCAAGGTAATTTTAATGATTGTTTACACGTTATATTTTTGCCGATTTTTTTATTAGCCTAACCGTGCCATACTTCGCTGCGGTTTATTATTTTTTCGTTTCTATTCGGATTTTCGGAATAAAAGAGTAGATATATAAAATTAGTCTTCTCAATTCAATGTTGTGTAAGGAGTAAGTACAAAAGTATTCAAAACAAGAAAGTTGGCGAGTACGTCTACGCTCTTATTATCAATCTATTGGCCAGTTTTCGAGTTCTGTTGACACTAACGTACGGTTTTATAATAAACTATGTACCTAAGATAATCAGAGCCTTACCTATAAATAAATTTAAAAGTGTAATTGAACGGAAATTCTTCTTGAAAGGCTATTATAAAATCACGGATTACTTAAGTGACAATGAAGTTTAGATTTAAGCGATTCGGAGCTCATACTATGTTTAGTATTGTATATTATACTTTGATTTTGTTTATATCTAATTATGTCAAAATATTGTAATTGTTGTTATTTTATTATTTTAAAAATGACAATAAGAATGGTATCCAGAGTTTCTTTCGGGGTTTCTTCTCAGGATCGTCAACGTCTTTGATTTTCTCCTGAAACCCTGATAAATTTAAATGACAAATTTATAATGACGATCATAAGAGTTTCTTGGAGACACCTAAGTGATATATAACTTTTTTTATTTGATTTGAATATTACTATGTGTCGATATATTTTTCAGCACAACAGACCAAGAGGTGATACGTCCACTATGTACTATATCGTCACGTAATATAATAGTGTTTTCATCGCCAACCGATCTGTTGGACGCCGACGGTGAAAGTTGGGGCGGTCATGTCTACGTCTGCGACATGGACACGCCCTGGGACAGCTACAAAGTTACCAAAACAGTACATCCAGTAAGTGTTCCTTTATAGTGATTTACAATAAGAGTTATCTTTTGTGCTTACAATGTATTAAGTAATGGATTAGTAACCTTTAATAAAAATAAGCAATAGCACAGTGAGTAGAATGCTCTTCTATCAACACAGCAGTAGCTGGCTTCAATCCCGATAGGAGTTGATCTCTGATTACTTGCTCTAATATGAAGAAAATTATCGTTTGCTGTTATTTCTGCATGGTTGTCTTTTGAACGAGGGTACATACTGTCTCCAATTTTTTTAAAAGTTCATTTCCAAAGTTAAGATATTAATCCTGTCAACCATTTCTGCAATCTTTTATGGGTTCCATCATCTTAGCAGTTGGATGTCTGCCGCTGGATTTAAATTTACAAAATTTGTCATTGGAAAATTGGACACGCCCATATCCATGATGGACGAAGTAAAGAAATTGGTTCAACTATTTCGATTTCATTATAGACTTGTTATAGTTCGTTATAGATTTCGTTATAAACAGGTTTCAGCCCTGGAATGGGACAGCGAAGGCGAGCATTTATTGGTTGCGACCACAGTCGGAGAGGTATCGGTGTTTGGTATGAAGGATTACCTGCTCAACGAATGGACTTGTCTATACAGTGCCAACTTTCCAGGTCCGTTAAACTTTATACTAATTTACATCGAATTTATTTTATTTATTTATTTAATCAATTTGACTTGACCTGACTGCTTTGGACTTGACAGATCTGTTTTGGAAAACTAAAAAAAATTATAGACTTGACTTGACTCTGATTAGTCTCGGGCTCTGATTACAAATTGCTAATTTTTACTAATGACACTGACAAAATCATCAGAGAAGATCTGATGGAGTGAAGACATTAAAAGAGACATTAAAGACTTGATACAATACTTGCATGGTGAAATTTATTTGAATTGTCTATACTATAGTATAATTTCTTAATTTCACGGATCACTTAATTAATATGACTTGTGGTCTTACAATTTTTACTTAATATAACTCGTTTCAAAGAAGAGATGTATTTTTTTTAATGCTAAGCTCACGATACACTTGATGGTAGAGGTGGTCACCGTCGCCTACGACACGAGCCTTTGAAAAGTTAATTTCCAATGTTGACCCCGTCAGAAATAGAACCTGGGATGAGTGGCAGGGCAAGCACCCTATATAACCACTAAACCAAAGGGCTAATCATCAAAAAACATGTTGTTTTAAGGTGAGCATGTAATAAAAGCGGTGTTCTTTCACAACGGTAGACGGGTGGTGACCGTCGATAAGAAGCCGGACGCACCGATAGTCGAACGGATACAAATATTAAGATGTGCACCCACCTTGAAGGGGTTCGGGTGAGATAATTTTTGTTATTATAATTAAATAAATAAATAAATAAAGCCTTAATTTCTTTTCTTTTTTTTTTTTTTTAGTTACATTTTGATCTCCTACTTAACTGTTTTTAGTGGTATCGCGTGCGAGGGCGCATGCGTAATAACGTCCACCGGATTGGTGGGAATGGTATGTCCACCTCCGCCCGGAGGTGGGGAAGCGGTCATAGCGACCGAGTGTCTGCGACCAGCTAGGGACCACATCACAGCCGCCAGCTTTGCTCACAAGAGTAAGTTTAAAAAGTGAAAACAAAATCATCCTCATATAAAAATTGCTCTTGTTTAATTAAAAAATATTTAAAAAATATAAAAAATTGGCTTGAAACTGTGCCTCCGAGTTCATAAAACCCAAATCTTTTCAAAGTTCGCACGAATAGACATCTTCCGGGTGAGCTCAGAGCAATAATACCATGTACTATTATTGGTATTAGCGTTGGCAACACTGCTTTAGCGTTGCCAACCACTGACCTGTAGTATATACCACCGGACAGGCTCATACAAATGACAGCTATTTTTTGTGCTATTTTCAAACGCCGCCCTCGATTGTCTCTAGAACCAATTTTAACGTACATAACTGCAAATCCAATTCAAATGGCTGCCCTTGTAAATTAATTAATTAAACAAACGTTAAGCGATTGTGTATTTTTATTCTATTCGTTGATGTCTTAGTCTTGGGGAGTGTTTTAAATTTATTTTGTGTCTGCTTAAGTTTTGAAACAGAAGGAAATGTGTATTATGTAAATGTCGTTACTAAAAAGGGAGTAAAACATAATTTCACAGGTACACTGTATACATATGACTAGTTTTAGTTCCGTGGACACTCGCTCCGTGGCCTAGAGCGCCAAAATGGCGTTTTTCGAATTTGACAGCAGCCTGTCCAGTGGTATATACTACACTAAAGGTCAGTGAGTTGATATAAGGAAGTGTGCGTGTGGTGTCAGACGGCGGTCTGCTGCTGGCGGCGTGCGCGGGCGCGTGTGTGCGCTGCTTCCTGTGTTCGAGCGGCGCTGGCGGTGTGCTGGCGCTGCAGCCGCTGGCGGGCATCTGCCTGGAGCCCGGCGCCAGAGTGCGCAGCGTCGCCTGGTGGCTGCGTGACGACGCCGACTCGCTACTGGTCGCCACCAACTCGCTCTCGCTGTGGAAACTAGGCGAGCGATCGCACCAAGTGCACAAGCTCCTCGCGAAGGCCGCCGCGGACAAGCCCAAGATAGACTCCTTCAACACTGTGGTGAGTGTTGGTGGCTCGTGAACCTTAAATACTGTGTCTAATGAACACACCATCGTGCAGTCGTGATATTGATTTTGACACGCTCTGCCTAGTTTAGACGCTCTGTTCGGAGCTACGCAACCGAACACCATTTTTGTGCCTTTGTTACATATTTTCTTTGCCGCCGATTGAATGCGCGCTTAAACACCAGTGCGCGTTCGGCTCCCCTTGAGACCACTACTGTAATTCGTTACCAGTAGTACTGCCATCTTTCACCGGCGCGTACTCCCATACCATCAAACATACCAGCTACCATATATACCAATAGACCATAACTAAAGTGAATTAAATTAGTGTTTTATAATAAGATAATTTGTGTGTCAATAAAGTGAGATAATATATTACAAACATTTTCATCTAAAACCCCGTCGAACCAGCACCACCATAGTGTGCAAACCATTGAATGATCATCCTAACCAAGCGGTAACCAGCACCGTTGGATGGTCATTCTTACCCAAGCGGTAACCAGCACCACCATAGCGTGCATACCGTTTCACGCTCTAACACTCAACATAATTAGAATTACCTTTTGAATATGCTTATAGATTTGTTTATAATTATAGTCAACTGTACAGAATCACAGTTGTGGGCGAGTTGTCTATTGCTCGCCCATTTGGGCAAGATAAATTTGGGTTGGGCGAATAGTCATTTAACTCAATAAATATTCTTGAAAACAATACATGCATAATTTTATATCAACAATACTTACTGGGGAATAATCGCTTTCGTTTGGATGTAAAATATAATGAACAAAATAGTCTTATAAAACTCTTTATTTCGACCGTGTCTGATCATTTTCTTAGTTACATTTAACTTAGTATAATGCTGTACAAATATTTTAATTTGAATTACTGGTGTTCTCATTAGTATACATCAAAGGTAAATAAAATACGGTGATCAACTTTGACGAACAGGTCTGGCAGCAGATAGGCGCCTGGCAGCCCGATGGATCGGGCGCCGTGCACGTGTCGGCCTGCCGTCTCCCGCCCTTCTCTCCGCACTCCCCTCACGCTGTACTCGCGACGCCTCGCTCGCTCCATCTCCTCGCGAGGGACTCGCACCACTATGTGAGTCTACCTTCGTATTAATTGTTATTTTATCAAATAGATGGCGCTGTTTCTCTGTAATATGCATATATGTATTGAAATGGTCCTTCGAGCCGGATAAAGTGTACGATTGGTGGGATTTTTTTTAGGTGTGTTCAGCCGCAGTTACGACTTCGGGGGTCGCAGGGGTCTCAGGGGGTGCGGGGGTCGAGGGGACTCCGCCCAAGAAGCCAAAGTACTCTTTGGGATCTGTACCGGTATTGTTTTCTATGAGTTTTTTTGAGAAACATACTGTTAACACTCTACTTCGGGTACATTAATAAAACCACTTTATGTTGAGTCAACAATACTTCAAAATAATAATATAATAGTATCATAAATTATTACAATAATATTAGAGTAAGTAATTGATTTGACTATGCAGAGTGGGTCCGCGTGCTCAGTGGTGTCTTGTACGGACACGTCGTGGCTGGGAAGCATCGTGGTCGCCATAGACACGCACGCTCAGCTGCACCTCTACAAGATACCGCACCACGCACACGACGCGGGTTCGTATCTCGACCGTTCCACGCGAGCCCAAAGCTACCATATATATATCCCTCATTGCTGATGTTTTGTGTTTCCAGCCGCTCCGTTGGCTGTCCAGCAGATAACGAATCTGTTGGAGTACTCTATGGTGTCCGGCTACGATTGCCTCGATGTGCTCATCACCACCAAGCCTAACCTTGTTGAGAGCATATACGAGAGGTGAGTCTTGTTTTTTTTATAATAATATAATGAACTAGCTACACGCCTCCGGGTTCGCCCCAGTTCTCAAAATAAAAACTAAGACGACACGTTTGGTCAGTGAAGATTTTGAGAGCTTTTCAACAAACTTCAAAAGAGGAGGAGATTCTCAACTATAGACTGTACGTTTGTTACGCGATTACTCCTCCAATTATGAATTGACCACACGTTTGGTCAGTGAAGCTTTTGAGAGCTTTTCAACCAACTTCAAAAAAGGAGGAGATTATCAACTGTAGACTACGTTTGTTACGCGATTACTCCTCCAATTATGAATTGACGACACGTTTATCCCTTAGATTAGACTGTACTAATATTATGAATAATGTGAGGTTTTGTGTGTTACAGATTGACTGAGTCATTTCAACGTCAGCCTTATTCCTTCCAACAATACTACTACCACAGTTGGCTCAAGTTGAGGATAGCGTTGTGCAGGTATTTTGGCTCTTTTTGAACGCTATTAAACATTTCACAAATGCAGCATAATTATTCACAAATTACAGAAACCCGTACGAAATCCGTTTCAAGAGTGAGCGCATTTCGTTACTCGGTTAATGACAGTAGATTATGGTGGCAAAAAGTCTCAATGAGCGCTTGGCGCTATGAGCGCTAATATTATGACGATTGTACTTTTCCACGAGCACGTTTGGCCATAGATGGATCTCTTTTAAATATATGCAGAGTGTCTTTGGGCTCCGCCGGGACGCTGTCCGCGCTGGTGAGCGTGCAGATGGTGTTGGCCTGCGCGGCGGCGTGCGCTCAAGCGCTCAGATCCGACGACAAGCCCGAAGAGAAGCCGTCGCTGAGCGCGCTGCTAGACGAGCTGCCGCTGGGCGCTCTGGGTGCTGACAAGGCGCTGCCGGCGCTCGAGGCCGGCGCCGAGGCGCTAGCGCTGCAGCCGCTGCGCAGGCCTCTGCAGCGAGCGCTCGACGTGGCCATAGCCGCTTTGCCGCTTACCGCTCAGCGACACGAGGTAATATCATTTTTACTTCGCTGAAAATAGCGTGTACTCGCAATTTAATGATAAAAAAATCCTATTGGTAACAGTACATACATATTGTTTTTTATTATCATTATTATGAAATATACGGATTATACTGTACATATAAAAGTTTCTAGGCATACTAACACTCTGATGTTATGTCCTCAGGTGTGGAGCGCGGCCAGCGTGGCCCTCCGCAGAGTGGTTGCGGCCGCCAGGGCCGCCGGTCGCGGGGGTCGCGCCGGCGAAGTCCTGGTCCGTCTGCTCCCTCGCTTGGCCGCCTGCACGACTCCAAAGCCGGACCTGCTGGAGGAGTGCGCCTTGCTGTCGGCCCAGTGGCCCACTCCCAGCGTCTGGGAGGCGCTACCTCACACCGCAGTCTCAGCACCTCACAACAGACCTCATCCTTTTTATGTGAGACATTTTGGTTTTATTCTTCTTTTGTTGTAATAGTTTGCAATAATTTTGCAATGAAACTAAGCGGCAGGTAAAAATGTTAACGCGATGGCGTTGTTCCAGTTGGAGTACGGCGTTGAACCGGAGGCGTTGCGATGCGCGCCGGAGCCACCGACCAGCGCCCAACCGGCGTCCGAGATGGACAGCATCCGCTACATGTACCTGGGCGGGGGCGCTAAGCCCGCGCGGTGGCGCCAGTGCTCGCGGTGCGGCACCAAAGCATTGGCGCCACCGCACACCGCGCGACATCCGCACCAGAGGGCGTACGACTCGCGCTTCCTGCCCAACTGTCGCTGCGGAGCGCACTGGCGTCTCTGCTCCAACCTCTAGACACAGCGCCTTGTCACCTAGCGGCCACCGTGGCCTGTCACCTAACGACATCTAGCTCACGAATCTCCGCGAACCAAGTGCCACAGTGTTGTAACAGTTCTTCCAAGCATTATGTCCGACTTATTTTATTTATTACGACAATTATTTTTGTGTCCATCGCCAGAGTCGGATATATACGACAAATTCCTCTTACTTGTATAATGTTTATTTTTAAATCATTTCATATTTTTCAAAAATATCTCACTTCTTTCAACTATTTTCGTTTCAAAACTATTTATTATTATATTCTGCTACATCACAGTTCCAAAATCAACGTGAAAATCCCACTGAGAAACACGTTGATGGAATAAATAAACAGATACGGAATGTTCTTATGTTACATAATTGAAAAATGTGGCTTATAAAATTGTAAGTTATTAAATTATGTTCATTTTCAGTCGCGTAATGTAAGACCTGTGTTAAAAAATAACTCTCGGTGAGTCAAAAATAAACTATTGTATAAAAATCGAAATCTTTTCTCAAAATAGATGATTTCCATTTTGTAATGTATTAGAAAATAAATTAACTTTTTTATATGAACTGATTAGGGAATAGTGATTTGTAAAATACTGTGGTATTTTAAAAGTATTTATATGTTATAATAACAATGTGATTTGTTGTTGCTATCCACGAGTTGAATTAAATAATAAATAATGAATTAAAATGTCGCTGTAGTTTCATTTTAAAAACCAACTTTTTTTAAAAAAAAGTGGATTGTAGGGTAGAGGTATAAATTGTCATCACATAGAACTTCAGAGATCAATATTGTCTAAACTTGGTCTAAACCACAAACTAAATGGATCTAAACCAAGGAGGATAGATATAAGGAGCACAAAGGGTGTTAGCATGTTAGAGTTTAGCACAGATGGGTGTTAAACTGAAAAAGTGACAAGCTCAATTTAAATCTTTGGCTAAAAGATCTAAATAGTGGTTCATAAATATGTATTCTAAGCAGCGAACTGGAATTCCAGTTCGCTGATTCTAAGCTTGCCACTTTTTCAGTTTAACACCCATGTAAGTTTGTGCTCCTTATATCTCTCCTAATTACATGTGAAGAAGATCCTCAGAACAATAAAGAAGACCTACGTCCAGTGCCTCTAGTATGAGTTTATAATGAGTATAAGTAGTCTATGTAATCTGCACTCAATTTTCAATGTCAATTTGACATTGACAATTTTTCATATAAAAAATTTTAGGGTCGCGGTCCCGCTAATACGTCCATTGCATTATTATTATTATTAGCGAGTGCGGTGCAGGCAATCAGTACCTTTACCACCCTTTACTTACCATGAGTTAACGATCACCATTAAATTTTGCATACACGTTGTCTAGGACTCTAGAAAGGACATAGGGTACCTTTCATCCGGAACGCGGACGAAGTCGCCGGCATCAGCTAGTTTGAGATTTATAATGCTAAACAACTTACTGAAAATATTCGGATTTCAGGCACAAACATTGTTTAATTTCTGGCGGATTTACAAGGTTATTTCGGTAACGACTATTCGACTAAAAATATTATAGAATGGCAACAGTCGGCAACACTCAACTCTACCTGCTGCTGTCTGTCCCAGAGTTGCCAACGTAGGCGATTTTTCGCCTTTTAGGCTACTTCAGTCAATTAGTAAGTAGTAAAATTAATACAAGCTTATGAAAAGAACGTCTACGAAAAATCAACGTCTATGCAAATATAAAAACAATCTGCTGCAACAACTTGAAGCCAAGCAACCACAACATGAATGATGATTATCTGGCAGGAAAATGTACTTTTCCCGCGGAGCTGGTGCTAGTACTAACTCAACAGCAGCTACAACAAATACCACTGATGATGTTGACGGCGAGAATCTTGTAAATGTCTTGATTTTGCTAACAGCAGACGAATCTGCCTAATTTTGTATTAAGCTTCTAATCTTTTTTTATTAGGTTTAAATAAATAAATTGACATTACTTTTTATTTTATTTGCTGCTATATTTATGCGTTGCTATATTTTAGGCTACCCCGCAGTAGAATTTCGGCTACATTAATTAGGCTACATAAAGCTGTGAAAAACGGCGACGTCAGGCCTAGAGTTGTTGGCAACACTGGTCTGTCCCACCATCACATCATTTAGTTTCGTTCGTTTCGAAGCGTTTTGCGTTTTTGTCCCAATTCAGTTTGAGTTGATTGAATATTGAATTGATAAAAGTTCTTTATCTGTCTTTTTTCGCAACATAATAAAACAGTGAAAGGGATTAACTTCTAAGTAATTTGTAGTTATTATAAATGGCAGACAAAAAAGGTATTTATGCACAAAATTTTTCTTTGTTCTTTCTCCGACTGATTGGCATCTGTAACGTCAACCCTGAAATTCTTTATTATATTGGATTAAGTATTTAACTATTTCTGAATCTAAATAAAGCATTTGCAGTTTATGATCTAATTTGATTAGAAAATAGACGTATTAAACTTATTCAGACTTGACAATCGATACTGTCTAAAAACCAAGATGGATGACATTCCTCTTTCGCAATCTGCGATGCACTTTGTTATATTTTGTTTACATACAATTGCATTCCTAACTTATAAGTAGGTTTAATAGTATAATTATATACTATTATAATGTTTTATTTGTCCATTTCGTATATTTAATTAGTTACCGTAATTTTACAAGTAACAATCACTATTTAGCAATTTTGCTGGCATCAGCATTTCTTTTAGACAATAACTATTTTCTGAAGTCACCGAAAATGTTATATATATTTCTAGCATGAATAACGAAAAAAAAGAATTAGTTAAAGTGCGTAGTACATCGTGGGTTGTCGCCATATTCTTTGTGAAAAAAAATTACGTTTGAGTACATAGGTACCTAGCATATTATAGCTCTGTTCTTTCTTTTGGTTTCTGTGGATATTTTATGATTAATATAGCACAACTGTGCTAAAAAAGCATTTAGGTACCTATAATAAATGCAGATTCTTAAATTTGGGGTAGTCTTATCTTTATCCAACATAGATCATACTTTGTCTGGCAAGAAAACTATCAAACATGATATAATATTAAATCGGAAGTTTGTTATCCATAGCAAATGTTCTTCTTAGGTGATAAATCTCAAATATTTGGTGATCTGTAGAAATAAAAATCAATAAAAATTTGCCACATGTATGACAGAGCATCACTTGAGAGTGGAAATTTTGGAAAATTATTAATAAATTGACACAGCAATCACTGTCTGGATGGCTAGTATCAACAAAAAAACAGATTAATGATCACATATAGATGTAGATTAAGAAAAACTTATATTATTCTCATGCAATGACGTTACAGATGACTAAGTTTCATAAATAAGCTTACTATTACTATACTATGCTTGAGTTAAAATTTTCAAAAAAGGATCAAATGTCTTAAGCAATAAGGGATAATAATTATAATATAGACATACCCCGATTCTCATGCAAGAGTTCTCTGATCTTGTAAACTGATAATTTAGACTGGTTATTGTTATTAAATGCCAGTGAATATACAAATTCCTGTCAATTCCTAATGCATAAAGTAAAAAAAAGCCATCAATTGGCATGTGTCAGTTAAATATTGACATGTTTTTGGAGTTTACTCCTTAAGAATCGATAATTAAAGAAAATTTATGGGAGTAAAATCAAGCGTCACACGTTACGCGTTACAAGCTACAAAATGCTTCAATGCATATTAATATATTATATTATACTAATATGTTTTAATTATATTTATAAAATTATTTATTTAAGGAGTAAACTCCAGTCAGGCATCGGACTTTTTTGACATTACGATATAAAACATTGTATGGGAAGAGCGGGATGTCTGAACTATTTTAATCGTGGCCGTCGCCAGGATATAGTTTTTAAATATAGAATGGTTTTTAAATATAGAACCGCATATTGAGACATGATGATAATATATCGTTACCCGGTCCCATCCCCGATCCCAGCCGCCAGACCCCCTCTACAGGAGCCGGGCCCGCAGTTGCAGCGCCCGCGTGCCCGTCGTCTAGTCACTATCATGTAATGACATCACATAGAATTTTTCTTTCTTTATTTTTTTCTTTTTGGAAAGATAGTTTAAAGAAACCAATATATGATATGTGCGTATCAGCGTGTGGACGATCATATGTGTTAATGATACAAATGTAACCCCCCTCTATAGTGAATTGGTTGCTGCAAACATATATAATATGTCGGTTACAAAATATGCTCTTTATTTGATTATATATATATATATGTATATTTTGTTTGACAGTCAAATATGTCTTCAATCTTCATAAGCCTGTTTTTGTAAATCTCAAAACACAGCAAAAAAAACTGTAACTTAATTTTTTTTTAAAAGTATCTTGAATTTATTTAGATATAATTTTTTTTAAGCATTTTAAAATGCTTGATATAGTTCAATTATTATTGCATTTGAATACTATGCGTTTAAATAAATAAAAAAAGTTTGAAACTGCCTAAAACAATTTATTTGATTAATTTTTTTAACAAAGAAGTACCAATTTTGTAATTCTTATTACATTCTTCAATTACGAATATCTCTTTAAAATTTGATACTATGATAAAAATAATTTATAATTTTTTACAGATATTTAAAATCTCAAAAAATATTAAAAAAAAAAATTTTTTTTCTCTTTTTTCATTTGTGGTTTGTTAAATTTTAACTATTTTTATATTTTTTAATTGAAAAATGTCTGCACCGATCAAATCACTATAAAGTTGAATAAATAAACTAGACATTTGTTTGTGTTTTTAAAATATTTAAAGTCTCTAATCATTATCTATTTAATATTAATAAAATAAATTATAATATGACTATATAAAAAAAAATTTCATTTTTTAGTCTTGTTTCCTGGAAAAACTTTGAGTGACACGAAGCTAAATTAAATGGTTGGCTGTACAGTAGATGTTTTTTTGCTTGAAATAATTGTATAGCACAAAAAGTTCTTTCAGCGCACTATTTATTTCTGTATTGAAATAGATCGGACGCAAACGTTTGTCTGGTTTCCTAGTTAACAATCTAAAAAAAAAATGAGTTGTTTTTTTTTTCTCAAAAGTCCCCTCTATTTATAAAACGCAAAAGAATTTAAATACATACATAAACAGATGGAACTTTAAATTTTTTCTAATATTTATTTTGATGTAAAGCAATTTTTTTTTTTTTTTCATTTTTTTTTTACATTATAACTTGAAAAAAAAAAAAAAGTTCAGTTCACAGCTTGTTTTTTTTTTATTGATTTATTATTTTAACACATAATTTATTATGATGATATTCACTGGTTTTTGGCTTTTTTACTTAAGAGACTAAAGAAAAATGACATATGAGACGTCAAAGAAAACCAGTCGATATCGGTTTGCTAGTTTTTTTTTTGCACCAAAATGGGAGAAGGAAGTATGTAAACATCTTAAAACTTAAATTGTAGATAATTGCAGTTAAAGTCTAAAACCTAAGACTTAAAAAAAAGGTACTTCCTCCTCTTCAAGGCACTCCTTTGTATTCGGAATGTCTTGTGTTATTATAATTTTCGATTTGTTTTTTATAGTTTGATAAGCTAACTATAGTTTTTTAACTTTTACTATGTGAACAATTGATTTTGCATTAAAATTTCATTTCAATGAATAAATTAGTAAAAAAATTTTTTTTTAGATAAGTAAATGGCGTTTTAAAATTTTTTCAATTGTTGACATTATTGAAATCTCAAAATTATTTTTTTTAGATTTCAAGCATTATTATTGGCAGCACAAAATAAATAGGTTTATTGAGAGAATAATCAATAAATTTTATTTAAATATTGTACGCTGTAAAGATGTATTTTTTTTATTACAATTTTTTTTTTATAAAATAATAAAAAATAAGTATCTTACGAGTTAATATATAAATAGAATAGTATTTAATTATAAAAAAATACGTCTTTCATAATACATGTTTAAGATTATACTTAATTATGTTCATTACTAACATTAAACGAAGAATGAAACAATATTTTGAAATTATTTTCAACTGTAATTTTTTTATTATCATAAACTCTATTGTTTTGTTCTTAGTGTCTACAAAAAAAAAATTAAAAATTTTTTGTAGACATTTTTCTATATTTTAAGGTGATGGAAAGCCAATGCAATTATTTTAGAAAAACTAATTATTTTTCTTTCAACCCTAAATATGTTTAAATTTTATTGCATTGGCTTGCATTTGGTATGTTAAATTTACTATAATAGATATATAATTATATATTATACAATTAACATTTTAGAAAATAAACAATTTTCTTGTGAAATTGTTTATATTCTAATATTATTTAACCGATTACCCTCATAACGACATTTTTTTCCGTAATTCATTTGGGGTTTTCGGTTGAGACTCAGTTGATAAGATTTAACAGGAATGTCACAGTGTTAGTGTGTGTGTGTGAGTAAGTTAAGAGAAAAATGTTTAAAGGCTTTTCACAAAAATGCCAGTAGATGGCGCCAAATTATATTGATAATTTGAATAAAATAATCAGAAATATTTTGACATTTTGACCAAAAAGTTTCGGACTATGCCGGCTTTCAGTCCATTTTCAAGTTTACAGTATTATTTGTTGCCATCTAGTAAACTGGTATTCCGGACTTATTTTTAATTAAAAAAAATATATAAAAACTAGTTTTCAGACTTCAAAGAATTTCAGAATTTATCTCTGATCAAAACAAGTGATTGAAAGAGCCTTTAAATATTTATTGTCAATGGCATTTTAATATGACATAGACAATTTTGCATGCAATTAAGCTTTAGAAGGACAAGGAAGTGTGCCAGACTATATAACATAGACATATAAAATATTGTGCTGTGGTAACAGTATGGTAATGTTGCCAGTTCTCACTTGACACTGACTTGAGTCACCATTTTTCTAGGAACCACCTATTTATATATATATTTTTTTCACTTGATGATACCTCATTGTTGAAAATGATTTTTTTATTACAGGTCCTTTTTATCAAATGATATATTGCCCAAGTTGTGATTTATTGTTGTATTAATTGTTGTAATATAACAAAAAATAAAATTTATTTCGTTGGTCATTGACAAATTGTCAAATTTGACATTGACATTTGAGTGTTGCCACTTTAAAGCGACATGATAGTGAAATTTTTACCGTGTGTTTGAAGGGATTTTTTTACCAGGATTTTTGTGGAGTATTGTCAAAGATTTTGCTGTTCGATTACAGCTACTTAATTTTTTTTTTCAAAGCATGTTATATTTTATATTATTTGACATGCTCGTTGCATAGCTGAATTTCTTGCAAAAACACTCTTTTATTTTGATTTTTATTCAGTATCCGGTAAATTAAGTAAGTAATGTTTTTAAAGTAGAAATTTGAATGTAGTATCGGTATTGATTTAATGTTTTTTTTTTTAAAGTAGATTATTAAGAATAAGGTATGCATGTTTCTGTGTCCTTCAACGCACTCATATCATAGTGAATCTTTTTGCTTTGTATTGCAACGCTTTTAGATTTGAACAGCAAAATATATACAGTAATTAACGGCCATTTCAACACGTTATCGTTTCTTTTATGTAACAATAATGCAAATGCAACAAATCTTGGTACAATTTTGATTAGTTTTTATTATTATTCGATCATAGTTTAATGTATTTACTTGGATTGGAATGTTCACAAATGTGTTCACGTTATTACCTATGCCTTCAATTATGGGTCGATATATATTTCTATACTCGGCTACATTTTTCGCCTTGAATTTGATTGAACATGATGGCCAAATGACAGTTACCGTTTGACAGTCCATTTTAAACTGATTTGAATAGCATTTTTGTTTGTTCCAATCGATTTGTTCGTGTATTTGTGGTTAATGAGAAAATAACACTTTTTTTTCCTAAAGGTTGTTGTGGCTTAATTTATCTTCATTCAAGTTCATGGTCTGTTTAAAAAATAATACAATAATTGATGTCTTTTTAAAAGGTTTTACATACATCGTGTGATTGTTATGTTATTTCCGGTTTTATACAATGGTCACACTGGTTTTCACAGTGCACACAGAGCTTGACTTTTAAACAGCTGAATGTATGGAAGAACTAAATGGTTTTTTTGCTTCTTCTCCTATATTCAGCGTATAAAACACAGCCAGTGATACCATTTCACGAAGGAATGCATTGTAAATAACATTTGGTAGGTATTCAACACTGGAGTGTTGCCATGTTGAAATTAAAATAACCTACCAAATTATTGTATTGTCTTGGTGCAACTGAAGTTTTAATAATTATGATTAAAATATTCGGTTGAATCACAAATATGAATCCATTCACGAGTGTTTCCGATAATTGGCTTTCTTATTATTAGAAATACTGTATAGTTTATTGAATAATAGTTTTTTTTTTTTTTGGAATAACTCGTGGTTGTAATTATGCAACGCGTTGTGTATGGGCATCGCTTGTCGTTAACCAGTGACGTTGGTGACACGCTGTGCGAGCGAAACGAAAGATATAGGCTTGTTTCGGTCGCACAATTCGGTGACACTAAAAATGTTGCCATATATTTAAATAGATATTACACGGTAGAAATTGATTTATTATTTATAAATGGCAACATAGTTTTTAGTGTGGCCACTCCGCTGCGTCAAGCGTGAATGCTCGGGCTTGGGTTGTGGAAAAAAAGGCTAAGGCGATAAACTTGCGTATACCCACATGCGTTTTTTTTTTAAATTTAATAATACACTGATGTTTTGATGAACGAAATTCAGCTTTTACTAAAAAAAAAAAATTGAGTCGGTCAGATCGCGAATGGTTGAAATCTCTTTGGCGTTGACGGTTTCCCGTATTAGTTTTTTTCTAGACGTCAAAGCGAATTTAACAGTTAAGAACAATACGAAAATTCATTAAAACATGAGTACAGTATAACTTGGCAAAAAATAATGATGTACTACTTACTATGTTGATGTTAAATTTTTGCACCACGCTAAGTTATACATGGTGGCTTGGCCCAAATTTTCTTTTGACACATCATAGTTTCAAAATCATGTCTTCAACGGTTATAATTTTTTCTTTTATAAATAAATAAATTATCCAAACACGTAATAAATTTACATTTTTTTTTTTACACATGTCGACATGAATATTTGGGTCAAAGCGAGCATGTGTGTATACGATATAGAAAGTTATCGCCGGCCTTGTGTGCGTGTTTTGTGAGTGAGTGTGCGTGACACGTTTGGGTTGTTACAGTAACCCCGCCCCTCGGCGCATACCCACAACCTCAGCCGCCCCAGGGTCCATTTCTACCCGCGCCCCCTCACCAGGCTGCACCACAGTATGGAGGTATATAGCATTTTATTCATTGCATCGTTACAATAGTGTGTGAATTATAATGATTATTGCATTGGTCTCGCTACGCTCGACTAGATAGAATACTATACAAAAAACGATAGCTCCGTAAATGCGGCAGTTTTTTATTGTAGTG
Source organism: Synanthedon tipuliformis (assembly GCA_947623395.1). Lineage (NCBI taxonomy): Eukaryota > Metazoa > Arthropoda > Insecta > Lepidoptera > Sesiidae > Synanthedon > Synanthedon tipuliformis. The sequence continues at coordinate 277,938 of OX392434.1, read as the reverse complement.
TGTGTAAAACATATTCATTTTTTACACAGTTTTATTATAGTTTTACACAGTTCCACTATGCAAACTGGTATTTTATTATGCCTAAATTTAATAAAACATTCGGCACGTACACATCACAGACAGATTGCAGTGTGACTGGTTCGGGTACGCCGAAGTCGGCGTACTATTTTATGCCGCATTTTACAAGTACGACGGCTGTATCTAGTCGAGCGCAACGAGACCTAATCATTTATCTACTATGCCATTTAGATTGCTACTTTTTCAGTTTAACACTCGTGTACCCCTACCCTCCGCAACTCGTTAATAATGAATTTGGACAGTGGCGGGTGGTTCCCCGTACGGAGTGACGTTTGGCGGGGCGGGCGCCGGAGCCGGCGGAATGTACGCTCCGCCGCCGTACGACCAGCTGCAGCACCACCAGGCCATCCCGGCGCTCAGCCAACAGCTGCCGATGTACAGCCCGGCGGCCGCCATGTACGCGGCCGCCGCCGGGTACCCGGGCTACATCGGGTACCCGGTGCAGTATTACCCGTATTACCCGACCGCAGCGGCGGCCGCGGTGCAGCCCTCCATCCAGCCGCTGCGGCCCACCATCATGATACCCAACGGCTTCGAGGCCGGCGGTAGGTTCGAGGGTCTAGCGCAGACGCTTCTGCCGCCAGCGCCTCCCGGAGTGCCCCCGTCCCCGGCGCACCTCGCAGCGCTTCAGCCCCACCAAGTGCTGTGAGTATATTATAACGGTCACACAAATCGGAACAATAAAGCAATAGAATTGTCATTGGTCTCTTTAGAAAAGTAGATATGGTCTTTTTCAGCATTTGTTTCACCAGCATTGTTTAGGCCCGAGAGATGTCCGCTCCAGTTAATTATGATGGGTATATACCGGTGGAAGGGAAGAGATGCGCAGGGCGAAGAAGAAAGTCGTGGCTCAGAAATATCCAAGAGTGGGGTGGAGTTGCCTCGGTCGAGAAGCTGTTCCAGTTGGCTCTTGACTTGACAGAGACCAGTTCAAAATCGTCGTCACAGCGATAACGATAACGATTTTTAACGCGGACGAAGTCGCGGGCACCGGCTAGTAAGCAATATATCGCTTGACCTCATATTGCCTCATATGTTAGATTATCCCTCGGAAACAGTGCTTTTTTTCTGACTATGTGTATGCAAAATTTCATGATGATCGGTTGAGTAGTTAAAGCGTGAAAAGGTAACAGACAGACAGAGAGAAAGGGTTACTTTCACATTTGTAATACTAGCTGGTGCCCGCGACTTCGTCCGCATTGAAAAAGCAATTATATCTCCTGACATCGTTATTGCTTCTTTTCTGGATGAAAGGTACCCTATGTCCTTTCTGGTGTCCCAGACAACGTGTATACAAAATTTCATTGACATCCATTCAGTAGTTTTTGCGTGAAAGAGTTACAAACATCCATACATACAAACTTATGGATTATTAAGTTATATTTTTCAACTAAAATCCATATTGATTGGTGTTTTCAGGTGGCGTTAAACGAAGCCAGCTGTTTGCCAGTCAGACGGAGGTCAACAAGAAGAAAAAACAACGGACGGATCGTATGAATTTATCAATATATATATATATATATATAATAATATTAACATACTATAATTATACGAAATTTAGAATTGTATTTAAATAAAATCAAATTTAGGTCCTAAAAAGAAAACTTCTTAGAAGGTACTTTGAACATTTTTAAAAATTTTTGTATTAAAAAATGTATTACTATGTATTTATTTATATAATATGTTATTCAGTTAAAAAATTTCAATATGTCAAAACTGACATTTCAGTATGACATAACTCGAAAAATTGAGTTTCGAGTCGATCCGTCTGTATGTCTATCTATGCCCATTACATGTCAAACTGTGATGTGTGTCAGTTCGTATTATTGTTTGCTATTAGATACACTATTTGAATGAAAAAAAAAAAATAAGAAAAAAAAACTAGTTGCGAAAAAAAAATCTCTTCATATGTCAATGTCTCATTTTGTTGTGGACGTTTGCATTTTGAGAATTTCCGAATTTTTTGTAAAAAAAAAAAAATTTTTCTGGCGTTTTGTTTATTAAAAAAAAAGCAAGGGGAAAAGATATTTTATTAAATTAAAATGAATCTTCCAAAAGTCACTATTGAAATGAAAGTTTAAAAATAAATAATATTTTTTTATAATTAGACATTTCACTGTTCTATTATTTGTGAAAAAAGTTTAATTATTTTATAATTTTTTTGATAATTTTGAATATATTTAAGTATAGGACAAAATTAGGTTTTGTCCTATACTTAAACCAGTCTTCACACTTTTGTGTCCTAGGGCTTATTTTTTGGGAATCTCATTGTGTGGGTAGTTTTGTTATGCAAAAAAAAGCCAAAAGTGACTAAAAGTTTAAAAAAAAATCCAAAAATTTCTAACCTAAATGTGTGAGTAGTTCAAATAAATATTTATTTACAAAGGAACGAGCTGAAAAGCATTTACTATTATTATATATGATGATGATAATAAAATAAAATATGTGATTATTGATTTTTGTTTTACCTGCATGGTTTTAGTATTTTTTTTTTCTCAAAACATTCCAGGCCTTTAAAAAAAAGTTTTTTTTTCTTTCTCTATGTTCCAATAAATATGTTCGCCCGATATTAGATTTAATAAAACTAGTGTCCGACCGAAAATGACTACTAGTCTTATTTTCGGCCGAAAAGGAAAATATAGTCGAACTGTGATTTTTGGTCGAAAAATGGCCGAAAACGACTATATTTTCGGCCGAAAAAGAAGCTTCGGCTTTAGTCTTATTTTCGGCCGAAAAGGAAAATATAGTCGAATCGTGATATTTGGTCGAAAATGGCCGAAAACGACTATATTTTCAGCCGAATAGGAAACTTCGGCTTTAGTCTTATTTTTGGCCGACAACGAAAACAGGGCCGAATCATGATTTTTTTGGCTGAAAATGGCCGAAAATGATGTTTCAGCCGGTCACTATATTTTCAGCCGAAAAGGAAGCTTCAGCTTTAGTCTTATTTTCGGCCGACAACGAAATTAGGGCCGAATCATGATTTTTTTCTGAATATGGCCGAAAATGATGTTTCAGCCGGTCACTATATTTTCAGCCGAAAAGGAAGCTTCGGCTTTAGAAAACGAAAATACAAACGAAGGGCCAAACACATGATTTTTGACCGAAAATTACCGAAAACGAAAACGAAGCTTCGGTCGGTCACTATTTAAAACAAGGCGTTATATTTGATTTTTATTTTTAAAAGTTTTGACTGAAGGGTCCATTGCATTTTTTTTTTAATTTAAGACCTATAAATTAGTTTTGACTTTATGGACTGAGGTATTCAAAATGCAAAATATAATGGCAATTGATGGTATGTTTTCAATGGTACGGTATGTAATGGCAAACGATAATTTGCGAATGTATAAATAATATTCATTACGACAAAACCTAGTATTATTATTATTGAGGGGAAAAAAACTCTATTCTATTATAGACTAAAAAGATGCGTTTGCGCTGTCTCCAATACTAAAAAGTCTAAAAATGACTTTTTTAAAACTCAACTTTTTTTTCTGTAAGTGAAAACCGAATTATAATATGTAAGAAAAAAATCTAGAAATTTTTTATAATTGAAAGTCTCAAAATAATTTATACCTACGATAGGAAGCTATTTTTTGACATATAGGGGCTTGATCTATTACTTAGAAAATTTCATCAAAATCGATTTTTTCATATTAAAAAAAAAGTATATTTTTTAAAAAAATATTCATTTAATTAAATATACATCAAAAAGTGAACGCAATAATATAGTTAAAACAATAAAAAGATAAACATTAAAAACTGATTTTGTAATTTGTAGGTTTAATTTAACCGCCAGAGTCGGACTTACCCAACAATAATTTTCGTGTCCATTTCGCCAGAGACGGATATATACGACAAAAAATCCTCTACTTGTTTAATGTTTGTTTTAAATCATTGCGATGCTTTTTTTTTAAAAATGCGTTTTTTTAGAGAGTTAAAGAGTTAATCTTATTAAGAAGCAACAAGTGAGTACAGATTCGGGTAGATGGCGCTTATTTCATACAGTGAAACCTCACTGAGGGTGTCGCTCATAGATTTCACCATTTTACGTGACACTTTTTTATCCCCAATACCCAAAAGTGCCCAACGAGCCTAAAGAATTTTTCACTTTCAATATTAGTCAATATTTAGCCGGAAATTTTAGTCTATCTAGCTAGATAGAGACAGCGCAAACAGCAAAAATCTAAGTTAACGATATGATATACAGTATGATTATATATTTACGTATATATTACGGTTGTGCGAGTGAGATGGGTGATTTGTGTGAGAGCAAGACGAAATATATACAATATATACATACATACACACGCACGCCGCTTTGTCTGTGTGGCAAAGATTCGACGCACAGTGTACAATACAATACAATGCCACAACTCTATGCCTTTTGCTGGACAAAAGGATTGTCTTTTTTTTTTTAAATTAAATTTCATCTTTTTGTCCATTTTTATTTATATAATATAAGAAAGAAAGAAAGAATGCGTCACTTCGAACGTGCAACGCATAATTTTCTAAAAGGTTCCAAACTTGATTTTAAAAGTTTTTCTAAAAGGTTTATTTAATGTTTAATGCAAAAAAAAATGATTGAAATTGATAATTTTAGAAAATTTAAAAAATAAAAAAAATAAACTGAATAAATAAACTTCAAAAAACCGAATAAATATTTTCAAAATCTTAGTGTTTTGAGTAATAAAGTGTCTTGTACATTGTGCGTGTGTTTATGTGATATAATATGTTGACTGAATTGTTTAAAATAATTTGATATATAACAACATGTTTTTTTGAGTTATCTGTCTGTTGCCATTTTTGTTTGACAATTTCGTACTACCCTCCCGAGACGAATAAATAAATGTCAATCGGCATGCGAGCATTTAAAAAAAAAATTTTGTGATGAGATGAAACGTTTTAAGCGTATGATGGATTATTTCGCTTTTTAAAAAAATAATAATTAAATATTACATTACTTACTGCACGGGACACTGCTTTTCATACAAATATAGCTGATAGTTGAAATTATTATCCTACCCACAATATAATAATAAAAAAATTAATCTCCAACAATTTTTTTTTTTTTCTAAGACCAGTTTTGCAAAGCTCCACTACTATATCGTTAATATACTATAGTAATTTATATTATAGTTTATATTACGTAAATTGCAGGGTAGATTTTTTTTTAACCGCACACCTAGAGGGAAATTCCTCTTTAGATATTACTCGAAGGAAAATCTTTCAATCTCCCGAAGATAGGAAATTTTGCTTTAATTTTTAAAAGAAGCAAAACTGCATTTTGTAGTTAAAAAAAATGTTTAACTCACCCGGCAATCGAACCGGCTAAAGTGAGAAAAAAAAAACAACACCTGTATATATGTACTTTTTCTTTATTAAAGAAAATCAAAGGTATGATGTTTCCTTTAAATAGATATTTCTAACTACAGTATGTTTCCAATACTTTCTCTCGACGTGCGGTTAAAGAATTTCATCCTGTATATTATACTATACTAGCTGACTCGGCAAACGTAGTTTTGCGAAAAAATAAAAAATAAAATTTTTTGGCGTCGACCACCCGTAACATTTAGTGGTATAAAAAAATAGATGTTGGCCGATTCTCGGACCTAGCCGATAGGCACACAAAATTTCATCAAAATCGGTCCAGCCGTTTCGGAGGAGTTTGGCAACAAACAAAATTTATATATTATAAATAATGAAACAATGTCCAGTGATGTTTGTCTGAAAGCAGTGATTTATCCCAAAAAAACTCGTAAATGGAGGAATTTAAAAAAATTGTAAATTTTTTTTTAATTTTGAAACTTGGCTACAGTGATTTTAGTCAACTTTTAGTTTTAATTGTTTTTTTTGTTTTTTTTTTTTTTTAATTCGCTCAACTGACTCAATGTTACACGAATACGAGACATTTATTAAAAAAATTCAGTTTCAACTTTAAAAATGCATACGATCGTTTTTAAAATTTAACGGTCAACCCTTTAGCCGGCCAGAGTCGGATTTATCCGACAATAATTTTCGTGTCCGTTTCACCAGAGCCGGATATATACGACAAATTTCTCTTTTTTAAATTGTTGAATTGCTTTCTCTTGAAAAATAAAAATAAAAAATTACAATGCGGTTAAGATTTAACGGTTAAATTATTAGAGCTCCGTGTCTCGTTTTTCAAATGAAATGTCAAAAAAGATGCGGTTCTAATTTTGTATAGACATTATTGAATTGAACTCGCAATATACTTGTGGTCAGTCTAAGGGTCAATTCACACACGAGAGCGACACTTTACCTCACATATTATATTATAATACAAATGTGTGAAAATTTCAAGTCAATCCCGTAGGCAAGTTTTCGAGTTTTGTCTACTACACAAACATACGGAAACTGTTTTTTTTTTTTTTAATATATAAATAAATATTGAAAATGCCTCGCGATTTAGTGTGAGCTGACCCTAAAGATGAATTCTCTTAAAAAATATTATACATAATGTCAAGGTGAAAATGTCTATGATCCACAAGACTGTGTCGATTTTCGATGAAACTCTTGTTGACGAATAATCGTATCTGAGGGAACTGATGTGAAATATTGTCCCTTACTTGCCAAGTGATGTTTCCTTTGATTATTTTCTTGTGTAATTTTTTTTTTGTGTAAAACTTGCATGAAATATTGTATGTTGTAATAATTGAAATGTTTTGCGCAATCGTTCCCGTCACTGTCAACAATCTGTCGCGTTTGACGTTGACAAGTTGAAACGTCAAGTGTCAAAAACTCTGACTCAGCCGTCAAGGAGACATTTGACAGTGAGATCGCACGCGTACTGTCAAATGTGACAGTTTACGTTGACATTAGCGCGAGCGACTTGCAATATTTTTTTCTACTGGTTTATATGTATATTATTTATCTAAATATGCGTTTCGAATATTATTATTATTATTATTATTGTATTGCATTTTTTTTGTTATCGAATCATGTTGTTGAATCTTAGTTGTGGGAGGATTGAAGAAATTTAATAAATGGATACGGAGTCTTTGGAGCAAAATTCTTTGTAACCAGACCGTGTTCGTTACAAATTACAAATTTTTGTTTTTTTTTTCTTCAAAAAAATGTCCTAATTTGATTATTCTCAAATTTTTTAGAAATAATCTGCGGAAAATTGAGAATTTTTGAAGTGACATTGAAATTTTAAAAAAATATTTGTATTGTCCATCGAAGTACTACAAGTGCGGATTTTGCGTGACAAACGCCAAAGCGGCACATAAAAAGTACGCCTAAAACGGAATCATGGCAGAGTCAATGGTGAAAGGTATTATAGTAACGACCAACTACTACTATTCATTTTAAGCTCCAATGCGTTGACGTAAAGTCGCATTTTCCTTAAGCGACGTTTGGTTGGTTTTAAATGACAGGTGACAAGAGTTGATGCTCTACTCGTAATATGTCACTTTTAAATGTTCCATAAAGTTTCTAGTGTTTTGTGTGTGGCGTGCGAAATCCATACTTGTAATATATCGATGGTGTTGTGGTACAAAAGTCGGATGTTTTTGCATTTGAAAAAGTAAAACCGAATCTTTTTTCAAAGCGGACAGTAAAAGCTCTTTTCCCTTAAGTTTAATTAAACTTTATCTTTAACTGCCTAATAATTATTAGTTAATTAATTAATTGAAGGCATATGTCAATGCCAAAAAAGGTTAAATGTTTGACGTTTGAGAATTAATGGAAAAGCGATTTTTTTAAAAAAAATTATATTTTATCAGATTACAATTGAGAAAGTCACACTAATTGAAGACGAGTAAATAATTACATAAGTACTTTAAAGTCGAAATATGTTTTTGAATATTGCTGTCTTATTTTTGAAACAACTATCTCTTTTTTTTATATTACGGGTATTGTGTTAGTTATTTAAAACCTTACTTTGTTTCTCGTTCTTGACCCCCGAGCCGCCAGAGTCGGATTTATCCGACAATCATTTTCGTGTCCATTTCGCCAGAGTCGGATTTATCCGGCAATCATTTTCGTGTCCATTTCGCCAGTCGGATAAATCCGACAATCATTTTCGTGTCCATTTCGCCAGAGACGTATATATACGACAAATTCCTCTTCTACTTGTATATGGTTTATTTTTAAATAATTAAGCTGCTTTCTCTTAAAAATAATAATAATTACAAGTCAAGAGGTTAAAGAGTTAAATGTCTTTTTATATTAAGACTTGGTCCGCGTAACTTTATAAAATACTAGCTGGTGCCCGCGACTTCGTCCGCGTTGAAAAAGCAATATATCGCCTTACATCGTTATTGCTATTACACTTAGCCAGGAGTTAGTTTCCTTAATTTTAGATAATACCTCGGGAGCAGTACTTTTTTTCTGGATGAAAGGTACCCTATGTCCTTTCTGGTGTCCCAGACAACGTGTATGCAAAATTTCATGGTGATCGGTTCACTCGTTTTGGCGTGAAAGAGTTACAAACATCCATACATACATACAAACTTTCGCATTTATAATATTAGTACGGATAGCCTATGTTACTCGCTAATAATAAGTATAGCTTCTCAACAGTGAAAGAATTTTTCAAATCGGTCCAGCAGTTCCGGAGTCTATTCAATTCAAACAAACAAACAATCAAGTCTCTCCTCTTTTCAGTAAACATGCCTTACCAAAACCAGTAGGGTTTTGGTTGTTACAAAAAGCCTTTTTAAGACTTTACCTCAAAAAATGTGTCTGTACGATTGTTTTATTACACTTCTGATGTATTTTCATACTAAGACAGCAAATTTAAAAACGCGATTGATTATTTTGCACTTTGCATATCTTCAGATTCTCGTCTCTTGTGTAGTTTTATCATTATTTTTTTTACATTAACTTTTAACTATCCTCCTGACGAGATTCTAAAGAAATGGTGAAATCCATAATTATAATTAATATAATTATAATACTTAGACTTCTCTGAGGTGACTCGATACACGAAAATTTCTCGTTTAGAATCTCTATTATTATTTTTTTATATAAAAAGGCGTGTTCGTGTAGCGAGTGGTCTCTCTTAGTCTGGGAAAATTTACAAAAAAAATAAATGAAAATTTGTGGTCCTTCGAGGTTTTTTTTTTGATATTATATCGATTGGTGTAAGATGGGGTGGAAGAAATATTTGATACCATCCTGTAGATGGGGTGAACAAAAAATAAAAAGAGGTGTTTTTTTTTTCTTCAAAATTATACAAAAATGTTTATTGATGCTTTTTGGATCTGTTATTTTTTTTTTTAATTTTCCTGTCAACTCTTTTCTAACTTAACCTTACCCTGTTAATTTGGATTTTAGCAAAAAAAAAGGATTTTATTTTTAAATTTACCAAAAAAAATATTATGAATATTTTTATGTTAAATTAAATTCTCTACAATTTTTATGTAAATTGTAAAAAATATGAACATTTTTTTGTAAAATTAAATTCTCTACAATTTTTATGTAAATTGTAAAAAATATGAATATTTTTATCTAAAATGAAATTTTTTAGAATTTTTTTAATTTGAAAAAAAAAAAAAAAAACGTGTTTTTTACTTTCCTCTTTTACACGGTGAAATTAAAAATTTTCTTCGCCCATCTAATATTACATATCTTCAGGAAAGGGTCAAAAATGGCCTTCGAGGGACTGAAAATTTTGATATATTTTTTTTGATAATTTTTGGTTTATATTCGGTGGGTATTGCCTCGTCCGTTGGTGTCGACATGTTGACATATTGTAAGTGTAAGTGGGTTTTGCTCAACTCGTGTGAATCTAACGACTTTCGAGTCACGTGCAATATGATATAGTATAATTATTATTTTGTTTCCAATAAAATATTTAAAATTAACTCTTGTGTTTTTATTTGTGACCAAAGAAAGGCACTGGAAAACCCTGTATTTTTTTAACTGTTAGAAAAGCAAAGTGATCACAATATTTTTTAATTAAGTTAAGTAGGTATCTAATATATAAAATTCTCGTGTCGCAGTGTTTGCTGCCAAACTCCTCCGAAACGGCTGGACCGATTTTGATGGAATTTTGTGTGCTTATCGGGTAGGTCTGAGAATCGGCCAACATCTATTTTTTATACCCCTAAATGTTAAGGGTGGTCCACCCCAAAAAAATATTTTTATTTTTTGGCAAAACAACGTTTGCCAGGTCAGCTAGTACTTTTATATAGATCCCATGGGATTCTAGACGTGGGAGCCAAGTGGAGGGAGGGTAATTTACTAGGTACACGTTCCCGGCTTTGCCCGGGTTCAAAATAAAAAGTATCCTATCTTTTAAGTTAGACCAAATTGCACATAGTTACGAAGTTTTATCGAAATCGGTTCAGTAGTTTAGGAGTTCATTGGCCTCAAACATGTGACACGAAATTTTTATATTTGCACTCTATTTTTGCGAGTCATTATTTAGTCAAGTTTTATCGGACATTAGGATTTGAAATAAAAAGGAATATGAATATATAAGAAAGAAGAAAGATCGTTGTTAGTCGCACTTAATGGTATCCTTAAGCTGCCAGAGTCGGATTTAACCGACAATTATTTTTCGTGTCCATTTCGCCAGTCGGATATATGAGTCAAGCGCTAGGGGCACTACCACTTCTACAAAACCAAGCAGTTAAGGACCATTACGTCAAAGAAGTCGATAGAAACATTACATTAAGGGCCTCTTTCACCATCTGTCAAGTAGGCTAATCGTCATTTAAAGTTACCTGTCACCGAGAATCAGCCAGCCTTAACATTTAAAATAAAATTTCATGAGGATGAAAAGCGTGAAAATCCAGAAATTAGCTCCTCCGGCTAAAGGAAATATAATAAAAAAATCAATTCTAACAACAATACCATTTATTGGTTATACAGATTTTTACATATAGCAACAAGTCGTTGAAATAAATAAATTTGGCTAAGGTTATACTGGTCACATTATAAGTGATCAAAATTGAATCGTTACAGTAAGTACATCTTCTAAACACTAAACATTGTCCAAACACTATTAGAAATACATTTTTTTATATTAAAAACGTTATTCAGAACACTTACAATAAAATATTCGTTCATTTACTTGTAAATTGGAAGACTTTATGGAAGACAAACTTTCTTGCTACGTTTGACATTGAAAATATATTTTCTCAAAAACATACATATATATATTCTTTGGTTATTTTAAGACAAGCAAAAGAACGAAGCCTTTTCAGCTATAGGTAATACTTACTTAAAATTAAAAAACTTGCATTCTAAAATGAAAATGTCGCCTGATTGCTACTTATTTACATTTATTGAATTTTAATTTGACAAATAGTTTTATTTTTCGAGGAAACCATATGTTAAGTAGTACCGCTACCGGCCGCCAGATGGCGGTAAGAGCTTTAATCTCGAAACTAACTTACAGAATCGACACAACGTTCATAATTCTTTATTATTATTATTAACACGAATATTAATTGAGAAATGCTATTCTCTACCGATTTCTATTGTCATTGTCACTTTTTCGTTTTCTTATATTTACAATTCTTAATATTTAACTATTTAATAATTATTATTATAAGTTATACCATATCAAGACAAATAAAACGCAATTTAATGCTGAAATTTAAAAAAAAATCTTTTTTTAAATAATTTTTTTAAACAAGCAGAAGAAACTAAATCAATGAAATGTAGGTACTGTAAGGACTGCCAATAGTAATCTACCCTACCTGACCTTTTTTTTTTTGTTTTACAATAAATAGGTAGGTAAGTATTCCATATCCGTAGTTTCAATTCTTTTTCAAAATGCCGCCTTTTTGGCAAGTGTACTACTTCTCAGTATCGAAACTAAAAAGTCCCAGCTCTGAATACAGAGCTAATACTGAAAACAGAGCTGAATACTGAGAGCTCGGAATACCGAGCTCTTATAACCCAAACTCATCGTAGGCCTCATCTTCTACACAGCTGGATGTTGGCTAAGAGCAAACCCATCACTAATAAAAAAAATATGACAAATTGTTTAATTTCGATCTACTGAAAACAAGACAGGTCATTGAATAATGTATATGACCGGTGTTAAACAGAATTGGCAGCCTTGGTTACATATTACCATAGAGTAAATAGTACGAATTTATAACTAGTAAGTACTATTTACTCTATGACATTACTTACAAATGTTTTTGTGCTCTGTGGAGTCAACACTAACTTTCTCTCTCTCACTCTTTCTTAATTTCTAGCCATTTCCCTGTGCGTTCATTAACTAAAATTTAAGAAATAATTAACTAAGTAAATTTTTTAACGATTTTCTTAAATCTACTTATTAAACTACTAGCGATCGACGGCATAATATAATAACAAGAGTTATATTTTTATTTATTGCGCGTATACACAATATATTATATTTTTTATTTAATTAATTTTTTTAACTATAACACCAAATACAAACATCTCATGTAACTCGCTAATATTCAGGTAATATTTCTTTTTTGGAATAAGAAAAAAAAAATTACAGGTTTTTAATTTTTACTCAAAATAAATAAGATATAATAAATACTGGATAAAGATATAACAAAATGCATAATATATAGGTAAACGCATATAAAGATATACTTACTTATAGTAAATATATGTTTTCGTTGCCGATAAAAATAATTTACATATTTATAATTTTGTAAACAATTATATTTTTATTAGAGTGGAAAGTTCTTTAAAAAATTAAATTTATTAATTAATATAAAAAAATATCATTACAAAATTCTTATGAAATTAATTTCTATGAATCATGAAGATTTTTAAAAATATCCAAGTACTTGAATTTTTAAGAATCTTACAAATTACTTTTGGACACATTCAAAATATGAGACATTTGAAAGCAGTGGGATTGTTTTTGACTACATAAAAAAAGTATATTACGTAACGCAATTTGACCCCCCTCCCCCCATGTAACGTCCCGTAACTTTTATCTGTACCCTCCCTAAACGTTACGTCTTGGACTAAGTTTACCAAGTGACCATTTTCACCAACGAAAAGGGTTGCCAACTTGGAAGAACAAAATAAAAATGACGTGCAATACACTCGACACTCGAGGGATTTCCCTCTAGCTCCTGTAACGCATCGTAACGTTTTACATGAACTTCCCCCAAATTGCGTACATACACTGGAGGGATTTCCCTCCAGCCCTAGTAACGTTTTACAAGAACCCCCCCTTCGCCGCTCCCCCCAAATTGCGTTACGTAACACTTGAACGTCCCCTTAAATCGTGAAATTGAAAAAAAGCAATTTCAAATACAAGACTACGTTCTCAAGAAATATACGTACATTAATTGGCAATACGGGAGATATGTTTAATAATATCTGTTTCATACATCCACTATGTTAACGTACACATATAATATAGATATATAAATATGTTTAACATACAATTAAGTAACATCTATAGACGCTATGCGTTCACAATAACAAGAATGTAGCAAAATATAGATATAATATATATTTAAAATAGACTGGCGTAATTCCTAGCTTATGGTCCTAGAACGAAAGTCTCGGTACTATATTTTATTTAAATCTATCTCAACTCAAAATTTTAAAATACTAGCTGTTGCACTCGACTTCTTCCGCGTTACTTTATAAAATATAGCCTATAACATTTTGAAAAATTCTTTCATCTATTCTATAGGTTAAATTCTTGCACCTATTCTATAGGTGAAGAAAAATACTTGCACCTATTCTATAGATGAAAGAAAGCTGCGTTATCAGCAATTAACATAGGCTATATTTTATAAAGATACGCGAACAAAGTCGCGTGCAACAGCTAGCAATAATAAAAAAAACTGATAAATACTCAGCGAGTGAATAATAAATATATTTTCATTGTCAAACATTCGTCAGCAAACAACACATATATATGGAAGACACATATAATATAATATATTATATCCTATATATTATATATTTAAGTACATTGTAAATATAGATAAGTACTTAAATTGTTATTAATTTTGAGTGTAAATTTTTAACAGGCATATTATAGTTGATTAAAAAAAACTAATGGGATCTAATTTGAAGTTTAATGTTATTTACATAGATAAATGATTGGTCTCGTTGCGCTCGACTAGATACAGCAGGGGTTCTTGTCAAATGCGGCAACAAATACTACGCCGCATTCGGCGTAACCGAGCCAGTCACACTGCAAGCTGTCTGTGATGTGTACGTGCCGAATGTTTTATTAAATTTTAGGCATAATAAAATACCAGTTTGCGTAGTGAAACTGTGTAAAAATATAATAAAACTGGGTAAAAAGTGATAAAAAGTGACGATGTTTTACACACACTACAATAAAAAGTTGCCGCATTCACCGAACTAAGTATTGTTTTTGTATAGCGCTCTATCTAGTCGAACGCAGCGAGACCAATCAATCATTTATGGTTTTTTAAATAATAAATAATATATGAGGTAAACTGTTAAAATGAAATACGGGTATAGATGGCGTTTTGCAAATTAAGTGTCAATTTGCTAATTGAGTAATTAGAGAAGAAATAAATATAATTTTAAGTCAATTTTATAGAGCATTTTCTTTTCTCATAATACCTGCTAAGAATTAACAAGTAAGAACACATTTAATTTGCAAAAATAATTGCAGCAAATAATTAATTAATTTAATTAATATTTTTATTAATTCCTATATAAGTATTAAAAATGGTTCATCAAAATCAATCCTAAAGTTTCATAATATTTATATATATTTAAGTAAATAAAATAATTATAAAAATATTGAGCATTTAAACATTTCAACTTATTTATTTTTAAAAATAAGTAACTATTAATTTGCAAAATAATTTTCCTATTTTATTTATTTAATTAATTTATAAATTAATTAATTATATTAATTTTTTTTTTTACTAAATAACAGAGTGATAATGTTGCTTCAAGCTAGTTTAGCTATGTTTTTTTTTAAATAATTGTCTAACTAGCTAATGGCTAACTAAATTCTAGTACTAGCAAATCCAAGTTGCATTTTTATAAATTAGGTGCCAAAATTATTTTTTTTTAAATTTTTTTTTTCTTCTTAGAATTAGTCCTAATTCCCGGAAACACCAATTCAACAAGGTTATAAGTACTTAATAGATATATATAACTACAAACAGGTTCACAATATAGACAGATAGACACACCAACAATCATTAATATTCTTATTAAACATCTCGTTGTGAATTATATTTTTTAAATTTAATTTTTTTGTTTTTCAAAATTACTTTCATTTTTTTTTATATGTATTATAAAATGACTGAAAAAAGTAACTAAAAATTAAATTAATTAATCAATTAATAATTTCATTGATTAAATTAAATTAATTAAAGATGGCTCTGGTTTTTTTTTTCTAGTATATATTATATTCTATTTTAAAATTGCATGATGGTAAAGTAATTAATTATTTATTTTTCATATTATTTTGTACTTTTAATATGACATACCAATTTCATTGTATAACGCTAAGGAAACAGTCGTAGCAGAATACTTTGAAATTTGAACCATATTAAAAGGTCTTAAGGTTCAAAATACAATGAAAAAAAAAACATTTCCGTTCCTTCCTCCGATTCGCGTTTGAACATATGTATTTAAATTAATGACAGTTTATTCCACAACGCATTTATTACTTGAACAAAAAAAATTTATAAAATATTAAATATTTTTTCAAAATCCTAAGTTATTTAGAAATGGGTGTAGAAGTTAAACGTTTTGCGGGAAATTCTACATTTAGTTACACTTATTATACTATAAAAATATGTGGCGCCATCTAGTGGCGTTTCACGGAAGCAAAGTGAATTTAATCGACAACAATGTCTTGCCCGAGACGATCGATTTCCGAGAGCAGGAAGTCGACATCTTTCTCGGTGACGGCAGCCGACGATATGATGTTACGGAAGAAGTTGGGCCGATGGTCGTCAGGCTGGTAACCGACCATGATGGTGCCGGCTTGCATCATTTTGCCCTTCAACTTGGCACAAACCTGTAACAAAGACATTTTGCTTAGATTAATAAAATTAGTCTTGCTACGCTCGACTAGATAACGCCGTCGTACTTGTAAAATGCGGCAACAAATACTACGCCGAATTCGGCGTACCCGAGCCAGTCACACTGCAAACTGTCCGTGATGTGTACGTGCCGAATGTTTTATTAAATTTTGAGCATAATAAAATGCCAGTGTGCGTAGTGAAACTGTGTAGAAATATAATGAAACTGTCTAAAAAGTGATAAAAACTACAATAAAAAGTTGCCACATTGACGGAGCTATTGTTTTTGTTTAGCACTCTATCTAGTCGAGCGCAACGAGTCCACTACAAAAATTTATTTTTTATTTTTTCGCAAAACAACGTCTGCCGGGTCAGCTAGTCTAATATATAAAATTCTCGTGTCGCGGTGTTTGTTGCCAAACTCCTCCGAAACGGCTTGACCGATTTTAATGAATTTTTGTGTGCTTATCGGGTAGGTCTGAGAATCAGCCAACATCTATTTTTCATACCTCTAAATGTTAAGGGTGGTCCACCCCAAAAAAAATCTTTTTTTGCAAAATAACGTTTCCCGGGTCAGCTAGTTTATAATATTGCATGATTAGGTAAGTAAGTAATCTTAGTACATTTTGAAACTAGAACACTAAGGCCGGCCATACATAACTCGACAAATGAAGTGCTTTATCACCATCACCCAAGGATTTTTTAATAATATAACAGGATTGATAACTTCGAAAAATTGCTTTTAAAAAATTAACTGTATTACCAATAGTTAGAGTATATTTTTCATTGCGCCTTACACATGAGCTAAACCGAGAAAAAAAGAGATAGCCAAACTAAGGCCTTGTGTCCCTTTCTTTCATCTTGCCAGACTACAAAAATGTATTTCATTAAAAACTTAGATTCAAAAATCTTAGATCAAACACTATGTATATTAATTGCAGTTTAATTATTTTAATAGTTTTTAAATGAAATTATTATAATAACATTAATTTTGTGATGTATTACTAAATTACAAAAGATAATATTTATAGTTTCAGTACTATTTTTTTATTTTATTTTCTACTGGCATCCCTATGAAATGTCATGGCGGTGTTTTTAAATAGCAGTTTACATATTGTTTTTTAAAATCGTTCATAGAAATTAAATTTAAACTTAAAATGGTGAAAAAGTGTTGCGTGTATGCTTGTCCGAGCGAATCCTATGGTGGTTGCAATATATCTTTTCACAGGTAAGCTAAAAATAACATAATAATAAATCTACCAACTATGTTAACCATAAATTTGTAACGTTGGTGGATATGGTTATGTACAATTATGTTAATCTAGTAAATCTAGTTGGTCCGATTCATCTATTTTCTACAGTCCATACAACTTTTTTAGAGTTTTCAAAGCGGGATATCTCCAAGACCGTCGGGAATAGATGGGCAGTGTCTTTAGAAAATAACCATCGATACATTTCTCAGTAATCGTCCATTGCTTATGTGTTTATTTATTTATGTTTATATTAAAAGAAACTACTACTACCTATATATTAGTAATTTTTTGTATAAATATCACTGTAAGTTTTCCTTGAAAATAAATAAATAGAACATTTAAATTTGTCTTATACAACAAAAATCTTATGGTCACCCTATTAGAAAGGGACACACGGCTCCTCTTCTATATATCCTACTTGGCCCGCTTTTTAGCCGCAAGTAATAAATCCTTATTATTATATTAAATCCATGCCATCACCCTAAGATTGAACATTGTTTGTATGTTGTAGAATGATAAGGTAATCTGTTTTCCTTTGAAGATTCAAAGTGACAATTTCTATTGCCATCTTTATTAGCGATGACTAATTATGTAAATCAGTAATCAATACCTATTTCAAATGTAAGCCTTAGCGAATTTTGAAATGAATGGAATTTGTAATCGAAACTGATAAAGCACTTTTCTTGTCTGCTTTACCTACACTATACGAGTAGGTACAGTTGAGGCACGAAAACCTCATGAGTTTTATCAAATTCATTCCTTTAACTTAGTGCATTATGAAAATAGAATTAAGCAGAAAACTGACAAGTGTTTGAAATGAAATTTTTGCATGACTTTCTTTTTTTACTCCGACTGTACTTCCATTTAATGTGTACGTACCTTGCCCAACTTGATTTCCTTGTTCTTGTCGTGGGGAGTCCCGCGCAACTGCTTCGGCAAGTACCAGAAGGACACGTTCACCATCTCCGGCTCGAGGATCAGGTGGAACTTGTCAGGTTGCTCCTTGATGCGACGCACCATGTACTCGGACAGCTCCATCAGACGGTCCATAAGGCGTTCAAAGCCGGACGTACCCTGGGAATGTACAATCACTAATGAAACGTCACCTTGATCTTTAACCCCCGACGTGCGACACAAAACCTGGGTGTTGTAAGTTAGAGGCGTGTGTCTGTGTATCTGTATGTCTGTACTGGACCAGTGGTACGCTAACCACGGGAGGCCTATATGATAAGCGGTGGTTGAGGGCGGCGCACTATTGAAAGCGACTATTACTTAGACTATTACTTCGTCCGCGTTCTGGAGGAAAGGTACCCTTATGTCCTTTCCGGTGTCCCATACAACGTGTATGCAAAATTTCATGCTGATCGGTTTACTAGTTTTTGCGTGAAAGAGTTACAAACATCCTTACTTACATCCATACAAACTTTCGCATTTATATATTACAAAATAAGCATACTACATTGATATTTCCGGGATATCTAGTGTATTATTAATAAAAAATCAATGCTAAAGTTTAAATTTCCCAAATCGCGCCAAAAACGCTATTTCTGTAATGGCGCTGGTCTTTGATACGTGTGACGTCACACAACAGTATTGAATGATGACATAGATAACTAATATTAAGTGAATAAACACTATTTATTACTCTATGTCCAATATGTTTACTATCGTATGACGTCATCAGAGTTGCAACCAGTCACAGGGCGTTTCGGCGCCAAGATAAAATTTCAAAAATTATGTTTTTTTTCCTATAATTTGCAAAAAAATATACATTATTTAGCTTAAAATAAAGTGACATATGTTTTTTTACGCTATTTTCTGATAGGATAACCACAATTTGCAGTATATTTTAAATGTTGTCAAATAGCTAAATGAAGAGGTTTTTTTTTTTTTTTTTTTTTTTTCAAAAACCCCTCCAGCATCATGCGCTGAAGCCTATGTTTACAATATCTCTTCCATACCAGTTCTCGCTCGCTTGCCTCTCGTACCTAAATGAAGAGGTTACCTTGCCACGCCACTGCAGCCACAGCTTGAAGATGTCGTTATGGCGACCACACTGGATCACTTTGTCGCCAGTGTCGTAGCGCGGGTCGTAGATCTTGTCAGTCATGAACAAGTATTCGGCGGACATCTCGTTGCAGCTCAGCAATATGCCCTGCGACAAAAATATATCTATGTACCTACTTGTAAAATGAGGCAAAAAATACTACTCCGAATTCGGCGTACCCGAGCCAGTCACACTGCAAACTGTCTGTGATGTGTTCGTGCCGAATGTTTTATTAAATTTTGAGCATAATAAAATGCCAGTTTGCGTAGTGAAACTGTGTAAAAATATAATAAAACTGTGTAAAAAGTGATAAAAAGTGACGATGTTTTACACACACTACAATAAAAAGTTGCCGCATTCACGGAGTTATCGCTTTTCGTCGAGTGCAGCGAGACCAATCAATTATCTTTGGTCTCGCCAATGTTGCCACTATTTGTATATCGTTGGCCTGTGGCAACAGCATAAAAAGATAATATTAACCCTTTGTGTAATATTCAAATGACATCCTTATCTGTCAAACACAGCGGCATATTTTGTCAATGTTTGCTTGCACATTACCCGTCAGATTTTTTGCATTGATTTATTTTTTGTGAAGCGTTCTAGGCTTCAAAAAATATATTGATAGATAATAATTTAATATATATTTTTAGTAATAGTTTTGTACTCCATTCATCTTGATAATGAGGCCTCGTGAGGTTTGTTAGGTGTCACTACAATACATATACCGATAATAAATTCTCCAAAACCCCGCCCTACAAGACAGATTAGTGTAGGGCATTTTTTAAGTCTATATTTTTTTAAGCTCAAGAAGGAATATTTGTTATTATACTTTCTTGCTCTTTGTTATACTTATTATTGTTTTAATTGTCAAAACTTGATTTTACTTAATCAACTGTGCAAATTGATATATTAAATTCTGGATTTTTATTGCGGAATAAGTTTATTTTTTCTAGAATCCATTATCTAAAGCTTTCTGAGAGTTCGTGAAGCTGTCAGTTTTGCAAAAAGCCTAAAACTTTTGACAGGCAGCGGTACTGTAAACAACAGTGGTTAGAAAACATCTCCAAATGAGAAGGTTCTGGAGGGAAAGAATCGACTAGGTTCTCTAGTTACTTATCGCCAATGAGGGTTGCCAGTATTAGGTCTTAATTTATCAATTAAGGTCACGAAAAGTCCTGAGAGTATTTTCTAATAAAAAGTAAGTAGGTAATTGTAATAAGATCTTTATACCTTATTAGTGAAAATGTAACTGTTTTTTTAGTCAAATGAATGGTTCTTTTTTGTAAAAAATACAAGTATCTGGATACGGACTTACTGTTTGTTTGAGTTAAAGTCAAGCGTTACAATTTATCGATACGATGTTACTCGGCACAAGTTACAACACTATTCCCAGCTGACGGCTGTCAGAATTTAATTAAACTCCACTTCAGACACTTACAAACATATGCTGCCAATTGCCCAACCTAACACAAACGCTTCACCCGAAATTAAACTTTATGCTACTCGCTTTAAAGCTCAATTTTCTCTAAAGTTCTTACAATCTATCATGCATTTTATTCCCATTGCTATAAAGTTGAATTTCTGTTACACTCTTGGCAACATTATTGCAATCATAATTTAGACCTTAAAACCTTCAGGGCAAGGTTGAACTTGTTATTAAGTAGATGTAGTATGACATCATTGTCGGATTACAAGACCCATTGGTTGCAGATTCCCATGTTGGCAGAGTATTGCGTTTAATGGCCTTTAATTTTAGGGGGATTAAAAGTTACTTTTAAATTAAAAGTGGACATTTTAAATCTTAATACCCAGAGTAATTTGACTTAGACATAGACTTTTTTATTTATTTATCTTTTTAGATTTAAGTTACCTTTTTAAATAATTGTAACATTTTTTTTTATTATATGGCAATTAATTAATTATATATACTGACAAACAAATTTATAATTTATAACCTACCTAAAACTAAAAACCTTAAAAATATATATAATATAATACTTAACTAAAATATATTAACAAAAATTGACGTTAGATATTTAAATGACATTATACAGGAAACTGACAACAAAATTCTTAGGACTACATATTGATAATAAATTGACTTGGAAAATTCATATTGATAGTGTATGCAGGAAATTGAACCAATATTCATTCGCTTTAAATAAGCTGAGAAGAGTAGTGGATCAATCTGCAGTAATTACTGCCTACCATGGCCAAGCGGCTGCGACCATAAGATATGGTGTAATTTTCTGGGGAAATTCAACGGATAATCAAAGAGTATTTAAAGCTCAGAAAAGGTGTATAAGGGCGATTTGCAATTTGAGAAGGAGAGATTCATGTAAGATGCATTTCAAAAAGTTGAAAATATTGACCGTACCTTCAGTGTTTATATTTGAATGTATGGTGTTCATAAAAGAAAATTCCCAAATATTTAAGTTCATGGAGCGTCCACGTCATGATGATAAACTGTGTATGGTCCCTGCAAAATCTAAAATGAAAAGTATAAGTGTCTTTTGTGTGGCACCACACTTATATAATAAAATTCCAAAAAATATAAGAAATATCAGGAGTCTGGCAGTATTCAGGAATCACTTGCGAAGTTTTTTGGTGGAAAAGGCATATTACTCACTCGATGAATTCTTGAATGATGACACTATATAGTTCAGGCGTTGCTGGCTATGTATCTTGTATAGATGTGGCATAGGAATAAATAGAATAAAATGTGAACACAGTAATGTTTGGGTTGTCTGGAGAAATTGTATCTGAAGGAATTTGCACACCGCTTGTCGGTTGAATATGTGGACATCATCATTTTAAAATTGCAACAACTTGTATACTACATATATTCAGCAAATAAATTGATTTGAATTTGATTTGAATTTGAAAAAAAAGTAGTCCCTTTACGCAAGGTTCCGAAGATACTGGCAACATTTCCCCTTTGAATTGCTCACAGACTATACGTCAGTGGAATTGCTAGATTAATTCTTTGTCCGAGGTAGCTTTTTTTATTAGATTGGTTTGCTCTTTGCCAGCATCCAACCATGTAGCGAAAAAGAGGTCTATGATGGAGCGAGTTTACCCAGAAGATGCCTATTCACTCCAACTTTGAAAATATTTGGTTTATATGAGCTGAGGAGTTCCAAACCTTGGCAGTGTGCTAAATAAAGGATGTTTTAAAGCATTTGGTCCGAAAGAGAGGGATTTAGATTGTGGGCTTACTTGTTAAGTTAGATTTAAGTTAGACTAACTTGATTAGTTTTGGCTGTGCGTTGACAGTCAGACAGGACAATTTTTTTATGAGTATAGATAGATTACGTATATTTTATGTAGTAAATATTGACGAATGATTATTTACCTCATATTTGAAATGAACTGTGGAGCATTGCAGCAGAGTTCCCATCAGCTTGTGAGGATTCCAGGTCACGGAGTCAGCCCTGAAACAACATAATCATTAATCCTCAGATAAGACAGACAGACAGAACATTTCACAGAAGATAAAGTTAAAATTTACTAGATGTTGCACGCGACTTCGTCCCCGTAACTTTATAAAATATAGCCTATGTTAATCGCTGACAATATAGCTTCCCAACAGTGAAAGAATTTTTCAAATCGGTCCAGTAGTTTTTGAGCCTATTCAATTCAAAAAAAAAACATGAGTATTCTCAAATAGAAAACATAGTGTTGCCATATGCAATTTTAAAGTGTATCTTTAAATTTTTGTGTGGAGTTATCTGTTATTGACACAGTGGAAGAGGTGTAGGGTCCCGCATGCTTTCACGCTAATCCTACGATCGAGAGAGACGGACAGGCATACTGTCACACCGAAGCGTAACTACTGGGTAATTATGTGGCAGAGATCACTGCATTCTGTCATATTCTCTCTAGGTGAGCCCGCAACTTCGTACGTTTAGTTTTTCGGTATTCCGTATATATAACTTTTTTGTTTGTAACCCGTACCCATTAGTGAAAAAAGCATTCAAATCGGTTGAGCCGTTTCTGAGATTAGCGTCCACAAACGCATAGACAAACACATAAATAGAAAAACATAAAAAAAATTAAAAAACATTTTTTACCTTGTTTGTACAACGTGTACAAATTGTTTTTTTTTATGTATAGGCACGACTTAATATATATGTATGTAGACTGACTATGTATATAATGTAGGCAGCTCTAAACACCTTCCTACAGAAAAGTGTCAGAGTGGAATCTTAGGCTGTCAGCTGTCGTTAACAAGCTAATTTCTGTAAAATTGCTACAAAATCTTTTCTTAAAAGCAACTTGGTTTTATAGGCAAGTTAACAAGAATTGGCACGTTTATACGAGATATAACCATTTTTTCAACATAGGTACTGTAGGTATATCAAAAATGCATTGGTGTGAGTACTGCGAACGTGCCAACTTTATTTGACTCACATATAAGTTGCAGTCATGTTGCAGTGCGGTGTAATAGGCGGCTAGTTTTAAACGTCTCCCTCGTGATAAACGAGCATCGAGTGATAGACAGGAGTGTTCTTTATTTTTTATTAGCGAGGGTACTTTAAATTAATTGTAGCTCAGTGCGGCGGATCCACAACCCTCCCCTCCCTATTCTCCGCTGGGGTGAAAGCGGCTAATTGTGGCCAACATTTTTTAACTTTTTTTTGTGGAATTTGCTATTTATTTTAATTTTCTTTTGTACTGAATCTTCAACACGTTTCGCAGTTAGATGTATCATTGAATGAGATCAACTTAACTAATATGTAAATTGAAATGTTAACATGATTAAATTATTATTATTATTTATTGTAAAAATAATAATTATTATTATTATAACAATAAATGGTTATTTATATTATCCTTAGAACGAAGCAAAAATAATTTTTGTATTATAGTAGAAAAACAATTGAGGTGAACCGAAACGCTGCTACGACAGCTACGAGCTCGTAGCCGCGAGCTACGAGCTACGAGCTGCGACCCCGTAGCTACTACGAGTGCTCTACTTGTTTTTCGCTAATCTTTGACGTTAGGGTTGTCACAACCTTCAACATGGTAATGTAGAATAATATGCAAATGTTAATTTATTAACAAAATCGTTTATCTCAAAATTATTTACAACCAAAGTCATTAATTCAGTTTTATATAGACATTTGTAAATTAGTACGCTTGTGCTAGATAAAATTATCAATTATCACTGATAATTGAATCCAAATGATTTTAATGATTATGATAATAACAATAATAATACAGATAATGATACTTTATACACCTGTAAAAGTAGAAAGGTTCGAGTAGAACTCTTACTTTTTCAAGCACAATCTATTACTTATTAATCGCAACAGTCAAAATTCTAATCAGATTGCCTAAAAAACTCTGGTAGGTATTTTTTTTTTATTTTATTTTTTTGACAACCCTATAGCAATGTGTCATACGCTCTATCGCCCGCGAGTGTAACATTTGTCGGATTTCCACCGCCCGCGCACCCCGCACCTCGCCCACTCGAGATCCGTATTTAGCGCGCCGACGAACTATGATTGATAGGAGCTAATGGTCCCGGATTAAAGATTAATCCGCACCGAAGTAAGTATACCATAGTATCCTTTTATTCTTGGCGGAAATTTATCATTATTTTCACCTATTTTTTCAATTCTAACTGCTTTTGAAGTGTAACGGATCGTCATTAATATTTAGTATTCTATTGTTTAATAACATTTCTGGACGTAGAGAATTAGTCTATGTTGTGTCAAACTTGACGCGACATTGACATTGTTTCGTTACGTAATATCGGCCATTTTCCTGTCTTTGAAGTTAGTTAAGAACGAGTCTTTGCGAAGTGTGCATTAAGGTCAGTAACAGTGAATTATATTTCTTTGTATTGTAAATTTACCGAGCAATAAATATTTTGTTCTCACGCTGATCTATGAATTTCATTGATACAATTATTCTTTACTTTATAGAAGTTACGGTAGAAATAATAGCTCACAGGATAAATAAAATAACAATAATAGAATCTTACCTCTCTACTCCAGTGAAGCGAGGATGTCTATACTTCTTAGAGAACAGCAGACCACCGCCCCATGCGGCCTGTCAATCAATTTGAGCTGTTAATACTTTTTGCCATCACACACAAAGACTATATAAGTATAATTGGGAGTATAGACACGGCGTAGCCCAAAAAAAATGGTAGTAGTAAAATTCGTCCACTCGAGCCGAAGTGGACGAATTCGCACATAGTCGCTGGCTAGTCGTAATCTATAGTTTAGATCAATGATCACACACTATAAATTTCCCACCCTACACTACGAACTTTCTTCTTCTCTTTTAATGTCTTCGCTCCATCAGAACTTCTCCGATGATTTTGCCAGTGTCATTAGTAAAAATAGCAATTTGTAATAGCCTTTTTTTAAAATTAATAAGGCAAAATTTAAATTAAAATCAAAACTAGCAGATCCCGAGACTAGTCAGTCAAATCAAGTCCAGTCAAGTCATAATTTTTATTAGTTTTCCAAAACAGGTCCGTCAAGTCCAAAGCAGTCAAGTCAAGTTCACTACGAACTTTATGAAACATAAATAAATAATAAATAAATAAATATCTTCACACATTCCACACAGCACCATCTAGTTCCACAGTAAGCGACTAATGCTTGTATTGTATTATGGATACCAGACAGTTGATATACTACATAGATTACTTTTTTTTGTAAATACATACAAATTATAAATACAAATATCCATGACTCAGGTAAAAAGGTAAAATGTTAACAAATGGAGCAACCTTTCTCTGTTATCATGGTTCTTTTGTCGCAATTGTGTTTTTTTTTTTTTTTTTTAAAAGACATGATATTGAAATGTTAAAATGAAAGCACTTACGTCAACGTGCATCCACATGTCGTATTTTTCGCAAATGTCTGCAATTTCAGTGAGAGGATCGAAAGCTCCCAACACGGTTGTTCCAGATGTCGCATTTACGAAGAAAGGTACCTGTTAGGTAAGAAATCCGTTAATACAATAATCTTAATTAGTTATTTTTTAATTAATTTTAATTAATTAATTTTGAAATTAATCTTAATTAATTATTTTTGAAATTAATCTTAATTAATTTTGAAATTAATCTTAATTAATTTTGAAATTAATCTTAATTAATTTTGTAATTAAACTTAATAAATTAATTTTTAATTAATTAAGAAAGCTTGGATACGTCAGTAGGATCAATGGCGGTTAGACATAAGAAAATTCGAATTTAAGCACATTGTAAAAGTTCAGCCGTTGTTTGTTGAAACTTTCTCTATGTTATATTTTTAAAAAATACTGGCCAGTTACAATCAAAATTCAATCATAGAATGTGTCTTTGTTTAACTAGACTTTTTTCCCTCGTATTAATGTTACATGTTGTATTTTATGTTAATAATTAATTATGTATTTTATGTTACATTTTACAAGATATATCCTACAACTCTCACACTCTTAACGACTATTTTCAATTTTTTAATGATTTTATAATAATTCTTGATAAACATAATAATTCTAACCCAACGGATTATCATACTGTTTTCACATAAACGAAGAGCGATAAACGAAGAATGTTTGGCGTAGCTTGGGCGTACCCCTATAGGTATACTTAGTTTGCATAAAATTGGACCCATGCGAAGCCGAGGGTAGATCGCTAGTTAAGAAAAGGTGATACTGACGTGACCCCTGTCCTTGTGGTAACGCACGAGCCTATCAAGCTCCGAAGGTATCATGCGTCCTCTTTCGTCAGACGGCACGCTGACGCAGTAGTCTGTGCCAAGCCCGCACACAGACGCGCAAGACTTCACAGAGTAGTGGCACTGCGAGCAAACACACACACGTCACGTAAATGCCAAATGTCTTAATGCTTAAATGCCACGTGACGTCATCGCACCACCCCTTACCTGATCTGAAGTGAACATAACCAGATGGCCGGGGATGCTTGTCAGACCCTTCTCCTTGTACTGAGGGAACTTGTGGTGACGGGCCGCCAGAAAGGCGTAAAGGTTCGACACGGAACCACCTGCAAAGAGGAAAGTCTCCTTCAATATGATTTCTTCAATTTATTACCGTGCCTTAGACTAATAATAGGTTTCGCTGCGCTCGAGTAGATACCGCCGTCGTACTTGTAAAATGCAGCATAAAATACTACCGCCGAAAACGGCGTACACGAGCCAGTCACACTGCAAGCTGTCTGTGATGTGTACGTGCCGAATGTTTTATTAAATTTTGCGCATATTAAATGCCAGTTTGCGTAGTGAAACTGTGTAAAAATATAATAAAACTGGGTAAAAAGAAAAAGTGATAAAAAGTGACGATGTTTTACACACACTACAATAAAAAGTTGCCGCATTCACATAGCTATTCTTTCAGCGAGACCAATCATTTATTTAAGCCGTTACTGTATTGCCGTAACAGCCCATTTTGAATGATTAGAGATTAGAAAGAGTTAATACAAATAAAGTCAAGGTGACAATGCAAACAACGAAAACAGTTTGATACCTGGTGCGAGAATGGAATCTCCCCGCTTCCACCCGATCATGTTTCTCATCTTCTCCAGAACCACATTCTCCATGAGGATGAAGACCGGCGCGATCTCGTAGGTAAACATGTTCGTATTAGCAGCAGCCGTCAGCCATTCGCCCGCCAGAGATATGATGTCCAGACCGCAAGACAGCTGGTTGAAGAAGTGTGGGTGGCCTGGGAACGAATCAAGTATTTTCCAGTGAGGTAAATAGGAAGTAGACTGGAGACACATAGTCAGCGAACTTATATATTACTAGCTGTTGTACGCGACTTCGTTCGCGTAACTTTATAAAATATAGCCTATGTTACTCTTTGATAATAAAGCTTCCCAACAGTGAAAGAATTTTTCAAGTCGGTCCTGATCGTGTCCTTATCCATAGACAAATGGCAAGTCCGCCTACTGTCATTCGCAGTTTAAAAAAATTCGAGTGGGTCAATATCTAATGTCTTCAAATTGTTATGTCATGTCAAAAGTAACCCTCAAATCCATTAAGGCCTCAAAAGAAACGAAATTATTTTGTTATTTGCAACGCGACGCACCCTGGATCCGGAAGCAATATTTCGCGCCATTTCACCGGACGATTGGCTAGGCTCAATGCCGGACATGCGGTCTTTGCCGAGTATAAAAAACTATTACACGCCATAGACAATATAAACATACCATAGAGACAGCGTGACTTATTTTTTTCCATGTGATATGTGAGTTTCGTGCCCTATTAATCCCGTTAAGACGTGATTATATCGTGATATATTATATTTTGTGCAGAACACATTATTAAATATTATCAGTGATAAATTTCATCACAAAATTTCGCTCCACATAGTCTGTGTTTCATTTTCGACGTAATGGCATATTCAATATGGAGCGCCGTTAACCCGCCAAATTGCCAAGATGGCGGACGCGTTTTTACGGAAAAGAACATTATAAGTAAGATTATATCTTAATACCTATTTTAGAGATAGTAAGATATTAAATTATAATGCCTTTTATAAAAAGCCAGCCCGTCTGGCAGCAGTAACCACCTCCTTGCATTACAGAAGACCACATAACTGTATTATGATATGAGTGGTGTTGAGTTTCGATGAGTGAGCAATGATTGGTCTCGTGGCGTTCGATTAGATACCGCACTATCTAAAAACAATAGCTCTATGAATGCGGCAACTTTTTATTGTAGTTTGTGTAAAACATCGGCACTTTTTATCACTTTTTACCAACTTTTTACACAGTTTCTCTACCCAAACTGGCAATTTATTATGCCCAAAATTTAATAAAACATTCCGCACGTACACATGTGCAGACAGATTGCAGTGTGACTGGCTCGGGTATGCCGAATTCGGTGTAGTATTTGTTGCCGCATTTGACAAGTACGACGGCGGTATCTAGTCGAACGCCACGAGCCCATTTATTAATCTAAGGATAATAAGGATATTAAGGGATCCTACTAAAATCGGCAGCGCACTTGCAGCAATTCTGGCTTTGCATCAAATAGACAGTCAGTTTGCCTGCCGACTTTAACATAAAAAAAAAAACAAATTTATACAGACGAGAAAAATACACTTCTATCTATTAGCTATTTTTTTAATAAAACCCCTCACGGATATTACATTGAGACATAGTCCATAAAAGATGTTAATCTGACATACGCCACTGTCAGCAACACGATACGTCACATTGTTTAGGTGAGATAAGCGTTTTTTGGCGGGAAATGTCCCGCGGGACAAGATAAAGCTCGCTCTAAAAGAGGCGTGCGTTTTTCATGTGGCCTGTGTTGTTGGCACTTCCGATAGATAAGCAAATAAGTGAACTAACTTGGGGTGCTTGCTTTCAGTATTGAGAGGATACAGGGCATCAGTTATTTTACACTAGCCGGTTTCTGCGATATTATTTAACAAAATAACAATAAGTAGCTTTAAACATTTGCTAAATTAAGAACAAATTAATTCAACTTAATTTTTATTTGATTGCACTCTATAAAATTTTGAGTATAATATATTAGCAATATAATATTTTGAGAATACAATAAGCCATTCAATTAAACATTTTTAATCACGGTTGTCCCAAATGTAATATTATGCTCATAACCCTTTCGTTCGCGTTGAAATAAATATAACGTATGACAAAATATAAGTATATTACTAGTTACACGCTCTCGGCTTCGCCCGGGTTCGCTTCGCTGTCGGCTTCACCCGGGTTCAAAATAAAAATTATCCTATCTTTTAAGTTAGACCAAATTACACAAGGTTACTTTAGGTTACGAAGTTTTATCTAAATCGGTTCAGTAGATTAGGAGTTTATAGTAGGCCACAAACAAGTGACACGTAATTTTTATATTTATACAATAAGGATGAGCAATATATTTTGCTTGTTATAGTTTTGCCAATTTACTTTCCCTTGGGAGCAGTACTTTTTTACTGGATGAAAATTTCATGATGATCGTGAAAAGGGTTTTTTTTTATATTAAGGTCAGCAGACAGGCTGACGTCCACTTGATGGTAGCTATTGTCATCGGTAAGTCAAGTCAATTTTTACAACAAATTTCGCATTTATCTATTTTATGTTCTAAAATACAAAAAAAATAATATTTTATTTGTAGTAAAAGATATTAAAGAACATATAGAAAGACAAACACAAACAAAGCCGCAACAAACCGGCTCCAACTCAGAATAATGCTGGTTGTAAAAACCTGCGTTTGTCTTCCGTTAGAGCCGATGGTGACGTCACGCACTTAAGTAAACAAAACAAAACAAAAAAAAAACAGAAATAATCAAACCTTTAAAATGGAAAAATTCCTAAACAAACGTCGAGCAAGTGCGAGTGTATTGTATAGATTGACAGCCCTAAATTAGGGTTGCCAACTTGCCACTACGAAAATAATATTAATACGTCAAGAGGAATTTAATATAATCCCCCTCGCTGCAATAGCAGATGGGGCCAAATTAATTCCGCGGCCCAAGTCAGGTGCTACCGGAGTGCTGTTTTAATCTACATTTTAGAGGGTAAGTACAACGAACACGAGGGGATAAGTTTTCCTTTTTTAATTTCTCGCATAACTGACCGTTTTGTTGTAAATCGCGAAATTCGAGAATCGTGATTCCAATTTCAAACTTCCGAATACGGTTAAGGATAAGTATCTATATGTGCGGCTATTTCACAGTGGACTTCTGTTCAGGGTTGGCTACTGTCGCCAGACAGTATCTAGTTTATCAATGCGTAACGTAATAATCCAGAGAACTATAAAGAAGTGTAGTTAATCAAATAGATTGTTTATATCTTCACACACACACGCACGCGCGCAATTTTTGGTAAAGAAATACCTAAATGTTAATTTTCTTTTAAATTTTATTATTTACTTATGAAAGTTTATTTTTTATTGTTAATAGGTATATTCAGGTAAAATACATTATACACAGGCATTTTTTTAATTGTGAATAAAGACGGTAACCAGTTTAGGAAACAAAATTATTTAATTTTTATTAAACACTAGCTGTTGCACGCGACTTCGTCCGCGTAACTTAATAAAATTATAACCTATGTTACTCCCTGACAATGTAGCTTCCCAACAGTGAAAGAATTTTTCAAAACAGTCCAGTAGTTTCGGAGCCTATTCAATATAAACAAACAAACAATCAAATCAAATATTAGTATAGAAATACTGTTAATAATACATATGAAAAAGTCACGTTTTTACAAAGAAATGTGAGTAATTGAAATAACCAAAATAAATTCCCATGATTGCTTATTGTTGCATTGTGGGTAGTTGTAACTTGGTTATTTTGTTTGAATAGCTTCATCAGAATCCGGTTGTATTGACACGCCCGAGATAGGTTTGCGTCAGAAATTTCGTATTCAGAACGCCACTTAGAAAGCTATTTAGAATTTTATTGTTACATACATAAGCAATTGTTAGGTTTCATTAATTTAAGAGTCATTTAAATATGTTCCAAGCCTAAAATAGATTTCTTTACTCTATGGTTTAATGCTGGCAACATGAGAATTATGGAAGGAGGGCAACCCGGAGGCCGGCGTGCGCTCTTGATCAGGGAACGCTGGCGATAGCGGATGGTTCTTGGAATAATGGCCTATAAAATAGTTAATGATAGACAGTTAGATTTAGCGAGAGTTAAAATACAGTACTGTATTTGTGGTTTAGATATAGCTCCTGTGTTAGGAGAATAAACGTATTATGACTGAAATGTGCGGCTACTCATTCCTAACTCCTGCCTGCGAGACTGTCGCCAATAGAATGGTTGCGACTGTAAAAGAGCCTGGTGCCCGTGGTAGAGGTATTGAAAAATACCTATGTTACAGGTCACAAGGTCCCACTCCGCAGGCAAGTAAATAAAAATAATAATTTTAAGACTACCTAAATACAAAAGATAAAATATACTTAAAATACAAAAAAAAAATACTGAGCGTACCCGAGCCAGTCACACTGCAAGCTGTCTGTGATGTGTACGTGCCGAATGTTTTATAAAATTTTGGGCATAATAAAATGCCAGTTTGCGTACATAGTGAAACTGTGTAGAAATATAATGAAACTGTGTAAAAAGTGACGATGTCTTACACACACTACAATAAAAAGTTGCCGCATTCACGGACTATTGTTTTTAGATAGCGCGGTATCTAAGGTAATCATTAATCTAAGAGGTTTTTACTAGGAAAGAACGTTAAACGAGAAAAATTTCTATATTATAATTTAACGACGAATGCCACCAGCTTAATACTACGTTTTTAATTATCATTTTAATTTTGTGTGCTCGAGTTGTCTTCTTGTTGTCTTTTTGTCTTACTTAGTATTGTAATTCCAATCAGAGGCCCTACTATCACCTCTTAAAGCGATGCAAAAACGAGCGAGTAAACGAGATGGCGCAATACATGATGTACGGCGACATCTCCCTCACTCAATCGTCTTTGCATCGCTTTAAGAGGTGATAGTAGGTCCTCAGCTCTCTTAACTCGACAATAATGCAACTAATTTAGATTCCCGCAGCACACTTTTGATATAATTTAAATCCACCCCTCGCCCCTCGGCCGAGTCAGTGTTTGTCAACGCTGTGTGGTGTGATAAACGCTCCCCGGGGAGAGAGGCGTCCTCACTCCTAGGTGCAGAGGGACTCAAATATACTGAACTGTACCCATTTGATTGTCAATTGAAAAAATACTGTTCGCTTTGAAAAAAGTTCGGTAACTTGTGTTTTTTTTCTATAATATTTTTCTGTGTATAATTCAAGTACGTATCTATACTAATATTATAAAGCTGAAGAGTTTATTTGTTTGTTTGAACGCGCTAATCTCAGGAACTACTGGTTCGAATTGAAAAATTCTTTTTGTGTTGGATAGATCATTTATCAAGGAAGGTTTTAGGCTATATAACATCACGTTGTGATCAATAGGAGCGAAGAAACAGTTGAAAATGTGGAAAAAACGGGGAAAATTATTCATCTTTGAGGGCTTCCGTTGCGTGCGCTGCGAAAACCGTTCGAGATACCCAAATCATTCCCAAAATAACTATTCCACGCGGACGAAGTCGCGAGCACCAGCTAGTATAACATATACTAGCTGACCCAGCAAATGTTGTTTTGCCATATATATTTTTTTGTGGTGGGCCACCCTTATCACTTAAGGGTATAAAAAATAATTCATGAGTTAGTTTCTTTATTTTCTATATAGAATTTGGAATTTTTCCATAATATTTTTAGTTTAACAGATTTAAAAAAAAAATCATCTCAAATTGGTTGCTCAGTTTGTGTTAAACATCTTTGAATGAAAACTACTTATATATTAAATTATTGACAATAAACGGATTAGAAATTTTGGAGGGCGGGACGCTGTGAAATCAATCCATAACTCGGGATAATAATGTGGATTCAATGAAGAATGGACGAGGGGATGATCCATCAAACTATGTTAATGCAGGGCCTGAGTACGATAGGGAAATATGGGGGCGGAATAGCGAATCGTAGGGTGACCATATTTTACGTAATTTGTCACAAAAAAAAAAACAATAAACAAGCTGATGGTCTACTTGATGATGGACGGCTACCGTTATACATATAAGTAAAAGAAGCACATAAATGTAAACGTGTTGGAAGAGAATCGGAGTTTTTTAAGTACATTTATGGGATAAGGGATAAGGCCTTAAGGCCTATAAGGGGATGTGCTCACACTAAAAACTAAAAAAAAAACATATTGTTGCTTTCGAGAGAAAGCAAACCTTATTAAACTTTATTAACTTTATTTTTTATCTTTATTTATTATGTACTTAAACCTAACTTTGGCTCGCCACTTCACGTACAAAACACGTATGTTTTCTTCTTAGAAGGTGTTCTATTTTCATTACTTGACGACGTGTTTTCCAAATTTCATTCGTAACATTCGTAACAAACGAACTCTTTCGCATTTTTATTAGGTGCGGATTGTGGTCACCCTAGTTATTGCGGTAGCTTAATCCAATGATTTGCGTGTTATCAGGGCTATTGTGAGAGTACTGTAAATCAATGCTTGTCTTATAATGCTTTTTTATTGGTCTCAAAGTTTTATAGGGAGCTTTACTTTTATACAGTTTCACTACGCAAACTGGCATTATATTATGCCCAAAATTTAATAAAACATTCGGCATGTTACACGTCACATACTTACACTTTGTAGTGTGACTGGCTCGGGTACGCCGACTTCGGCCTAGTATTTGTTGCCGCATTTGACAAGTAGGTACGACACCTACCATAATTATGTTTTTGCCTACAAAACAATATGATCTTCGACTTCGCCCGCGTCCGATCGATACCGAACTTCACAGGAAAACTCGCCACACTAATCTCAAGATTGTCTGAAAAATACGGGGACACACACACATCGACTTTTATATATAAAAAAAAATCCTCTGTGTTTAGTAAATCCCAAAGAAATTGAGTTATTATTCTATGGTAAATCCATTTGAAATCCGCACGGATCTAGCGACCATAGAGCAAGGCCGTCAGACGTCACAGAATCACGCATCGATCTGTCATCCCATCAGACACAGAGCGGTGCGGGCGCGTTCCCAACAAGCGATTAGCTGCCGGTCGGCCGAGCACGAAATACGGCTAAATACAACGGAAAATAGATGCTTCAGTTCAGAACGCACCCCAAATCCTTCAACCTTTCACGGAGATGGAACTTTTCATTCTATGCTTTTTGCATAATGCCAGACACAAAGCAATGCGTCAGATTGTTCTTAGCTTTGGATTTAGTTCTGTGTTATTTTTTTTTTATATTTTTTTTATATCTGCAATATCCGTTTGGCGAGCCCTTTGGATGAATGATTAGTCTACTTTGGAAATGAACTTTTTAAAGTTGTCTATGGTCTGAAGCTGGTAGTAGTGGCAGGGCACACTGCGTTTCGTATTAATTTAGGCAGCTATAGTTTGACGGCAGTAGAAGACGATCGTGAAATAATAGCACGTGTGCTGTTGTTTTTCGTTAAGGGAGTAAAGGATGCCAGAGCCCATATCTTCCTCATCCTTAATCCTACTCAGTGACTGTGTTTCATTAAAAAAAGGAAGAGATAAGGAGTATTGGGCTCTTATAGCAAATAAAAAGCCACACTGATGTGACCAGATGTGACAGAGAGTCTGCACTCAAAAAATCATACCTATGCCACACAGACAACAGACAATTCATTTTGACAGTTAATTAGACTTAGATTCGAATGGTTTAAGACAATTTGAAAATTTAAATTGCAACATAGATACAACCCTATTTGCTCAGTCCGGTCAGTTCTCACGATTGAACCCCATAGCAGTGACAGAGTATCAAACAATTCAATTATGTCCGCAAATCGCTCGGAATGAATCCCCCTTCGCTTACGCCCGCACGGGCGGAATACTTGCACACACTTTCGGAATCGTTGATGATTAAGAAAGGAGTTTAGATATTTTTTTTATGTAAAGGTCGTCAGACAGGCTGACGATCACTTGATATGTAAACTCGACAAATATCACCCTTTTTTTTTTTAACGTTGGGAAATCCTCTTGGATACCCGGCAGTGAAGGGGACACTGCTGGGTTCAGCCGGATTCCTACCGGCTAAAACCCAACGACTTTCTATCTAACGCGGCCGTTGAGGAGCGGGGTCGTGGGGACGTTGTTACACGACTTCGCGGTGAAAAATTCCAAGATCCAAAACCCAACGACTTTCTATCTAACGCGGCCGTTGAGGAGCGGGGTCGTGGGGACGTTGTTACACGACTTCGCGGTGAAAAATTCCAAGATCCTATTCCTTTGACAGCGGTGGGATTCGAACCCACGCCCTTTCGGACTGGTGCCTAAAACCAGCGCCTTAGACCACTCGGCCACGCTGCCTCTGTGCTTTATCACCCTAAGATTGAACATTCTTTGTATGTTGTAGAATGATAAGGTCCGTTTCCCTTTGAAAATTCAAAGTGACTATTTCTATTGCTATCTTTATTAGCGTTGACAAATTATGTCAATCAGTAATCAATAACTTATTTCAAATCTAAGCCTTAGCGAATTTTGAAATGAATGGAATTTGTAATCGAAACTGATAAAGCATTTTTCTTGTCTGCTATACATCGACTATAAAGGTGGAACAAAGAGATAGGGGAAAGTAGAAAAGAAAGAGTTCCATTTTTATCCTTATTGACCCTTTCTACTTTATCGTAATTCATCCTACAACTTTAGATTTCTGAATGGCATTTAAACATTTTATCAAACTTAATCTTAATAAAATGTCTAAATGGTCATGTTAAAAAATGTCTTAATTTATAAGGATTTAGGTACCAAAATCGTATCGCGTATATTGGTAGGTAAAGCAGACAAGAAAAGTGCTTTATCAGTTTCGGTTACAAATTCCATTCATTTCAAAATTCGCTAAGGCTTTGATTTGAAGTATTTATTGATTACTGATTGACATAATTTGTCATCGCTAATAAAGATAGCAATAGAAATTGTCACTTTGAATCTTCAAAGGAAAACAGACCTTATCATTCTACAACATACAAACAATGTTCAATCTTAGGGTGATAAAGCACTATTTGTCGAGTTTACATAGCTCATAGTCTAAAGACTATGAGCATTTTATAAGCTAGACGTTTTGCCTTCTTGGTCCAATTGACTTGGACATCTTAAAAGCAACTCATAGACTTTCTATTTACCTTGACCTAAATCTATATTTTTGTTAATCATGTCAACAAAAATATATATTTAACAATCTAGGCTATGTTCACAGCTCCCTATATAATTACTATAGATAGACTTTTAAATAAATAAAAAACAAAATTTTATATAAACTGACCAGTTTTGACTTGATGCTTGAGAGTGATCTTGCAGTCCTCGAGAAGTTGCTTCAGCGGCAAAGGGTCATCGGGCAGATGAAGGTCTATAATCTTTTGCATGTCCTCAGGCATCTTGAACTCCAAGATCTGTCAACACATAAATAAATAAATAAATATCTTCACACATTCCATACAGCACCATCTAGTTCCACAGTAAGCAACTAATGCTTGTATTATGGATACCAGACAGTTGATATACTACATATATTACTTTTTTTGTAAATATATACATATTATAAATACAAACATCAATGATTCAGGTGCAAAGGTAAATGTTAACACATGAACATTTGCCCCTAGCGGAATTCGAACCCGCGATCGTTTGGTTAACAGCTGGGGTTATTAGCCACTAGACCAAACGTGTAGTCAAACGTGTAGTCAAACATCAATTATGATCAACGAATTGGGTAACTGAATTTTTTTTCTTTATGTTCCTTTTTATTTTTTTATTTTTTTTTATTTTTTTATTAATTTATTTAATATAATAAAATTACCTTTTCATTCCTGTCATTGACTTGTTGAACATAATCCAGCAGGACGTCGACGACGCGAGCCAAAAACTCGCGGGTTTGGGCGTTCGCGTCCTCGCGGTACGGCAGTATTGCTGTGAACAAATCAAAGATTTAAATCAAAACAAATAGACGGTTTAGTAGTAGCTTTTATCTAATATATAAAATTCTCGTGTCGCAGTGTTTGTTGCCAAACGCCTCCGAAATGGCTGGACCGATTTTGATGAAATTTTGTGTGCTTATCGGGTAGGTCTGAGAATGTTAAGGGTGGTCCCCACCCCCAATTTATTTTTTATTTTTTGGCAAAACAACGTCAGCTAGTAACCAATATTATTTTTATAACACAATGATCTGGTTTCGTTAAGGTATGAGAAGGCAACGGTGCGCCATTAAAGAGCAACCCTCGGCTGCTGCACTGGTCATAAATACCCATTGAGGAGACAAGTTGATCCGTGAGCGGGGCTCGCGGTAATGACTAGCTCTTCACACAAATCCCCTCATTTGTGAGATATTTGTCTCCCATTCAATAACGTAAAATAACAGTGGAGTAATCTATTCTAGTTCATTTCAATTATTCTCTTATCTTTTCAAAAAAAAAATTCAATTTATCAAAAATAAAATTTTTGGAGTGAGCCATCCAAAAAAAAATTTTTTTTTAATAATTTTGTATCACATAAAAAGTAATTTAAGACATAAAAATGTCATAGATATCAGTCAAGCCATTTTGGAGGACTTTTCTGTTCTGAAATGGACTTATTTATTGTTTTTTTTTTTTCATGAGTAAATGAAAAGACCATAAATTTAAATCTAACGGACGTTTTTCTCTTTACTTTCAAAAGGACAAACTTTCAGACTGTCAGTTTTTCAAATTACATATTCGAATTTTTTTCGAATTACAATTAAATACTTAGTCAAAATACAATAAAAAAAAAATTTCATAGTTATATAAAAGGCCAAAAATTTAAATCTAACGTACGTTTTCCTTTTACTTTCAAAATTACTTTCAGACGGTCCGGTTTTCAAATCATCAGAATTACAATTAATTACTTAGTCAAAATACAATAAAAAAATTGAATGATGATTTTGGATAAAGTTAACGATAAACGAAATCCATCTCCATACTATTTCGTTTTGATGCAACCATCTAGGCGGTAGATGAAAAAAAAATCTATTTCCTGTCTAAATCCGCGGTGATCCCCCACTCTATCAATCTCCGCGTATATTCGCTTCTTTGTCATCAATAAAATGCGCTTTGAACGATCTTAAAGTATGATCTTAAAGTATGGGAACTCACAAAAGAATGGATTCAAAGATAATTGATAGGTCTCGCTGCGCTCGACTAGATAGAGCACTATACAAAAGCAATAGCTTCGAAAATGTGGCAACTTTTTATTGTAGTGTGTGTTAAAAATCGGCACTTTTATCACTTTTTACCCAGTTTTATTATATTTTTACATTCGGCAAAACATTCTCGGCACGTACACATAACAGACAGTTTGCAGTGTGACTGGCTCGGGTACGCCGAATTCGGCGTACTATTTTATGGCGCATTTTACAAGTACGACGGCGGTATCTAGTCAAGCGCAGCGAGACCAATCATTTATCTATGATTATAATCTAACATTTTAGAAAATGTAGTAAAATGAATTGTATTTCGCAGTCATAAATTGGTCAGCCCGTTTGGAGGCAGTAACCACTCCCTTACAGAAAGCCATCGTGAAACAGCAGCACAAACCACCCTTAACATTTAGGGGTATGAAAAATAGATATTGGTCGATTCTCAGACCTACCCGATAGGCACACAAAATTTCATCAAAATCGGTCCAGCCGTTTCGGAGGTGTTTGGCAACAAACACCGCGACACGAGAATTTTATATATTAGATAATAAGCCCGTGGTGTGAAAATTTATAGGAGTAAAATCAAAATTGTTAAAACACGAATGCGTTATATTATAGTTACGTTCTATTTTTTCGAATATTTTAGTACATCTTAAGTTTCAGAGATATTGCGCCATCTACACAATTTAATTTAAAAAAGCGTTTTCGAATTGTGAAAACTGTGTGTGTAAATTGTGAAAAGCTTCGACACACGATTTTCACAAAATTTTTCTTCCTCGTACAGATTACTTGGTTTTTCGGACAACTAATTTATGTTTCCTTAAAGAATCCTATGAAAAATGGATAACAAAATTCACTTTAACCGAGGCTAAGCGGTTTAGCAGTGTCTCGAATCGACCCTCCACTGCAGTAATGTGGGGTCGTTCGACCCTCGCCTCTCTAATCCGAAATCAGTCAATACTGTCTCTTAAGAGTGTCCTATGCACGCGCCCTGCGCGGACACAGATATCATCTGGTGCCTGGTGCTATCTTTTTTGGCTACACATGATTTTCAATTGTTTTTTTGTGATTATGTACCGGACAGACAGTCGAATAGGAGATTTTAATTTAAAATAAATTCAAGCATAGAGTAAAGGCTAAGGGATAACCCTTTTATATTATGGATAGCTTTTTATATTATGCCGAATTAGACGTCCATAATATGTAGGCACTAATCTTAGATTAATAATTGGTCTCGCTACGCTCGACTAGATACCGCCGTCGTACTTGTCAAATGCGGCAACAAATATTACGCCGAATTCGGCGTACCCGAGCCAGTCACTCTGCAAGCTGTCTGTGATGTGTACGTGCCGAATGAGGAGATACTACGAATTTGGGCGTAATAAAATGCCACTGCGTAGTGGAACTGTGTAAAAATATAATGAAAGCGTGTAAAAGTGATGAAAAGTGATGATGTTTTACACATACTACAATAAAAAGTTTCCGCATTCACGGAGCTATTGTTTTTAGATAGTGCGATATCTAGTCAAGCGCAGCGAGGCCAATCATTAATCTATGGCACTAATAATACAAAATGTGAAAGTAATCATTAAATTTTGTATAGACGTCTTTAAGGTGTTGTATATTGTATTGTATACTGTTCCCACAGGATATTTATTGTTCATGTATTTTGTTAGGCGTTATATTTTTTATTTTTAACGCAGACGTTGTCGCAGGCATCAGCTAGTATACCTATAATATAGGGCAAGCTTAAATGTCAAACTTAACACTATACCGAGACCTTAATGTAAATAATATCAACCCTTAACTAACGCCACCCTCGCAAAACTATTTATTTGTCAAGCATTACATCACATTCCAGATGTTCCAAACGTCAAAATATAAATTGACACTTGCGCAAACAACTTTCGACGTAATGACGTTGACATAAAGCATAGAGTACTTTTCAAAGTAGTCTGGATGACTGTGAAGAGATTTGTGTGAACTTCTGTTTGGGACGTCATAAGCCGATTGCATTAAGTGTACATTTTAAGAGGTGCTCTTCTTAAAAAGGTATTCGTTGGGGGAAATTCCGACGCCAACTTCCACACATACAGACACATAGACTTATGTGATTTTATAATAGATGTTTCATTTTGTTTCTAATTGGTATCAGGACTGACTTTTTTGATGTTGTTCGCTTTAGTCAAAGTTAATATATATTTAGAGGTGATTATTTATGTAAAACACTCTGAAATGTCATATTTCAGACTTTTTAGATAACTAGCGTTTGCCAGCGACTTCGTCCGCACCTATTTTAGGTGTCAATTTCAATTTTATTTTTAGTGGATCCCTCAGGAAAAGTACTTACCTTAGGAAAGGAAAGTACGTTGTTATGCCAAAATAAATACAAAAAATAAAAATTTTTGGTGGGCCACCTACCAAAAATACTGGGGTATAAAAAATAGTTTACGACCTATTCTCAGACCTACCGAATATATTTGCGTTAAAAGTTTCATAAATATCGGTCAAGCCTAGGTTAAGTCGTTTCGGAGGAGTTTGGTTACAAACATTGTGACACGAGAATTTTATATTATAATAGATTTGCTTGAATAGTGGGAGGCAAGGCACCAACAAGGCACCCACACCTCGAAATTTTTCGCGATGAGGAATAACTCGTGTCCACCATTAAGCGAAATATTTATAAGTAACATTTTATGGGCCGATAAACAATCAAAAGCATAGTTTCATCAAAAACAGGTTTCTGATAAAACATCAAGTCAACCCTCCGCACACGTGGCCGGGCCTAAACGACCCCTGGCGGAATGCGCGGAATTTCACTCAGACTTCAGCCCCCTCGACGATTAGTTACACTCCTTGCTCGCAATATTGCCAGTGTGATATATTGTTGTTTATACAAACACAGTAATTTGGGGTTATATTTTGTTCAATGGATTCTAATTTTATGCATACATTTTTTTTAATAATATTATTTTTTGGAGATTACTAACTCCTTAAGGATCAATTTCATATTATAACTTTTATTGAAAGTTTTGTCAAATGTCTCATGTCACACGTAACGCATTACGGCTACAATATGCTTCAATACATATTAATATAGGTAAAATAATACATATAATCTAATATATAAAATTCTCGTGTCGCGGTGTTTGTCTTCCGAAACGGCTGGACGATGAAATTTTGTGTGCTTATCGGGTAGGTCTGAGAATCGGCCAACATATCTATTTTTCATACCCCTAAATGTTAAGGGTGGTCCACCCCAATTATTTTTTGGCAAAACAACGTTTGCGGTGTCAGCTAGTATACTATATTAATATATTTTAATTATATTTATTAAATTATTTATTTATCGTTCGTAACTCATCGTTACTCCAGTCATGCATTGGTACTGACACACACACATTTTTTTAAAAATACTTACATACTGGTTCATACTATTCATACTAGATAATATTATAAATGCGAAAGTAACTTGACAGTAGTGTGCTGACAGACCGTCAGCCTGTCTGCCGGACCTTTACTTAAAAAGTAGTGTCAGGATTACAATCATGCATGACTGCTCATCTAAAGATTTTTCATATTTTCTATCCGTCAAAAGGGCAAGATGCTTCAAAGAAACAAAAGCTTACATTTATCAATAAAAAGCACTAACCATTACTTTTAACAAATCCATTCTAAACCCTAACACCAACGAATAAGGTCCTTAATAATTCACGTTGACATTTATAAGCGAAATGTTGAATTTGTATGACGTGTATTGAAAATCACAATGCCCGCGTTGTTATGAGTATATTCGCAAAACAGATATAACTTTGCTTTTGGATCAATACATATTGTTCCTTATGCCATTGCTCACAAGGGTCAATATTGTTAAAGATTGACGTTTCGGCTGGGGTCAGTCCCCTTCCAGTAATCAAACACATCTGCGGAAGTACAATATGGCGTTGTTCCATCAATCTAAAGTTATATGGAAGAAAGTTTTGTTCGATACTTTTGTCCACGACTTTTTCTCAGTAAAACATTTATTAAACACTAGCTGGTGCCCGCGACTTCGTCCGCGTTGAAAAAGCAATATATCGCCTGACATCGTTATTGCTATTATACTTAGCCAGGAGTTAGTTTCCTTAATTTTAGATAATCCCTCGGGAGCAGTACTTTTTTTCTGGATGAAAGGTACCCTATGTCCTTTCCGGTGTCCCAGACAACGTGTACGCAAAATTTCATGGTGATCGGTTCAGTAGTTTTTGCGTGAAAGAGTTACAAACATCCATACATACATCCAACATGGTGCATTGCAGTGAAATTGCTATCACTGTCGCTAAAAAAATTATAGCACTAATA
Source organism: Synanthedon tipuliformis (assembly GCA_947623395.1). NCBI lineage: Eukaryota > Metazoa > Arthropoda > Insecta > Lepidoptera > Sesiidae > Synanthedon > Synanthedon tipuliformis. Next base: position 234,570 of record OX392434.1, on the reverse strand, counting down.
TTTTTTTTATATAATAAATCTCTTCTACAAACACTCATTGATGGAATGCAATGGCAAAATGCTAAAACCCCCACAAAGCCCCTTAATACCATAGACAAACAACCGCAATCTCACTAGTCTATAGCCGTAAATAAAAAGAAAACAATCAGTGTCTATGGAACGGGAGCCGAATGTAATGGGCGGGTAATCCCCGAATATATTACACCACTACCATAGATTAAAAAGTAGAAAGGTGATATCAATGAAATACCATTGGTCAGATTTTGGTCTTGATTCGCAGTGTTGTGAGTATTATAGTATTTGAAGACAGGTTTGGTCTAGTGGCTATAGGCTAGTAACCAAACGGTCGCGGGTTCGAATCCCGCTAGGGGCAAATGTTTATGTGTTAACATTTACCTTTGTACCTGAGTAATGGATGTTTGTATTTATAATATGTATGTATTTAAAAAAAGTAATGTATGCAGTATATCAATTGTCTGGTATCCATAATACAAGCATTATTTGCTTACTGTGGAACTAGATGGTGCTGTGTGGAATGTGTGAATAAGATATATTGGTAAATAGTCTTACGACAATAATTACTTACTTACTTACTTAAAAGAAGTAGGTAGGTACTCTTCCTGAGGCTTCTTCTAACAATTCAACTCCTGACAAGAATGTATGAGCAATACAGATTGAATAATGCAGGCAAAAGCTAACTCTTAAACATTTTAAAGCGTCTACTCTGAAAACCAGACTAGGTACGAAAGGGACTGTTTTATGCGATGACTCATCTGTCAAATGTATACTCTATGTAGCAAACAAAGTGTTAGGGTTGTTTTTATAGTCAAATTTGAGTGAGTAATTTTAAATGACATCTCTCCGAATGGTTCGCGGTGGATTTATATTTTAGATTCAGCAGATTTAGCAAAATAATTGCATAACAGGATCTAGTACTAATTTCATTTGCTTATTACAGCTTTGGTAGTACCTAATGGTAGTACTGCTTTGCACTGAGCCAGCTCAGCTCAGCTTGAGTTCAAACCCTTGGAAAGAAATATTTGGATTTTTATTTTTAGATGATCCCTCGGGAACACTTTTTTTCTGGACCAAAAAGTAGCCTATGTCCTTTCCTATATCCCTGACAACGTGTATTCATGATGATCGGTTAAGTAGTTAAGGTGTGAAATGGTAACAGACATACAGACAGAGAGAGTTACTTTAACATTTATAATACTAGCTGGTGCCCGCGACTTCGTCCGCGTTCTGAATGAAAGGTACTCTATGTCCTTTCTGATGTCCCAGACAACGTGTATGCAAAATTGGATGGTGATCGGTTCAGAAGTTTTTGCGTGAAAGAGTTACAAACATCCATACATTCATACAAACTTTCGCATTTATAATATTAGTACGGATGAAAGGAGATACTTATAGATAAGCTACTTAATGTATTTGCTGTGCACGCGTCGCTTATCGCGACATCCGATGACATGGGCCTTCACTTCCGCCCTCAGGAAATAAGAGACATTTCCGGAAAATATCACATTACGACAGATTTTGTACCTAGTTGTAGGTATATATTATACACGACGACACTGACACTCGACACAAATGTCAATACTAGTGTCGATTGCGTCCACAAGACCAGTGAGGTGATATTACTACGTATAGAGGAGCTATCGCCCTCATCACTAGTGATCCGTTCAACTGAAGCCGGCAATCTACACTTGACTTAGTCGCTTTCTAGCTCTTGAGTTGCTTGTTGCTTGTAACCCTTGTTTGTTTTTCAGCGAAATAACGTTAAAACTCATCAAATATGTCCTCGTGTGTGTTACGATATTGCACTAATAATTCAAGCAATACATCAAAGTGCAAAAGAATAACTTTCCATCGGTAAGTAACTAAATAATCATTTTAAAACTCAATTTGAGCAAAATATTTAGCGGACGCCATTTTGCGTCATTTGTCATAGACAAGAAAAATTTAAGAAGTGACATTAGGTGTATTGTATATATTATATATTAATATATATTTTAATAACAAATCAATAAATTAAAATATATGTTAATATATAATATAACATATATAATAAATATAATAATATATAAGAATTTAAAAAATATTATAATATATAATATGTATATAAATTATAATTATATATTGATATATAGGTAATTATAATATTCTAAAATTTATATATTACAAAATTATAAATTAAATCATAAAATAAAATTATCATAAAATCACGTAAGTATATGCACGTAATGAAATAGGCAGAATATAAACAGTGTCGCCTCTATGACGGTGACATCGATTCTATGATACATTAGCCGTCTCTTGCGCGCCCCCTACTGCCGCGTTTGTTGGACAGATTTTGTTCGCACTGTCTGTTCTTTATAGTTCAATGCACAAGACAAGCAATTTTTGTGTCGACATTGGTGACACAAAAAGTCTAGTGTTCCGATTCAAGTGTATTGGCTGTCTACGAGCACGTCCTGTCTCCACGGCTGCAACACAGACACTGAGCGACACCGACACTACATCTGCAACAGTGTTGCGGCAGTGTAACTGAGTGTCTAGTGTCAAGTGTCAAGTGTCACGTGTCAAGTGTCTAGTGTCGAGCCATAAAGCTCGGCGCTCGTTATCGGCATCGAGTGTTCAGTGTCGAGCCATAAGGCTTGGCGCCCGTTATCGGCATCGGCAAGGAAAATAATCCTTCGGAATCCCTACTATGCGGTCAGAAACTATGGCCTTGGCATGCTGCACCGTCCTTAGGGATGCCGATTCGTGTATTTGTAGTACATATAGCTCGCGTCTCTTCGCATTATTTTCAAGGCAAGCTATCCCCGAGATTTGCCTCGGCGTTCCGAAGGATTTTTTTTTTTCATTTTTTTTAAATAAGTATTGTAATAGTAATAATAAAGCACAAGATAAAAGCTAAGAATAATAGGCGACGGTTTTTATCCGTATAATATGCCTCCCTCCACTTGGCTCCCATAATAATAATATAAATGCGAAAGTTTGTATGTATGTATGTATGGATGTTTGTAACTCTTTCACACAAAAACTGCTGAACCGATCACCATGAAATTTTGCATACACGTTGTCTGGGACACCAGAAAGGACATAGGGTCCCACCTTTCATCCAGAAAAAAAGTACTGCTGCCGAGGAATTATCTAAAATTGAGGAAACTAACTCCTGGCTAAGTATAATAGCAATAACGATGTCAGGCGATATATTGCTTTTTCAACCCGGACGAAGTCGCGGGCACCGGCTAGTACTTATGCAAAAATTTTTTTACTGTGCAAAGGTCATTATAAAAAAATTGATTTGGTAAAAATCAATTTTTTGGAAATCAAATGCCATTGGAAAGAAATTACGTAAATTTGCGTCGTCAAAGTGGTTACGCTTTAACGCGTCCCCCAACAATCAATTTTCCCTTTTAACCTATTCAAAATGTCAAATGGTCTTAATTATACGTTATTAATTGCGCTTGTAAGTGATAAGCCATGTTTCATATAGTAATTAATCTGAAATGTAACTTTAGCTGGGAGTGGGAACCTTTTTAGTTTTTGTTTTGTGGACGGTTTGTTTTTGAAAAAAGAAGCTCAACTCCAATTCGCAGTTCACTTCTGAATTAGACTGAGATTAATGTTGTTTGAAATATTTTATAAAATTTATAAAATACTAGCTGACCTGGCAAACGTTGTTTTGCTATATAATTTTTTTTGGTGGCTTACCCAAAAATTATTTTTATTATTATTATTATACATTTAGGTGTTTGAAAAATAGATGTTGGCCGATTCCCAGACCTACAAGATAAGCACACAAAATTTCATCAAAATCGGTCCAGCCGTTTCGGAGGAGTTTGGCAACAAACACTGCGACACGAGAATTTTATATTTAGATATATTTTATATCATACTAACATTATGAAGAGGAAATATTTGTTTGTTTGTTTGTTTGTTTGAATTGAATAGGCTCCGAAACTAGTAGACCAATTTGAAAAATTCTGTCACTGTTGGGAAGACTGTCTCTGTCACTGCGAGTAACATAAGCTATATTTTATAAAGTTACGCGGACGAAGTCGCGTGCAACAGCTAGTAATAGATAACTTGTAAAAATGTATGCTTATACTCACAGTCATAGTAGAGATTTCCCACGGCCGAGGTGAGCTTGGGAGTTCCCTGTCCAGATAGCGCAGACATTCTTTCTCCCTGAAATAACCAGAAATATTAGCATATTTTGTTTATCTGATATGATTTTAAGGTTAGATATAAAAGCCAGGTTTCTACTGGGATCATAAAAAAATTTCAAGCAAGGGTGTAGAGTCATTTTGTTAAAAAAAAACCACTTGCAAAGTCAAAAGTGTTAGTCAATCCAATGCCTCTTGCGTGTACTGATGTACTATACGGTGTCCAAACGTAGACGTTCATAGACAATCCACAAGTTTATGGAGCTCTGAAGAAAGCTTCTATATATAGGCTCAGATTTTTTCTAAAGGATAGATATTATCTGAAAACTGGGGTAAAAAGTGTAGCTCATGAGCTATCATGATAAAACGCATTAAATTAAATTTGGTTGGGAGTAGAGTAGGAGATAGTATAACCACAGCATAGTTATTTCGTATAAGTATGCTGTGTAAGTATAAGTATGCTGTATAAATAAGTATGCTGTGGTACTATGCCATTTTATGTCGACTGAACGTGTAAAAATTTATCTGTGATACATATACCTAACATAATTTAATTCCACGATATTTTTTTTATCTATTAAATTCAACAATTTAAATCAGGCTTCCTTAAATTTTTCTCTTTTTTTTTCCTTTTTCTAAACCTTTTTAAGAAAATATCTAGTTACTTTAAATCATAAAGCACCTTTAAGAAAGACATGATATGTACCTAGATTCTCTTTTGAATTGTCACTGCTTAATCTAAGCAGTATTATATCTAGCACTATATCTACTGAAGCGGAAAGAAACGTGCAAAATATATTTACTTAATCAATGAAAAACATAAAAAATCATGCATTTAATGAACAAAGACCTCTGTGAAACAAAATGGCGTCGAAGAAAATCAATACGAATTACAAAATGGCGGAACAAAATGGCGACAAATGGTGTATCGAACGAACCAACTGTATGTGTTCAGCGATTTGCTTGCAGTAGGAAAAAAAGCCGTCCAGAGTCAGCTTTGACATACTAGCTAACTCGTTTTTAATTTATTCTGCAAACAAAAAGAAATATATATGTTAACAGACTACTACAAGAAGTTTACTAATATTACTTATACAAAGAGGAAAGATTTGATTGTTTGTTTGCTTGAATTGAGTAATTCCGAAACTACCGATTTGAAAAATTCTTTCATTGGGAAGCTACATTGTCAGGGAGTATAACATAGACTATATTTTATAAAGTTACGCGGACGAAGTCGCGTGCAACAGCTAGTGACATATAAACTACAAATTATTGATATTAAGTATAATAATTATAAATTTTTTTAAGCAACATTTGAAATGAGTTTGACATTTGGCTCAATTTTTGTCAGAGCCTTCTGCGCAGTACTCTGCACATGCGTAGGTATAATGAAAGACTAGGTCAAAAGGTCATATGTTAAAAAAGATATAGGTATATGTATATCTATATATCTAATGAAAGGTGATACAATAAAATGCTATATCTACTTGATATTTTTAAAATTATCTTCAAAATATACATACCTTTGTTACTTATTTGAGAGCTGCCAAAATATTTAATTTTAACTATTTAATTTATCCTACTATAAAATATATATTTTATATATCTATCACTATTTGTATGATATATTCTTTGTTGAAAATCGGATGACTATGTGACAGAAGGGGTCGATTTCGTAATTATATATGTAAAGGGTATGGCCGCGGAGTCTAGAATGTTTATATATGTTTTTCATATATGTAGAAGATATATATTACTTGTTATATATATGTTAGACGAGCAGTGGCCGGTTGATGCCAAGCTCGGAGACTGTTGAGTGAGCACTGAAAATTTTCAGCTGCCTTTGCTGGAACTGGTAGAGACGCATGCGCGGTACAAAGGTCAGGTCAAAGGGGGGTTGAAATAGGTCTAGGGGGTGAGAAATGGGGAGGGATCAATTGGAACAGAAGTTCTTGGTTATAGTTACAACAAATAATGTCATTGGAATGTATGTATAGGTGGAATAGGTGTGGCCAGTGGCTTGTATTTTTGAAAACCTCGTGTTTTTATGCTATCCAATCATTTATATTAAGCATAAGCATAAATAACATCTGTCAAATTTGATCTACTTATTATATGCCAGTACAAATATTATTCTTTATAGAATAATATTCTTTGTAGAATAATATAGGTATATGAATTTATTCTTTATAGAAGCTAGGTATATAATAAATTACCTTATGCTTATGCTCGCTACTTTGCCTGCTTCTTTCAGAACTTTATTTCTGATTTTTTTTTACGTTAAGATCGACAGACAGGCTGACAGTCCGCTTGATGGTAGGTGGCTGCCACTACTTTTTCAAGTCCAGACCAGAGCCAACTTTGAAAAGTTCATTTCCAAAATTGACCCCGCCTGGAATCGAACCCGAGGCCTTGAGACGTTAGGCAAGCACCCTTACCACTCAATCCAACGGGCTAGTCAAATACCTATTTTTACATAGATATTTTTGGATTAATATTTTTGGAATACATGCCAAGTTTAAAAAAACTTGAACCTCAGACCGTTGTTCCTAAATAGGTTTCCAAAAACCCTTAGTTTTTTGAAAATTATTTTGATTTTTTTATCATATTTTTAATTTATTTATTTATGTGTATTATTTCTCGTTTTAATATGTTTTATTTGTTTATGGGTATTATTTATTTATTTACTTAATTAAAATTCAAAATCCAAAATTCTTAATCAAAATTAAAAAAAACGAAAATAGTAACAAACTAGTCTTTTTACAGTTTACACAGTAAATGACTTTTCTGGTAGCGATAGGACTAGGTCAATGTTATTATTTGAAATCAAGTATCAATCTTTTTGATGGTTTAATATTTTAACCAACGGCTCCTCGTTTGTACAGACTAAAAAACTTGGAAAAAATATATAGGTATATGAATTTATCAAAGCTAGTCCTATACTAAATTATAATATACCTACTTAAAGAGAGAAGATTTGTATTTTTGTATGTTTGTAATGAATAAACTCAAAAATTTGCTTTACCAATTTTGAAAATTCTTTCACCCATAGAAAGCCACACTATCAGCAAGCAATACCTACTCATAGGCTATATTTTATAAAGGCGAAGTCGCGTGCAACAGCTAGTAAAATATAATTATACAAATAATTCATAAAGCAACTTTTTTTTTATTGTGCTATCTACTTTACCACAAAATCCCTGGTAATGCAAATGTTGAATACGTCAAATCTGTGGTATACACAAATGGTGCCCATTTTCCACTTCACCCGCTCACCCCTTTGCCACCCCCCGCATCCCGCGCATCCCCGCATACCCCCCGCATCCCCCGGACACCCCGCATCCCGTGCATCCCCCCGCACACCCTCGCATCCCCCATCCCTATTGCGAGTGGGTGTGGATACTGTGACGTCATCGGTTCACGCCTACGTTCGATAAGTCCGTTTCTGCAGGTCTCTGCTCATCATATAGGTACCTACTACTTGGCAGATATAAATAAAGTACTTGGCATAGATATAAGTAATATCTATTACTTACTTTAATTATGAAATCTGACTATCAAAGCACTGACAGTTAGAATTACTAAGTGTGGTGTAAGGGTCAACCTACACCACACAGTATCTTACCTATAGCTTTCTAGATTTCTGAAAAATAATATACCTAAGTAGGTATTATTATTATTAAAAAAAATTATATACACGTTTTCTGGTGTCCCGGTGATCGGTTCAGTAGTTTTTGCGTGAAAGAGTTACAAACATTCATACATCCCTACATACAAACTTTCGCATTTATAATATTACGGAAGTGCGGATAATACATCATCACTACATAGTATAAAACAAAGTCGCTTTTTCTGTCCCTATGTCCCTTTGTATGCTTAGATCTTTAAAACTACGCAACGGATTTTAATGCGGTTTTCACTAATGGGTAGAGTGGTTCTCGAGGAAGGTTTAAGTACATAATTTACTAAGTTACGCGGGCGAAGTCGCGGGCAGCAGCTTTAATTTTATTAACACGTAATTTTATAAACTATAACTAACATGTAGTGCCATCTGTTAACTTTTAGATGAATTAGAGTACTACATTGCTTCAAACAGAATTCCCTAGATGGCGTTGTAAATTTTGCATACACGTTGTCTGGGACTCCAAAAAGGAGATAGGGTACCTTTCATCCAGAACGCGGACGAAGTCGCGGGCACCAGCTAGTAATATATAATATAATAATATTAGTACCTACGGATGCAAATAAAAAAATGGTCGAGGTAAGAAATGGTTTTCGTCACCTTAAAGTAGACATTGATTTGCTTGCACCGTGCCAATTTTATCAGTCATGCTGAAATTTCATTTCTAACGTCTGTCAGTTGTCTGCTTAGTGCATAATTTCAAAAGGTACTAAGTAGACTCTTAGTTGCACTTTTGAAACTAAAGCACTACAAGTATGCACTAAGCAAACAACTTGATAAAGTATTTGAAAACTGACGAATGTTTTCGTGCTTCTTTCTACTGTAGTCTGTACCTAGAATATCTCTAGTTCATGACCGAAAATACTGTATAACGTAGGTATCTTTTCTTTATCTTTTTTTCAAATATAATATTACATTTGAAAAAAGATAATGCCAACTCGACTGAACTTGATAACGCCACGCTATCAGCTAAAAGCTTTTGCAAAAAGCCACAACATCGCCAGAGAGCTTTATCTTAAAATCACTTTATTTATATAACAGCTGCAGAGTAGTCTGCGAATACAGAGGCATAAACTGTTGTAAGCTAGGCAGCTGTCTGGTTGCAGTAACCACGATCTCACTTGTAGGTACCACCAAATAACAGTATCCATGTCCCCAAAAGGATGCTATCAGAGCCCATAACTGTACTTATATGAATATTATTACATATAAAAAAAATTGTACCTACTATGTTGTTAGGTTGTATATGTTACCGAGACAAAATAATAATTTTAAAAATTTGTCTGTTTGCGTGTTTGTCTGTGCACGCTAATCTCAGAAAAGGCTTAACGGATTTGGATGAAATTTGGCACACAGATAGTTTATTATCTCGATTAACTTGTAGGAAACTTTTTAACCTGAATTTTTTTTAGTTTCTTGTGGCATTTTCAAAAAACGAACTACATCGCGTACGAAATCGCGGACACAGCTAGTTTAACATAGGTCCTGTTTAGATTAGCAGCTTGTCTGGCTTTGCTTGTTCCACCTATGACGAGAGTAAAGAAATTTTAATATCCTGTCAATTTAATCAGGTATAGTTGCCCATTTTTGTAATAAAACTATTACAAAAATAGGCAACTATACCTGCTACACTATTTGTCGATAGCTTCCTTGAAATATAATAAACTAGACCTAACTATCCCGCGTTTTCGTCCGCACCACTTTTTCAAAAGTAGGATAGTCACAAAACCATAAGTAGGATTAATTATAAGGGATTACGAAGCAATAGGGAAATTAGTTCTGACATAACCTACTCACTCACCGAAACGTGGTTACCGCCGCCAAACAGGCTGCCCAAATGTCTGCGAAACCAATTTCCAGAGACAACTTTAAAAAGATATTCCCAAACATAGATAAATGATTGGTCTCGCTGCGCTTGACTAGATATCGCCGTCGTACTTGTAAAATGCGGCATAAAATAGTACGCAAAATTCGGCGTACCCGAACCAGCTAGTAACACTGCAAACTGTCTGTGATGTGTACGTGCCGAATGATTTATTAAATTTTAGGCATAATAAAATGCCAGTTTGCGTAGTGAAACTGGGTAAAAAGTGATGAAAAGTGACGATTTTTTACACGCACTACAATAAAAAGATGCCACATTTTGGGACCTATTGCTTTTGTTCTATCTAGTCGAGCGCAGCGAGACCAATCAATTATCTTTGGTTTTTTAATTACTACTAACTAATTAATTAACTATAGAGAACTAACTAAAGAACTAACAATTTAATTAGTTCATTAATTGAGACACATTGAAACCTCTGACTGATGCGTTACTCTATGACAATTTTATCTAAAGTAGTCTATAGCCGGTAGCTATTCTATTAGATGCCAACGCCCAGACCCAGTATCGAGTTTGATATCAAAAATGGCGAACCGTCCGGTCTTTTATGTAAGCACATAAATATATTTTATTTATTTATTTTGATTTAATTTTTATAATATAAGTTGCTATTATAATTTTTGTTTGACACTGCTAGGTGTTCCTGAAACAACAGTTTCTAGCTATTCTAGTTTTTTAATTTATTCAATACAAACATACAAATCTTCTCTCTTTATAATAGACTAGCTGGTGCCCGCGACTACTTCCGCGTTGAAAAAGCAATATATCGCCTGACATCGTTATTGCTATTATACTTAGCCAGGAGTTAGTTTCCTTAATCTATACTAATATTATAAAGCTGAAGAGATTGTTTGTTTGAACGCGCTAATCTCAGGAACTACTGGTTCGAATTGAAAAATTATTTTTGTGTTGGATAGATCATTTATCGAGGAAGGCTTTAGGCTATCTAACATCACGTTGCGACTAATAGGAGCGAAGAAACAGTCGAAAATGTGGAAAAAAACGGGGAAAATAATTGAGATCTTTGAGGGCTTCCGTTGCGTGCGCTGCGAAAACCGTTCGAGATACCCAAATGATTCCCAAAATAACTATTCCACGCGGACGAAGTCGCGAGCACCAGCTAGTTTTAGATAATCCCTCTGAAGCAGTACTTTTTTCTGGATGAAAGGTACTCTATGTCCTTTCTGGTGTCCCAGACCAGCAAAAACTACTGAACTTGTTCAGTAGTTTTTGCGTGAAAGAGTTACAATCATACATACATCCATACAAACTTTCGCATTTATAATATTAGTACGGATTTTACCGGACTGTTAAATTTTAATTGTAAACTTACTGACTACGAATTGTAATATTAAAATCTCATTTGAACAATTTTAAGAATCTATTCAACTACCCTGTGAATCTCCATACCTCATCCTACCTTCCCTGTGTACCTATGTAGGAGTGGATACATAGATAGGTACATAGGCAAAGTATATAGCGGGTTAGTTACTGGCCTGACTGCCTTCGAACGCGATCAATACCGGATGTTCTATCTCTTTCGCACGTCTATAGTGTCCTCTCGCTCTAATTATCTATAATTTTCACAAAGGCTTATACTTTTTTTTTAACTTATTTTCATGTCATGTATTTTACTTACTTAGATGAGATTTCATAAATTTTACTTTACATCTTACTTAGTTATCGGAAAAAGAGATATTTGTTTTTGTTTAACTATCTTCGTCCGCGCGCGCCCATTTTTCTTAATTAAATTAAATATAATTTAAAATTCAGTTATTTTTAAATTAAATTAAATTTAAAATTTAGTTATTTTTAGGCCACTGTTACATTATTATACCTGGTATACTAGACTAGCTGACCCGTGAAACGTTGTTTTGCCAAAAAATAAAAATAAAAATTTTGAGGTGGGCCACCCTTATCACTCAGGGGTATAAAAAATAGTTTACTAAGTGAACCATCAAGTCTGGCGACCTTCACGTAAAAAACTTGAGAATGTACTATTATAGTATAGGTACTATTATATTATCAAATTTTACTTTATTATAGGTACCTTTGCGTAGGTATGAAGTAAGTATAAAAAAGTAAAACGGAACAAAAAGTTGAAGGGCGCTATAGAGAAATTTTCTCAATTTGCGCTCCTTTCAAACGAGCGCGGACAGTCGGCAACAGAAGTTCTTCATATTTTTAATTTTAATCAAAAATATGCCAGATTATTATAACTGATATACCTACCTAATACCACTCCAATGCTATTCTATTTTAGTTACCGGCTTTTCATTCATATACCTATGGCGATGTTGAGTACTTACTTATGTTTGATATTTAAATAAGTACTTGTTTATCTATAACTATACGTATTGCGCGTGACTTCGTCCGCGTCCGATCGCTACCAAACTAAACAGGATTACTCGCTGGACTAATCTGTAGATTGTCTGAAAATTTCATCAATATTGATTCAGCGGTTTTAGAGTCCATGGGGGACATACATACATACATAACACACACACACACACGCCTTTATATAAGGATATACAATCTTTTACAAATATATATTAAGGATAGCCAAACACAATAAAGTTAGGTAATAATATGAAATTTATTAATAAATAATAAATATAAGTGAAATGTCAAGACATTGTGAAGAAATAAAATTAATTTCCATGTAGGTATTATTGTCAGCAAGATTATATATTATGTATGTGTATAGTAGGTAGGCCTTAGAACACAAATTTCTTTTGATAAAAGTTGAAATGCATTTTTTGGACATTAACTTTTGTAAGAATTACTTATTTTATGGAACCAGGTATAGGTAAGTAGAAACCATAAACAACAAGCTTATCTTTACTGATCTCTTTTAAAAAAGTTTGAATTGTGGAATTTACTATTTTTCTTAAATTATTTTATAAATTGGTAGATTGTTCATGTAAAAGTACCTATCTACTACCTATTAATATATCTAATATTTCTTTTTTTAAATAGTACAATAAGTAATTATAAAAATTACTTCAAAACAATTTTATTATCGATTGTACCTGAGTACCAAATTCCGCCTTCGCATCTTTCTTCGATAAAACTTTAGAGGCTACGACATGAAATATTGAAATACCGAACTGAAGATATTTAGGTCAAATATTAAAGTGAGATTTCTTCTATTACTTACTACATATAGGTATACCTAGGTATTAAAACACCACAAATTTTTTAAAACATGTATTTTTAAGAAAAATCAAAATTAGGTTTCTATTTTTTTGTTAATAATTGTGATTTCAAAATATATTTTTCGAATAACTCCCAATTTGAATTACTCCTACTATCCGTTACCCAAGTTTAAAGAAAATATAGGTAAACATACTGCTACGTATAGAAAAAAAATAACAAAAGCATCAAAAATTAAAACCGTATTCGCTAATTACAGTGATGACGGAACATTTTCAAAGAAAACAGCTTTTCATTAAAAAAAATCTGTTGCAGATGACAAAAAGACTGTTCACCCTCGCGCTAGGCGTGGCCATTTTAAGGGTAGCACCAGGCGTCGAAAGTACCTCCAGACAAACCGAGGTAGGCTCATCTGACGAACAACCAATGGCCGAGATCAGCGAAGATGTGGGAAAGAGACGGATGGAGACGCCCGAAGTGGTTTTACAGTTGAAATACGACCGGGGGGAACTGAATAGGATATATTTGGCTCAGTTCCGGAAGGGGATGAATGCGTGGGTTCCGTCAGTGCCGGCGAGAAACCAACTCTGCTCGGACTTGTGCCACGCAGGTTACTATTTATTATGGCGGCGGCCATTTTGGTGCGCGTTCTTTATTTGAAAATTTAAAAAAAATGTAGACCCCTAATTAATTGTGCTGTGGCGTGAATTTTTTTGTTTGGATTTTTGTTTTGTTTGCGATCAATATATATCACTCTTATGGGTAAGTAATTTTAGATTTATTTATACTTATAATTATTTCTGGTATGTTACATTATAATAACTTGCTACTTAGCAAGATTTTCGTTTAATAAAATTTTCACCAAGAAATATTTTTATAGTCCGATTTTTAGATAAATTACATATATATTGTACTTATACCGAATAAAATTTAGAATTTAGTAGGTAATGTAAAAGTAGTAAAGGTAGGTATGTGCTCTAAAGACGTTTATAATAATTCAAATAAGAACCTACTTAAATTTAATTAATTATATAATTACTACAAAAAAACACTTAAATTTAGCTTTTAAAGTTTGCTTTTCTCTGATTTACGCTGATAAGTAAATTTTAAAGATTTTAATGCAACTTTATATGAATTTTTATGAGCACTTTGATTAACCCGATCGCGAATTGCATATTATTTGTGAATGGCACAGTAGTGATTGCTTACTTGTCTGTCACAGCTGTAACAACCACGCTTGTGTATTAAAATTACAACATTTCATTCTGTATTGCTCAAGGAAAATTACGAAATTGTGAAAAGTTAAAATATGCAGCTTATCACTGACCAATTTTAAAATGGTTGGTTTTCTGATGGGAATGCAAGGCGGATATACCTACTAGGTAATTATCCTTGTCACCTTTGCTTACCTATGGGATAGCAGAGCACATTCAGTACCTACATTACCAACAGCGTAGGTATATGGCCTGATCGAGTCGAATTTAAGATAGGAAAACATAATGTGAATTCGGAGCCAATTGTAGAACCTTAATAATATATTAATGCCGCTGTTACATAGGTATAAAATAAGGCCTCGTGAAATAATTAGTCAAAACTTTGCATCCTTTTGCATATTTAAAGGGATTTTTTCCCAAATTTTTCCCAAACTTAGGAAAGCAACGGAAAAAAATTTTTAAAAGAAATTTTAATTTGTTTTTTTTTTATTTTAATGATTAAAATGATGCTTCTAATGAAAAAATATGGATTATTGCTAATAACACTTTTGTTTTTTTTAACAATAATTTGTTAGGGATAAAAAATGAAAAATTGCCCGTTATCTTGATTTTCAGAAAAATCATTTTCATTTTCATTTTCCGGACACAAAGAAAAATAAATCGCAACACCTTGAAACTTTCAGGGATTTTTCGGGACACATTGAGGTTGAAAAGCTACAGAAAAGATTTTTAGTATCTGCATTATTTGCAAAGTTATTGCAAGTTATCCAAATATCCCTAAATTTGCAGCTTTTTACCATTACTTCCTTAGGCATTAGGCATCTTGTGCTGACAGATATCTCTACAATACCAGGTCTGGGAGGTGATTCGTGTGGAGCATCATGCCAATACCTGGTGCCTGTCGGGCTGCAGTCAGCCCTGCACGAATACAACAGCACTGACTCTGTCTACGGGACTCCGAGGGTCAGCGTCTGTCCCACATTGTGCTCCAATAGATTAGGTGAGAATTGTTTATTTCTCAGAGTCAGAGTTCTTTATTAATCTGATCAATAATGCAATCATAGATAAATGATTGGTCTCGCTGCCCTCGACTATATACCCCCGCCGTACTTGTAAAATGCGGCATAAAATAGTACGCCGAATTCGGCGTACCCGAGCCAGTCACACTGCAAACTGTCTGTGATGTGTATGTGCCGAATGTTTTATTAAATTTTAGGCATAATAAAATATCAGTTTGCGTAGTGAAACTGTGTAAAAATATAATAAAACTGGTTAAAAAGTGATAAAAAGTGAATTTTTTTTACACACACTACAATAAAAAGTTGCCACATTTTCGGAGCTATTGCTTTTGTATAGCGCTCTATCTAGTCGAGCGCAGCGAGACCAATCAATTTTATCTTTGGTTAGTGTAATACTAAATAAACAGGTAAGTGATATCTAAAATAATTTGTATAACAGGACAACCGCTGTGCAACTGTGCAGAGAACGATGAAGCCGTGGCGGCTGATTGGGCTGAAGTGTGCGAAACGTTCTGTGCCTCCGACAAATACATCCTAGGAGGTAGTATATCCTATATCATTATAGAATTGACGACACGTTTGGTCTAGTGGCTAGTAACCCTAGCTGTTAACCAAGCGGTCGCGGGTTCGAATCTCGCTAGGGGCAAATGTTTATGTATTAACATTTTTACCTTTGCACCTGAGTCATGGATGTTTTGTATTTATAATATGTATGTATTTACAAAAAAAAAAGTAATGTATGTAGTATATCAACCGTCTGGTATCCATAATACAAGCATTAAGTTGCTTACTTTGAAACTGGATAGTGCTGTGTGGAATGTGTGTGTGTGTGTTTGTGAATATCATAGTATAATATAGTACGAAATTAGTATGCTGTGGTACTGTCGCGTAACTTTATAAAATATAGCCTTACTAGCTGACGCCCGCGACTTCGTCCGCGTGAAAGAAGTAGCCTATCCTGTGTCCCGTACGTCTAAATGTTTATCTATCAATTTTCATGAAAATGTCAAATGTCGACTTTAGGTGACGAACCTTTTCTTACCCTGACTGTACCTAAAATATTCGATCATTTGACTTTACAATAAGTTTTAAAAGTTTGACCTGTGTATAGGTGTGTCCGTTTGTGGCTTCATAGCTTCCAAAAGGATAGACCGAATTGATCCGTTTTTGAAATTTTGGCATAACATAACTGATAAATTATGGCAGTTATGTTATGTCTGGCACAAGCAAATGTCGACATTCAGATGACGAACCTTTTCTTACGCCGACTGTACCTGTTGATGACGGTCACCTGTAGGGTTTTTATATATTTATAGATTTATAGGTTTTTATAGATAATGTAAGATATAAAATAATAATAATAATAATAATAATAATGCATTTATTAGCTCCACACAATCACAAACCACAGAAAACAGACAATACTAGCTTAATTGTTACACAGACAATGGTCGTAACTGTATGAGAGCCTGGTGCCCGTGGTAGGTATTGAAAATACCTGTGTTACAGGTCACCAGGTCTCACTCCGCAGATTGCACAAAGCATGAGTAAGTAAGAATCACAAAAGCAAGAAAGACTAATTAAAAATAAATACAATTAAATACAAT
This sequence comes from Synanthedon tipuliformis, assembly GCA_947623395.1. Lineage (NCBI taxonomy): Eukaryota > Metazoa > Arthropoda > Insecta > Lepidoptera > Sesiidae > Synanthedon > Synanthedon tipuliformis. The sequence goes on along the minus strand of OX392434.1, from coordinate 217,835 downwards.
TTAAATACTTAATACAAAAGACTAATAGAACTAACTTAAATACAAAAATCAAATACTAAAATACTAAGACATTAAAAAGTGGACGAATATTTTTTTCTGTTTCCACATAGTCCAGGCTCTTAAGATATTTTGTGAGTACCGCCTTACATTTGGGAAGAGGAAGAGGATGTAATGTTATGACAGAATTTATCTTATTATAGAGGTATCCGCCAAGAAAGCAGTAAAACCTATAAGACATTCTTAGGTTAAACTGTTTGGAGGGGCAAATAAGCCATTAAAAATAATGTATATATAGATATATAGAATATAGAATGTAAGCTACCTGTTTACCAGTTTTTTAATAATAAATGAGGGTGGGCCGAGATTGCGGGTGGCTATCGTTTTTAACTTTTTAGCCAGTTACCCACGTGCTACCGCGCAATACACATACACGGTCAAACCGAGCCACTCGCATATCTCGGACATCGACGTACTTATTGAATAACTTCTTTTATTTCGCAAACCGCGGCTACTTACGTCACCAACAGTACCCATTACAAAATGTATTTCTATTGAAGTTATCTCTATTGATACAATCCCATATATTTGTCTATCAGGATGTCCTGCTTGCGGCGAATCAGTGTCTTCTACAACGACTCAAGCGTCTGTCATAGAACATACATCTGCAAGCCGCGCACTGGCCACTACAGAAGGTATATACATACAATATTATCTTCTCTTCTCTTCTTTCCTTAGAACATGACCATCTTAGTACCTAGGGGGTCGTTCAAGTATTACGTAACGCAATTTGGGGGGAGGGGGGGGGGGGGGGGGAACTTGTAAAACAAGGGACCCCGAAATCCCTCGAATGTATTGTACCGTCATTTTTATTTTGTTCTCACAAGTTGGCAACCCTTTTCATTGATAAAAATGGTCAGTTGGTAAACTTGGTCCTAAACGTAACATTTAGGAAAAACGTTACGGCGCGATAATGGGGGGAGGGGGGGTCAAAAATCTTCAAAAATTGCGTTACGTAATAATTGAACGCCCCCTAGGCTGCTGGAGCACATCTCAAGAAATTTTCAGGTAACTGCAGGGCCCTGATTCTGTATGCCAAAACTTGAGAAGACAAGGCAAGATACGTTAATGTCATTCCTTGTCTTATCATGAAATTCTTATGTCTTATGCCCCCAGCTCAGATAACATAATATTATCTGTGTTGTCAGTGGAATTGTCAAATAAATACAATATGTATACTGTGGTTTCTGTGTGATATCGTGCCATAGATAATTGTCTGGGCGCATAAGACATAAGAATTTCATGAAAAGACAAGGAATGACATTAACGTATCTTGCCTTATCTTCTCAAGAGTAGTTGCCATGCAGAATCAGGGCCCTGGCAACTCTATAGGTGCTTCAAGTAGGATTTTTCTTTTTCATCACAGCCTCAGTATTTTTTTTTATTAGAGATGGGTTTGCTCTTGGCTAATAACTAACCAGCTACGTAGCACGGCCTATGATGGAGCGAGCTCACCCAGAAGTTGCCTATTCACTCGAACTTTGAAAAGATTAGAGTTATATGAGCTCGGAAATACAGATGCCGGCAGGGAGTTCCAAACCTTGGCAGTGCGCATTATAAAGGATGTTTCAAAGCGCTTTGTCCGAAAAGGAGCGAAGATCTTTGTGTAGCGAAGAGTGAGCGAAGATGAGGCCTATGATGGACAGAGCTCACCCAGAAGATGCCTATTTACTCTAAATTTGAAAATATTTGGGTTATATGAGCTCAGGAGTTCTAAACCTTGGCAGTGCTCACTATATAGAGGATGTTTTAAAAAAGGGGAATTCGACAAGATGAGAATGGTAACCATTTGTACGTCTGTATGTCCGTTCTAAGAAAGGGGAAGGTAGTATAAGCTCATCCAGCTCCTAAGCACACTCTCCGAACTGAAAGAACGAACATTTCCCAAACGAACATTTCCCTAACGAAATTGTTCTCCGAACGAGTTGATATTTATTTTCAAAAAAAACTGCTATATATAATATGGATATTTATTTTGAAGGGTGGGTAGCATGGTGCAACGTCCAATGTCGCCAAGGTCACGGAGGCGCCGCTTGCAACTGCGACAGAGCCCCGTTCTCTTAAAACTACCATTCTCCCAATAAAACTACACAAAACTACAACAAAATAATGGCTTCAAATGTATTCGTTGACATCCTAACATAACAATAAAACTACACAAAACTACAACAAAATAATGGCTTCAGATGTATTCGTTGACTTCCTAACATAACAATAAAACTACACAAAACTACAGCAAAACTACAACAAAATGATGGCTTCAGATATATTCGTTGACTTCCTAACATAACAATAAAACTACAACAAAATAATGGCTTCAAATGTATTCATTGACTTCCTAACATAACAGTAAATTCAACAGTCAAATTAGCATGTCATAGAGTACAATGTATAGTCGGTGTAAGAAAAAGTTCGCCATCTTAAGGTCTTAAAACATTTGCCTGCCACAGAGCAAATATTTATAAGTCAAGTCAAAATTTTATTGGAGACATCTGTCAGCTGTATGTTTAGTGATTTAGTCTACGACTCGATGAAAGAATGAATTTGAAAACTGACGAAGGTTTTCTTACCTCGACTGTACTATGACTCGGACTAGACATTTTCAAGACTATAAGTTACTAGTGACTTGTAACTTTCGAAACACTACAAGTATGCAATTTGTGTCGCAAATGACAAAGCGGCACATAAAAAGTGCGCCTAAAACGGAATCATGGCGGAGTCAGTGGTGAAAGGTAGTAACGACCAACTTCTACTATTCATTTTAAACTCCAATCCGTTGACGTAAGGTTGCATTTTCTTTAAACGACAGACGTTTGGTTGGCTTTAAATGACAGATGACAGAGTCGATGCTCTACTCGTAATATGTCACTTTTAAATGTTCCATAAAGTTTCTAGACTTTTGTATGGCGTGCGAAATCCATACTTGTAGTAAAGCAGACAAGAAAAGTGCTTTATCAGTTTCGATTACAAATTCCATTCATTTCAAAATTCGCTAAGGCTTACATTTGAAATAGGTATTGATTACTGATTTACATAATTCGTCATCGCCAATAAAGATGGCAATAGAAATTGTCACTTTGAATACAAACAACATACAAACAATGTTCAATCTTAGGGTGATAAAGCACTTTATTTATCGAGTTTACATTGATAAAATTGTAACTTTAAAGTCTTTATAACTAAGTTGCAATAAAAAAAACCTAAGTACAAAATATTTTTTGGTGCCCCTGCTAGTCTGAAAGTTGATAAACGGTCAGTTTCGATCATTTCGATCATAATACTATACATACTGTCATAGTTAAACAGAGGGCCTAGTTTTACTCGAACAAACGCGTCGAACGCGTCAACGTCAATTTGTATGGGAGTGAAGCAGCGCTACCTAGTGGCTAACGTGTAGCGCTGCTTCATTCCAATACAAATTGTTGTTAGCCACTAGGTGGCGCTGCTTCATTCCCATACAAGTTGACATTAGACACTAGATGGCGCTTCTTCATTCCAATACAAGTTGACATTAGACAATAGATAGCGCTTCTTCATTCCAATACAAGTTGACATTAGACAATAGATAGCGCTTCTTCATTCCAATACAAGTTGACATTAGACACTAGATGGCGCTGCTTTATTCCCATACAAATTGACGTTTACGCTTTCGACTAGTGCCTAGCGCGAGTTTTACTGTATCAAACGCGTCGAACGCGTAAATGTCAATTTGTATGGAGCATGAATGAAGCAGCGCCACCTAGTGGCTAATGTGTAGCACTGCAAATTGACATACAAATTGGCGTTTACGCGTTCGACGCGTTTGTTCGAGTATAAAACTCGCACTAGGCAAGCAGGTGTCAGAAAATCTGACATGATCTTGTGACAACGACCCGTAAAATCGAACCATTAGAATTCCAGTAAGTTCAAATAATAAATCTTATTCGTTATATTTTATAATCTTATAATTATATTTTGAAAAAAAATTAGTGCGTTTTATAATTTTATTTTATAATAATGTATCCATTTAGGGTAGGCATTCCTTTAGATAATAAATTTAAAAAAATGCAAGTTATTAATACCAATATTTAATAATAATAATAAATAAGCTTGTTGAAATGTTAATGTAAGTGATAATTTTTAATTTATCTAAGTACATGGCTTAACAATTTAAAAAGTTAGATTAAAAAAAAAACAAGTAAGTAGGTATTAAGAGCATAATATTATTATCTATATTTTATGTGATAAAAAGACGAAGCTGCGAAGGACAATATTTAATGTTTTTTTTTTTTTCTTTTTATTGATGTAATCATGTAGAGTTTTTATTTGATTAAACTTTTATTTATACTATTTAATTTGGTTTCTTTTATTTTCTTTTTGTAGCTCCCTTTTTATATTGAACCTACGACAGTCAATTATGACGCGCTACCGAAACGTATAACTTTTCTTTTCTATATATTACTAGCTGATCCCGCATACGTTGTTTTTTCCAAAAAATTTAAAAAAAAATTGGGGTGGACCACCCTTAACATTTAGGGGTATGAAAAATAGATGTTGGCCGATTCTCAGACCTACCTCGGGTGATAAGCACACAAAATTTCATCAAAATCGGTCCACCCGTTTCGGAGGAGTTTAGCAACAAGCACTACGACAAGAGAATTTTATATATTAGATATATAAAAATGTTGTGTTGGTTTGTGTATTACTAAAAAACTCGAAAACTAGCCGACGGATTGACTTGAAATTTTTACACAATATGCAATCCGCTTCAAGGATTGATCTTATCTATTTTAGCGTAATAATATAATTTCGATCGCGAGAAATTTTGCTATTTTTTATAGCGCCACATTGGCCGGCCGAATCTAGTCGGCTATGACCGGCCGAAACTAGTCGGCTATGGCCGGCCGAAACTAGTCGGCTATGGCCGGCCGAAACTAGTCGGCTATGGCCGGCCGAATCTAGTCGGATATGGCCGGCCGAAATTAGTCGGCTACGGCCGGCCGAATCTAGTTGACATACTTTAAAATCAAAAGTTTATTCCTGTGAGTTAAATAGCGTGTTCGAATTTCGAATCACGCTCGCATAGGCACCAAACCCTTTTCGTGCTAGACAGGTGAAAAAGTATTTTTTTTTAGTCAAAAGTTAATTTGAAAGTTTAAGTTATGCGTTTCGGTTGTTAGAGCGTTCGTCAAATTTGTTTGACTCCCTAAATTTTTCAATTTTAAACATTTGTAAAATTAGAAAAAGGTGACGTGTGTCTAGATGTGGTTGTAAATAGACTTCTTAGTTACACTTAGGTAATATATTTCAAATTGTTGTCCACTTAGGTTAGGTTACTTTGAAGGCGACGGTAGCCACCTACCATCAAGTGGAGTGTCAGCCTGTCTGTAGACCTTATCATAAAAAAATGTGTGTGTGTGACAGCTCTTACGCACGACTGGAGTTTACTTCTTGAAATTTGAAATTTGAATTTTGAATTATGAATTTGAATTTTGAATTTGAATTTTGAATTTGAATATTGAATTTTGAATTTGATTTTTTTTCAAAGTTAAATGTGCGAGGAACATTATTATCGCTTTTTATTTAACGCTTGTATTAATTTTACTCCTCACAAAATTTCTATAAAAAAATAATCGACTCTTAAGGAGTAAACTTCAAAAACATAGGTAAAAAATGAAATACATACCGGACATATCAAATGAATTTTACACCGATTATTCCAATTCTCCTCCATTGTAACTTTTTTTTTAATATACATAGATAAATCGAAATCACACAGTATACCTAGTGCTAACAAATGTAGGACAATCGCGATCACTAACTAAACTAGTCGAATTGTTGATTCATTTTTATGAAGTAGAGCTTAAAACGGATAGACATGGCATCTCGAATATTAAATAGGTAACACGAGTATTAACATGGAGAACCAGAGGATAAAGCTTGTTTTAATGGAGACATGTGCCATGGACTTCATTAAGTTAAGCAAGAACATGTGTATTTGCACTTGTTCTAATTTGTTATTTTGATTTTGGCATTCCTTTGATTGATGATGTCAAACAGTTGTAAAACAGTGTGATGACCTAGTCTCTTTTTAGGGAAAATCCTGTAATAAAAATGCTACTAGTTACATTTCGGAAACTAATGGGAATAATGGAACTAATGGGAATAAATTCGTCTCACTAGTTTCATCAATGTACCTAACTACTAGAAATACCTTAAGAAAGGCTAAAGAAAACACTCAATAGTCTCTCAACAGTTATAATGATAATGACAATATAATGTCAATTATATGTCAATAAAGGTTTTTAATAAAAAGTGATCACATTAGAAATAAATTATTTTAAAAATGATACGAGTTAAACCAGTTAAAGACAATGAGATAGACTAGTCTTCGAATGCAGGCTACAAATTGTCGTGGGAACGTCGTGGAAAGCCTTACGGCTAAGTGGACAGACGATCTGAAAGGCCTGGATGCTTGATGACGAGCATTGAGAGAAGCCTACATCTGGCGGTGGAAAGAGACACGGGCTGATGATGATGATGATGATGATGATGACGATGATGATGATGACGATGATGATGATGATGGTGATGGTGATGATGGTTAGTCCTTATTACCTCTTCCCTATGATTAAGATATAAACGCAAAGGTAATCTAGATTATGCATAAGTGTGTCAAATGATTGAATTTGACATTGTCAACTGTCAAACGTCAAAGTATTTCGTCTGACAAATTTGATTGATAAGTACACTTTCAGTTCTAAATATTTATAGCTCTACTCGCGTTTTAATTGTTTTAATTTGAGTTCATTGTAAGAGCCATGACAGTGGTAGTTGTCGCGCCAATATGATTCTGCTAATCAACTTAAAGTTAATACAAGCATTTTGCTTTTTATGGTTACTTAATGTGAGATAGGATTCAATTAATTTTCTTCTTGTAACCTAATATTGGGAAAATACTTATATCTACTGTTTATTCCCTTTAAATAAATAACGTAACAATAATACTTTATAATAGGTAAGTACTAATTTAAGAAACTAAAAACTACCTTATAAGTACATATGTAGATAATATTGAAAATGTATAGATAAGATAACAATTTGTTTTTGTATGTTTTGGGTGTGTGTGTGATAGAGAGAGAGAGAGAGAGAGAGAGAGAGGAGAGAGGATGTGTGTGAATGTAAGAGTCAGTTCACACAAAAACGCGACGCGACGCGAGATGCTTGATGACATTTCATTTACCTAGACATTTACCTAACCTAGCCCTTTAGCCGCCAGAGTCGGATTTATGCGACATATTTCTTTACTTGTATAATGTTTATTTTTAAATCATTGAGTTGCCCTCTTAAAAAAAATATTACGAGTCAGGCGCTAGGGCACAACAACTCCTAGAACAGCTGTTGTGTTTACGGTAAGTAAGTAAGGTATGTACTTATTATATTGCTACCTTAAAACATTCGCGACGCGTCGCGTTTCAGTGTGAACTGACGCTAAGATCCAATAAAAAGTAAGAAACAATGGTCTTCTCTTCTTAAATCTTTGAACAATCTTTGTATTTAGTACCTATATAGGCACAGATTAAGATAATTTTAACTTTAAACTTTTTTAAAATTTAATTTTAATTTTAAAATTTTAAACTGTATGGAACTAAATGGAAGGCCCTACCTGTATGGATTTTATAAAATACTTTTTTCCTCCACAGTTAATAATAATTTTAATATTTGGCATTTATTAAATTTGGCACCCTGCCCAAAACATATTGCCCAAAAAAATATTTTTATTGGTTACTCAATAGGTACGCATTCTTGCGGCCGGATCTCGTACTATGTGGGTCGTGCCCTTCGCTGGGGTTGAAAGGCTTGCACGAGGGCTCTGAGATTTATAGATTTAAGATTTAAGATTTAAGTAAAAGGAATGGATTGTAAGTCCTAGACTACAACATAATATTCTAAACATATAAAGTTGTCTGTATCCTCACTGAGTATCAACGCACAGACAAAAACCACTAAGTTTAGAAAGCTTTTTTTTAATCTTTATTTAGACTTTCCCTTAGGGTTAGGGACATGTCGCCTCATTGGGCAAGGTACATAACTAAACTATACTATATACAACTAAGTATACCTAACTATTACAAACACTAAATCTAGAAAAGTTTAGAAAGCTGAAATTTTAAACATACTTAGCTTTATTTTATAACGAAGTTTAGAAAGGATTTTTGAAAATTTGGTCACATATAAAGCTACCCACTTATAGGTGATTGTAAAGTATGAAGTCACTGTATAGTAAAGTTTTTCTTGCAATTCAAACTCATTGGTTCTTACTTTTCATCGGATATTTTAGTGCGTAGTTAAAACCAAGAATTATCGCAACAAACTATATCACGGAAGTCTTCCATTAGCTATAAATCTTTGTGTATAGAGTATTATAAAGTCGTAGTAGGTATTATTAATAATTTATTTAGAGTATTTAAGTATTATTAAAGAGTATTAAAATAACTTTAAGATAAACTTTTGTAGCGAGTAGGTACGTACTAACCTTAATATTAAAAACTGATTATTACCCATTGAACTTACCTTGGTATTTTTAAAAATTAATTAATAAAAATATTGTTTAGTAATTGTTAAAATAATGTTTAAGATAAACAATAAATACCTATTATTTTAGCTGTTAAGTTTAGAAAATATGACAATGTATGACATAAATAACTTGCCATATTGTAAGTTTATGTTGTTTGAATTAAGAACGTAAGTTATTCGAAGCGCGCTTTAGTACATAACGTTTGCAATTAAACGCACAATGTAAAATACCTATACTTATCCAAAGTAAAAGTAGTTGAAAAGAAAATAAGTAATACTTAGCTATCAGCTAAGTATATTATGTATAGATAACATTTCGCGAATGTTTTACTTATTCAGTTTTAAGGTGGAACCTGTACTGTACATCTTGTTTAATTTGAAACGGCGACCATCTTGTTTAGAAGAGTGACATCACTCAAGCTCTGACAGCTATGACAATGTAAAGCGGCGTAGTATGACAACTTTGGCTATTTTCAATACATTTTCAGCTATGTAAGGCGCATTTAACAAATAAAATATGTACTATCAAGCTTTTTGCAAGTAAATACCTATATATAAATAATTTCCAGCCAAAATTCGTTATGGCCAAATTAAAATATATATATATAACCATAGAACAAAATATATGTCATTTTTAATGATTAAAAAAGTTTTCGTAGTCATTATGACAATTGTGATGTAAAACAATCTATAGAGTAATGTAAGTGTTTAAAAAAATACCAACGTTTACATAATCTAAATTTAAAATAGACGTAAAGTAAATTAATTAATTAAAGTAAGAGTAAATTAAGAACATAAATCTGTTGTGCTGACAATAAAGCGACATATTTTTAGTACCTACTTTTTCTTCTTACAAAATATACTCACCTAAATATGTAGTTGATACGAATCCAAATCAATAGACTACTTTATCCATGCATGTCGAAGTAGGTATACATACTTTTTGTAATTTAAAAATAAATATTCTTAAAAAAGACAGATCATTTTGGTGGGACTTTCTACCTGCCAGCTGCCAGGCGATCAGAAAATATAAGGGGTTAATTTAGCCTCACTACTCCCTAGCCAAGTCTGTAGTTCTGTGTTAGGACTTTAGAATAATAATAGGACTATGTTAAAGAATATTTGTAATGTTTGTATTACATATTATGACGTATTTATAATAATATCTCTGGGAACTATTAGTTAGATACGTTGTAGGTATTTAGTCCATTTAAATGAAAGCCTAGGTGGTTTTAATTTTACATTCATGAATCAATTTCAAAACAAATAAATTAAATATTAGCATTAAAAACCAATCTGCTCAAATTGTCAAAATATTAAGACTAAAAAGAGCCCGTGAATTCGTGTGGATTGGTCGCAAATTGACCAAAGACCAAAATGATTAGCAATTTGTAAACACGTTTGGTCTAGTGGTTAGTGAAGATATTTATTATTATTTATTTATTATTTTATAATATCACGGCATTTACGTTACATTAATCCTGCGACATATAAGTATATCTGTAAAGCCTGTAATGGAACCTTTAAAACTCGAAGTCCTTTCTAACGTAACTTGGCTGACCACAATACTGATTATTAACCACCCAGCTGGTGGATTTGTTTTTGTAAATATAAATAATATAATCGGCTTATTGTTGTTGTACCCATATGTATTTTTTTAATAAATTTAATGATCATTATGTAAAAAAAAGTTATGAAAAGAAAAAAATCTCACAGATCTATTTAAAACATAGAACTTCGAAAATGTGAATGTGAATTGAATTGTACCTATATATTGAAATGTAAGTCACATTAGTAATTATTTAGTTGATTATGTAGGTAATATAATATAATGATAATACCATAGAGTAAATAGCACTTAACCAGTATCAAGTACCTACTATTTACTCTATGATAATAGTTACATATAATAATTAAATTATGATTTACTTACTTTATGTAGTAAGTAACTTGCTTATTTGAAATTCATGTTGTGTTTAAATAGGTATCTAACTTAGTAATCTAAATGAATGTTTTCCGTCTTTAGATTCAGATGCAATATATGTGCTTTATAATCTTCGCATATCTTTCTAGCGCCGTGTTTAGTTTAAAACGTTTAATAAAAAGTTAAAAAAATGATAAACTTCTTTCATTTTTTAGTTTATTTTTAATTGACCTTACCAAAGATAATTGATCGGTCTCGCTGCGCTCGACTAGATAGAGCGCTATACAAAAGCAATAGCTCCAAAAATGTGGCAACTTTTTATTGTAGTGTGTGTAAAAAATCGTCACTTTTTAACACTTTTTACCCAGTTTTATTATATTTTTACAGTTTGCCTTTATCTATAGACCTTACATTATCTAGTATTATAGTATAGTAAAAATTTAAATCGCTGCCAGCGTCTGTCTATCGATAGGTAAGTATATCGGTATGTATGTTCTCCTAAAAATCGCAACGGATTTTATGCGGTTTTCACTAGTAGAAAGAGCGATAAATGAGGAAAGTTTTTATTTACCTATAATTTTCAGAAAAAAATTGCACCCGTGCGAGGTCGCGAGCGGGTCGCTAGTTAATCATAACACTAGTTTACAAGGTTTTTATACCCCAGCTGAAAGTTGTTGAATTTTATCTATCCATCTAAAGGTAGTCTAGGAAAAATATTAAAAAAATTCCATCACGTCCACATTCAGAATTATTTAGTAAAGAAAAAATATTAAGAAAATGTACTAAAACGATAAGAAATAAACTACAAATGACTAATTTTGGACTGAATTTTGGAGTTTCAGAATCGGTTCCTTTTAATATAGACCAGCTGTAGTTTCCCAACATATTTTCGTCCCAATATCCTTGATGGAGATCTTCAAAAGCCTTTAAATCCTGATGAAAACCCTCTCCTTGCTCGTCGCTCATACTTCCTAAGTATTCCGGAAAAAAAGTGGGAATGCATGAAATGGATCTTTAATAACATGTTAACACCAATCTTATGATAATTTTGTAATAAATCAGCCACTATGTCTGTAGTTTTCACTTTTATTATTTCCTAAAAAGTCCTTAACACCTAACAGTTTTGAATGAAGTCCAAGCAGCTCTTCATTGTGTTCTGCGTACTTAATCAGCTAAAGTGATTCTACAGCTCTCACAAAACATATGGGAACCCAGTTTTGTTTTTGGTTGGCCACAAGAAATCCGAAATAATGAAGATATGCACTTTTCAACGATTCTACTATATGTCTTTTCTTTTTTGTAAATATAAATTGTCCACAAACATAATAAAAACGATCACAACTTTGTTTACACTTTCTACTCGACATTTTAATTGAGTTAAACAATAAATATATCTTAAACTAAAAAAGTAATGCAGCACCAAAGCTAAGCAATTAAGTATGATTCTTTAAAAAAAATATTTGTGGATAGAAAAAAAAATGTGACGTGATAGAATTTTTATGTTGATACTTTTAGAACTTATAAAGGTGGCGGGAAGTACAGGTATAGGTTTTGTTAGGGGTATATAAAAAAAAATTAAATTTGTAAACTAGTGTAATCATCAACCAAACTGCTGATATTTCAGTTTAAGGGCGACATCTATCGACGAGTAGCCACATCATCTCTATAATTAATCTTAAATTTCTTTAGTGCTTTTTCACGAAATTGTCTAGATGGCGTTGTGAGTATTTATTGAAATATCTAGCCCCCAGGGTCGCATCGAAACAGACTATTAAATACAATCCTTAACTATAGGTAATAAAAATAATTAAAAAATACATTTTTCATGTGATTTAAAAATTAAAATATAATTATTCTAGAGCAGACAAAAAGAAACAATAAATACCTTTCAAAACGTCACGTTATAATTTGTTCTGTGTCAATGCTGTCAATGTCAAATTATTAATGTTGATATTAGTCAGCCTCAGCCCTTATAATCTTTCGTACGTACGTCATAAAGACTAATTTGCAATGAATCCGAATAAATTTATCGCACGAAATTAAACCATGGATTGGATTAATTTCATTCATTTTACATCTGTCTATCTATCGTTGACTTGTTGTGATACAAATAAAAATAAATTGTAAATAAATAAACTTTTAATTAACACAAAAGTGAATATTAAACTTAAATTATCTAAAGTGAAATGAGCGCTAGAAAACACTGCCGTTTTTGCGCTGAACTGAAACCGGCACTCGAAATAATGGATTTTGAAAACGACATAAAACTCCGGCAAGAAATCACCCAAAAACTTTTGCATTTCAGCGTAAATTGTGTCGACTTTTCTAATAATTCATTACCGGAGGCCGTATGCTTACATTGCTACGACTGTTTGAACTCCGCGTACGAGTTTTTAAAAAAAATTAAAAATGCCCAAGAAACATTACGAGAATTACATATGAGTGACGAAGTTAAAATAGAAAAATATTTAAACTCTGAAGACTCTATTGACAATTACGAGTCTAACGTTTACATAAAATACGAGAGTCCTCCGACTATATCATTGGAGATCTTCGACGATTCTGTTACTTCAAGCAGTAAACGCGATTTGGTATTTCCTCCTTCTACATGTGAAATTGACTGGGACAAAAATGATTGGGTAATTTCGAATTGGCAATCGTACTCTTGGATTTGTAAATTGTGTAGTGAAATATTCACGGATCTAGCCAGTTTAAGAAATCACTCGAAAGCCCTCCACGGTGTTTGCAATTCATTTGAATGTACCGATTGCGGAAGAGGAATAGAAATTTTTTACGATTTTATCGAACACATTAGATCACATAGAAGTGATCTCAAGTGAGTACTGCCAAGTTTTTTTATCTATGGTTTGATGACACGTTTGGTCTAGTGGCTATTAACCCTTACTATTAACTAAACGGTCGCAGGTTCGAATCCCGCTAGGGGCAAATGTTTATGTGTTAACATTTACCTTTGTACCTGAGTCATGGTTGTTGTGCTCGCGACTTTGTCCGCGTTGAAAAAGCAATATATCATCTGACATCATTATTGCTATTACACTTACACTTAGTCAGGAGTTAGTTTCCTTAATTTTAGATAATCCCTGGGGAGCATTACTTTTTTTCTGGAAGGTGGGTACCTTTCTGGTGTCCCAGACAATTTCATTGTGATCAGTTCAGTAGTTTTTGCGTGAAAGAGTTACAAACATCCATACATCCATACAAACTTTCGCATTTATAATATTACTAGCTGGTGCCCGCGACTTCGTCCGCGTTCTGGATGAAAGGTACCCTATGTCCTTTTTGGAGTCCCAGACAACGTGTATGCAAAATTTACAACGCCATCTAGGGAATTCTGTTTGAAGCAATGTAGTACTCTAATTCATCTAAAAGTTAACAGATGGCACTACATGTTAGTTATAGTTTATAAAATTACGTGTTAATAAAATTAAAGCTGCTGCCCGCGACTTCGCCCGCGTAACTTAGTAAATTATGTACTTAAACCTTCCTCGAGAACCACTCTACCCATTAGTGAAAACCGCATTAAAATCCGTTGCGTAGTTTTAAAGATCTAAGCATACAAAGGGACATAGGGACAGAAAAAGCGACTTTGTTTTATACTATGTAGTGAAGTATGAAATGATAGATTTACAAAAGAAAAAGTAATGTATGTAGTACTTATATCAAATGTCTAGTATCCATAATACAAGCATAGTTGCTTAGTGAGGAATTAAATGGTGCTGTGTGAAATGTGTGAAGATATTTATTTTTATTTTGTTTATTTTTTAACCGGCTAGTATTAAGTAATAATAATATTTTACAGGAACTTCTGTCCGTATTGTAATATTAAACTTGAGGATGAAAACGATCCGCATATTGGACTGCACACATCGAAACCCGAATGTCATTTGTGCGGTGAAACGTTTAGCGATGAGAACGAAAGACAGACACATTTTGAAATATATTGCAAATCAAAAGAAGCAGCTGGGTTAAAATTGCAAGAATCATGGAACGACTACAGTTGGATATGCAAATTTTGCAGTATCCTACTGCCAAATGAAAATATGTTGAGAATGCACACAAAAGAGATGCACAAAAAATGTTTTGGAATGCAATGCGTTGATTGCAAAATTAGTAATGAAACTTTCAGCTCGTTTGTAGCTCATGTTAGGTCTCATAGGCCCAATTTGAAGTGAGTAATCTTTCTTAGCCCACCTAAAGCCTATCTATCGTTCTATTTCTTTCCCTTGGGGATATTGGGGTATTGGGAATGACAAATCAATCAATGGTTGTGATCAACCCCTTTCGATTTGGATGAAATTTGGTCAGATATGATCAAAGATATGATGACATAAAATAGCTCCGGAAAAAAAAATATTTCAAACTGAAAAATTTAATATTCACTGCTTTCACAGTTTTTCAAGTTTAGTTTTAAAATGTCTCGAAAACTATAATAGATACAAAAAATCTTGGATACATTTCGAAGAGGATATACATAGGACTAAGTACTTATAGATAAATAGATGCTGCAGAAAAAAAATGTTTGAAACTTTATTTTTTTTTCAATAACATTTTTGTTACTAGGTACTAAAACATTATTTTGAAGTTTAAATAAATTAGGGCCGTATTACATACATGCATACAGATAAACCTATTCTTACTTTCGCATTTATTATACTAGCAATAATATATTTTGCCTAAAATGTTATATCACCGGGACTAATGGGAATTAATATTAGTGGACTATTGGGAAAAAAGTCTTAATAGTTCCGCTTTCCCACTAATATAACATTTTAAGGAAAATATATGCGAAAGTAAGAATGGGTTTCTCTGTATGGATGTATGAAATACAGCCCTAGTTTATTCAAATTTCAAAATAATACTTATGTTTTAAGGAAAAATCCATTTTTAGACCCATCGGAAACTTATTTACAAATTTCTCTTACAGAAACTTCTGTCAGTACTGCAACCACACGTTCGACGACTCGCAAGACACTGTTCCACATTTGGCTAAACATTTCGATGGCCAATTTCAGTGCGAAGACTGTTCGGAGGTCTTCCCCTCGAGGGACGGTCTTCAGAGACACACAAAATTATACCGCACACCGAGTATCGAGGAGAGAACTAAGAAATCGAGGCACCGAAGAAAAAGGATAAGGCCGATCACAGCAGAAGACTTGACATGTGACGTGTGCCAAAAAGTTATGAAGACTCTAAACGGACTATACAAGCATAGACAATTGCACAAACAAAGGAGCAGAGACTATACGTGTGATCGTTGCGGAAAAGCCTTTTTTTCTAAAGCCTGCCTCACCAGCCATATTTTAATACATGAGAATAATAAACCTCAAGTGTGCCAAATATGCAAAAAGACTTTCCTAACCCTGACAAGACTTAAAAAACACGTTTTGACTCATTCCGGAGAAAAGCCGTTCAAATGTACCGAATGTAATCGGTGCTTCAGATTGAAAGAACAATTGAAGGGACATCAGATAACGCACACAGACCTATTGCCGTATTCCTGCCAGTATTGTGATAAGGCTTTTCGTCACAAAAACGTAAAAAGAATACATGAAAATCAACATACAGGAGCTCAAGCGTATCCGTGCAAAGTGTGCGATAAGGTCTTATCGAATTGGTCCAATTGTAACAAGCATATGAAGAGAAAACACGGCATAACACTGGCAAAGAATAAACTGACTCCTCAAGGGAGATTGCCAATAAATCCTAAAACTGGTAGACCGAAGAAAATAAATATGGAAAATGTTAAGGAGTGGACGGAAAAAATTATGGCCCCCGTCAATAGGAGGAAAGTGATGGCATAATAAAGAAGAAAAGTTGCTCTGTGGCACAGCGCATGGCATACTTATTTCTATTCTATTTATAATATTTAGTATGGATTTTTTATATACTTAATTTGTCTTTTAAAAAGAAAAACAACAGTAACATATTATACTTATTTATTAATATTAAAATGCAATACATTTCTCTCAATTTATAAAAAAAAAATCTATTATGGTGCTCGACACAAAAGTTCATAACTCACAAAATTAAATTAAATTAATATGCACTTAATACTGTATTTTTTCTACCTTTTTTCCCCTTCCTCCACTTTGCTCCCAATATGTTATCATCGGACTAAAATACTCCGTAGTCCAATGTTCTTTATCATCGGACTATTGAGACGAAAGTCTCATCAGTCCAATAATCGGACTACTGAGACGAAAAAGTCTCATCAGTCCTATCATCGGACTATTGAGACGTAAAAGTCTCATCACAGTACTATCATTGGACCACTGAGACGAAATATTCTCATCAATACGATCATCGGACTACTGAGACGTAAAAGTCTCATCAGTCCAATCATCGGACTATTCAGACGAAAAAGTCTCATCAGTCCAATCATCGGACTATTCAGACGAAAAAGTCTCATCAGTCCAATCATCGGACTACTGAGACGAAATATTCTCATCAATACGATCATTGGACTACTGAGACATAAAAGTCCCATAAGTCCGATCATTGGACTATTTATAATAGGCCCCCACTTGCTTTTGGCTCCTATGCTTATGGGATCCATTTTTTTTGACATTTACGATTCATTATGGTGTCACTTTCAATCCCATTGTCATTCAATAGGATTCAAAGATAAATTACTTTGCTTTGCTCCCATAAGATTTTTTTTAAATATTATGGGAGCCACAGTATCACAATCCACTGTCCTCTCTGTTTGCTCAATTTATTTATTGTAACTGTGGCATTTATAGAAAAAACTATATTTATGATCGACAATATAATCAACATTATTAGCTATTTTAGACCATTTTGTTCCCATGAAAACGTCAGATCTCCCAACAAACTCTGTTGGGAGTAAAAAAAATAAAAAAAAATATTTAACTAAATATATCCAATCACATGGGGAACTCATTCATATTTTATATTTATGGCAAACATAAATAAATAATCTACACATACCTAATTAATTGCACACTATAAAAAAAAAAGAGCGTAGGTATACCTAAATTAATTAACTGATAAATAATTATACAATGATACAATAATAAAGAGAAATATTCGTCTAAATAATATGTAAACTCGACAAATAAAGTGCTTTATCACCATCACAATAAGATTGAACATTGTTTGTATGTTGTAGAATGATAAGGTCCGTTTTCCTTTGAAAATTCAAAGGGACAATTTCTATTGCCATCTTTATGGGTGGTCTTCTATGGTTCATCTATGGTCTTTCTTATTTTTTCTTAAGGGAGCTCCCTCCCATAAGAAAAAATAAGAAAGCTATCAAAAATCATCTTACGTATGTAATAAATGAAAGGCGCCTTTTGTATGGAGATCAGGCCACTAGTTTATTTATTTCTTACCAATAGGTAAATACATGAAATCGTACATTATTACCGAGAAAATATCATGTCCGTTGGTAATTTAATTTCATAAGTTTATTTATTTAAGTTAAAAATTATTTCAAATACCGTGAATTTGCCAATTATCCTATTTATTTATCACTACATAGTATACATAACACAAAGTCGCTTCCCGCTGTCTGTCTGTCTGTCTGTCTGTCTGTCCCTCCCTATGTAGGTATGCTTAGATCTTTAAAACTACGCGACGGATTTTAATGCGGTTTTCACTAATGGATAGAGTGATTCTCGAGGAAGGTATTTAGTCATAGACGAATGATTGGTCTCGCTGCGCTCGACTAGATACCCCCGTCGTACTTGTAACATGCGGCATAAAATAGTACGCCGAATTTGGCGTACTCGAGCCAGTCACTGCAAACTGTCTGTGATGTGTAGTGTACGTGCCGAATGTTTTATTAAATTTTAGGCATAATAAAATACCACTTTGCGTAGTGAAACTGTGTAAAAATATAATAAAACTGTGTAAAAAGTGATAAAAAGTGACCATTTTTTACACACACTACAATAAAAAGTTGCCACATTTTCGGAGCTATTTGCTTTTGTATAGCGCTCTATCTAGTCGAGCGCAGCGAGACCAATCAATTATCTTTGGTATTTAGTATAATATAATTTACAAAGTTACGCGGGTGAAGTCGCGGGCAGCAGCTAATTTACTTATTAATGAAATAATATAATAAAATAATCACTACAATAAATACAGTGCACATATTTTTAATGCCATAAATAAAATGTAAATACATAATATTTGAAATATATATAATCACACTAACTTCAAAATTTTTGATTTTGTCATTTTTTTAAAATATTTACATATACTTACATAGGTACCTACTTATTTATATATATGTATGTACTTACATAAATTTTTTTTGATATGAAAATGTGATCGCAATATTTCGTCTCCAATCATAAA
Organism: Synanthedon tipuliformis; assembly: GCA_947623395.1. Lineage (NCBI taxonomy): Eukaryota > Metazoa > Arthropoda > Insecta > Lepidoptera > Sesiidae > Synanthedon > Synanthedon tipuliformis. The sequence goes on along the minus strand of OX392434.1, from coordinate 198,952 downwards.
TAATAATTTATTTTTAACTAAAAATAGAAATTTTAGAATAGCTCGTAGAATCTTTTTTTTTTTTTTTAAATAAAAAAATTTCCACATACCATTTGAACCATTTTCACCAAAAAACAAAAACTTCCTATAGAGAATCTCTTTTTATCGCTTTCTTTTTGCCTCTCTTCGCCGGTATCATAATTTTACTCTTCCACTCTTCGGTCTCTATCCCGTCGGGGACCGTGATCAACTGTCCAGTCTCCGGGTTCACCGGGAACACACCTTCCGGCGTTATCCTCTTCTTGGACGTGTCCGTGCCGTGTCTCCTCTTCATGTGCTTGTTGTAATTCGACCAATTCGTGAACTCCATACCGCAGTTCTTACACGAGTAGGGCTTCGCGCCCGTGTGCTGTCTCTCGTGGTTCTTCAAAATCTGCTTAAACCTAAACACTTTGCTGCAATACTGACACGAGTACGGCATCGAGTCTGTGTGTATTATTTTGTGTGCTTTCAATTGATATTGCAATCGGAAACATCGTCCGCACAGCTCGCACGAAAACGGCTTGACACCTGAATGCATTTCCACATGTCTCCGGAGCATGTTTGGGAACAAGAACGACTTATTGCATATCCTGCATATGTGCGGTCTTATTTTATCGTGTGACATTATGTGTGATGTCAACGTGCCTTTGCTGAAGAACGCTTTTCCGCATCTATCGCACGTGTAATCTCTTTTTCTATCGTTCGAGTGCAATTTCATGTGATCACGTAAACTATTTGGATTCTTATACACTTTATTGCACAGTTTGCAAGTCAACTCGTCCACAGTTATCGGTACACCGCGTTTCCTACGAGGTTTTCTACTCGGTTTCGATAGATTGAACTCCATGGAGTGTTTTTGCAGTGCGTCCTTTTTCAAAATCTCACCGCACGACTTGCATGGGATGTGCGTTTTTGGAAAGTGCTGCAACACGTGCGAGTGCAACTCGTCAACATCGTCCACGAGAAGGTCGCAGTAGTGGCAATATTTTCTGAAAATTTAAACATAACAAGCTATAATTTTATTATTATTATTAATTATAAACTGGTCTCCAACTTTTTAATGTTTTCAAAAAATAATATAATTATGACTCTTGGTCTCCTTGGGCTTGATGATCACCTTTTTTTCCTAGGTGAAAGAATTTTCAAAATTGGTCCAGTAGTTTTTGAGTTTATACATTACAAATGTACAAATTTTCTTTCTTTATAATATTAGCATAGATAATAGAAAAACCGTAAGCCTAGTGTGTGTTTTCATAGGCAATAAACTAAATATATATATGTTCCTGTAATTAAATCTATATCTTTATCTTTAATCTCAGGAACTACTGGTTCGAATTTTAAAATTCTTTTTGTGTTGGATAGATCATTTATCGAGGAAGGCTTTCGGCTATATAACATCACGTTGCGACTAATAGGATCGAAGAAACAGTCGAAAATGTGGAAAAAAAACGGGGAGAATTATTCATCTTTGAGGGCTTCCGTTGCGGTCACTGCGAAAACCGTTCGAGATACCCAAATGGATTCCCAAAATAACTATTCCACGCTTACGAAGTCACGAGCACCAGCTAGTAAATAAATAAATAAAATAATATAAAAAGCATAGAGCATAATTATTACCTAAGAATTTTCCTATGTGTTTTAACATGTTCGATGAAAGAGGCAAAATCATCACATTTCCCGCTCTTACAATCCACGCAGACAAACGCCGAACATTTTCCGTGAACAATCTTCGCGTGCGACCTCAAAGTATCCATATTTAGAAACTCAATATTACAAAAACGGCACATCCAAGGATACTCTTTCCAGCAGCTGGATATTCTCGTGTTCAATGTGTTCAACTCCTTGGCGTAGATAGTCATTTTTGCACCGTGTGGTCCGTTACATATTGCTGCGTCCAAAATGTCATTAACATTTATGTTCTGATCAAAGTTTTCATTGCTAGAGTCCTGCGTACTAGATTCTATGTTGGGATCATCTATTTCCACTTTTAATTCTGATTTTATGTCTAAATTGATCTTAACGTTACCTTCCGACGCGTGTGCTATCAGAGGCAGCTCATCATATCTGTCATCGTCTGAACAAGCCTTGTTTTCGTCAGAGAACAGGCTGCAAAGTGTGTTTTGAGCCTCTTTTACTTTATTCAAGAACTCATAGGCTTTATTTAATGAGTCGTAGCACACCAAGCAAACTGTTTTTGGCAGCGGATCCGATATAGAAACATCGACATAAACATTCATAAATGTAAGTTTCAACATGGTCTCTTCATATTTATTCACGTCACTTTCAAGATCTAACAGCTTGTTTGAGCTTTTAGGCTCAGCACAGAACCGACAGTAAATATTTTCCAGTTTATTCATTGTCTTCACATCGTTCGTAATCTATCTATCTAAAATAAAAACACTGCAGCCCTGGAAACCATTTTTTTTTAAAACAGAGAATTAATGTTAGACCAAGTCTAACTGTAACTGGTTTGAAAATTCTTAAATAGCTTGATGTCTTAGTTAATTTTTAAATGACAAAATAGACAAAAACGTATGATATGAAAACGTAAAATAAAAATAATTGATTTGATTGGCGTTTTTATTTTTTTATTTGTGTTTGACTTTGATTGACTAGATAAATATTACAGAACACAAAACAATTACTTTGCATTGAGCTTTGCATCATAGACACTATTATCACAAACTAAATAGTAGATAACTATTATACTTCATACTTGCATAGATTCAAAACATAGACCATATTAATTTTGAAATATTGAATTTTTAACGTTTGTTCATTTAATTTTTCGTGTTCAAAAAATAAAACTAGCTACCTACCTATATTACCAGATATCAAATAATTACGCCCTATAGTTTACGAATTATTGTTATTATAGTTTCCTCATTATAATTAAGTTTGAAATTGAACCTATGTAACAAGCTTAGCCAACCTCTTTAGACATTATAATCTGTGGGGTGAGCCAACCTATGTATAACAATCAAGGATTTTTTAATAATATAACAGGATTGATAACTTGAAAAAATTGCTTTTAAAAAATTAACTGTATTATCAATAGTTAGAGTATATTTTTCATTGCGCCTTACACATGGGCTAAACCGAGAAAAAAAGAGATAGCCAAACTAAGGCCTTGTGTCCCTTTCTTTCATCTTGCCAGACTACAAAAATGTATTTCATTAAAAACTTAGATTCAAAAATCTTAGATCAAACACTATGTATATTAATTGTAGTTCAATTATTTTAATTGTTTTTAAATGAAATTAATATAATAACATTAATTTTGTGATATATTACTAAATTACAAAAGATAATATTTATAGTTTCAGTACTATTTTTTTATTTTATTTTCTACTGGCATCCCTATGAAATGTCATGGCGGTGTTTTTAAATAGCAGTTTACATTTTGTTTTTTAAAATCGTTCATAGAAATTAAATTTAAAGTTAAAATGGTGAAAAAGTGTTGCGTCTATGCTTGTCCGAGCGAATCCTATGGTGGTTGCAATATATCTTTTCACAGGTAATCTAAAAATAACATAATAATAAATCTACCAACTATGTTAACCATAAATTTGTAACGTTGGTGGATATGGTTATGTACAATTATGTTAATCTAGTAAATCTAGTTGGTCCGGCAAACTTCGTGCCGCCTCAGAAACAAAACTCGTACCATTTGTATAGAAAAAAATTTCGAAAAAGTCATTTTCCATTTTGTACAAACAAATTATTGTTTTCGCAATTTACTTTACTTTCCTATATTTACTACATATTTATTGTAATTTACTTTACAATATTCAAAGCTGAAATATCAAATACCACTCATCGTTAATATACCTAACCAGGACGCTCAGTACACCGACCTAGTAAAATGTTGGTGAAAGGTCCTCGGAACGTATCAGGGATAGAAAAGTAGGGTTTGCACAATGTCATAGAGAGTATCCTATCCCGTTCATACATTTTTTACAGTCTATACAACTTTTTTGGAGTTTTCAAAGCGGGATATCTCCAAGACCGTCGGGATAGATGGGCAGTGTCTTTAGCGAATAACCATCGATACATTTCTCAGTAATCGTCCATTGCTTATGTGTTTATTTATTTATGTTTATATTAAAAGAAACTACTACTACTACCTATATATTAGTATTTTTTTGTATAAATATCACTAAGTTTTCCTTGAAAATAAATAAATAGAACATTTAAATTTGTCTTATACAACAAAAATCTTATGGTCACCCTATTAGAAAGGGACACACGGCTCCTCTTCTATATATCCTACTTGGCCCGCTTTTTAGCCGCAAGTAATAAATCCTTATTATTATATTAAATCCATGATAACAATAGGGTTTTGTGTGCGAAAAAATACTGACAGCGACTTCTGTTTGAACCACAGATTATAAAGTTATGGTTTGAACTGGTTTGAACCAACGAAATAGTATCTCTTGTATTCAAAGGAAGGTCGCTGGTTTGAACCTTATAGGAAGAGGAACTTACAACCTCTCATTTTTTATTTACATATAAAATGAAAAATATTTAATTTGCATTAAAAATCTTTATTAATACAATAGACAGAATTTTGCAGACAACATAGGTATGTACTTACTTATGTTCTTAGTGAAGCCGGTTTTATATAATCATGATGTATAGTCACAAACTAAATAGTAGATACTAACGTATCAGACGGAAATCTGCAGTACAAATGCGCTGGACTAGCTCGAGTACATACTTTAATTTCACCTGATTGGTCATAGCAAAATAGAACATTTGACTTCCCCGCCCCTCTCAGCCTCTCACCCCTTTGTTTTTTTACGGGCTATTAGTCCTTGAATTTATTTTTAAGTAAGGAAATATCATCACAATTAAAACACAGTAAATAATGCGTACATATTTATTTTTTAGGATATAGACAAAGATAACATGGACTTAATATACGACTTAAATAGAAACTAGAATAGAAATAAATAGAACAATAACGCCCGTACTAACAAAGTGTGCGATAAACTCAGCGACCTTTGAATACATGGACGCAGCCTAAGCGTCTCAAAATGACCGCACGTAAACTGAGCTGCGGTGGGCGGGGCTTACAAAACTGAGCCGCGACCTGAATTAGTTCATTCAACCAGCAACCAATGAACGAACTTTTACAAACTTATTTATAAAATGGCGTAAGTAAAAAGTGCATCCTAATACCGACCGAGACATGCTATCATTAAAGTTCCTTTTTAAATGCTAATAGTTTAATACTTTCTCTTAATGTCATATTCTATAATGTCATATTTTAGAAAATTGAAAATCGAACATTCAAAAATTAGCGTCGAAAATTTACGGTAACTAGTATAAAGGGACTGCTTCCATGCTCGCAGAGATATACTATTTCGTTGGATAAACTCAACACATTACACTATAACACTGTCCTGTCACGAACTTGTATTTTCTGGCACACATACTTAATATAATAAATGTATCCAGATTGTTATTAATAAATTAGTAGATATATACTAATTTATTAATAGTAGTGTGAATTGAATTGAATTTTCCTTGAAGATTACCAGGTGATTACCAGCCGTGTGTATAGTCAAAACTCAAAGTTATTTATTGTGGACAGTGACCACAGTGACTCACAGTCACAGTCCATTAAAATATTCAAGGTTTTATTTACACAAACTTAAAATTCAGATAAAAAATCCCGAAATTTATTATTCATTAAATGAAAATAACGTTTTATTAAAAAGGAGGCGAGGGCAATTCATTATAATTACAATAGAAATAAATGTCTTATATTGACATATTGATAGGTCACTGTAATAAATGTTGATAGGTAATTGATAAGATATCAATTTATAATTATAAGTGAGATGTATGAATAAGAATAATACACGATGGCGGTTGGCTTAGAACTGATTTATTTTATATTACACAATTTACACATATCGAAGTACCCACATGTGGTAGGTCTATCCGCAAACATTACATACCATACCATAGAATCTATGGCATAGATGATTGATTGGTCTCGCTGCGCTCTACTAGATAGAGCGCTAACTAAAAACAATAGTTCCGTAAATGCGGCAACTTTTATTGTAGTGTGTAAGACATCGTCACTTTTTACACAGTATCACTAAGCAAACTAGCATTTTATTATGCCCAAAATTTAATAAAACATTCGGCATCACAGACATCACAGACAGCTTGCAGTGTAACTGGCTCGGGTACGCCGAATTCGGCGTAGTATTTGTTGCCGCATTAGACAAGAACGCCGTCTGTATCATGTCCAGTGAGGATTTGAAAGACTTCATAGTTCGTTTCGACCGACTCGAGTCCCTTCTCCTCACTCTCCCATTCTATGCCTTAGTCAGAAGTACTACGTACCCCGATACACCCGAGACATCTTACCAATCGTTTAAGTCTACCACAACGGGTCATTCGAACGCGCAGTTCCACCGCACAGACCTATGGGTCTTGGTGTGCTAGGCCATTCCGCAGGAGCTGCACATCATGCACTTTTTTTGGGGGAGCCCAAATGTACAGCCGACATGTGGCGGTATAAACTCCCTCTGTAGTTAAATGTCTTCTTACAAATGTCACACTCGAATGTAAAGCCCAAATGTACAGCCGACTTGTGCTGGCGTAAAATCGCCTTGGATTTAAATGTCTTCTTACAAATGTCACACTCGAATGTAAAGCCCAAATGTACAGCCGACTTGTGCTGGCGTAAAATCGCCTTGGATTTAAATGTCTTCTTACAAATGTCACACTCGAATGTAAAGCCGGAATGTACAGACAACACGTGGTGGCGTAAATTCGTCTTGGATTTAAATGTCTTCTTACAAATGTCACACTCGAATGTAAAGCCCAAATGTACAGCCGACTTGTGCTGGCGTAAAATCGCCTTGGATTTAAATGTCTTCTTACAAATGTCACACTCGAATGTAAAGCCGGAATGTACAGACAACACGTGGTGGCGTAAATTCGCCTTGTATTTTAATGTCTTATTGCAAATTTCACACTCAATGGGCGTTGGCTTAACGCCCAAATGTACAGACATGTGGCGGCGTAAATTCTTCTTGGATTTAAATGTCTTCCTACAAATGTCACACTCGAATAAGCCGGAATGTACAGCCGACATGTGCTGGCGTAAATTCTTCATGGATTTAAATGTCTTCCTACAAATGTCACACTCGAATAAGCCGGAATGAAAAGCCGACATGTGCTGGCGTATATTCTTCTTGGATTTAAATGTCTTCCTACAAATGTCGCACTCGAATGTAAAGCCGGAATGTACATCCGACATGTGCTGGCGTAAAGTCCCCTTGGATTTTAATGTCTTCCTACAAATGTCGCACTCGAATGTAAAGCCCAAATGTACAGCCGACATGTGGCTGCTTAAATTCGGTTTCTGTGTAAATGTCTTCTGGCATATGTCGCACTTGTACGGTCTTTCGTGATTATGGACCGCCATGTGTCTACTGAGATGCGCTTTTTGCCTAAAAGTCTTGCTACAGACATTGCATTGGAAAGATTTTATCCCTGTATGCGTCAACATATGTTTTTGGCAAATGCCTTTTCTTTTGAATTTTTTATCACACACGTTACAAACGTAAGGCCTGAGTGCCGAATGTACAACAGTTTTATGTTGCCGTAGGTTTGATTTATTAACAAACGTTTTATTGCATTTTTTGCACACATACGGTTTCACACCCGTGTGTATCCTTTCGTGTACAACCAATTGCTCTTTCGTAGCCATTCTTGTGTCGCAATACTGGCAAATATACTTATTTATATCCTTGTGCACTTTTTGACAATGCATAAGCAAGTTTATCTTTCTTGCGAATGTCCGACCGCACTCTTTGCACTTGTGCGTTTTGCATTTATAGCTCTCGTGAGTTCTGAGATGATTTTCTAGGTGCCCTTTGCGTTTAAAGGTTTTATTGCAAATATTACATTTGTTCACATGTTTGTCGATTGTGTTTCTTAAATTGACACCTGAAACACAAAGTTGTGTTTGATCAGTCTTACTACAGGCAATAGAGAATTTTCTTCTGCACTAAATTACAACTCTTATTTCTTGTTTGAAATAGGTTCAGTATCACGTAATTACCCTAAATGCACAAAATCCTTACAAATTAGGCGGACGGAAGTGCCGCCATTTTGACAAAAACCGTTTCGGCCTATATCTCCGTAACCGTACACTTGAGGTCAAAAATGGTATTAAAAAAACCTTTATTGTAGATAAATTAATTTCCTATCTTTTTGTCGAATAATGTTTTTTTTCTATCACTTACCCTTTACGACTCATTCGACTATTACGATTTATTAATTGACTTTTGGACCCATATCTATTCTAATAATTGTTTAAACAATAAAATGCTAATTACCTAAATTTTAAATCTACAAATATAGGGTCAGTACTTAATACTGAACCTATTTCAAACAAAAAAAAGAGTTGTAATTAGTGCATTATGAACAAGAGTAACCGTCTCCTCTATTGCCTGTACTATCTAGGCAACAAGTTGTAAAACGTATTAATTCTTGATAAAATAAAAAATGTAATAAAGAAGATTTATTGTTATCACTGTTTTTGTTTTTAGGTATGAAAACACTATTACATAACATTTGACTAGAATTTTTAGCGCCATTTTTTTTAAAATGATTCAAAATTAGTAGATTATAACAATTTATTAAATACCAAAAGATGATAAATCTAATTTAGCATAGTTAAGCGTCAAAAGCTCTCCACGAAGCGAAATATTTTGGGAGTTTCTGTAAACAGAAAAACAATTATCCGATTTGGGTTGTTAACGAGAACTCTAAAAAAATTTAATTAACATTACGCTCATTTCGGTCACCATGGGGTAGTAGACCAAAACCCTCTAAGACTAAGATCAAGAAAAATATACATAGCAACTCTAAACACCCGCACACTCAGAACTAATGAATCACTACTTGAACTAGAAACAGCCCTGGAGAACATAAATTGGGACATACTCGGACTTCCTGAAGTTAGAAGAATGGGTGAAGAAATCACAGACTATGGCAAATACATACTATTTCACAAAAGAGAAACACCAGGCAAACATGGTATAGGTTTTTATTTTATTTAGGAAAACAAACAATTACACAATATATAGTAAATATAAAGAAGGACATTCATATAAATAGAAGTAATCGTGCAATCAACAACATTTTCCACGAATTGGTACATAGATTTACAGAGAAAACAACAACAATACACATTCATACACAACAAGAAAAAAAAACACCAGAATACAAATACGAAGAAAAGAACAACACCATAAACTAAAACAATTTAACAATACTATTTTTATATTTTTGCGAGCCAGTGGAGAATGGGTCTAAACTTGTATATAAACAATTGTACTTGTGCATGATACGATTTAAGGGTGCACGTTCACCAGCGTTGGTTTTACAGTGCTTCGGCATAAATAGTTTATGCGTATAGGCATCTCTTATACGCTGTGAACCGCTTGGCAACCGATAAACAATACTATTCACCAGATAGTTACAGTCATAGCGATTATGACAGATGTTATACAAGAACATAGCATCCAGGAGCAATCGTCGCTGCTCTAAACTTGGTATGGAGTATTTTTTTAAAGCATCAACATACGGCAACCTTGAGTGGAAGCACTTGTAGTTAAGTGTTTTAAGGAATTTACGCTGCACTAATTCAATCTGTTGGCAATATCTATCATAGAAGGGATTCCAAACTACCGAGGCATATTCAAGTTGGGATCGAACCAGAGTCTTATACAGATATAAGTAAGTTTCTGAACATTTAAAACTTGAACAAGTTCTTATAACAAGACCATAGAACTGAAAAGCCTTATTACATATATGCTGAATATGTTGATTCAAAATTAGTTTAGAGTCAAGAAAAACCCCCAGATCCCTTATAACCGGTACCTTTTCCAATGTAGTATGACACAAATTATAGTGATAATTAATTATGTTTGTTTTCCTAGTAAAAGTAATTGCTTTACATTTGGATAAGCTTAAATGCAGTCTATTTTCAGTACAGTATCTACTCAAACGATCAAGATCCCTTTGTAACTTGGTGCAATCATCCAAAGCTGTTATCTGTTTATATACCTTCAAATCATCGGCGTATAGTAAAAAACGGCAGTGCTTAAAACAATTAGCAATATCATTGATATATATAATAAACAATAGGGGCCCTAAAATGGAGCCTTGCGCCACTCCAGAACTCACTGTTATAGATTCAGATGCGTAACCATGCACCACAACTTTTTGCATCCTGTTTAAAATATACGCCGAGAACCATCTTAGCAAATTTCCCTTAATCCCGTTGAATTCAATTTTCTTAAGTAATAAGTTATGGTCCACCTTATCGAAGGCTTTACAAAAGTCTGTGTATACCACGTCAACTTGTGTTCTATCATCTAAATTTTCAAATAAAAGATTGGTATAGACTACTAAATTAGTTATTGTTGAACGCTTTTTAACAAAACCATGCTGCTCTGGTATAATGAGGCGATGCAGTGTTGGATAAACTTTATTATGAACTAGTCTTTCCAGAACCTTCGACAGAGTAGATAGTAAAGAGATAGGTCTATAGTTTTCAATATTATTCCTGCTACCACATTTGTGAACGGGTGTTATATTAGCAGACTTCCATATTTGTGGAAGAACACCTTCACTGAGGCACTTATTAAAAAGAATTGCAATTGGTGCAGAAAGAACAGTACAAGTACTCTTGAGGAAGAACGGTGGAATACCATCAGGTCCTGCCCCTTTCCTCACGTCCAAAGATCTTAGTGCTAAATATACACTGTTAGTATCCAAGTCTATGTCTGATAAAACTTCGCTGCTAGGACTTACTAATTCACAAGTTTCCCCATCGTTACAAGAAATACTGGCGGGTTCATAAACAGACGAAAAGTAGTCGGAAAACATATTACATATCCCTTCGACATTATCTGACTTGCGTTGACCGAAAAACATAGAATTGGGTATACCAGTCTTGTCTTTGCGACTATTCAAATATGACCAGAATACTTTAACGTCTTTTTTCAGGGAGGTCTCTATACCTTCAATATATTGATTAAAGTAAATTTTACTAAGTTTCTTAAATCTATGTCGGTAAAGAGCAAACTCTTCATAACTGCTTATGTTGCCAAACTTTTTCCATCTATCCCATGCACGTTTTTTATTTTTGTATATGTGTATTAATGGACGGGGGAACCAGATAGGATAGTTTGGACTTTTAGTAGGCCGAGCAGGAATGTATTTCTTAATGATTTCGTAAACATTTTCGTAAAAGACATTAACGCCCTGAGTAGCGGGAAGAGGACTCAAGAGTGCATGCCAGTCAATACGACCCAGCTCCTCACTAATGATCTTATAGTTGCCTTCAATAAACCTATATCTTGGAATATTGTTACGTAGCATAGTCTTATAGGAAGCATTAAGATTCACCAGTGCAAAGATGGGCGGATGGTTATTATCTGGTTGCACCAAGCCGAGTGACGGGGAATTGATACTACAGTTGTCCGCATTAGATATAAACAAGTCAAGTATGTGTTTATGACAATTAGCAATATGATTATATTGGACACCATTAATTGCAGACAACATGTTAATCAGGTAATTGTCTTCGGAGGCACCACCACTGGTGAGAACCGGTTCCGTACCAATAGTAGTACAATTCCAATTGAGGTTCGGCAAGTTAAAGTCCCCCACCAAACAGAACTTATCTACATCACTACTTAAGAGTGAATGCATTATAGCGTCGAAAAAATTCTCATAGACTGATGATTGTTGATTAGGTGGTATGTAGACAGCCAAAATCATGTGGTATTTGTTCGTTATGTTAGACGGGCACTGTATCATGACATAGTCTATACTACTAGGCAGGGGTGAAACATGTGATGACGTCGTAAGTGTTCTGCGAGTGGGTTGCAATTCACGGCGGACCGCTATTAGCGTGCCACCTCCATCACGCTTACCACAGGCGACACGATCCCGGTCGCATCGAAATACAACATACCGCGAGTCTATAAATTCATCATTGGAAATAGCAGGTACCAGCCAAGTCTCGGTTAACAAAATAATATCATAACATTCGGACAAAATATTCATGTATATAGTATTTAATTTAGTTCGAAGGCCCCGACAGTTTTGATAATAAATTGAAAATGTTTTATCCTCCATTGCACCATAACAAGTAAATGCGCATTATTGAATGAAATGGAAAATTATAATAATAATGTACGTGCAGCGAACATAAATTTAAAATAAGAAAAATGGTATAAACAATTTTGAAATTTTTATAAATAATTACAAATTCATCAACAGCCAAGCCCCCCAGTTGATAAGAAACATCCCACACCATTGAATTGCTCATGGATGCAACGCTCACACAATAAAATAGTCGTAGTAAAAATAATAATATATAAACAGGTAAATAGAAAAAGAGAATATTTTTTAAGTAAGAACAAGCACATATTATGCATTTAAATATGATAGGTTTATGAAGAAATTGTAGGGTAGTTGTATCATTCAACTGACTAATAATAAGAGAATACAAGTGAAAGTCCATAGAGTTATAAAAGTACAAGAATAGACAAAAAATATACAATATTGTGAAAATATTATAATATATAAATTCATGATGACAGAAAGTCAGTTTCTTATTATTTATCTGTATTTGCCTTGATTTTAAGTATATCTTTAGTGCACTTAACTGCGAAAGCAGGAGAAGTCTCATTTTTACGTACCAAAATGGTGCCGTTTTTGACCCAAACAAATCTATACCCGTTGTCTTTTGCCACCTCTCGTGCATCCCGAAAAATTTTCTTATTTTTAAGCGTCAAGTGTTCATTAATATAAATATTATGCAGTTGGCCATTAATTTTAAGTTGATCACTGGTGATTCCCTTCTTGAGTCTTGCAGCAGCCAAAAAATTGTTTCTTAGTGTGACACTCGATAACTTCAGAATTATATTTTTAGGTCGCGAAATGTTAGGACTAGCATGCGGAACACGATGTATGGACACAATATCATTTAGCGTGATTGGTGATTTAATCAATGATCCAATTTCCTCAGCGACACTAAAAAGATTTTCACCTCTTTTTTCGGGGAGATTACTGATTTCAACATTACACATTCTAGCTTTCTGTTCCATTGTATCGAGTATATAGCCTAAGTCCTCTATACGTGTTTCGTGAGAGTCAAGCACCCCGAGTTTCTTCTCAAAAACAGACATACGGCTTTCGACATCACGGTTTTTCTCACATAGGTCATCATACTTGACATTTAGGTATTTTATTGAATCCTTTACCTCATTAAACTCCTTCAAAAGAGTAGCGAACCTTTCCTCTTGCTTAGATAGCAAAGTTTGAAACATAGCAGAGATATTATCCTGAAAGTTCAGGAAATCTTGCCTCAAATCATTGCGTCTATCAGTTTTAGCTCTCACAGTAACATAGCGATTCGGTGGTTCAGTCTCCATCGACGAGGCATCGTCACAGACGACACTGGTATCCATAGGATGGAACGATGAGGGGTCCGTTTGGTGATGAGCCATATTATGTAAAAAATACTATATTATTATATTGTCCTCTCTGTAACTTAGTTAGCTCTATGGACTGCAGCAACGCGCGCACACTACAATAAAGATAGCGAGTACACACACACTCAAGAAAATAACTTTGCTTAGCGCACGCACGCACGTGTTTATGCAACCAGAGCGAGCGAGTGAATGATGAAAGCGAGTTTTATGGTGAAAGATAATTATCGCGATAATATAATAGAATTTATTGGCCTATCGGAACGGGCTGCAATGCTGAATATAAAATTCCCCTCACACAAAGATCCGTGGTCAATAGTACAGGTATATGCTCCCACTGAGCAAACGAAGCCTGAAATTAAAGATAAATTTTACGACGATATAAAAGAAATACTGAATAAAGCTTATAAAAATCTAATAATTATGGGCGATTTCAACAGTCAGATGGGGCCTAGAAATAGCGGCGAAGAAAATACTTTAGGCCCATATACTACAGGAAAAAGAAATGACAATGGTGAAAGACTAATTAATTTTGCGCTTCAAAACAACTTGAAAATAATGAATAGTTATTACAAAAAGAGCTCAAGTAGAAAATGGACATGGATATCATCGTGCGGAAAAGTAAAGAACGAGATAGATTTTATTCTAACCAAGAACCAAAAAATATTTCAAAATGTAGAAGTGATTAACCAGTTGAATTTCAACACTAATCATAGAATGGTGCGTGCAACGCTCAACAGTAAAAATCAAAGGAAAATAAGGCCAACTCTACTATCTCCAAACTTCTTCAAGGCAGTAATACCAGACGAAACTATGAAGTTAATAAAGAAGAATCTTCAAGATGTAAAAAACCTAAAATGCGTACAGGAAAAATACGATATTATAGAGAAAGAACTCATTAATCTTGGAAAAAAACTACAAGCACAGAAACACAACAAAGATAAGATTGGAGAAGAAGCTAGATAACTAATTAAAGAAAGAAAAGAATTACTGGAAGATAGAAAAAATAATAGAAAAAATATTTCAGATGTTAGTAAGAGAATTAGTGCACTTATAAGAGAATACAGGAATAAAATACGGATGAACACAATAGAATTCCATATTGAAAAAACGGGTGGAGTGAAAAAAGCGCTAAAAGAGCTACGAAATTCCTTTAATTGGGTTCCCAAACTACAAAACAAAAATAACGAGGCAATAACTAAAAGAAAGGATTTAATAAATACTGCAACCGAATTTTACCGCCAATTATATAGAGACGAAACAACTAATAACACTAGATGTAGTGCAAATAAACACTCAGCTATTGAGAATGTTCCTAGCATACTAAAAACAGAAGTAATGAAGGCTATAGAATCACAAAAGAATGAAAAAGCTACAGGGGATGATAAAATCACTAACGAAATACTGAAAGCATCATTAGAGGCCATAGCGGCTCCCCTCGTAGAATTATTCAACGACATACTAACAACTGAAGAGATACCAAAACAATGGAACATGACTACAATTATTTTATTACGTAAGAAGGGAGACAAAGAACAAATAAATAACTATAGACCTATAAGCCTTATGTCTAACTTGTATAAAATATTTTCTAAAATAATACTGGGAAGAATGACCAAAAGATTAGATGAAAATCAACCGATTGAGCAAGCAGGATTTAGGAGCAACTATTCCACAATAGATCACATACATACATTAAAACAGCTCGAAAATCGGAAAATACAGTGAATTCAGAAAGATTTATTATATAGCATTTATTGATTATAATAAAGCATTTGATTCGTTAAAACATCACAACATTTGGATGGCACTACAGAAACAAGGCGTAGAAGAAAAGTATATAAATATAATAAAACAAATCTATAAGAACAGCAAAGCCAAAATAAAACTAGAGTCCACTGGAGCGGAATTCGAAATACAAAAAGGAGTGAGGCAAGGAGACCCCTTGTCTCCCAAGTTATTCACAGCAGTTCTAGAGCAAATATTCCGAAATCTGAACTGGGAAGAGAAAGGTTTGATTATAAATGGAGAACGCCTGCACCATTTAAGATTCGCAGATGATATAATACTAATGAGCGAAAATCCAACAGAGCTACAAGAAATGCTATACCAGTTAGACGAAGAAAGCAAAAAAACAGGACTGACAATGAATACAACAAAGACGAAAGTAATGACAAATGGACTAAAAAAAGAAATTAAATTGAAAGGTACCACCGTAGAATATGTTAACAAATACGAATATTTGGGTCAGACAATAGCACCCACAGATCAAATGGAAAAAGAGATTAGTAAAAGAATTTGCAACTCTTGGAAACGCTTTTGGTCAATGAAGGAAATTTTTAAAAACAAAGGGATACCAGCATCAGAAAAAGGCAAAATTCTCAACACATTCATACTCCATGCTTATCCTATGGAAGCCAAACATGGGCCCTTACCAATAAGAACTTGAAAAAACTGGAAGTATGTCAAAATTCAATGCAAAGAAGCATCCTTGGAATAAAAATTAAAGATAGGGTAAGATTGGAAGACATAAGGAAAAAAACAAATGTAATACCCATTATTAAAACAATAAAGAAACTCAAATGGAGATGGGCAGGTCATATGACTAGAGATCCACATAAATGGTCACACAAGATTACTTATTGGTACCCTAAAGAAGAGAAACGAAAAAGAGGCAGACAGAATCGTAGATGGGAGGATGATATAAGGAAGGTAGCAGGAGCAACATGGATGAGAAAGGCACAGGACAGGAAATTGTGGAAGAACTTAGAGGAGGCCTATGTCGTGTGACAGGCAAGGAAGACTAATAAAAGAGAAAATATTTTTTTATTTAAGTAATATAATGTAGCATGTTATTTTTCTGTATTAGGATTTCTTGCAATTAAAGGCTATCTTTATCTTTATCTTTATCTTTACGCTCATTTCATGAAAAATGTGTAAAAATTGTTTTTTTCCAAACAGTGTCTACATAGTACCTTATTTATTTTTTTAATTATTGTTAGTTGTACGTAGAAGCACAGCAGTTGCCGCGCGTCGACCTATTTTTAACATTTAATGAAAACTAATAATAATAGAGCTGAAGTAAGTTAATGTTAGACATATTTTTTTTTAATTTGTCTTATTCTTCTCTTTTAATGTTTTAGCTCCATCAGATCTTCTCCGATGATTTTGCCAGTGTCATTAGTAAAAATAGGCAATTTGTCAAAAGTAGTGGATCCCGAGACTAGTCAGAGTCAAGTCAAGTCTATCTAAAATTTGTCAAACATTATTAGTTGTCGAGTTATTTGCAAAACTGGCACCCTTTTCATACGTACCAGATTTACTCAACGACTCTTTTCCGCTCTCTTCAATTGTGACATCTTCGTCTGACAGTTTGTCTACACGAGAGTCTTCGTCATCGACACTCTCTTCTGATTTAAGTTCGATGTCGTCTGTAAATTCTTCTGTGAAGTTGAATACGTTAATTAAGGTATAGCGATTGATTATATACACTTTTAAGACTTAAGTCGTGACAACAGAAACGTGCCGATGAGGGTACAATTAAAAATCTCGCATATTTATCGAGAATGTCTAGACCCGGGTAGATTGACATTATTACTTTTATTATTTTTACTTGACTTATCGGTTGACGAATGTGAGGTCGATTTTGACGTAATATTTGACAGTAGCTTTTCTTTATTCAAAAGTAGATTAAAGTAGGTTTAGGAGATTCTTGTAAAATTTGTTGACTTGTGCTAGTGTTATTGTTATTCATTGAGAATGTCTAGAGTTGAGCGTCTACAATAGTATTGTAGTGAATGAACAACAAACAGTCATACATACCACATTCCCTGAAGGTTTCGTCCGATTTGTTTCCGCTCTCTTCCACTTTCACCTCTTCCTTTAACTCTTCCTCTAAAAGCTTATTTATCATATCCGTGTCACTGTCTTCATCTTCGGAGGTATTTTCTGTAAATCACTACATAGTATAAAACAAAGTCGCTTTTTCTGTCCCTATGTCCCTTTGTATGCTTAGATCTTTAAAACTACGCAACGGATTTTAATGCGGTTTTCACTAATGGGTAGAGTGGTTCTCGAGGAAGGTTTAAGTACATAATTTACTAAGTTACGCGGGCGAAGTCGCGGGCAGCAGCTTTAATTTTATTAACACGTAATTTTATAAACTATAACTAACATGTAGTGCCATCTGTTAACTTTTAGATGAATTAGAGTACTACATTGCTTCAAACAGAATTCCCTAGATGGCGTTGTAAATTTTGCATACACGTTGTCTGGGACTCCAAAAAGGACATAGGGTACCTTTCATCCAGAACGCGGACGAAGTCGCGGGCACCAGCTAGTATCATTAATATTAATGTATGTATTATGATGAGGTCGGCAAAGGAAAAGAGGTCGGCAACTTAAGAGATGGTCAGATGACATAAAAAGGACTGCCAGACCTCTGTGGATGAGATTGGCTCGGAACAGAATAGACTGGAAAAAGTTAGAGGAGGCCTATGTGTCGGCAGGACACGCTGATACGGAACCGGACTGATGTGCGTTATTTACTTTTAAACATATATGTCAGCAAATAAAGGCTATTTTATTTTATTTATTTATTATGTATTATGATGATCTGAAAATTATTTCAGGAAGAAGTAAAACCTTCTAAGTCACACTAGCACCCTTAAATATCTTCAAAAGCAGATTCTATAGACAAGAGTTTGCCTCGTGACTTACGTTTCACATCTGGGGTCACAGCAGTGCCCCCGTCAAGTGGAGCGCAGCAATGCCCCCGCCAACAAGCATTTCTTTTACAGGCGAGGACACAATTCTTGAATTCCGTTGAGATACGTAGTTTTTCAATACACTCATCGCATATTGTATAGATTTTGTCATCTATGGAGGGTACAAACTGAAAACAATCAAATAGGTAGCACATTTTTATCTATTTTATTTTAATTTTATTAAAATAGGTGGCAGACGGGCTGACGCTCCACTTGATGGTGGGTGGTTACCGTCGCCTAACACCCTTGAATGCAGGGCTTGCAACCAGGTGTGTCATGTATTTATTTATTTAGTTATTTCAGGGTTGCATTGTCTATAGTAATAATATAAGGAATTGTATGTTTGTAATGAACGAATAAACTCATTTAAAAGTACTAGACCGATATCAGCAAGTAAGTAAAGAAAAACTGCAAATGCCCTCTAAGCGTGTCTACATTTTCTGTATTAAGTAATTATTCAAAATTAACACATAATGAGTGACGATTGAAAGAATTTTAAGGAATTTTGTAGGAATTAAGGATTCTGTAAGGGAATTACTCCAGGTCTTTGAACTTTAATGTCAGGATATTAATGCACACCCTCCCGAGAGCTCTATCACGGCATGGGCAAATGGGAGGCCATATCCCATTATAAAGCTGGAGTTGGCAAAAGTCGTTGGCATAGATGAGGAACATCGTTAACGGACACTACTCTGGGGCAGCCAGTGCGAGCTCATAACTGATCCAGTGGTCAACTTTTACTCTGCGTTTTGTTGCTTAAATAGTCCCGAACGGTTTTAGCGGTAGGCCTCTCGTCCCAATTATCTCTAACTGTATTCAGAAACCGTATCAAAAGCCTTGGCTACGTCAAGAAGCAATGTGGTTCTAGACCCGCATTCACTCTCAGTATATGGACAAGTTGAGACAATATGAAACAAAAAACAATATGATTAAGAACATTGAACTTACTAAGATTCCGAATGTATCGTACAACATCTGCGAATAATTCTCAATTTCATTCTCGTAAATGTGGTTGGAAAATAGACACTTGAAATCACCATTCTTGTGACAACATCTACAAAAAGGTATTGGGTTCGATGTTTCAGCCATTTGTAAATATAGGAATGTAACTATACTATCTAATTATAATGTATTTTAGGTAAATAAAATAAAAATTATCACAATAGAATAATAGAATGAATGACCAATATTATTCTGAGGACCAAATAGTACATAGGTTAGAATGACATGCATTGCATGACAACATCATGTGACAAGGACATATAACTTTATTATCTGTGATGACAAGATTGCCACATAGAATAATATTAGTTATTATTCTATGGATTGCTCAGTATATATAAGTTACTCTATGCAAGATTGACAGCCAAGTTCACACTCAACCAAGAAGAGTGGTTGGCTAGCTGTGTGTGCCTGCACAAGGTCCCCCCCTTCGCGTAGATATTGCCTGGGTGTCTCCGGGCAATCCCTTTCTTTGGCGATAGCCTAGCCAGTAATGGCTAGGCTGCCCTGGGGGTGGATCGGAGTTAGGTGCCTCGGCATAACCCGGTTCACCCCGCTCACAGGGCAAGGAGGCATCGGGGAGTTTTAGTGGGTATTTCCAGTGCCGCTAACATCAGGTGCTGGGCGACCCCCACATATCCCTACCGCCTAGCTAGCGGTAGGGAATCTGTAAGCGGATTTCTTCTCGTCAACTGCGAACGTCAGTTCGCGCAAGCACCTACTATATTTTATATAGTCTGTTGTAATATTATGTACAGCTATCAATTAATGTTTTATTCTATAAATAAAATTAATATAGTGTAATATGAATATATTGATTACATAGTGGATGACATTCTCCTGGAAAAGACATTTAAACAAAAGAAAAGTATAAAAACATCTACGAAATATTCACTTGCGTTGCTTGGATTGGGAAATTGGAATTTGGAAATTCGGAACGGCGGCGGGGGCGGGTGCCAAAACGTTACTGTCGGGCATCTGTCGTGCTGTCGGGAGACGCTCGTGTCTGTCAATCTCGCATAGAGTAACTTATATATACTGAGCAATCCATAGAATAATAACTAATATTATTCTATGTGGCAATCTTGTTATCACAGATAATAAAGTTACATGTCCTTGTCACATGATGTTGTCATGCAATGCATGTCATTCACAGATTATAGTTATATGTCGAGTCTAAACACGGTCTAAACCATGTCTAAACCCACTCCACTTTGTTCGAGCTGTCGATGCCGTGAGTGATGTCATTCTAACCTATGTACTATTTGGTCATTCATTCTATTATTCTATTGTGATAATTTTCATTTTATTTACCTAAAATACATTATAATTAGATAGTATAGTTACATTCCTATATTTACAAATGGCTGAAACATCGAACCCAATACCTTTTTGTAGATGTTGTCACAAGAATGGTGATTTCAAGTGTCTATTTTCCAACCACATTTACGAGAATGAAATTGAGAATTATTCGCAGATGTTGTACGATACATTCGGAATCTTAGTAAGTTCAATGTTCTTAATCATATTGTTTTTTGTTTCATATTGTCTCAACTTGTCCATATACTGAGAGTGAATGCGGGTCTAGAACCACATTGCTTCTTGACGTAGCCAAGGCTTTTGATACGGTTTCTGAATACAGTTAGAGATAATTGGGACGAGAGGCCTACCGCTAAAACCGTTCGGGACTATTTAAGCAACAAAACGCAGAGTAAAAGTTGACCACTGGATCAGTTATGAGCTCGCACTGGCTGCCCCAGAGTAGTGTCCGTTAACGATGTTCCTCATCTATGCCAACGACTTTTGCCAACTCCAGCTTTATAATGGGATATGGCCTCCCATTTGCCCATGCCGTGATAGAGCTCTCGGGAGGGTGTGCATTAATATCCTGACATTAAAGTTCAAAGACCTGGAGTAATTCCCTTACAGAATCCTTAATTCCTACAAAATTCCTTAAAATTCTTTCAATCGTCACTCATTATGTGTTAATTTTGAATAATTACTTAATACAGAAAATGTAGACACGCTTAGAGGGCATTTGCAGTTTTTCTTTACTTACTTGCTGATATCGGTCTAGTACTTTTAAATGAGTTTATTCGTTCATTACAAACATACAATTCCTTATATTATTACTATAGACAATGCAACCCTGAAATAACTAAATAAATAAATACATGACACACCTGGTTGCAAGCCCTGCATTCAAGGGTGTTAGGCGACGGTAACCACCCACCATCAAGTGGAGCGTCAGCCTGTCTGCCACCTATTTTAATAAAATTAAAATAAAATAGATAAAAATGTGCTACCTATTTGATTGTTTTCAGTTTGTACCCTCCATAGATGACAAAATCTATACAATATGCGATGAGTGTATTGAAAAACTACGTATCTCAACGGAATTCAAGAATTGTGTCCTCGCCTGTAAAAGAAATGCTTGTTGGCGGGGGCATTGCTGCGCTCCACTTGACGGGGGCACTGCTGTGACCCCAGATGTGAAACGTAAGTCACGAGGCAAACTCTTGTCTATAGAATCTGCTTTTGAAGATATTTAAGGGTGCTAGTGTGACTTAGAAGGTTTTACTTCTTCCTGAAATAATTTTCAGATCATCATAATACATACATTAATATAAATGATATTTACAGACAATACCTCCGAAGATGAAGACAGTGACACGGATATGATAAATAAGGTTTTAGAGGAAGAGGTGAAAGTGGAAGAGAGCGGAAACAAATCGGTTGAAACCTTCAGTGAATGTGGTATGTATGACTGTTTGTTGTTCATTCGCTACAATACAAGTACTATTGAAGACGCTCATCTCCAGACATTCTCAATGAATAAGAATATCATTTATATTTCAATCTGAAAAATACATGTAAATGGATCAATTGCTAAATTGCACATCTGTACAGTTTAACTTAATTGCTTTGAATTAAGTTGAATTACTTTGCAGTTATATTAAAGCACAAAGCACTAGCACAAGTCAACAAATTTTACAAGAATCTCCTAAACCTACTTTAATCTACTTTTGAATAAAGAAAAGCTACTGTCAAATATTACGTCAAAATCGACCTCACATTCGTCAACCGATAAGTCAAGTAAAAATAAAAATAATAATAATATTAATCTACCTGGGTCTAGACATTCTCGATAAATATGCGAGATTTTTAATTGTACCCTCATCCGCATGTTTCTGTTGTCGCGACTTAAGTCTTAAAAGTGTGTATAATAAATCGCTATACCTTAATTAACGTATTCAACTTCACAGAAGAATTTACAGACAACATCGAACTTAAATCAGAAGAGAGTGTCGATGACGAAGACTCTCGTGTATACAAACTGTCAAACGAAGATGTCACAATTGAAGAGAGCGGAAAAGAGTCATTGAGTAAATCTGGTACGTATGAAAAGGGTGTCAGTTTTGCAAATAACTCGACAACTAATAATGTTTGACAAATTTTAGATAGACTTGACTTGACTCTGACTAGTCTCGGGATCCACTACTTTTGACAAATTGCCTATTTTTACTAATGACACTGGCAAAATCATCGGAGAAGATCTGATGGAGCCAAAACATTAAAAGAGAAGAAGACAAATTTAAAAAAAGTATTTTTTTTTTTTTTTTTCTAACATTAACTTACTTCAGCTCTATTATTATTAGTTTTTATTTAATGTTGAAAATAGGTCGACGCGCGGCAACTGCTGTGCTTCTACGTACAATTAACAATAATTAAAGAAAAAAAAATAAGGTACTATCTAGACACTTTTTCGAACAATGTCTCATTAAAAAAAAAACAATTTACATATTTTTAATTAAATGAGCGTAATGTTAATTAAATTTTTTTAGAGTTCTCGTTAACAACCCAAATCGGATAATTGTTAAACAGAAACTCCCAAAATATTTCGCTTCGTGGAGAGCTTTTGACGCTTAACTATGCTAAATCAACTTTTAGTATTTAATAAATTGTTATAATCTACTAATTATGAATCATTTTAATAACAAATGGCGCTAAAAATTCTAGTCAAATGTTATGTAATAGTGTTTTCATATCTAAAAACAAAAATAGTGATAACAATAAATCTTCTTTTAAAAAATCTGACCCGATTTCATTACATTTTTTATTTTATCAAGAATTAACACGTTTTACATCTTGTTGCCTAGATAGTACAGGCAATAGAGGAGACGGTTACTCTTGTTCATAATGCACTAAATTACAACTCTTTTTTTGTTGTTTGAAATAGGTTCAGTGTTAAGTACTGACCCTATATTTGTAGATTTAAAATTTAGGTCATTAGCATTTTATTGTTTAAACAATTATTAGAAGAGATATGGGTCCAAAAGTCAATTAATAAATCGTAATAGTCGAATGAGTCGTAAAGGGTAAGTGATAGAAAAAAAAAATATTCGTCAAAAAGATAGGAAATTAAATTATCTACAATAAATATCTACATTTTTGACCTCAAGTGTACGGTTACGGAGATATAGGCCGAAACGGTTTTTGTCAAAATGGCGGCACTTCCGTCCGCCTAATTTGTAAGGATTTTGTGCATTTAGGGTAATTACGTGATACTGAACCTATTTCAAACAAGAAATAAGAGTTGTAATTTAGTGCAGAAGAAAATTCTCTATTGCCTGTAGTAAGACTGATCAAACACAACTTTGTGTTTCAGGTGTCAATTTAAGAAACACAATCGACAAACATGTGAACAAATGTAATATTTGCAATAAAACCTTTAAACGCAAATGGCACCTAGAAAATCATCTCAGAACTCACGAGAGCTATAAATGCAAAACGCACAAGTGCAAAGAGTGCGGTCGGACATTCGCAAGAAAGATAAACTTGCTTATGCATTGTCAAAAAGTGCACAAGGATATAAATAAGTATATTTGCCAGTATTGCGACACAAGAATGGCTACGAAAGAGCAATTGGTTGTACACGAAAGGATACACACGGGTGTAAAACCGTATGTGTGCAAAAAATGCAATAAAACGTTTGTCAATAAAACAAACCTACGGCAACATAAAACTGTTGTGCATTCGGCACTCAGGCCTTACGATTGTAACGTGTGTGATAAAAAATTCAAAAGAAAAAACAATTGCCAAAACCATATGTTGACGCATACAGGGATAAAATCTTTCCAATGCAATGTCTGTAGCAAGACTTTTAGGCAAAAACCGCATCTCAGTAGACACATGGCGGTCCATAATCACGAAAGACCGTACAAGTGCGACATATGCCAGAAGACATTTAGAGAGAAATCGAATTTAAGCAGCCACATGTCGGCTGTACATTTGGGCTTTACAATCGAGTGCGACATATGTAGGAAGACATTAAAATCCAAGGCGATTTTACGCCGCCACATGTTGTCTATACATTTGGGCTTTACAATCGAGTGTGAGATTTGTAAGAAAACATTTAAATCCAGGACGAATTTACGCCGCCACATGTCTATACATTTGGGCGTTAAGCCAACGCCCATTGAGTGTGAAATTTGCAATAAGACATTAAAATCCAAGACGTATTTACGCCACCACATGTCTGTACATTTGGACTTTACATTTGAGTGCGACATTTGTAGGAAGACATTTAAATCCAAGAACAATTTACGCCAGCACATGTCGCTTGTACATTTGGGCTTTACATTCGAGTGCGACATTTGTAGGAAGACATTAAAATCCAAGGGGATTTTACGCCAGCACATGTCGGATGTACATTCCGGCTTTACATTCGAGTGCGACATTTGTAGGAAGACATTTAAATCCAAGAGGATTTTACGCCAGCACATGTCGGATGTACATTCCGGCTTTACATTCGAGTGCGACATTTGCAAAAAGACTTTTAAATCCAGTGCGTGTATACGCCAACACATGGCTGTACATTTGGGCTTTACATTCGAGTGTGACATTTGTAAGAAGACATTTAACTACAGAGCGAGTTTAAACCGCCACATGTCGGCTGTACATTTGGGCTGCCCCAAAAATAGTGCATGATGTGCAGCTCCTGCGGTCTGTGCGGAGAAACGGCGAGTTGGAATGACCCGTTATAGTCCAGAGGAGCTCCCTTCGCTTCTTTCCTTCCCTTCCTCCCACGGAGATTGTACTCGATCTCTGTGTCGACTGCAATGCCCACTCACCTATCTGGCGCTGGGAGCCGTTTGAGGCTACGGTATAGAAGAGCACTGCGCCCGTGCCGGTCTAGTAACGAAATTCTCCACCGGTTATGCGGGT
Organism: Synanthedon tipuliformis; assembly: GCA_947623395.1. NCBI lineage: Eukaryota > Metazoa > Arthropoda > Insecta > Lepidoptera > Sesiidae > Synanthedon > Synanthedon tipuliformis. Next base: position 173,391 of record OX392434.1, on the reverse strand, counting down.
ACAATGGAAATGTACGTATCACCTTTGACCGAGGGGGAGGGGAGCTGTGGGGTATAGTTAAGTAAGACTATATCAAGTGTGGTAGACTTAAACGATTGGTAAGATGTCTCGGGTGTATCGGGGTACGTAGTACTTCTGACTAAGGCATAGAATGGGAGAGCGAGGAGAAGGGACTCGAGTCGGTCGAAACGAACTATGAAGTCTCTCGAATCCTCACCGGACATGGATGTTTTAGGAGACTGTGCGAGGAGAGGACGAGGAGTGTGTGACGTGTCTGTTCGCCCCAGAAAGGGGAGAGGGACGACAAAGAATTTGTATTTGACTTGACTGTCGATAGGGCCCATGGGTTGGTGGAAGGTCTGTACATTTTTTTTTAAGTATTTATATTATTTATTAAACAAAGCACACAGACAGAATACAATCAAATTTGGGCTTTAAATTATCTTGTTTGGATCTAATAAATACAAAAATACCGTGGGATTTCAGGGGAGGAATGTATGTAATCAAAGATAAATGATTGGTCTCGCTCCACTCGACAAGATACAGACGGCGTTCTTGTCAAATACGGCAACAAATACTACGCCGAATTCGGCGTACCCGAGCCAGTCACACCGCAAACTGTCTGTGATGTGTACGTGCCGAATGTTTTATTAAATTTTGGGCATAATAAAATGCCAGTTTGCTTAGCTATTGTTTTTAGTTAGCGCTCTATCTAGTAGAGCGCAGCGAGACCAATCAATCATCTATGGTATAGTATGTAGGTATGTAAAATAAAGGAATGTCTCCTTTATGTAAATGAGCCATCTTAAGGATTTAAGGTAGTTTCCCTCCAGGGCCCGACTTATTTTTCCATCCTGTATATTAGTATTTTTTTGTATAAATATCACTGTAAGTTATTCTTGAAAATAAATAGAACATTTAAATTTGTCTTATACAACAAAAATCTTATGGTTACCCTATTAGAAAGGGACACATGGCTCCTTTTCTATTATATCCTACTTGGCCCGCTTTTTAGCCGCAAGTAATAAATCCTTATTATTATAATAGATCCATGGTTAACTCACAACAGAGAGTATATAATTATGTTCCTTGCCCTAACGAAACAAACCGCTTCGCCGTATGGTAGGGGAGCCCGCGATTCTAAATGTGTAGTAACTCGAGTGTTGTTGGGGCCTATTGGATTTTGAAGAGTAGATTGTATGAAGACGAAAAGGTTATATGAAGTTTTTCATTTTAACGGTGGGTTGAGCGTCTACAGGCTTCCAAAAATGTAAAAAAAATCTGTCACATGGACATACTCGAGCACGTCAGATAATGATAATGTACATGACCCACATGTCCCTGATGACGGATATATGTTAATCTGCCGATTTGGGTGGTGGGCTCTCCGGTACGGAAGCGTTAAAAAAGGAATAAAAATGTAGTTACTCGAGCGCGTCAGATACTCAGAAGGGATGTTAAGTGAACCCAAACTAAGCTCCCATTTGAAAAACTGACGATTTGGATGTGACGCAAGCTCGTGGCAGCTTTCTGAAAATGCAAAAAAAAGTCATTTTGACATACTCGAGCGCGTCAGATTTTCATACCAACGGTTTAGCTTGATGTCCTGGTTGTGCTGATCCCTAATCTGACAATTATATGGAGGGGTTTTCTTAATCTGACGGTTTTAATTTTTTTTATTTCTTTTCATGTCTAATCACTGAATGTGATCTAAATCAAAATCAAAATATGCTCGGAAAATAGCATTCAAATAAACATAAACAATAGAGCATTTTTTTCATTGTTTCCGGCTTGAATTTTACAATTTTTTGAGGTTATTTTGTCGAAAAAAAAACACACACTTGAAAATACTGTAAATTGTCGTTGTAGCAGATATTAAATTTACACAATTTAATTCGTAGAACTTAAAATACAAAAAACCTGCCAGAGCGCTGTACACAAATGCTGTTATCAGCTGTAATTTCAACGAGGCGTCATGCCTAGCATGTAGGTATGGTGCGAAAGTAAAAAATAGAGAAATAGCGAACACGGAGTAGGAAATATATGTTTCCTTGCAGCTGTATGAGCTAAACTTTATTGACATTTTTTTTCACTTCGGCTTGCGCAAGTCGTCTGATTAAGGTTTCTTGTTTTCTTTGCATTATTTCCTTTAAAATAAAATTAAAATTGACCGCGCTCGAGAATGTCCAGGTAACGATTTTTTTTGCAACTTTGTGACCTTCTCAAATCGTCAGATTATTAAAATGCACTTTTCAGCGTGTAATTAACCCACCACATCTTAATCTGACGCGCTCGAGTAAATCCCGAAATCCCCTCTTGGGCTCCCCTACCATAAAGGATTCTCCTTCTACGGTTTATTTTAGTTATTATTCTGAGGGTTTATTATAATATGTCTTCTTCTTCTTCTTAGGTTTAAAATGGCAATGCGGCTCATTTTAAAATGGCCATTATCTGCCAGTGTCAAGTTAATGTCGCTTGTCGCGTTATGACCAAAGAGAATTATAATCTTTTATGACTGCGTTTTGTGACTTCCACAGCACGAAAGCGAATAGACAAAAAAATTATAAAAGTTATATACAATAATGAAACATTACGAAAGATTGTATAACCGGTATTATTATTAATTAAAGTTTAATGTCATACATATCTATATATTTACATAACATATGAACAAAAGGGGAATTACACATATACAAAAGGAGCGACTTCATGTTGATGGGACGAGGGATTTTGGCAGGGAGAATATCATACAGGGACACGGGGCGTAAAGGACAATTGAAAAATACATGATCAGTAGAACCTTCCTCAACACCGCAGTCACAGATAGGGCTGCTTCGTACACCAATTTTATGGAGGTGGAGGGGAGTACATGAATGTCCCAACCGGAGTCTGCAAATAATTGAAACGGTCCGTTTGTTAGTTGAGCGGAAGCGATAGAACCAGGGTCTGGAGGGAATGGTGGGTTGAATGTCGCTATAGTAACGACCTTTAGCCAGTCTGGAAGTTTCCCAGATTGACTGCCAGTGCCTATTAAGAACGGGCAGAGCCTGAGCACGAAGATCATTAGCAGTGATATAATAGTGTTCACAACTACCAATTTGGATAGAGTCTTTAGCGAAAGCATCAACTGACTCGTTGCCTGTGATGCCACAATGACTAGGAATCCAAGCAAGAACAATGTTTAAATTATGATTTTGACAACTATACAGAGCCTCCTTAATTTTGAGGATTAGAGGGAATTTTGAACCAGACATATACTGATTACCGAGTACCGCCTGGAGGCAGCTTAAGGAGTCTGAAAAAATGATAGTCTTATTTAAAGAGTTGACGATAGCAAAATTGATAGCTTCCAAAATAGCTACCGATTCACCAGTGAAGACTGAGGACATTGGGGGGCATTTAAAGCTTAGGAGCACCTGAAGGTTAGGTATCCAAACAGCAGCACCTACACAACCATCACTCGTCAATTTCGATGCATCAGTATAAACAGGGAGCCACTCACTCCACTGCGAAGCTATGATTTGATTAAACTTTGTATTGGCACAAGGAGAGTTCTTAGAGATCCCAAAGTCTAGGAGTATTTCGGGTCGGAAAAGGAGGGCATCATAATCAATGGAATAGAGTAGAGGGTGAGATGTTTGGAAAATAGGGTCTGGTATATTGCGAATTTTGCGGAAGTTAACAATTAAGGGAGGAGGATCTTTATTTCGCCAGTACGAGTTTGAAGGGATTGTGTCAGATAGAAACTCTAATTTAGGCAATAGGGGATGGGAGGAGTTTTGGAAGGCACCTAAGAGAAATCTAGAGCATAGAAAATTTCTACGGAGGTAGAGAGGGGGATCAAGAGCTTCTATCTGTAGAGCGTTAGTAGGGGAAGATTTCATGGCGCCCAATATTATCCTGAGACATCTAAATTGGAGTTTATCTAATTTTAATAGCGCCATTTTACTACAAGGTTCTAGAATAAATGTGCCGTAGTCAAGCACACTCCGTATAATGGCGTTATAAATCAGTTTTTGGGTGTAGGGGTGGGCACCCCACCACACACCCGACAAACAGCGGAGAACATTAGTGTTAGATTCGCATTTCTTGAGAACATAGTTTAAATGGGGAACACCAGACATTTTAGAATCAAGAAATACTCCTAAAAATTTAACTACATTTTTGGGTGGGATAGCTTGGCCAGCAAAGATCAGCTTTATTTCCGGAATTATTCTCTTTCGAGTAAATACGACAGCACAGCACTTCGGCACAGATAATGATAGGCCGTGAACAGATAGCCAGTCCTCTAAGTATGACAGAGCTCTGTTGAGCCTGACTTCGGCTTCTTGGACTGAGGTAGCTGCAACATACAGAACTATATCATCAGCGTATTGAAGTATGTTACAAAAAGAGCTTACTACTTGATCTAGGTCGTACGTGTAAAGGTTATATAATAGAGGACTGAGGACAGAGCCTTGTGGTAAGCCCTTCCAGACGTGTCGGGGGGGGGAGAAGAGAGCCATTAAGGCGGATTTGGATGGTTCGATCCATGAACATGTTGCATATAAAATGGGCCAACCTCACCGGGATACTCAGCTGAAGCAATTTTTGCCTGAGTAGGGGGAGTAGGACGCTATCATATGCCGAATTTATATCAAGGAAAACACCCACAAGAACTTCATTTTTTGAAAAGGCTAATCTGATATCAGTGGTAAGGATGGAAAGACTATCCATGGTGCTCAAATCTCTCCGGAAGCCGAATTGGGTGTAGGATAAGATAGACGAATTTTCGACGAACCATTCGAGACGGTTCTTAATTAAGTGTTCAAGTATTTTCACCAAAGTGGAGGATAAAGCGATGGGACGGTAGGAAGAGGGGTCGGACGAGGGTTTACCGGGTTTCAATAAAGGAATGATGATTTGGTTCTTCCAGGATTCTGGAACAACGCCAAGTTCAAAAAATTTATTGACTAAAGAAAGATAATATAATTTCGTATTCATACCAGAATTAACCAAAAAGGAGTAGGGAAAACCATCGGGACCAGGGGAGGAATCTATAACACGGTTTAAAACATGTGTTAATTCATTTAAAGAGAATGGGTTATTAAATTTATGTGGGGTAATAGAAGAGGGGTATGGAGAGGGAAGGAAATTCAAATTAGGAACGAAAACAGGTGCGATTTTATCAAGGAAGGCAAAAACCCACTCAGAGGGATCATTAGAAGGAGGAGAGGGGGGGCAAAAGGAACCACGAAACCTTTTGATGGATTTCCATAAAATGGTGGATGGGGTACGAGGAGATAAATTTTGGCAGAATCTGATCCAACTCATACGTTTCTTCTTCTTAAAAAGGCGTTTGCACATGGCAACCATCCTTTTAAACATAATAAAGTTGTCTACGGACATGAACAGACAAAACGTCAATTCAGCCTCTTTGCGCTTATTGTACATGGTTGTGCATTCCGCGTCCCACCAGGGGGGAGAAAGTTTAGTTTTTGTTCTCAACTTTTTCAGTGGGATGCTAAGACTGGCTGCACTTTCCAGCGCTATTTGGAATTGTTCATGGCATTCTGAAAAGTTGTTACTATCAGCGGGAGGTATCAGTGATGTGTTGCGATCCGTGTAGAGAGAGAAACTGTTCCAATCTGCTCGGTTGAGGTTATATTTAAGTAACGGCGAAAAATCCCTTGTAGGGATAATGGAGGATTCCGGAATGGTAAGTAAAATAGGGATATGGTCACTACCATGGGAATCTATTAAGACCCTCCACGAAATACGAGAAGATAGGTCGGGGGAGGAGAGGGAAAGGTCCACCGCACTAACGTTACCACCAGGAGGTGTTCTCCTAGTAGGAGAGCCGTCATTGAGAATCGAGATGTTTAGATCGTCAAGAAGGTCGAGGAGTTTACACCCAAAGGCGTCATAAGATGCACTGCCCCAGATTAAGTGATTGCAATTAAAATCACCCAGGATGAGAAAGGAACCAGAAATTGAATTAAATAAAAGCTCCAAATCAGCAATTGAGACTACATTAGGATTAGGGATATATAAGGAGAGAATAGATATATTTAAATTGTGGATTTTGATTGCTACTGCATTGAGGGAGTCAGGGAGAGGGGGAAGAGGAATCTGAGAGTAGGTGGCAGTAGACTTAATTAAAATTGCTGTACCAGCATAACCATCACCCCTGTCATCCCGCAGACAGGCGTATCCAGGTATCCTAAAGTAGGAGCCAGGGACAAGCCATGTCTCCGAGATGGCAAAGGCAACAGGGCTATGCAAGTTAATTAATTGTAAAATTTCGTGTTTTTTAGGGCGAAGGCTGCGACAGTTCCACTGGATTAGGTGGAATTTGCTGGACGATTTGTACGAGCGTATTCAATTTGGAGGCAACGTTGGACGGTAAGGAACATTCATTAAACTTTGAAAGAATACTGATCAGTGTGATCAAAATGCCTTCAAGTAAGTTATCATTTTCAGGGACATCACGGAGAGCAGCTCCGTTTGAGGGAGGAGGAGGGTCTCGTTGCCCAATAACAGCGTAGTGGGCGGCTCTATCATAGCCTCGGGCAAGAGGCAAGTGGGAGCGAGGAGAGGACATCGTAGATTTTCTATAACTCATACGAGAGGAATGGGTAGGTGGAGAGTAGGACTGGGACTGGGAGCGTGTGGAGGGGGCTGCGGGGAAAGATGATATGTGTTGTGGCGGTGATTGGGTGGCAGAGGACATCACACGGGCCATATCAGAGTATGATCGGCGAACAGGGGCAAACATGGAGGCGGCTTCAAGGTATGAGATGTTATCTTGGGACATTTTCATTTTAATGTTTTTTTGCCGGGAGTGCTCTGGACAATTTTTATCTGTGGCATAGTGCCGACCTTCACAAAAAAGACATAAAAGCTGATCTGATGGAATTTGGCAAGATGATCCGAGATGAGGTTGGCCACACTTAAAGCAACGAGGTTTCGAACGGCATTTGTCTTTAATGTGCCCAAAACGACAGCAGTTGAAACATTGAATAGAGGGCAATTGATACACCTCGACTGACAGAGAAGAATATAGGCAATAGATGTAGGAAGGCAAGTTTTGTCCGCTAAAAGTCAGTACCACAGTAGAGGAAGGAACCCAGTCTACGCTTCCATCATTTTGACGGATCTTCCTATTGAGCCGCCTAGCTTTTAAAATTTTGCCACATCCCTGGGGGATTTCAGACATATTGATTAGGTTGTCCATTGACCAGTCCGTTGGGACATCCCGTACTATCCCCATGCGAGTAACGTTGAACGTGGGAATAAAACATTTGAAGTTGCCACTGGCAAGAACAGGACTGTTCACAAAATCATTGGCGTCACCAGGGTTGACGAACTCGACACAGATCCTGTTCCTGCCAATATTCTTAATTCCGTGTTTCGCAATTTTTCCAATTTTGGATTTAAGAAGCAGTTGGCCGAAGTGTAACGGGTTAATGGAATAGCCCGCTTTGGGGTGCTTCTCAATGCGTTGTACGTGTACAATAAATGGGCCATCGTCAGTGTCAGAGTATTTGCGGGGTTCGCCTAAACTAGGGTGAGTCCATGTATCTTGTCTAGAGTCTGATGGGGGATGCGATTTTTTGGCCGATTCATTGGAAATGTTAGAGTCGGAAGGACGCTTGCGTTTTTCCTGACCGGACTGTCCCAAGACGGACGGAAGTTCCACGGCGTCATGGAAGGCTTCAGGAGGAGGGTCAGGGGGTTCCGGGGTGGACACCGACTCCATTGTCGGTGTCCAACCAAGGCGGTGTAAACAACTAAACTATTATTGCAGGTTAGTAGCTAATTAAAAAATAAAATAAGAAAATATAGAGAAAATGTTAGTTTTATTAATTAAACCCAGCACCAGAATATACAAATAATCTCACAACAGTTCGTAATTATTTACAATTATAGAGTTATTTTAGTTGGCCTAACTCGCAAGCGTGTGCTTCAGTCCAACCTCAAAATCCAAGTCTATAATATGTCTATGGCTACATATCAATATTGTCATTTGATGATTTGACATTGGCACTGACTGACAGTGACATTGATTGACAATGCGAAGGAAAGTTAGTTTCTTTCGTGGATTTTCTATTTTTATTTCAAGTTATTGAATTCTTCATGGAATTAATTATATTTTTAAGTTAAAAAAATGAATAGCGACCACAATGCGTACTGTCGATTTTGCGCCGAATCAAAGCCTGCTGATAAATTGCTTAATTTACAAACAAACGAACAAGACAGAGAGGAGGTCCTGCGGAAGTTGACGCGTATCAATAAAGGATATCAGGATGTGTTTAGCGACCGTAGCCTGCCTAAGACTGTTTGCATTGTTTGCGTAAACGCTTTGGAGAGAGCTCACGATTTCGTGGTCCGTTTGGACCAAGCTCAATCGGTATTGAACGATGTTATTCTAGTGCAGCAAATAAAGAAAGAGTCCATCTCGTCGGAGAAAAATAGCGATTCGGAAATAGATTACGACCAAACCGAAGACGAGAAACTTGTCGACAAAATCGTTGTCAAACTCGAAGCGATCAATAGAGAAGAAATTAAAAAGCCTAGAATAAAATGTAAAGGCAAAAGTAAGGCCAAGAAGTTGGAAGCTCGAAATTTAGATGCCATACCTTTATCACAGTTGAAATTGACCTGGAAGGATTATACTTGGATGTGTTCGTTCTGTGAAACGCAGTTTCTGAATATAGAGGAGCTGTGTAACCACGCTATGCAGTACCACGATAGCTGTCACGCATATAGATGTACTGATTGTAATATTAGAAAATTGAGACTCGACAGCTTTTTGGCTCACGTGAAACGGCATAGGAAATATTTGAAATTGTCATGTTACTTGTGTAATCAGAAATTTGCTACTCCCCGTGAGGCGAACGCCCATAAAATGGAACATATAAAGACAAAACATATTTGTCACGGATGTAACGCAAATTTCTCAACTGCGGACGACTTAAAAAAACATATGAACACATATAATAAAGACAAGAGAAGAAAACTGGAAATGCCCTTGTTGCAGCGGCTAATGGACAGTTTGACATGTCCACTCTGTAAAAAGACATTTAAAACTAAAGGAACTCTGACCACACATTTATTGACACACACGGAGAGGAAGAGGGACCACACATGCGATAAATGCGGCAAGTGCTTCTATAACAAACAGAATTTGCTCGGTCACATGATATTGCACGATGATATCAGGCCTTATCAATGTGAAATATGTAAATTCAGCTTTAAAACTCCGGCAATGTTGAGAAGTCACCTCGGCGTGCACGGAGGACAGAAACCGTTCCGCTGCTCACAATGCGGACGGTGTTTCCGACTCAAAAAGCAGTTGAACAATCACAGTATAATACACACGGACTCGTTGCCTTATGTTTGTTCGTACTGTAATAAAAGTTTCCGCTTCAAAACAATCCTCAACCAGCATATACGTCAGCACACGGGTGTCAAACCGTACAACTGTTCGCAGTGCCAGAGGGACTTCACCAATTGGCCAAATTACAATAAGCACATGAAGAGAAGACACGGCATGGACATGGCAAAAAAGAAACACACTCCCGACGGAGTTTATCCGATAGATCCAGTGACGGGAGAGATCATAATGTATCCGGCAACTCAGAATATAGAGGAGTGGAAACAGAAAATGTTGGCCCACAAGAAGCCAGGTAGACCCAGGGTCAATTCGAAGGGTAAGGAAGATGGGTCAGATTTAAAACAGGAGTTGGAAACCTCAGTTGATGAGGAATTATTGGTTACAATGTGAGATGGCCAGTTTGATAATAAAATCAAGTAATAATGGTTGTTATAAAACTTTATCAAACAGTTAGCTATTTCCTAAGTATTATTGAGTGAGCCTTACGGTCAAGTGGTTCAGATTTTCATCTCAGAGGTTTCAGGTTGATTCCTGGCTTTGATATAGTTTAGTTTAGCCAACATTTTGTTATGTATTTCATCCAAATTGCTATAAACATTCGCATTAAATTGCGTCAGGGATAAATTTTTCGACAAAATTATCAGTTGCCTGATTGCCTCCAAAACTCGCTGCTCTGGGGTCATTGACCTTTGAGTAATTTTTAGATTGTTTTTTAAATCATGTAATAATTTTTACATATTATATTCAGTGTAATGTAATAGATGATTGAGAAGGCACTAGTTAGGTATATAAAAGATACCTACAACTACATAAATAAAGCAAGGCCATGGAGACAATGGAAAAAACAATCTTCAGGGGTTAATAACATTTTTTTTTATAAAACTAATAATTAACAAGTATTTTAACTAGTAGCTTAAGCGTTCAAAAAAAGGCCTCCCTCCACTTGGCTCCCTAGGGTAATAAAATTTCATAAAAAGGTGACCAAGTGTTGTCAAGATCCTGTACACATCCTGTACCATGAAATAAAGCCCCGGACGCCACTGACATTTTCATGTGTGACTAGCTGTTGCACGCGACTTTGCCGCGCAACTTTTTTTTAAATATAGCCTGTTAGTCGCTGATAATGTAGCTTTCTGTAGGTGAAAGAATTTTCAAAATCGGTCGTGTAGTTTTTGCGTTTATTCATTACAAACATACAAATCTTCTCTCTTTATAGTATTAAGGCCACCATTCACGAGCACTCCATTTGGCAGCGCTCCACTCCATCACGACATCGGTGGACGTCATTAAAATTCCAATACAAAACTCACGTGGCTTTTTACATACACGATGAGATAATGCATGAGTTTTGGAGTGAATGGAGTGGAGCGCTGCCAAATGGAGTGCCCGTGAATGGTGTCCTTTAGTACAGATGGAAAAGGACAGGGATACATTATCACTCGTTATTGTAAAACTCAGTATTGGATTCTTTTTGGATTTGGATTAATGGGTTGGATTCTTTTTTGTTGTCTCCATGACTTTACTTAGTGGCAGAGTACATTTGAATGAAAGAGACTATTGCATCTCACTTCGAGTATCATTACGTAAGGACATTACAATTAAGAATAACTATGCATCACATTTTCTGATGAACTAAAATATATTTTATAACATATTTATTGTTTCCGTTCTTTCACATGATAGTTTGTAAATATATTTTAAATATTTATTTAATATGTTTTAAGTTATGTTATTTGTCAGCACAGTACCTAGCATCAAGGGGTACGCGCGGCAAGATTCGAACTTACTATTATGTCGTCTCATTTTTCTTAAGTTTTGCATAATTTGTGCAAATAAAATACAATAATAATATGTATACCTAAATGAAGTGGTATAATAAAATATATTGTACATAACAATGAAATAAATATTATACAAAGTAATGTAATAACTAATAAAATTGTGGGATGTATAGGAATGTTTCATCAATAAGTTAAATCTTTGTTTAAGTTATAATATTTAAGAAAAATATGTTTATTTTTATAAAGTATGTGTTCCATTGTCTAGCTAGGTGATATTAGAATTGAGAGTCCATATTGTTGTAAAAATTTATTTTCTCATACTTACTAGGAAAATGGCTTCATTATTTAAAAAAAGTATAGGTACACCGATCGATTATTTTCTATTCGCACACCGGCAATGTCTAGTAAAAAGTAGTAGTAGTAGTTTAAAGCGCGACCAACTATGTAGATCAGAAGAAGACGTCTAATTGGTTTTTATTCATGAAGTATAAACTAAATTCTATTATGGATTACTTACTAAATATTTAGAAAAAATTTACATTTAGAAGTTTTACATAAAAAAAATTGTATTTCATCGGGAGAAATGGATTTTCTTACATGATTTTGCCTGTAATTTCCTTACTAGTTAGAGAAAAGTACTAGTAGGTACCTACTGCATTGCGCAAGTCTCTGCCGAAGTAGCAATTAACGGCCTCGTTGGTTCAAAAGGTGGCTTTTTATTTCAAGTGGAAAGTATACTGATATAATTAATCTATTTTCGGCCTTGGCTGTAATGTATTGTCCTTCCATAGGTAATTGTCTCTTATCCCAATATGGTCGGCAGTCCACCTAAATCCCCCATGCTGTTAGCCAGTCTGCCGTCCATTTTCATTTAAAAGTACAGTAGGGTCAACCGGGGCAAGTGCAACTATTATTAAAATATATTATAGATGGCGAGGTTATAAAGAGCCTATGTAAAGGAGTTATGATGTTTAGTTGCCATATCCCCATAGTTGCACTTGCCCCGGTTGACCTTACCTATTTTAAGAAAGACATATGTGTGTCGATTGAAGTGGTGTTTTTTTTACTGCATATTATTACCTATATGGATTTAGCTACATAACTAACATTTGACTACAGAAATATTTGTTTAATGTGTCGGTATTTGTTTGTTAACAGCTAATAAATGATTATCTACTTATATGTCCCTGTCTTTATTTTATACTAGCTTTTGGCCGCAACTTCGTCTGCTTTCATTTTTTAGGGTGTTGAAAATATTTCGTCCGGTGAAAAAAAGGTTTCTAACCCCTGGGATTTCGTTTTCGTCAGAAAATTCTACTGCGTAGTAGCTAATTTTTTTACTGACGAGAACAGAATTTGACAAATGTTTTCTAAATCGTAAAAGAGGGGTGTTATAAGTTTGACTTTTGTTACAGTTTTACCTGTGTGCCTGCCTGTCTTCAAACGGATAGACTAGACCAGGGGCCTTAGTCAAAGTAACAATTTAAAACGAAAACGAAACGATAACGAAGTTCAAAAACAATAAAATGTATGGGATTGACATAATTATTATGTCGTCGCTAAGTCACGTGACACGTCCCATACATTTTATTCTTTTGAATCGAATGCCACTTTGTCTGGGGTATTAAACTGAGTTTTCTAAAGGGCCATTTCTAAGATTTAGCATGTGTTAACGGGCCAGGCTCAAACTTGAGAACTAAAACACATTTTATTTTGAAAACTTCATTTATTTAGTTTAATTAAATCATTTTTAGGCGTGGCATAGTTACACCTGTGGTTACACTAAAAGAAAGCGCGCGCAATTTTAAAACTACGAAGTGGCATCGAATACCATCTGAAATCCTCACTAGATAAATTCTGGTCGCGGGCCGTACATATCTTTGACTGACTGAACTAGACCGATTTTGATCCGTTTTTTTAATATTACGTGAATTGATGATTCTTAGCTATATAATAAAACACTAGCTGGTGCCCGCGACTTCGTCCGCTTTCTGGATGAAAGGTACCCTATGTCCTTTCTGGTGTCCCAGACAACGTGTATGCAAAATTTCATGGTGATCGGTTCAGTAGTTTTTGCGTGAAAGAGTTACAAACATCCATACATACATACATACAAACTTTCGCATTTATAATATTATCTATTATTAGATGACCAATCATTCATCTATGAGTTCAGATATTGTCCATGGCCCAACTACTTTGTCCACCTAGGTGTCTTCTTTTGTCACTTTTTCTTTCTTTTGTGGGTGCTGCTTACCATGAAATAGTTTAACCACTTAATAAAGTAGCCTTACTTAATTTAATTACCAAAATGACCATCTCACGTTGTGTTTGTAATCAAAAATTCATCAACTTTTGCATTCTCAACCTGTTTTAAATCTGACGCGTCTTCCTTACTCTTTGAGTTGACCCTCCGTCTACCTGGCTTCTTGTGGACCATCATTTTCTGTTTCCACTCCTCAATATTCTCAGTTGCCGGATACACGATAATCTCTCCCGTCTTCGGATCTATGGGATGCACTCCGTTGGGAGTGTGTTTCTTTTTTGCCATGTCCATGCTGTGCATTCTTTTCATGTGCTTATTGTAATTTGGCCAACTGGTAAAGTCCCTCTCGCACTGCGAACAGTTGTACGGCTTGACACCAGAGTGCTGAAGTACATGCTGGTTGAGGATAGTTTTGAAACGGAATCTCTTATTACAGTACGAACAAGCATGAGGAAACGAGTCCGTGTGGATTATGCTGTGATTGGTCAACTGATATTTGAGTCTGAAACATCGTCCGCATTGGGAGCAACTGAACGGTTTCTGTCCGTCGTGTACGCTGAGGTGATTTCTCAACTTTGCCAAAGTTTTAAAGCTGAATTTACAAATTTCACATTGATGAGGCCTGGTGTCGTAGTGAGAAAGCATGTGGCTGGCCAAACTATGATTGCTATAGAAACATTTGCCGCATTTATCACATGTGTGGTCCCTCTTTCTGTCCGTGTGAGTCAACAAATGTGTGGTCAGCGATCCTTTATTTTTTAATGTCTTTTTACAGAGTGGACATGTCAAGTTGTCCATTAAAGACTGTGACAAGGGCAACTCTAATTTCCTTTTATTGCCTTTATTATATGTGTTCATATGCTTCCTTAAGTCGTTCGCAGTTGAGAAATTTGTATTACAACCTAGACAAATATGATTTGTCTCGACATGTTCCATTTTGTGGTTATTCGCTCCACGAAGACTAACAAATTTCTTGTTACACAAGTAACATGACAATTTCAAATATTTCCTATGCATTTTCACATGAGCCAAGAAGCTATCTAATCTCATTTTTCTAATATTACAATCGGTACATCTATATGCGTGACAGCTATTGTGGTACTGCATAGCGTGGTTACGCAGCTCCTCTATATTCGGAAACTGAGTTTCACAGAACGAACACATCCAAGTATAATCCTTCCACGTCAATTTCAACTGCGATAAAGGTATGGCATCTAAACTTCGCGCTTCCAACTTCTTCGCCTTACTTTTAATTATAGATGTTTTAGTTTCTTCACTATTGGTCGCTTCGAGTTTAACTACGATTTTATCTACATGTTTCACGTCTTCGGTTGGCTCGTTATCGAATTCCGAATCGCTATTTCTCTCTGACGAGATGGATTCTTTCTTTATTTGCTGCACTAGAATAACATCGTTCAAAACCGATTGAGCTTGGTCTAAACGGACCACGAAATCGTAAGCTCTCTCTAAATCGCTTACGCAAACAATACAAACAGTTTTGGGCAGGCTGCGGTCGCTAAACAAATCCTGATATCCTCTATTGATACGAGTTAACTTGTGTAAGATCTGCTCCCCGTCTTGTCCGTTTGTTTGTAAATTAAACAATTTATCAGCAGGCTTTAATTCGGCACAAAATCGACAGTACGCGTTGCGATCGTTATTCATGTTCTTAACTTAAAATAATAATTATTCCATGAGATATGTATGTACATAAGATAAATATTATAATAATGGGAATAAATAAAAATACACGACCACGAAAGAAAAGAAACATATTATGACATAATTATGTGTTGTTCTTCAAATTGTCAATGTCACTGTGACACCTTTGACAATTTGTAAAATAAAATTTGTTTGATGACAGTGGTTTTGGAAAACTTTGAATTCAGATCAAAAATAATTTTCCCGGCCACCTCCTTCGCACCCCTCAGGGTGACAACGACAACGTCGACAACTTCCTAAAACGACAACTTTTTAGAATGTCAACGTCCTAAAACGATAAATTCTTAAATTTATTCCCGGGACTTGACCTGACTAACTGCTTTGGATTTGACGGACCCTGTTTTGGAAAACTAACAAAAATTATAGACTTGACTTGACTCTGACTAGTCTCGGGATCTGCTAAGGCTATATTACAAATTGCTATGCTATGATCTGACCAAAGATTTAAATCTTTGGATCTGACTATGATTAATGACACTGGTAAAATCATCGAAGATCTGATGGAGCGATGGAGTAGACAAAAAGAGAAGAAGAGGACTCAGTGTCATGCATGTCATTGCCATTCGAAACTTAAAAAAAAAAACAGAACATTCTATACCTAGAGGAAAAGAATATTGGTTCTTTTTTCTTTATTTTTTTTTTCTAAATTTATAGTATTAATAGGTATCAAGAATTTGTAATATTATAATTGTAATATAATAAGAATTGAATTTGTAATAAGTTGGTACATATTGTTATTGGTCATGTGACTTAGATTTGCGCCCACACACGACACAGACAAACATTCACACATACACGACATGCCCATACATACACGTCACGTACACAAATACACGACATGTACATACATACACGACATGCACACACACACACACACACACACGACATGCATGGCCACCCTACACCAGCTCGCAGAACTGCGCGGGGTCATGCAAAAGCACTTAATGCAATTACTATTGTCTAATGCTATTACTAATTACTATTGTTGGTGCTAATTACTAATTTCAATTGCAAATTGACCCCTACGATACAAGCTGTGCTTAGTGTAGGGGTCAAAATCAAATCTATCTGTAATTCACTAAGTAAATAAATTATTATTATTTACATATATTTATTTCATTTCTTAATTTTAATTTTTTTTACAATAATTATATAAAAAACAATAAATATTATAAAAAAAACTTAAAACTAGATTGCCGCAGGTAGCGAGGCAAGGCCCAAGCTACCGGTGGTTAGGGCTGCAGAGTGAGGAACCTCCTGACAATTCGTGCCGTGTCAAGAAGTACCGCCTTCTGTATCTGACCCTTGACCCAGTCATCTAGTGAGAGCCTCTTGAGATGTTGGTCGAGGTTCTTCGCTATAAGACCGTTCGCCGATACGACTATCGGGACGATGATTGTCGAATCAACATCCCACATGGCGGTCACCTCGTGAGCCAAGTCTAAATATTTACTTAGCTTGTCTTTTTCGGCTTTCACGAGGTTTTCGTCATGTGGAACAGTGTTGTCAACAAGCATCGTCTGGCGCTGAGATCGATCGATAACCACGATGTCAGGTTTATTGGCTACAATAGTCCTGTCCGTGATTATAGATCGGTCCCAGTAGAGCGTGGCACGACTATTTTCGAGAACGGGCGTAGGCATATACTTGTAGTACTATTATTATTATTATTATTATTATTACTCTATAACAATAACAGTGACTACTCTATATCTATATCAAGTTGTTTTGGTATTGTGTTGTTGCCGATGGATGATAAGATAATTAACTTTTAACTCAAGTGAAATGTCATTTTATAAATGTTCGGCTTACATCCAATAGTAATATTGTGACGATAGGGTGACGATGTAAAAAAAGCAACTTAGTTTGATCGCTCAATACTTTATTTATAAGCTATCAAAGCGAAACATCGCGGAGATATCCGTTCGTCGAGAATCTTCTTTATTTCGCATTTTTCAATACCTTTCTCCCGCAAATATATCAGTCTGTCGTGTAGGATGAAATTTTCAAATACTGGCTGAAGACAATTTTGCAAAAGAATAAACATGGCCGCCTTTTGGCGCGTTGTGTTTGAAATTTCGCGCCAAATCGAATGAATTTTTTCAAATTCGAATTTGGCTGGCTGGCCGTCCGTTTCGTGTGTCAATGTGAAACCATTTGAAGAAGCGTCTTCGAGATATTCTTCAAAATCTCGATTCATCGTTCTTGCTTTGACTGCCTTGCGTTTCTTTCTTTTTAACTTGCAGTTTCCTAAAAATTTATAAATTCATATATTTTTTATTATAATATAATATAATAATTATAATATACAGTGATCAAGTAATAACACGTGATCGCTGTGACGACGGTGGCGCCGTCACGCAACAGTAGTACCCAATTCTTTATATTTTGAGACGATCACTCGGGAACAGGTACTTTTTTCTGGATGAAAGGTACCCTATGTCCTTTCTTGTATCCTTGACTATGTTTATGCAAAATTTCATGATGATCGGCTGAGTAGTTAAGGCGTGAAAAGGTAACAGACAGACAGATTTACTTTCACATCCGTACCTAATATTATAAATGCGAAAGTTTGTATGGATGTATGAATGTTTTTAACTCTTTCACGCAAAAACTACTGAACCGATCACCATGAAATTTTGCATAGGAACACGTTGTCTGGGACACCAGAAAGGACATAGGAACATAGAGAAAAATCTGAAATAGTATTGTAATAAATATTCAAAAAAATAACTCACTTTCATTGGCGTATGATTGTAAAACAGCTCTTGCCAACAGGTAGTACACCAAATCTTTTAAGTCGCCGATATCTTTGGTTGTGGGTTGTGAAGCGAGCCTTAAAAATGGCACATTTAAATATTCAGAACCACAATGTCTCTCGTAAATCTTTCTCAATGTATCGCTCAATGGAAAATTAACGAATTTTCCGCCGCCAATTTCCCCTTGCATTCTGTGGTAACAGCACGGCATCAAAACGAGAAACCTCGCTGCAGACATTTTTAAAAATATATTCATTGCATCTATGGTCAAATCCGCGCAAGCGTGAAGGCCAGTTATACAAAAACCGTTTGCGTTTAAAAATTTCTCCTTCAAATATATTTCAATGTTTTCCTCCGATTTCTCTGTGACAGTATGCCTTACGTATTTCACTTTCGTTTTGGAGTCACTGTATAGAGTATTTTGGCGTTTTTTGGCTGCAACGTAATGCCTTTCGTTACACTCCAATCCGAGGACATTGTATTGTTTCATGTCAAATATTAATTGGTCCAAATAGCCCTGAAACAAATTTATAGTTATACCTAAGTACTTTTTAAAAGGTATTGCGTGAGAATAATTCGTATTGAAATTAAAAACTTTAGATACTTAAGCATTGAATAAATTATTTCAAAAATCTTTTAGATATCTGATAAATCAAATACTTTATACATAGATGAATGATTGGTCTCGCTGCGCTCGACTAGATCCACCCGTCGTACTTGTAAAATGCGGCATAAAATAGTACGCCGAATGCGGCGTACCCGAGCCAGTCACACTGCAAACTGTCTGTGATGTGTACGTGCCGAATGTTTTTTAAATTTTAGGCATAATAAAATACCAGTTTGCGTAGTGAAACTGTGTAAAAATATAATAAAACTGGGTAAAAAGTATTAAAAAGTGACGGTTTTTTACATACACTACAATAAAAAGTTGCCACGTTTTTGGAGCTATTGCTTTTGTATAGCGCTCCATCTAGTCGAGCGCAGCGGGACCAATCAATTATCTTTGACTTTATACTTTAAAAAAAATGCTTCAGGTAACAAGTACTTAGGTATTTCAGATACTTTTTTATGAGGCTTCTTGTACAATTCTGTAAAAAAGCAGGTAGGGTACCATTTTAATGGCTTGGTTTTGTAGTTGTGCCCTTAGCGCTTGATTCGTATTTTATTTTAAACTCAAATGAAAGCAACTCGATGATTTAAAAATAAACATAAGTATACATGTAGAGGAATTTGTCGTATATATACGACTGGCGAAATGGACACGAATATAATTGTCGGATAAATCCGACTCGGGCGGCTAAAGGGTTAAACAAAATAATGTCTTACCAAGCCAGAACCGAAATCGACGACAGTATCGCAATGTGCTTGGTCACATGCGTATTCTATTTCTTTCGCTAGACACAATATCTCGTGTTTCTTCTTTGGTTTTAGAGCTACGTTCAATTTGCTATAAATATCTTCGCTTATAGGTATGTCTGCTATGGGTTTGTGTGCAACTTCCAAAATTTTCAATTGAGCAAACATATTTCTCAAATAGTCGTCTCTCTCTACGAGCGATGACAGAGAAAATTCTGCATTAAAAGCGTCAACGTCTTTCAAGTCTACTTTTATTTCATCGAGAACCTTATAGATCAGTATATGCGTGTTGGCGAATTTGTACAAATGTTCGTATTGCTTGAAGAACAATAAACATTCTTCGAAGTATGTTTCGCTGTCGTTGAACGCTCGAGGTAAAGACATATTAAGTTCTGAACATTCTGAAAAAAAAAAGTAAGTAATAAGTATACTTAAGTCATCGATGTTTATTAAGTAAACAGAAAAAGCAGGGGTTCCGGGTTCGATGATCGGCTGGGGTTTCGGCCAACTTTGGAAATGAACCTTTCAAAGTTGGCTATGGTCTGGATAGTAAGTTGTTGCAGGGCTACTATATGCTGATAATCCAGACAGATACTTCTGTCTAACCTTGTAATAGGCTAAACGCTCCCGGCTTTGCCCGTATTCAAAATAAAAATTATCTTTTAGGTTAGTCCAAATTACACACTTACTTAGTCACATAGTTTTATCAAAATCGGTTCAGTAGTTCGAGTTTAGGATTCATATTAGATATTTTTTATGTATTTGTGAAATGTAACACGCTGTAAGGTTTGCTATTAAAAAATACTGCGTTTTTAAATAGTTTAGGCAGCCCTTCTGGCGGCAATAACCAAATGATGAGATATACGGGTTTCCAGAATATATATTTACCTATAGTTTATTCTACTATGGTCGGCAAAGCATTTGCAGCACCTCTGCCTGTGGGTTTGCTTGTGTTAAAAAAGGCGACGGTAGCCACCTACCACCAGCCGTCGATGTCTGTCGACCTTAACATAAAAAAATAATAAATATAAATAAAT
Organism: Synanthedon tipuliformis; assembly: GCA_947623395.1. Taxonomy (NCBI): domain Eukaryota; kingdom Metazoa; phylum Arthropoda; class Insecta; order Lepidoptera; family Sesiidae; genus Synanthedon; species Synanthedon tipuliformis. The sequence goes on along the minus strand of OX392434.1, from coordinate 153,091 downwards.
ATCTTTACACATTCCACACAGCACCATCTAGTTCCATATTAAGCAACTAATTGCTTGTATTGTGTATACCACACAGTTGATTGATATACTACATACAAAGATAATTGATTGGTCTCGCTGCGCTCGACTAGATACCGCCGTCGTACTTGTAAAACGCGGCATAAAATAGTACGCCGAATTCGGCGTACCCGAGCCAGTCACACTGCAAACTGTCTGTGATGTATACGTGCCGAATGTTTTATTAAATTTTAGGCATAATAAAATACCAGTTTGCGTAGTGTTACTTATTTTATTTATTTTATTAGTTATATTACCTTATTTGTTTATTTATTTATTTAAGTATTTAAAACCTTATTATTTTTTTTAAATATATAGAATTGCATTTGACGTTCAATATTCAAAATTTTCAGTTCAGTAGAGCGTCTTTGTTTCTCTGTCGCTCGCAGAGAGCGGTTTAGTTTTTTGTGCTGATAATAGCCTGTATTTGCCAGTTCATTTTCTTTTAAAATTTTAATTATTCAGTTTAAAATATTTATGTAAAAAACCCCGGATAATATGGGGTTTTTTTGTTTTTGGTTTTTGTCATTCATGATTTAATTAGATATATATAAATAAATATATACTGAATCCTGGGTTTTATCCGCATTTTTACATTTTGATGAGCCTTCATTTTTCTAACGTTATCTTATTTCAATTATTTTTTCAACGTTTCAAGTGAAACTGCGTAAAAAGTGATACTTTTTTATACCTACTACTATTTTGCTGTAATATGTAGCCAGCATAGTTATTTTTCATTATAACGTTACTTTATTTAACAAATAAAACCCAATATGAATTTCATAACGCTATATTTGGTTAAAATCTAAAATAACATATTTAATTGCAACACATTTATTAAAAAATAATATTTAATTAGACTTTGTAGGATTCCTATTGGACTCCTAACATTTATTTTTTCATTAAGATACAACAAAAAAATATAATCTAAATCTTCTAAGTTAAGTAAGTTATGTATTAGCTTTTAAGACACACACACATCTTAAAATACTAACATATATCACACAGTTGAGAACTTATTGCATCTCTGAAAACTGGCTTTAAGTTTACTCGATTGCCCCGGCTTTGCCCGCACCCGAGTCTCATTAATTACTAACTTCTTGGTTCAGTCTTTTATAAGCACTAAAATATTACTGTTGTGGTCCGCTAATTTTATTCCATACTTCATTATCCTTTTCCAATTTTTGGGACGCCCCGCTTCCGATGACACATTTTCCGGCCCACTTTTCAGGCGACAGATACTTGTGGCACACCTCAATCAGGTCTTCCTTGGTGACCTCCAAGACTCTTTCCCTCTGCGTCTTCCAAATGTCATAGGAAAGACCGTAAAGGAACAGATCCACACCCTTCATGTATTCAACTATGGGCTGATCCATCTGTTGAAGGATTGACAATTTCGATTCAAAAAGATTTTGATCGTCGACCAGTTTTGCATTTTTCCTCATCCAATCGGTTGTCTCATCGAATACATCCAAAGTTAGACGAGAATTGGGATCTCTGTACGAGAAGAAATTGAATATTCCATCGAGTGTCAAATTTGCACCGCCACCGTACGCTCCATTTTGTTCTCTGACAATCGGATGCAAGTATTTCGAACTTAAAAACTTGGACAAAACACGAAGTTTAGCATAATCTGGATCTGTGTAGGCAACTATTGGTATTGCTTTGGCACAGAAATTAACAGGAATATTCATTGAAATGTGAATGCCACGATTCTTTTTTGGTAACGGTTTAGCATCTATCCAGTTTATACGATTGACTTCCTTGTTGTCATCCTTGCATAGCTTCAGACAGAACTTATCTATGTACTCGTGAATATCTTTATTGGTATCACTGTAATGGAATGCAGCTCTCAAATTGTGACCTTTCAACATTTTGTCCCCAATTTCATCCACAAGTTTTTCGACCTCTTCAATTTTATAATCCTTTTGAATCTGTTGCATTGTCATAACGTGATGGAGCCCTAGAAGGTTTTCTTTGCATTCGTCTACGGATGAAACTAGAGATCTCGCCGCCTGCATAGCGTATGTATGGCCACTATCGATAACACCACTGGTTAGGGAGGAACAGTAGTTTTGGAGTAGCATAGACATCCTTTCTCTATTACTAAACTTTGGTTTATTGAATATTTCGTTTAAAATGTCCAACATTTTTGGCAAATTTTCATCCAGACAATGAGTGGCTACGAACACTCCCTGCTCATATTGACCCTTGAGATCAATGTGCTCAGTAATGTGTGCGGCCACGGCAAGACCCGACGTAGAGCTGCTCACATACTTGTCAAAATCTCTATAATTGTAGGATTTTGTATCAAATTTGTCAAGAATATAATTGAAGAATGGCAACAATTCCAACTGTTCGCTATTTAAATTCTCCGAACCGAGTACACCTTTAAAGTAGGTCACTCCATTGGTGTTCGCTTCGCACAACTGCAAAGGTACTGTTCCGGACATTGTGTGTTTTAATGATGGCGCAGTTTTGTTCAATGTTATATCTTCAATTTTTAAACACGGCAATAAATCCAAATTCTGCACCTTCTTTTGAGCAGTCGACAGCTCGAGACCATCTTTGTATATTTCCTCTTTTTTGTTTTCAGTTAAATCCTTCACTTTGGAATGTAATAACTTTTTCTCGGCTTCGTTGAATGTGTCGTCGAATTTTGCATCCGGCTGCATAGTCATCACGAGTTTATGGTTGTTTGAAATGAAATATTTTTCAATAACCTTTTTGACATATCGGTGATCTTTAAGGTCAGTTTTTAATCGGCCCAGCAGCTCGTTGATCTTGAGAGCGTCTAGAACGGCTCCGTTGTGATTCCACAACGGCATGAGGTTAAATAAAACATTCAATCCAAATTTAGGCGATTGATGTTTGATTGACAATTCAAAACCGTGCAGGACACTCTCTATGTGATCTTTTTCAAAGCCTTTTTCAAAAATATCATTCAAAGTTTTTTGTGCAATGCTTTCGACAACTTCAAATTTCTCCTTTTCCACGTCTCTCAATCCGACAACAAATAATGTATCTCTTATTTGATTATCATATCCAGTCAGAGAATTGTAACCTCCTGAAATGTTCTTTTCGATGAGGCTCTTGTAGAATGCTGAATTCGGTCCAATGATCATAAGTTCCGCTAGAGCCGTAAGCATGAATGTGTCATAAATATTTGTTATATCAGACATCACATAACCGATGGCTATTTGGTTTTGTTTTTCTATTGGTCCACCGTATTGATCTACTCTGCACATAATTTGAGAATGTTTTGGCTTTTTCCACCTCTGCTGAGGCGTTACAATCGTGTTTGCCGGGTCTAAATATGAGTATTTATTCAAATAAGACTCGTTAAGAAACTTCAGGTTTGCCTCGAGTGGGAAACTTCCGTATGAATAAATTCTCGCATTGCTAGGATGGTAGTACGTTCCGTGGAAGTTTCTCAAATGTTCATGTGTCAACTCTGGGATACAGAGGGGATCACCGCCGGAGACGAAACCGTATGTTCCCTGAGGCAGTATTGTATTGATGAAACGTTGTCCAAATAACGAGCTGGTTTCCGAGAATGCACCCTTCATTTCATTGTAAACGACTCCTTTGAACTGCAGATCTGAAGATTTGTCTCCCAAATTTGAATGCTCCAGTCTCCAACCTTCCTGTAGAAAGTCCAACCTTTCCAAGTTTGGCTTGAAAACGGCATCACAGTAGACTTTTTGAAGATTTCTATAGTCAACTTCGTTTTGTGATGAGAATGGGTAAAAAGTGTAATCGGGGCCTGTCAGGGCATTCATGAAGGTCGCCAGCGAGCGATTCAACATTTTGAAGAAGGGATCTCTGACTGGATACTTCTCAGAACCGCACAGAACCGTATGCTCGAGGATATGAGGGGTTCCCATGGAATCGTTGGGTGTTGTGCGAAAACCAATCGAGAAAACATTGTTAGTGTCGTCTCTGTCGAGATGCAAATATTGTGTCTTGGTTTTTTCGTGTATGAGAAAGTACGCTGTAATATTGTATTCTTTTATGTACTCCACATCTGAACACAGAAAGCCGTGTACGGATTTACCGACTTGTATGTTCTTCGACAACGATTCTTTTCTCTTGAGAATGCCTGAACTGTTTTTTCTCTCGACGCTATACATAAGCCGGCTACGGGCCTGAACGTTTCTCCATCCGTGTCCGAAAAATTTCGTGTACATCTTTCCCACTGGTAACTTCCACTGTCCTGTAACCGTAACCACTGTTTTGAGCAGTTCCAATGACATATTTAATAAACAAAAAACGTTTCAGTGTGAAATTTTTAAATCGCAGAAATGAAACGCGAAAAACAAATGAAAATGATGCAATAAATATGAACATACTTACACGATGTTAGAAAAAGATGTCGGTTATGCGTAATTCGAGTTTACTGAACGAACGTGAAGAATTATATTTAAGCCGCATACATTAGCAATGTTAATTTTAGAGAAAATTTCATTTTACAAAATTACAACATAAAATAACCTCTTTCCTTTCATTTGACAATTTTGACATTTATAATGAAAGTTCAACTTCATGAAATAATATGAAATTATGGAGTCATAGACACAATATTGAATCATAAGCATAGATTTAAAAATCTATGGTTCGAATAGTATTGGAATTCAACAAAAGTATCCCCTGGATTTTTTGGGGTGGATAAACGGAATAACCGAAATATTATACATAGATATAAATAAAACTTTATTATTCGTAGTGTACACTCTCAAAACACACAGCATAGCCATACCTTTCGCTGGCCATACCCCATTTATTTCTTCTGTGGTAATTTAAAGTGTCTATGGTAATTTGATAGCTCTGTCAGATTTCTGACAATGACATCTAATGTCATCACACACATCTGTCCGATGTCTGGTGGTTCGGAGGGTTCGTTCGGCTCTCTGTCTTTTTTGCACGTGTTTACGTGTGACAGATAGACCCGTTTTGGGTTTATTTAGTTAATATTTTATTATGCAGTAAAGCTTTCGCTTTCAAAAATGAGTTTATATAACTTTAAAAAGATAGCCGTGGTCCCCACATCCAAGGTAATAACTTCCCCTTTCTTTTGGTTATTATTTCCTAATTTAGCGATCCCACATTTGCTGGTCGTAACCTATAAAATTTAGTGAAACATCACTATTTATTACTTTTCAGGACTTTATTGATATTATATTGTCCAAGACGCAAAGGAAGACCCCGACGGTGGTACATAAGCACTACAAGATATCCCGTATTCGTGCTTTTTACATTCGAAAAGTTAAATTTACACAACAAAACTTTCACGACAGGTTGTCCAGGATTATACAGGTATTTTCTCAAAATTTTATGTTGCTTTTAAAACTAACCGTATCAGTAATGCGATATTGACTTTGGAAGGGTAAAATTTTCAATATATTATGAAATATGACGACACGTTTGGTCTAATGGCTAGTAACCCTAGCTGTTAACCAAGCGGTCGCGGGTTCGAATCCCGCTAGGGGCAAATGTTTATGTGTTAACATTTACCTTTGTACCAGAATCATGGATGTTTTGTATTTATAATATGTATGTATTTACAAAAAAAAAGTATTGTATGTACTATATCAATTGTCTGGTATCCATAAGTAATACATGCATTAAGTTGCTTACTTTGGAACTAGATGGTGCTGTGTGGAATGTGTGAATATTTATATTTATATTGTAGTAATGCATCCCACCTTATATTTTTCATTAAATATTATTAAAACAATTTTCAAAGCTTCAGAAAGGCATGGCATAAATATGACAAATTATTAAAAAAAATACTTAAATTAAATTAGCTCTGTAGAAAAGGCTTCTTAAAGTCAATACTTTTTTCCAATGTTTGGCCGTTATCTGATAGATAAATCAGTTTTATTACTGTATAATGTGGTGCAGTCTAGATCTAGTCCAGTCTAGGTCTCATAGATATCCTTATAATGCTGTATTTTCGCATAAAGTGAGACATCGGCATCTCTAATAATTTAAATTTTATGTGAATCTTTTTCTGAGTCAGTCTGGATTAATGGAGTTAGTCCTAAATTTTGCAGTAGACTTTTTTTAAAAAAATTTAAATTGTTTAAATTTCGATTTAAAATATTCTCTCCTCTCATTCTATGTAAAATATCCTCTTGAAGTTTTCAAATTTTATGTAAAATATTGTTTTAAATTATATCAAATTTTCTGTTAAATATCTTGTTAAATTTTATGAATTTTAAATGAAAATAATAATTGATTTTATGTCAAATTATTTGAAGTATTTTTTTTACACGCAAAACAATCTGGATCTCCAATTGCAAGATCAATCGAGAGACTCAATTTTCTGTCCTCCATATGACTCCATAAAAAAAAAAAAAAAAAATAGTGCCATGGCTTCTCGATGGCACAGTAGACATGAATATGTCTCATATCATAAATGAAAAGAAAGATTTAAATGGTTTTATGTATTTTTAGATCTGTTATATACACTATATACAAACATAGAAACATAGATTTATACGTATATATAAAAACGTACGTACAAACACATACATACATACATATATATATACAAACGATGAACGAATTTTTTATAATTATATAATTAATTATATTTAATATAATTATAATTATATAATTTATAATATATAATATAATATATATATAAACAAACGAACAAATTATAATTAATTCATTTACGTCATGGTAACGATTTTCGTGACACACATTCTTTCGAATTAATTCATTTACGTCATGGTAACGATTTTCGTGACACACATTCTTTCAAATAGACCCCAGAGAAAAGACATATTCATGTCAAGTCCCTATCCCCATCCCTATCCCCATCCCTATCCCCATCCCTATCCCTATCCCTATCCCTATCCTTATCCTTATCCTTATTCTTTCCCCTTATCCTTAATCCTTCTATGGTCAACAGGGATAATTCATGTCAAGTCCCCATCCCTATCCCCATCCCCATCCCCATCCCTATCCCTATCCCTATCCTTATCCTTATTCTTTCCCCTTATCCTTAATCCTTCTATGGTCAACAGGGATAATATATAAACAAACGAACAACATAAATGAAAAGAAAGATTTAAATGGTCCCGGTCCCTATCCCTATCCCTATCCCTATCCCCATCCCCATCCCTATCCCCATCCCTATCCTTATCCTTATCCTTATTCTTTCCCCTTATCCTTAATCCTTCTATGGTCAACAGGGATAAATTACGTCATGGTAACGATTTTCGTGACACACATTCTTTCGAATTAATTCATTTACGTCATGGTAACGATTTTCGTGACACACATTCTTTCAAATAGACCCCAGAGAAAAGACATATTCATGTCAAGTCCCTATCCCCATCCCTATCCCCATCCCTATCCCTATCCCTATCCCTATCCTTATCCTTATTCTTTCCCCTTATCCTTAATCCTTCTATGGTCAACAGGGATAATTCATGTCAAGTCCCCATCCCTATCCCCATCCCCATCCCCATCCCTATCCCTATCCTTATCCTTATTCTTTCCCCTTATCCTTAATCCTTCTATGGTCAACAGGGATAATATATAAACAAACGAACAACATAAATGAAAAGAAAGATTTAAATGGTCCCGGTCCCTATCCCTATCCCTATCCCTATCCCCATCCCTATCCCCATCCCTATCCTTATCCTTATCCTTATTCTTTCCCCTTATCCTTAATCCTTCTATGGTCAACAGGGATAAATTACGTCATGGTAACGATTTTCGTGACACACATTCTTTCGAATTAATTCATTTACGTCATGGTAACGATTTTCGTGACACACATTCTTTCGAATAGACCCCAGAGAAAAGACATATTCATGTCAAAAAATTATTAGAAATATTCGACTAAAAAAGATACTATTAGAAATATTTAGAGTGAAATTTGAACGATTTTGATTTCAGGAATTTCCAAAATTGGACGATGTGCACCCTTTTTATGCTGATTTGATGAACGTGCTCTATGACAAAGATCATTATAAGCTCGGTCTCGGCCAACTCAACACGGCCAGGCATCTCATCGACAAGTGAGATATTTATATTTTATTTTATTTTTGAAGTCACAAAAAGTACCCTATAATTTTTTTAAAATTTAATAAGACACAAAACAGGTCACTGACATTAAATACATTGAATAGATACAATTACAAAGAAGTGAACAAGACACAGGCCTAAAAAATGTGTTGTATAATATTTCTAAATTGATTTTCGAGTCTAGTAAATTAGAAAAAAAAAACCGATGTGGACTGTATGCAGGTTTATTGTAGACTACTTGCTTATTTACAAAAAGAAATTAATAAATTTTAGTATGGAATTGGTAGGTAGGTAGCTTCGAAATATATTTAGTAAATTTTGTATGGATTGCGTTGGGTAATTTGAAAACGTTATAAGTACATTTTAGATTGAAATCATCGAACATTGACATGTGTTTTATCATTGTGTTGCATTACACAATGATAAAACGAAACAAAAGAAAGAAAAGAGACGAAACGCACTTTCATCCGAAGGCAAGCTTAGCCATATTCAAAAGAAGTCAATTTGGGATGAAAGCACAATAAATTATTATTTATTTCAACAATAAATGTTTAAATTATGCCTTAAGACATCTTTATCTTAAAGCTAATTAAAATTGGTTACTCCTACTAAAATCGGTAAAAACACAGTGTTAAGGCGTGAAAAGTTAAACTGACTAAGTTACTTTTACATCTGTATTAATCTATACTAATATTATAAAGCTGAAGAGTTTGTTTGTTTGTTTGTTTGAACGCGCTAATCTCAACAACTACTGGTTCGAATTGAAAAATTCTTTTTGTGTTGGATAGATCATTTATCTAGGAAGGCTTTAGGCTATATAACATCACGTTGCGACTAATAGGAGCGAAGAAACAGTTGAAAATGTGGAAAAAACGGGGAAAATTATTCATCTTTGAGGGCTTCCGTTGCGTGCGCTACGAAAACCGTTCGAGATACCCAAATGACTATTCCCAAAATAACTATTCCACGCGGACGAAGTCGCGAGCTCCAGCTAGTAAATAATAATTTATTGTGCTTTCATCCCGAATTGACTTCATTTGAATATAGCTAAGCTTGTCTTTGGATGAAATATTATAAATATTAGTTAACCGAATAGTCGTGGGTTCGAATCCTGCTAGAGGCAAATGTTTATGTGTTAACATTAATTTACCTTTGTGCCTGAGTCATGGATGTTTTGTATTTATAATATGTATGTATTTACAAAAAAAAGTAATGTATGTAGTCTATCGACTGTCTGGTATCCATAATACAAGCATTTAGTTGCTTACCGTGGAACTAGATAGCGCTGTGTGGAATGTGTGAAGATAATTTAACAAGACTCGACTTGTTGGTGGTGAAACGGTCTAGTGTTTTACTGACATTTTACTGGCAACGGACGCCATAACCTATGTGTTTGTGGTCAGTGTCGCCAAGGAGTACGCCCGTCTGCTCAAGTACGGGGACTCGCTGTATCGGTGCAAACAGCTTAAAAGGGCAGCCCTCGGCCGGATGGCCACCATCATGAAGAGGCAAGCGGCCAACCTCACTTACTTGGAACAGGTATACCATACCATACCATATACCATTGCTCCCCTCACAATTGTCATTTAAAAAAATAAAGAAATTTATTTATATTGTATATGTAAAAATGAAATAAATAAAAAATAGTATAATAATGAACTATAATGCATTACATAAATATACAATTATTTTGTGATAATTTTATGTCACCTATGAAAATATTCTAATCAATTCATAAAACTAATTTAACTTAGATTAATAATTGGTCTCGCTGCGCTCGATTAGATACCGCGCCGTCGCACTTGTCAAATGCGGCAACAAATACTATACGCCGAATTCGGCGTACACGAGCCAGTCACACTGCGAACTGTCTGTGATGTGTACGTGCCGAATGTTTTATTAAAATATAGGCATAATAAAATACCAGTTTGCGTATATGTAGTGAAACTGTGTAAAAATATAATAAAACTGTGTAAAAAGTGATAAAAAGTGACGGATGTTTTACACACACACTACAATAAAAAGTTGCCGCATTCACGGAGCTATTGTTTTTCGATAGAGCTCTCTATCTAGTCGAGCGCAGCGAGAGACCAATCATTAATCTAAGTAATTAATGTTCTATAAAGCATTGATTTGATTACGGTTTTATAAAACCAAAAATTTTTTAATAAGTTCGATTATTTATTTATTAGGTGACATTACTGTTTTTGTACGGTCAAAAAAAGCCTGCAACAAATCAAATCAAATCAAAATATTTATTTATAATATAAATTGGGGTTTCTACAAGAAACTCTTATTCTCATCCCGGCAAATGTGAAATTAATTAATGTGAATTATGAAAAGCAGTATACAGGGTGGAAAAATAAGTCGGGCCCTGGAGGGAAACTACCTTAAGGGATTCACAAAGGCCAATGACATTGACCATTTGACCTTCACCGATATGACCTTTAGAATGTTTATAATATACAGGGCGTCCCACGACCATGCCACATGGAGGGAAAGTACCTTGAATGTTGTAGATGGAACATTTTACTGAAAGAAGACATTATTTTAATTTTAAAAACAATTTAAACTGCATTCATAGATTTTTAAATAATTACATGGTTGAACCGGGAATCGAACCCGCTGGACGAGAAAAAAAATTACCCTGTAGCTTTATTATACCGATCGAAAGGGTTCATCATAAGGATTATTTTTTGCTAAATAACATAGTGTCAGAAATAAAAGGAAGACCATGAATTTTAACATTTAATGTGAAATTTTGTTCCGAAAAATGAAAAGCTGACATTGCCGTAAGGCGGTAAGGACTGTTGAATACAAAGTCGCACTCTTTTGATTATTTCACTACCTGTCGATTTTTTTATCTTGTTGTGGTGGATATTTAGAATAATATGTTTAAGTTCTGTTTGTAGCTCGTGAACACTTTCATACTGGTTCTTATAAACTAAATTTTTTACATAACCCCATACATTCAACAGTATGGGACTCATTTTGAGCATTTGATAAATTGATTAATTTTGTATTAAAATGTTAAAATTCATGGTCTTCCTTTTATTTCTGACACTATGTTATTTAGCAAAAAATAATCCTTATGATGAAGCCTTTCGATCGGTATGATAAAGCTACAGGGTAATTTTTTTTTCTCGTGTAGCGGGTTCGATTCCCGGTTCAACCATGTAATTATTTAAAATCTATGAATGCAGTTTAAATTGTTTTTTAAATTAAAATAATGTCTTCTTTCAGTAAAATGTTCCATCTACAATATTTAAGGTACTTTCCCTCCATGTGGCATCGTCGTGGGACACCCTGTATATCAAACTAATTCCGCACGAAAAACACAAACGTAATCCACACCTCAACGCAGTCACTGAGACACTGTAGCTCCATATATTTAGAGTTCCGAGGCGGCGGAAACAATTCAACAGGCCCGACAAATGTGGTTTTTTGTACTTTTCATTAAAACTACATTAAAAAAAAAAAATCAATACATTTTTTTTAAATGACATTGACTTATTATTCGGTGCAGGAATCATTTTCGCGCAATAAACCGTTTTCGAAACATATTTCAATATAAGTCAAATTCTTCTTATGTTCTAACTTTTATTGTGGGGTTTCTACTACTTCGATGGAATTTATAAACAATACAATTTGTTCTTCACATGTTTAAGTATAACATATATTTTTTTCAAACCAATTGCATTGACAGTTTCTTGTAACATATTTTTTTAAAACTGCAAATTTTTAAGATTGGCATGTGTTTACAGCTTAAATCCTTTAGTTGGCTCATTTTACATAAAGGAGACATTCCTTTATTTTTAAAAAGAAACAAAACTGCATTCAAAGATTTTCCAAAACTCGCTTGACTCGCCCGGGACTCGAACCAACTCTCGCTACTTTATTATACTAATCGATAGGATTATTATTCCGGATAAAATTTCTCTAACAAACATTTGGTCTTACTCTCGTCTGTCGTACAAGATATCCATGAAGAATACCCTGTATAATAATATAAATATAAATAGCAAGGTGTTGTCTGTATGTGTGTTAAGGTGAGACAGCACTTGTCCCGTCTGCCGTCCATAGATCCGTACACGAGGACGATCATCATTTGCGGCTTCCCCAACGTGGGCAAGTCCAGTTTCATCAATAAGGTATACATCATTTTATTATTATACATTATTATTACGTATATTATTATGTTATTGAGTACTAGCTGGTGCCCGCGACTTCGTCCGCGTTCTGGATGAAAGGTACCCTATGTCCTTTTTGGAGTCCCAGACAACGTGTATGCAAAATTTACAACGCCATCTAGGGAATTCTGTTTGAAGCAATGTAGTACTCTAATTCATCTAAAAGTTAACAGATGGCACTACATGTTAGTTATAGTTTATAAAATTACGTGTTAATAAAATTAAAGCTGCTGCCCGCGACTTCGCCCGCGTAACTTAGTAAATTATGTACTTAAACCTTCCTCGAGAACCACTCTACCCATTAGTGAAAACCGCATTAAAATCCGTTGCGTAGTTTTAAAGATCTAAGCATACAAAGGGACATAGGGACAGAAAAAGCGACTTTGTTTTATACTATGTAGTGATAAAAAGGTAGTTGTAAAATAAAAAGGTTGTTTAAAAAAAATTTTTTTTAGATTTTTTAATTTTTCATTCATTTACTGTTAAAACAATTTAAACCTAATTTTTGACAAAAAACAGATAAAATAAGTTTATTAATATTTGTTATTAATAGAAGTTAAATTAAAAAAAATATATTTTATTTTATTGATTTTTGCAAAAATAAAGAAATAAAAATAAAATAAAATATTTTTTTTTTTTGGTAAATCAATTCCCATATTCCCATTGATTCCTCACTCCCATTGGTTTCCAGATAACCAGAGCCGACGTGGAAGTCCAGCCGTACGCGTTCACCACCAAGAGTCTGTACGTTGGCCACACCGACTACAAGTATCTCCGCTGGCAGGTGATTGTTTAGTGTTTATTAGGCCTCCATCCCGTTGCTGGCCTCCATCAAGGCTGGCTTCTATCAAGGCTGACCTTCATCAGGGCTGGCTTTCATCAAGGCTGACTTTTATCAAGGCTAGCCTTCATCAAGGCTGAACTTAATCAAGGCTCTATCTCTATCCCAGTGCTGGCCATCATCATGGCTTGCTTCTATCAAGGCTCACTTTAATCAAAGCTGGCCTTCATCAAAGCTGGTCTAGCGGTATCAAAGTGCTAGCCTCTATCCCAGTGCTGGCTATCATCAAGGCTGACCTTCATCAAGGCTGGCCTCAATCAAGGCTGACCTTAATCAAAGCTGACCTTCATCAAGGCTGACTTTTATCAAGGCTTGCCTTAATCAAGGCTGGCCTCTATCAAAGATGACCTTAATCAAGGCTGGCCTTCGTCAGTATCCCAGTGTTAGCCTTCATTAAGGTTGGCTTCTATCAAAGTGCTAGCCTCTATCCCAGTGTTAGCCTTCATTAAGGTTGGCCTCTATCAAAATGCTGGCCTCCATCAAGACTGGCCGTCATCTCGGTTGTGAGTGTCAGTCAAGTCGGGGCCAAAAGTATAGTCAATTTGACATTATGGTCGCACACTGTCCATATTTATGACTATTGTGCATTACCCGTGTCAATTACACTTGAACAGTCGTAGAAAATAAATATAGCGAGTCGCGTTGTGGTGTGAGACAGTTTCAATTAGTTTTTCACATTTCAATAACTCCTATTTGTACGGTGTGAAGGTCTATTATAAAGTAACTATTGATATCTTCATACGAGTTTACAATGTTCGTACACACTGTGACAGGTTTTGGACACCCCTGGCATCCTAGATCACCCGCTCGAGCAGAGGAACGTGATCGAGATGCAAGCGGTGACAGCCCTGGCCCACCTGAGGGCCGCTGTGCTCTACTTCCTCGATCCGTCCGAGCAGTGCGGCCACTCGCTCCACGAGCAGATATCGCTCTTCCACAGCATCAAACCCCTCTTCCACAACAAACCGCTCATCCTGGTGCTCAACAAGATGGACATAGTCCGTCCCGAGGACCTGCCCGAGGACAAGAGGCAGCTGCTCGAGCAGCTGGAGGAAGTGTGCGCCAAGGAGAATCTGGTCAAGTGAGTCGAAGTTTTTCATTCGTTCAACGATGATTGTCTATTTCAGGAATGAAAGTATTATAAAAGGGCTCGTGTGTGGACAGAAAATAGGTATCTTATGGACAGAAAGTCAGACAAGTTTCAAGTGAGACGTTTTCTACTCCCGATGCATGTGTATTTCAGGAATGAATGAAAGTATTATAAAAGGGCTCGTGTGGATGTCGTCGGCACATCTTAGAATTGGGCATATCATGATATTCCTGGGCAAATCATATTTTTGTTAAAAGTGGGAGGGTGCTTCACTCCGCTTCGCTCGGCTCCCCAAAGTTATTTCCATGTAAACCTAACACGCTCCTCCTCATTTTGCTTCGCTCCGCTCCACGTCGCACTTATTTTTGACTTTTGGTGAAAGATTTTTGATTTCATACTTTACGATCTGCCCAATTCCAGGATCTTATGGACAGAAAGACAGACAAGATTCAAGTGAGACGTTTTCTACTCCCAATGTATGTATTTTAGGAATGAAAGTATTATAAAAGCGCTCTTATGGACAGAAAATAGGTATATTATGGACCTTATGTATCTTTATAGAGAGAAGGACAGACAGGAATGCTGTAATCCTGACTATTAAACCGACAGACACCTGTATTTCAACATAAATCTGTACTAATCCGTACTATAATATTATAAATGCGAAAGTTTGTATGGATGTATGTTTGGATGTTTGTAACTCTTTCACGCAAAAACTAGTGAACCGATCACCATGAAATTTTGCATACACGTTGTCTGGGACACCGGAAAGGACATAGGGTACCTTTCATCCAGAACGCGGACTAAGACTAAGTGGACTAATATTTCAGTGCGGACAGCAACAGCGAACTGCGCACCGTCCCAATAATGAGAATGTCCACCCTCACCGATGAGGGCGTTCAAGAGGTGAAAATTGAGGCCTGCGAGAGACTCCTCGGCCACAGGGTCACCGAGAAGATGAGGAGCAAACGCGTGGACGGCATCCTGAACAGGCTCCACGTGGCAATGCCCGCACCGAGGGACGGGAAGCAACGTCCCCCTGTCATCCCGGACTCGGTGAAGAAGTTGAGGAAGAGGAAACTCGAGAGGGAGATAGAGCTCGAAGCGGGAGACGACTACGTCCTCGACCTGCAGAAGAACTACGAGGACGTCCCCGAGGAGGAGCGACACGATCCCATCCCTGAGATGTGGGAGGGACACAACATTGCGGACTACATCGATCCGGAAATATTCCAGGTAAATATAATTATATATAAAAAAAGAGGACATAATATACCAGTTTTACCTTTTTTTTACTAAAAAAAATTACATTACTAGGTTTTTTTTTTGGTGAAAAAAAATTTTTAGAAAAAAAAAACAAAAAATACTTAAATACTAGGTTTCTGTGTAAATACAAAATGAAAAATAATAATAATAATAATAATATTGTGTACTGTCTCAGCCTGTCTGTCGACCTTAACATAAAAATATATATATTAGGATTTTAATAGTGTTAAATTTTCTACCCGTTAATTTGTCTGCCTTCCCTTCAGAAACTGGCCGATCTGGAGAAGGAGGAGGCTCTGAGGGAAGAGGGAGGAATGTATGCGGTTCCCAAGATCGAGCTGGACGAGACCATGAGGGAGATCCGCGAGCTGGCCAAGCAGATACGGTGAGTGACTGCTTGTCTGAGTGAGTGTCGGGTCTAGACCGGGCTCAGATAACTAGGTATTCAACCCCGGTCTAGACTAAAGTTGGATAACTAGATATTCAACCCTCCGTCTTGTCTGGAGTCGGATAACAAAGCATTCAATCCCCGTCTTGTCTGGAGTCGGATAACAAGGTATTCAACCCCCCGGTCTTGACTAAAGTCTGATAACGAAGTATTCTATCCCGTTCTTAACTAAAGTCTAATAACTAGATATTCAACCCCGGTCTTGACTAAAGTCTGATAACAAGGTTGAAATTCAACCCCGATCTTGACTTAAGTCTGATAACTAGATATTCAACCCCGGTCTTGACTAAAGTCTGATAACAAGGTTGAAATTCAACCCCGATCTTGACTTAAGTCTGATAACTAGATATTCAACCCCGGTCTTGACTAAAGTCTGATAACAAGGTTGAAATTCAACCCCGATCTTGACTTAAGTCTGATAACTAGATATTCAACCCCGGTCTTGACTAAAGTCTGATAACAAGGTTGAAATTCAACCCCGATCTTGACTTAAGTCTGATAACTAGATATTCAACCCCGGTCTTGACTAAAGTCTGATAACAAGGTTGAAATTCAACCCCGATCTTGACTTAAGTCTGATAACTAGATATTCAACCCCGGTCTTGACTAAAGTCTGATAACTAGATATTCAACCCCGGTCTAAACCAGAGCCGGATAAAAGGTATTCAACTCCGGTCTTAACTAAAGTTGGATAACTAGATATTCAACCCCGGTCTGAACCGGAGCCGGATACCTAAAGTATTCAACCCTAAAAACAATAATTAGTAGTAATAATAAAATAGAAAGAGAATTATGCTATTTTTGTATTACTTTCACCTGAATCACAATAACTCATGTAAACAAACTGTTAAACCCTTTTAACATTGTTAATTAATTTTTATATATTTAAATAAATACAGCACAAAGAAGGCCATCTTGAAAGACGAGTCGCTGCTGCGCAAGCAATCGACGAAACCGGTGATGCCTCGCACGAGTAGACCCCGAGGAAGGGACCGAACGCTCACCAAGCTCAGAGGGGACATGGAGAAGCTCGGAGTGGACATGGACAGGGCCGAGCACGCGGAGCGCGCTCGAGACCGCTCGGCTAGTGCGACGGTCGCGAAGCGAGCGCGCGTCTCGAGCACGAGCCGCTCGAGGTCCGTAAGCAGACCGGCGAGGGACGAGCAGGGAGTGAAGGACGTGGCGATGCAAAGGAGAGCCAAGCAGATGGCGCACGTCGCGATAGCGAAGAAGACCAAGAAGATGGGTCTCAAAGGAGAAGCGGACAGGTTCATAGGCACCAAGAAGCCTAGACATCTGTTTTCAGGCAAAAGGGGCGTTGGCAAAACAGACAGGCGTTGATTTAATAAATGAATGTGTCTCGCATAATAAAATTTGTTTCATTTTATTTTTTACTACCTATTACATGGGACTTGGTCTTTATCTATACTAATATTATAAAGCATAAGAGTTTGTTTGTTTGAACGCGCTAATCTCAACAACTGCTGGTTCGAATTGAAAAATTATTTTTGTGTTGGATAGATCATTTATCGAACAAGGCTTTAGGCTATATAACATCACGTTGCGACTAATAGGAGCGTAGAAACAGTCGAAAATGTGGAAAAAACGGGGAAAATTATTCCTCTTTGAGGGCTTCCGTTGCGTGCGCTGCGAAAACCGTTCGAGATACCCAAATCATTCCCAAAATAACTACTCCACGCGGACGAAGTCGCGAACACCAGCTAGTAACTTATAAAATATAGCCTATGTTACTCGCTAATAATGTAGCTTTGTATAGGTGAAAGGAATTTTTAAAATCGGTTGAGTAGTCTAGGTCTAGGAGCCTATTCAATTAAAACAAACAACCAAATAAAATTTTTCCTCTTTATAATATTAGTAAAGTAATATCATAATACTAGCTGGTTCCCGCAATTTCGTCCGCGTTGAAAAAGCAATATATCGCCTGACATCTTATTGCTATTACACTTAGCCAGGAGTTAGTTTTCCTTAATTTTAGATAATCCCTCGGAAGCAGTGCTTTTTTTTGGATGAAAGGTACCCTATGTCCTTTCCGGTGTCCTAGACGACGTGTATGCAAAATTTCATGGTGATCTGTTCAGGGGGCCTAGACAAGTTGCATTCGCTCCGGAGCGATTCGATTCGAAAGAATAAAATGTATGGGATGTGTCACGTGATTTACCGACGGCATATGTCAATCCAATACATTTTTTTGTTAACGAACTTCGTTATCGTTTTTACAATGTCACTTTGTCTAGGCCCCCAGTAGTTTTTGCGTAAAAGAGTTACAAATATCCATACAAACTTTCGCATTTATAATATTAGTACGGATGTTACTCGCTAATAATGTAGCTTTGTACCTATAGGTGAAAGAATTTTTAAAATCAGTTGAGTAGTTTAGGAGCCTATTCAATTCAAACAATCAAATATTTCCTCTGTATAATATCTACTGATATCTTTATCTTTATAATATAGAATTCAAAGTATCTACTGATAATACTTGGGTTTGAAATTAGAGATAATAATACATACTTGGGTTTTAAAATAGTGATAAATCAAATCAAAAATTATAAATATTAGAGTTAAGAATTCCGGGAGTTTTTCATCAGAAATTTAGAACTCTTAAAAATTTAAATTTTATTTAAACTCTTTTTAGAACTTTTTTAAATTTTCTCTATGGCTTATTAAATAGTTTTTGAGTTATTGTCAAAAAATTAAATTCCATTTTTTTTTGTAATAACAATTGCAATTTTTATTGGCAGAAAAAATCCAAAAAAACGTCTTTTTCTAGATGCCAACAGATCGAATGAATGAGCTATCGATCATATTTTTAAAAGACCGGCAACTATATTTCTCAGGAACTCTATTAGAAAGAATAAAATGTATGGGACGTGTCACGTGATTTAGCGATAGCATATAATATTATGTCAATCCCATACATTTTATTGTTTTAGAACTTCGTTACGTTTTAAATTGTTACTTTGACTAAGGCCCCTGAAGCACTTACAGATTTACGGAACTGTGTCCCCCATTGCTATGTGTGAACGGGCCTTTATTCTCAGTTTCGGGTCGAGGTGTAGGCTATTGAAATAAAAGACACATATAGCAAAATGAATGGCACATTTATATTTAATTAATATTATTCATTTTTAAAATTAGACCTTTCTGTTACAGTATTATATCATTTAGTTTACTCTATGCATTCGACAACAGAAGAGAACAGAGTACATACAATGGCCGCCGCGAATTAAGCCTCTTTCGGTCAAATCTCATTTTCCGTCTCCAGTGAACACCATTCATAACTAAAAAACTTAACTAACTAGCTAAATGGAAGAGAAATAAACTAAACTAACAAAGGAAAGAACTCGCTTATTTATTTATTCCATCATTTTATTTTATTTTTAACCTATACATCTAATAATAATAATAATAATGATAATGATAAAATACTAAAAAATATTTTGAACTCTCAATAAATGTCATCCGTATTGGCTAAGAGTGGAGAAGAGGGATAGGTGTGGTGTGGGAGGAGGAGTGATAGATGATAGAAGGGACGGGATGGAGAAGAGGGGTGGAGGAGTCGCGTCCGACGTTCGAACGAATTTGGACCTTAAACTATATAATACAAGGTCGTCTTTTTTGAAACGACTCGTGCCCTATTTACATTTTGAGCTGCGAGAGAAAAAATTTTAGAGTTCTTTATTTTGTAAGCGATTTCGAATCATCATATGATTCTTTTTCATTTTAGGGTCATTCTACTATATTAAATAGCTACCAAATAATAATTAATATAATAATAATGATAAAGAAAATTGATTAATTATACAAAAAAAAGAGAAAAACTAAGTGAGAGACGCCGCCAACGATTCACTGGAGTTTGGTATAAAAAACTTTATTAAGTACCGCGATTTAAGTTACTTAAGTATTTTTTTTAAGTTAGCAGCCGACGCGTGCACACAGACACACATACATACACACGAGTACGACGAGTCTGTCTGCGCGCGCGCACAATTGTTATATATATACAATTCTCAATTTGCGCCAAATGGGAGTCCATTTTTTTTGTCCTTTTATTGTCTCTCAATAGTCATTATGTCCGCGTGTACGTCACTAAAATATACATTATATATATAAATATATATATATAGATAAAACCGAATCTGTTTTCGCCCGAAACAAAAAACAGACCATTTCGAAATGGGACGGTATTTTGAAAAAAAAAAATTTTTTTTTAAACAAAATGGAGTCCCCATTGGCGCCGACCTACCCTACGCTTATGGCAGCGATTGAACGTGAAAATTAATTAAAAAAAAAAAATTACACTTTATCGTAATTAAAAATATCTTCTCTTAACGATCCTATCGCCTATACATTAATGTGTATTATTATATTCTAATAATTTACAAGGTGTCCGTTGCAGACAAGCAGACAGACGGACAGACAGACAGTATCTCTTTGGGGATGACCCACCGGCGCAGTGTCCGCACGCGGCGGAACATTTGCCCGCAAAATGAGTGCGTCCGCCGCTTGAGGACATTGCGGACGTTGCGGACGCTCGCGCGCCCAGAGCCCGCCGGGCGCGCTCCGGGTGTGGGTGTGGGTGTCGGGTGTAAACGGGGAGCAGTGGGGTGCTATGGGGGCGCAAACGGCGCGCGCGCAGCGAGTCGCTATTGCGGCGGTGCACCCGACGGCTGTCCGCCCAGTTGACCCATGCCCTGTCGATTCAAATTGAGAGGGTGTTAGTTGGGGGGAAATTATACAATGCATTCATTTTGAGAGTGGAAGAAAAAGAAGACTAGACATATGAGGAGTGTCATTTCAAAAGGACTTATTTCCTTATCCGATTTTTCAATAAATCGAATTATGTATTGGAATTAAGTCGGTTTGTAAAAGAATCTTTTGTGCCTTAGATGGTGTGAGCATCTAAGGCATCTAACGTGGAAATAAGCGTATTTGTTCTGGACACGTGAAATGAAAGTCAAATGTAGAGGAATTAAAACATTAAGAGGTGCAAACGAATACGAAAAATGGATTCCAATCATTACTTCATTTTTATTCATAAGTGGAAATAAGTCCTTTTGAAATGACACTCCTCATATAATATGTTACACTTTAATAAGCACGCAGTAGCGAGTTAAGAAATTTTAGAAACCCAATCTGGCGGCAATAACCACCCGCTTACAGAAGACCGTCATGAAATAACAGCATATGTGCTATTCTGTTTCAGTGACTGAGTAAGGCATGCCAGAGTCCATTTTCCTATCCCTTTCCCAATCTGTTATCCTTAATCCTACTGTAGTCGGTAGCGATACACATAAAAAATGACAATTGAATAAGTTTCTTGGAATTATTGAAAATGATCAATGAGAGAGAGATCCACATTTGCGAGTGCGGATGTTGAAGGTCCTCATTTGTAGATGTGGAAGTTCCGCATTTGCAGTTGAGAAAGTTTCGCATTTGCAGACGACGAAGGTCCACATTTGCAGACGACGTAGTTCCACGATTGCAGTTGCGGACGTACCGTATTTGCGAATGCGGAAGTTCCACATTTGTGGGTGATGTTGAAGTTAAGCATTTGTAGATGCTTGCACATGCTAATTTAGCATTCAGGGATGAGAATGCGAATGTTCCGCATTTGCAGACGAGGAAGTTCCGCATTTGCAGTTGAGGAAGTACCGTATTTGCGAATGCGGAAGTTTCACATTTGTGGGTGACGTTGAAGTTTCGCATTTGTAGATGCTAATTTGGCATTGAGGGATGCGAATGCGAAAGTTCCGCATTAGCAGCGGACGTCCGCAACAGAGGAGGTGTGCGTGCGGTGCGGTATACCTGCATGTGTTGGTAGTGCTGCAGCGGAGGCGGCGGCCCCGCGAGCAGCTTGGGGGCCTCCTCGGCCTTCTCCTCCTCGCGCCTCTTGAGGCAGGCCGCCTTCGGGTTGAGGTTGCGCTCGCGCACCTGCTGCTCCAGCGTCATTATCACCTCCACCGCCATGTTCAGGATGCCGAGCTTCGTCTGCGGCTTGTCGCTCTTCAGGTGCGTCATGCACATCCTGCCCAGCTCCTTGAGCGCCTCGTTTATGTCGCGGATGCGGATCCTACACCAACCCTCATCGTCAGACAGTCAGACACACACACACACACACACACGGTTAACTGTGACACTTGTCCTATTAGAAGGTTATGGGGGAGGCCTTAACCTTCCATCTTCCTTAATTTAAAGAAATATTTATTCTGTTTCTTTTTTGCGCACTATACGTCAACGTGACGTCATCGGCGCGAGGTGTCACAGTTAACTCGCGCGCGCATGTAGTCAACAATTACAAACACAAACCAATTGGAAACTTCCAGGGAACTTGAATATAATATATATGTATGTATATTATTTCGATGGAAATTTCTGTTATTGTTTAAAATTAACATTTAAAACATTTATGAGCATTTATGAGAAAACATTTAAAACGGTGTCGCTTAAATAACTTGTTAGAAATTTCAGTTTTTAACATTTTCATCCAGTAGTCATTTTGAAATTGTAAGTCCCTTGCGGGACTTCACCGACACAAAGTGTTTTTTGACAGTTTTAGTGATGTTACTAACCCAACATTTTAAATTTTATTTTAATTTTATTCCGACATTGTATTATTATTATTATATTTAATTTTATTTCATGGATTCGAATACATAATAATAATAATAATAATAATAATAATAATAATAACGCTACCCGGGGGTCGCCGGGGCACGTCCAGGACAAACACTGGCACTGGACGTAGCAGAGGGCGAGCCAGTGTGATAAGAGGTGTGGGTAGCCCACCTAGCCCGGCCTCAAATTCGTCATCACCAC
Source organism: Synanthedon tipuliformis (assembly GCA_947623395.1). NCBI lineage: Eukaryota > Metazoa > Arthropoda > Insecta > Lepidoptera > Sesiidae > Synanthedon > Synanthedon tipuliformis. Next base: position 130,316 of record OX392434.1, on the reverse strand, counting down.
CAGATGGCTTGGTGCCGACAGGGTCTTCTACGACCCAAAATTCGGCATCCGCTACTGGTGGAATAAGAAGACGCATGGCGTGGAGTAATGCCATGAATTTAAACGCCATGCGTGCTTTTTACAGGGCGACATCGGCAGTTACCGGTGCCACTGGGTATCGAGCCCGAATGCACCGAGAATTTCTGCAATTGGAGCCGGAGATTACCGTGACGGAACAAAACCTGGCGGATAGGGTTCGGTTTATACAGCGCTCTGAGCTTTTTAGTGTAACCGAACTCGAGCGACTGCGACGCGAGGCTGTTCCTGAATTGAATTCCGCACAAACAAGGGAGGTCTCCCCCCAACCTTCTCGCAATGAGGAAGTAAATGTTGTCCGGAATGACGAGGAAGGAATAGCCACCCAAGATTTAGAGCGGATGAGTAGCACGTTAGAAGAGGCGATTCTGGAGTACCGCCAAACGCCTCTTGAAATGAGACCACGTTTGCCCCGAGTACCTCTCTGCGTCAAGGTTCGGGATGTCGTTGGGGCCTTAAATAACATGCTGCCCTCGTACTTGGAGAGCAGCATGGACCTCTGTGATACGGATTCGATCCTATTTGGCGCGGCAATAGCAGTTTGTCGCATAGTCGGCGCCAAAGTCCATGTGCCGGGTCGCGTGACTCGCTATAATGAGATTCCGGCCTGGCATCGTCGGATCGAAAGCCGTATCGCTTGGGCCAGAGTCCTCATCGGCAAACTGACCAGCTTCAGGTCGGGTAATACCAGACCGAGAGTGGTGCGCTTTGTGAGGGAGGCGTTTTCGGGGGAGAGAGTTAATTTTTCTCACCCGGATATGCCTCGCAAACTGACAGAGCGCATCGACGACCTGAAGCAGAAGATCGCAGCTTGGGGTAAGCGTATCCGGTGGTACTCAGAAAGGATAAAGAGGTACCGACAGAATCGCCTCTTCATGAGTGACCAAAAGAAATTTTACAAAAGTTTGGAGTGTTCCGATGGCAGGGTGACTGGTCCAAGACCAAATCAGGCTGAAACTGTGGCCTTTTGGCGAAACCTGTGGTCGCAACCAGTTACTCATGCAGAGGGTCCTTGGATAGAGACAGTGGAGAGTGCATGTGCTACAATTAGGCCGATGAACCCCATCACCATCACTGAGGATGACATAGTTGCTGCGGTCCGTAAGGCCCCGAACTGGAAAAGTCCGGGACCGGACGGACTGCACAACTACTGGTTAAAGGGGTTTTGGCGAAGCCATGCTACACTCGCTCATCAATTCCAAGAGGCTCTTGACAGCGGAGCGCTCCCGGAATTCTTGACTACGGGGGTCACTCATTTAGCTCCAAAGGATAGTGCTACCGCGGATCCATCTAAATACCGCCCTATTACGTGTCTTTGCACAATCTATAAGACACTTACATCGGTTCTGAGCTCTAAGATATATCGACACATTGACGATAATAATATTATGTCAGGGGCTCAGAATGGATGTAGGGGCGGTAGTCGCGGTAGCAAGGAGCTGCTGCTCATCGACACGGCTGTTTCCAAACTGGTAAAACGCAACCGTCGTAATTTCTCCGCTGCCTGGATTGACTACAAAAAGGCATTTGACTCGGTTCCCCATACATGGCTTTTGAGGGTTCTCGAGTTGTACAAGGTTGATGGTGCGACTCGACAATTCCTTGGGGTATGTATGGGGCAATGGAGTACCATGCTTAGTCTTTCAGGTCAGCGGATGACTGACACGTCGGATCGGATAAGAATAAGCAGGGGTATTTTCCAGGGCGATTGTCTGAGCCCACTTTGGTTCTGCCTGGCTTTGAACCCTCTCAGTACTATCTTAGAGGACTCAGGGCTGGGCTTCCAGTTTCGGAGAGGAGGCCATCGGATGTCACATCTTCTCTACATGGATGATCTCAAATTGTTCGCGCCAAACGCTCATCAACTGGAAGAGCTGTTGAAATTAACAACTGATTTCAGCGGCTCCATAGGGATGGAGTTTGGATTCGACAAGTGCGGGATCCTTCATGTGGAGAGGGGGCGGGTTATACATTCGGCTGATGTCGAAGTTGGCCCGGGGCAGATGAGGTCACTCTCCGAGGCTGAAACATACCGATATCTGGGCATGTCGGAATCTTTGGGTGTAGTGGAGGGGGCTATGAAACAGTCAGTTTGCGAAGAGTTTTGGGAGCGCTTTACAAAAGTTCTTAGGAGCTATTTGTCTGGCGCTAACAAGGTTCGGGCTTTTAACGGCTGGGTCATGCCTGTTCTCCTCTATACGTTCGGCGTGCTTAGATGGTCTCAGACCGAATTAGACGCCCTGGATAGAAGAGTGCGCACAACTATGATCTCCCACAGAATGCGCCACCCGAAATCATCGGTCGAGAGGATGTATATCCCGCGGAAGTGTGGTGGTCGTGGCTTGTTATGCGCCAAGACCATGCACAACCGCGAGATGTACAACCTTACGAATTTCTTCTTAGCTGATTCGGGTGGCGTATTGCGTAGGGCAGTTGTAGAATGTGACAACGGCCTCACCCCGCTGTCCTTAGCCGATAGGCGATGGCGTGATCCGGTGATACCAAGCACCTCCGTCAGGGAAGCCGTATGGAAGGAGAAGGAGCTGCACGGACGGTTTTACAAGGCTCTCCACGAGCCTCATATCGACCGTAAAGCCTCCGTGCACTGGCTGCGCTTCGGTGATCTCTTCGGAGAAACCGAAGGTTTTGTCTGTGCGATACAGGATCGGGTGGTCAAGACGCGGAATTACCGAAAGTACATAATAAAGGATGGCACAGAAGACATATGTCGAGCCTGTCGCCATCCTGGAGAGACACTCCGACATGTTACTTCCGGTTGTTCCGCGCTTGCCAACACTGAGTATCTGCATAGGCACAACCAAGCAGCCAGAATCCTACATCAGGAACTCGCCTTGAAATACGGCTTCGTTGAGGAGAGGATGCCTTATTATAAGTATGTGTTATTATTGTAAGTATTATAAGTAAGTATATCGAGTCCATTGCTAAAACGGCTGCCCGAAAATTGGGCATCCTTTCCAAGGTTAGGCGGTACTTCACTGCGAGACAGCTCCTTAACTTATATAAAGCACAAGTCCGATCCTGCATGGAGTACTGCTGCCACCTCTGGGATGGGTCTGCCCGATATCAGTTGGCTGCACTGGACTCGATTGAAAGGCGAGCTAAGAAACTCATTGGCGACGACTCCCTTGTGGAGTCTCAACTTCAAAGCCTACAGCATCGCCGAAAAGTAGCATGTCTATCAATTTTCTATCGTCTGCACCATGGAGAGTGTGCGTCCATTCTCTTCGATTTGATCCAACCGGAACCGTTCCACTTGCGAAACACGAGGCGCGGGCGGGGGTTTCATCCCTTCGTGGTTGAAGTTCCTCGATCACGCACGAAGCGTTACAGTTCCACCTTCCTTGTCCGAACTGCTAAGGAGTGGAACTCACTGCCTGCGTCTGTGTTTCCCCAAAATTACAATCTCGGGGTCTTCAAACGTAGGGTAAATGGGCATCTACTGGGTAAGCGTGGTCCACCTTCGGCCGCATCTGCACCTAACATCAAGTGAGATCGCGGCCAGGCGCTGCCTTGACTTATATAAAAAAAAAAAAAAAAAAAAAAAAAAATGTACCGGAACCAGTTTTTGAGAACAGCCGTGCCAAGCTCTATTGGGACCGGCCCATCATCACGGACAGGACTATTCTAGCGAATAGGCCTGATATCGTGTTGATGGACCGGGAGCAGTCGAGGGTGTTTTTAGTGGACGTAACTATTCCGCATGATGACGGTCTCGTGAAGGCCGAAACCGAAAAGAAGAGGAAATACCTCGACTTGGCCCACGAGATCGTTGACATGTGGGCTGTTGCGTCCGCTGAAATCATCCCAGTCGTTATATCCGTCAACGGGTTGATCCCGACCGCTCTCAGTGATAACCTGAAGCGGTTGGGATTCCGTGGCGGTTCCCTTCCGGCCCAAATGCAGAAGGCGGTGTTGCTCGATACGGCCAGGATAGTGCGTCGGTTTCTGTCCTTGTCGCCCTGAACCCCAACCGACTGTGCTTCTGTTGGGGGTATTCCGTCTCCCCCTCATTTTGGCTTTTGGAGGGGGAGACGAGTTAAATAGAATAATAATAATAATAATAATAAATAAATAAAATAAAAGCCGTGTGTTAGAAATAAAAACTTTTTTTTTTTAATTTATGGCGAATCACGGTGAAGTCCCGAGCGACTTGTGCCATTTGATAAGCGACCCTAAATCCCTTTCGATTGGGTCCATTTGAGACTGACCTCTCGCGGGCGTTGTTGGCCTGTCGCCGTTCCCTCTCGCGCGCCGTCTTCGCCCGAGGGTCACCACACTCCTCGCTGTCCTCCGACGACCAACTACCCAACAAATTATTGTCTCCCGTTACCTCTGCGCAAGCGCATGCGGCGCGCGACAGGGACGCACGGACAGACAGACCAACTAACGATTTTGTTAGTGCGAACGACTACCCTCAAAACCTTAGCTTAGCAAATATGGAGCGACTCTCTAACCATACACTAGAGAATGGACCGAGTTATACGAGCAAGATATCTACTACTCTCTATAGAGAGAAAGAGAGAGAGAGAGAGAGAGAGAGAGAGAGCGATCGTGCGGCCTACACCTTTCTCTTTCCTGTAGAATATTATTACAATTCAATTTTTTTTGAGCGAGATTTTATGTAAATCAAAAATCGTGCGAGAACACGATCGTGCGATCAATATCTATCTCTTTCGTGCATGTCGCGACGTGGACCAATCGATGTTCAAGAGAAAGACAAACACTGGCCGCACTATCGCTTCGTCTCTTTAAAACTTTTTTTGGCCAGTATTTTTTTTAATTTACAGATTGATAGAGAATACTCGGTCCATTTCTCTATGTCTATGGTTGTGATTAATAAAAATCGCTCACACCAAATGAAAGCATATGATGACTTCATCGCATATTTTGTGTTAGTAAGCTGAATAACATATTATAATGTAATAATAAATATGTAAGTGTAGGTATTGTATGTATGTTACTCCATAACTCTTATTGTGTTATTGAGACAGAAAAAATTTGGTAATCGACAGACTCAGTCTCAAACCGTAGCCAGTTAATTGTCGGATAAATCCGACTCTGGCGGCTAAAGGGTTAATGATAGCGGATGCTTTAATATTATGAAGCCGTGAAGTAATTTTGTTAAGTATTAGAAACGTCTGTATTTTGGAAATCTGTGAATAAAGATTAGTAAATAACAACTAAGTAAATATAGTTAGTTATATTATAATAGCATTATTATAATAACATACGAGTAAATATTAGTAAAAAATAGTAATACACAGGTTGGAGTAGTACTTTTTACTAAAATTTAGAAAGAACTTGATACATTCATTAAACATACATATAATTCAAAGCCGATTGGTCATTTGAATGAATGAATATTTTAATAAACGCGATCGAAGAAAAGATGATGGTAAGCATAGATATATAAATTATATGTTACATATACATATATAAAAAGCAATGGTAGATATTTTATCGGTTTCAGACTACTTAATCGTCAAATTAATGTGACACATTAGTGTCACATTAGTGTGACTTAGGGGCGTCCTAATGGGCCACGATCGTGCGATCCCGTCGTGCGATGGTGATCTCGTTTTACCGTCTAGTAGTAATCAGTAGTTCGGTTTTTTTGTCCGGTTAACCGAACTAATGCAACTTTTTAGTAGCAGTAGTTCGGTTTATACAAATCACCGAACAAATGACACTTTTAAAGTTGCAGTAGTTCGCATAAAATTTTTATTGAAATTAAAGGATACTACAGGTGAGTAACTTATCTTTTTATATTTAACTAACAACTAAATACAAGTACAAGTTTACGCATTCAATGACTACTCAACACAAAATGGCGGCAAGCCGAGTGAGTACGTATACTATATATTTTTTTAGAACTTAACAATGTAAATACGCAAAACGAACTCATCGTGCGATGGGCAACGCACGATCGTGGCTAATTAGGGACAGCGCCTAATGTATGAAACGCGAATGGAGCTAGTGTATTTACTCTCTAAGCAGGTTAGGAATAGACGACTAGACAGACAGACACATACACAGAGAGACAGACAGACAGATAGATAGATAGACATGCATGCATGCAGATGAATGATTGTAGCACCTCTCGCGGACGTTGTTGGCCTGCCGCCGTTCCCTCTCGCGCGCCGCCTTCGTGTCAGGGTCCAGATCGTCCTCATCAGCCGAGGAACAGCTGCGCACACACATCGCACACATCACACACACACTCACTTAGACACTTTACCGTCTAAACTACGCCTCGCCTTATTCAAACACTAGCTGCTGACCTGCTAAAGCACGGTCGCTCATCACGAAGAATTTCGTACATTACACTGTCACTACCTGTCTCTGTCGCTCCCGCGTAAATATATTACCGTCTCGTTCGCACGCCGTTCGCTCATTACATCTGTGTGAGCGCGACGGTAACATATATAGCTACGCGGGAGCGAAAGAGACAGGTAGTGTACGAAATTCTTCCTGCTTAGCGACTGTGCTATAGTAAGTAGTTCTTTTTAACGGCAGCCTGTTTGGCGGCAGTAACCACATCTTTAGAGAAGAGCATGAGTGAGTAAGAGATTCCAGAGCTCATTCCTTATCTCTTGTCCTTAATATTACATGGTTAGCGACGCACTTGAATCGCCTATGGTGTTGCTTGTGTTATTGGCGACGGTAGCCACCTACCATCAAATGTCACTGAGCGTGACGGACGACGCCAGTTCTGTGCTTTTCGTCTATTATTTATTATTACTGAGTCATTTATCTATGCACTCAGTGTTCTTTAAAGCGCTGTGCGTAACACTCGTATACGAGTCGGCGTGTTTAGTATTTACGTCTCTTCGTCTTAGGGTATACTCACTATCTGCGCGAGCGCTTGCTCCCTTTGCCGCCCATCGCGTCCGCCGAACCCGAGGACGAAGGCTTCGACTCGACGCCCGAGTCGGGAGGCTCCTTGCGTTTCTTCGTGTTCGGCAACAGGTGGCGCTCCATCTTCACCGGAGGCTCCAGAGGCTGCTGATGGTGCTGCACGTCCTGCGGGTACAGGTCCGGCGCCTCCGCGTGGTTCCTCAACACGTTGATGGCGTCGTCCAGTCTCTCCTCCATGCGCGCCCCCTGTCGTGTCATCCACACACATCTCTTTTAGCATATTATATCACCATTTTGTATAATATATACAGGCTGACGTTTCACCTGATGACAGGTGGCTACCGTCGCCTATTAGGATATATCTATTTCCCTTATACTGAATCCGGACAGTGACTACATTTATAAAGCTTGATTCAGAGTACGCGTCTGTACAGATTTCTGAAGCTAAACGGATGCGTCCGCATCTAGGTACAAAAACCAGTTTTTTTTTAAATATATAAGCCGAATAAATGCAGTCCCTAAGAATCATTTTCAAAAAACTGATTAGTTATTATAAAATAAGACAGATTAAGAAAAAAATGATTTTAAGTCAATCCACATTATAATGTTAAACTTTTTTGGTTTTTGCGTTTTTGGTAACTTCTAGTTGGATTTTTGAATTAGTAGTCCTTTGAATTTATTGAATGTTGTTGAAATCGAATTTATATACTCTATTCATTAAATTAGAGCAAGGGATGTTGTGTACACAAATTATATAGGTAAAAACCTCTAAAAATGGATTTTCATTTTCATTGCGTTTTTGATATAAATTTCTAATAAAAATATACTTTCGGGTATAATTTTTATAATAGTCAGTTGAAGGTGCAATTTTTTGTTAATTTTTTCACGAATTTTTATTTACATAATTATGTAACATCTCTTGCTTAAATAAACAGAGTATACTAAGCGCGAGTTAAATGTGAACCTCGCAACAAGCCGCTTTCCAAAAGACAAATGAATAAGCAAAATTTATATTTTAAAATATATATATTTTTTTTGAATATACAAAGCAGTAACTATTTATTTTGTCTCTTTTTTTGCGCACCATAAATACCAGTGCGTTAATATGACGTCATCGACGCGATATTCACACTCAACTCGCGCTAGGTGCACAATTAACTCGCGCGAGGTGCACAATTAACTCGCGCGTGGTTCACAGTTAACTCGCAGTATTAGTCAGTACTAGTCACGTAGGGACAGAAAGTACACACTTGAAAAATGGTTATATACAAATACATAATATGAGGGTCATAAAAAGATCCTTTTGTTCAACGCCTACCACCGTCACAATATTGTACTTACGCCCACGTCGGTCGTCTCCCTCAGGAAGACCATCGCCTCGTCCAACTGCCGCTGGTCGGCGCCCGTCGGACCCGCCGTCTGTCGCAACACACGCACACCCACAAGCGTTACACACACGCACACGCACGCACACACACACACACACACACCCTCGACGATGCGGAGCGAGTCACTCTACACTCACTTGTCATCAGTGGGTTTCGTTTATAAAGACTCGGTTGTAACGTCACTTTCAGTTGAAAATTATTTGGCTATAGCGACTTCGGATATTATAACTAGTTACAACAAGTTTCTAAAAACTTGGGGACTTTACAAGGGTTGATTCTTTTTAGCTTGATAGATAATTTTTTTAAAAATTACCTATTAACTCTTTATCTTCTAATCTCCCTAATTCTGTTAATTTTTATTTCAGCAAAAAATGTATATAAACATTTTTTTTGTAACTTACCATTTTTGTATAATTTGAGGATTTGTTTTTTTATTTTATTTTTTCTATTCCATCTACAAGTTGAAAACGAAAATTTCTTTCACCCATCATTATTTATTACAATATATTCTAGAAATTTAGGTATATAAAAAATTTCCATACTAGGGCTAAAATTTTCATTTTTTATTAGTATATTTTCATAGACTGAAACATACGAAGGTTCATTTAATTTTGTAGAATCAAAAATTAAGTTTAGTTATTTATATATTATAGTTTAGTAATTTAGCTATTTATATATTTTTTTGCCAATAAATATGGTTTTCTTTCTTTCTTTCTTTTGACCTATATGTTTATGACTTCTGGATATGGAAATATAGTGGTCCCTTCATAGTCTTTATAACCGAAATCCACTGTACTAAATAACTACTACGACTACTAGCACAAACTATGATAGAACTACAAAACTACTTGGCACTAGAATAGGTCACTAACTAAACTAGTAATAGGCAACGAGCTCCACACGATCGACGATGGTAGGGTTGGTGGTACGACAACTATTATTGCACAACGGTAACGTGGTATGTGGTATGTGAACTCCACTAACTAATAAATATTATATTCAATAAAATAACAGACAACTGACCCTGTGTATGTCAAATTGCCATACACACAATAAAAAATATAAAAAAAATGATATTACACCATATCTACATACCTCTCCATTTTCACTAAATATTCACCTAACTTGTCTTATATTTGTTTTATTGTTCTAAACACTTTTCCTAGTTTGATTTATTGTTTTAAACACTTTTCCTAGTTTGCTTTATTGTTTTAAACACTTTTCCTAGTTTGCTTTATTGTTCTAAACACTTTTCCTAGTTTGCTTTATTGTTTTAAACACTACCTAATTTGCTTTGTTGTTTTATTACATTTGACCTAATTTGTGTTGTCGTTTTAATACATATTAAACTTTATTTAAAAAGTTTAAAAGATAACACTGTAAAACTAACCTCACTTTTAAATGTCACATTTGTTTTGTTTTTATTGTCAAACGATTTGATAAGTTGATACTCAACAAAAGAAACCGAAACAATCATAATGCAAAAGTATAATAATATGCTTATAACTGTCATAGAGTCATAGACAATATATATTGTGAACTGTCATAGAAAACACAAATAATTTATTCTGTGTTAATTCTAGAGAGAGGTTATCAAGACGCCATGTTTGTTTAAAATATAGATTAAACACAGACTATATAAATGAAGCGGCGGACATTAAAGATGTGCCACACAATCAATAATATTGATTTTGTTCTGCTAATGAAAAGTGAAGAAAGTTAGTCAGCAGATTTTATCCTACCTAGGGGTAGTTCGAGGTTTTGTAACGGTTTGACACAAAAAATAAACTATACTAATATTATAAAGAGGAAAGATTTGATTGTTTGTTTCAATTGAATAGGCTCCGAAAGAAAGCTACGAAACTACCGGAACGATTTGTAAAATTATTTCACAGCTAGTTATTTTCATGTTAAATAGTACATTCACACACTCATACCACGTTACATAAAAAAAATGTATAAAATATACAAAAAAATTATAAGAACTAACTATTTATAATTGTAATTAGGGCTTTTTAAAAAATATTTTTATTTCATACACATGACAAAAATACAAATTTAATTTAAATTTAAGAAATGTGATGTGTATGAAAGAGAAAGATTTTAGTGACGATCATGCCAAAACAAAATTACATGCCCAACTTTAACTCAAAATTAAGATCAATTTGATTCTGGATACAATCGAGCTCTAGTATTTAATAACAGCCAAAAACTTTTTAATGGATATGTATGTACTTGCAACGTTTAGATTGATGTATGGACATTATTTGACTCATGCCCAGTGACACGAGTGAATTCAGCTCAAGAGTATGAGTAGTATGAGTACTCATTGCTGACCTGTAATTTATACCACTGGACCGGCTGCTGTCAAATTATTTTTGTGCCTATTTGAACAACGCCATTTTGGCGCTGTAGGCTATAGAACGAGTGTCCATGGAATTAATTATAATTAGTATTATGTCTATGGAATAAAAATACGCGAACGTCAAAATTAGTTCTCGGGACAATCGAGGGCGGCGTTTCAAAATGGCACAAGAAATTAGCTGTCATTTGTATGGGGCAGCCTGTCCAGTGGTATAATATATTACAGGTCAGTGAGTACTCATACTCGGTGATACTCTAAAGGTTGCATCACACTGGACCTCAAATAATACGGAGCATCTATAATCCGTTCCACGAGTCGAACTAATAGGGACAAACAGACAGTTTTAAAGGAGGGTTATTAAGTGATTTTTCAAATGCATATGAAAATAAATAAAAACATAAAATGCATAAATTATTTTTAAATACATATCTATAATTTCTATTAAGTAGATACAATTCATTAATTGATATTCTGAATATCTTTCACTAATCGTATACGTTCGCTTTCTACGATAGCAATGAATGTACTGAGAAAAAATCTACATGTAAGCCAATCTTAATACAGCGCAGCGGTCGATTTTCTTTGAGACTTATTTTTTACCGCAATTTTTCGCGCGTATAAGCTTATCGCGATTGACAATGCGTGTTCGACTTGTGGAACGGCCTATAGTAGTATTTTTTGAGTGTTTATGGCGCAACAATGTTACATAGAGCGTAAGGGCCAGTTCACGCTTCGCTCGCGTGTGAAGACTCACCATGACTGCTGCCGGAGGGTAGACTGCGATGTGTTGGTGGCCGTTTGGCAGCACGCCGGCGCCGGCGGCGGCTGGGGGCGCGGGATGCGGGTGGTGCGCGGGATGCGCGGGGTGTGCGGGATGGGATGGATGCGCGGGATGTGTCGGATGCGGGGTGGAGGCGCCGGGAGGGGACGCCACGCCGCTCGGCACCCAGCCGCTCTGTCCGTTGTGGTGCATGTGCGGCGAGTGCTTGAGCGGGTAGAGGCGCGAGTGGAGGGGGGCGGGGGGCGAGTGGACCGGCGTGGATGGCGACGAGCCATAGGACGAGACGCTGCCCTCGGCCAGCAGCGGCTGCACGGTCGGCTTGACGAGCAGGGCGTCGGTGGGCGAGTGGTGAGGCGCGGCGGCGCGGAACGAGGACATCGGCGGCAGAGGCAGCTCGGCGCCGCCCGCGGCCGACTCGGCCGTCTGCGCGCCGGCCACGCCGGGCGACGTCCCGTACGGGTCGTGGTGGTAGGGCGGCGGCGGCTGCTGGTAGTAGCCGGCGCCCCACTCGCCCGCCGCGTAGTACGGCTCCTGGTACGCGCCGCCTCCGCCCGCGCCCTTCGGAGACGCGTACCGGCTCGGCGAGTCGTGCCCGAACTCATCGCTGCCGTACTGGAATGCACACAAGCGCATAGCTATTGAGACCATTCTGATGACACTTTATCATAATTCCTGACATTCTATTGAGATCAATATAATGAGTCCCAACACGATACATCTGCTGTAAGTTGCTAAGGAGAAATAACAGCATATAATATGTGCTTATAAGCTAATGAGTTGGGCATCCCGTAGACCAAAGTTACCATGTCATCGAAATACTAACCAAAGTAACTGGTATAGCAAATTTTAAATCAATCATTTCCGTGTAAGTTAGTGAGATATCTTCGCGAACTAAGTAATAAGCTCATCTCAAACCGGATCAAGGCCGTTTGAGAGCTATAATAACACAGACACCCCTATTTTTGCGCCGGGGTTTAAAAATGGGGTAACAGCTATGACCGTCACGTGAGATCTTTGTTCTACATTAGTTTCCATCCAAAATAAAGTTATAATTACAAGTAAAGTGGGAAACCAATACAATAGAATACTCGCTGCCTCCTTTTTAGGCTAACTCTATTACAAATCGATTATGGTTAACAATATACGGAATCATGATAATAACGCAATTCAACATTAGTCACTAACGCAAACCACTTACCATCCGAAACATATTACGCTTTAGGAACACAACAAAGGCGACACAATAGGATATACGGGCATATCTTACCCCAACTAAGGTTTATATTTTAAGGCATCAGTCAGATCCCAATAGCTAAGTAAAGCGAATTAGCTCTGAAGGATTCCGTTCACCACCTTTAAGCAGTACAAGGGCACATTGCGTTGCCAGAGAAACGGATGCCAGAGTGCATTCCCCTATCCCCACATTGTCCCTTATCCTTTATATCCTCTAAGAGGATAGCCATTTACCAGCTTCATATTCGCTTTTGAAAAAAAATATTGTGCGGACAAAGTTTAGCTTTGGTGACTGGTGTGGAAAAGTGTAATATTCTCTTAGACGACAGCCAATTACCAGCTGGATGTTCTCTCTTAAAAAAATGTTAAATCAAACCTAAACTTTGACTATGTGGAAAGTATAATAGCATTTTGATCTAGCAATAGAGCTGTGGAAGTGCTAATGGTCAGTCGCCTGGACACCGGTCGCACCATAAACAAGTACTGCTTACACAATCGCAATAAGAAAGTACGCAAAGTGGGCAAGCGACCATATCCGTCCCTGAATAAAGTCCGTTGCGAAATTAAGCTCACAGCTTATATTGTGGTCCGAAAGCAGAATGCCTTAAAGTAGACCACGTAACGAGTGTTTCATAGACAGAAATTATCTTCATTCATAAAAAAACACGGATTCAATACTATACATCTATTAATATACAAATATCGGACAAAGTGGAAACATTTGTTTATAACATAATGATTCCATAAATAAATAAGTTGGTTCACCACGTCTCATACAATAACGAATTATATTTCCCAACAATTACGACCCAAATTCAGATGGAAGGCAAAAGAAGCCCCATTTTCGATAGGATTCATATTGTATCAAATCATTTTTATCTTGGCTTTATCGATCAAGGCATGTCCTGGGTTGGGCAACAGAAATGTCACCTGATGATAAATCAGCGCGTCGGAGCCGATTCCAATGTATTTATAGCGTTGTGTGGTGTATTTACGACAACTTCTAATTGGAGTACTATCGGCCGTAGGCGTATCGTCGTTACAAGTTGCTCGCTCTTATCTAACGTTTATTTGCCTCCCAAAATAATACTTCTGAAGCATTCTCCCTCCGTAACTAAAATATAGTCTCACGATAGTACTGCAAGTTATCCGCGTCTTTTTACACCAGTCTTTTCATACATCCGGGTTTCTTGCACCATCAGAGCAAGTGATTAATATCACCATATAACCGAAGAAATAGAACTTGATTTTATTGATGGGATTAGAACCAGCGTTCGAGTTTTCTTCGTAAATCTAATAAAAAATGAAAGTGTGTCTCGTGTCAATTGTAACGCTAGATTAGCAACGAGTCCTAGTTAAATCGTTTGCTGCAATGTGATTAAGGAAAACATAAGGAAAGTAGATTAGCAATCTTTAAAGAGACGTGAAATCCCCGCCAATCGGCAGTGACCAACTCACCCCACTCTCCTGGCTGGTGAGAGCCGGCGGACGGAGACCGCGCTCTTCGTTGTATCTTCTTCGCGCTCGATGCCTCAGCAGCGCCGAGGCGTCGGGCTGTCCGAATTGAAAGATGTGTTGCTCTTCCTTCGCACTAACAAACACTTTATCACCACCGTAGTCCGTATTGTCACCAGCGAAATCCACATTCGCAAACTCGGTCCGCGATCTAATCGCCACTTTTTCACCTGCGTATTCGGGGTCACCGTTTATGAAGTCCGTGCTGACGTACTCCGAGTGCACACCGTCCAGTATTTCCGAAGTGAGTCGGAGGGAGTCGCCGGTCTGCCGCAGCCCGCCCGTCTCGGTGCGGGCCGCGGTCGGCGCGTAGTTCTCGCATATCTGGTTGAATGTGTTGAAGTACTCTGAGGCGAGATCGGTCCGCGGTTGGTAGTCTATGTCGCCGACCGGCGGCGGCGGGTCCGCCGGCAGGAAGCTCGATTCCATGTGGAATTACAACGGACGAGTCATGTCCACTTGAACCTCTTCTTGGTCCGCATCACGTTCGGAAAGCGTATAGTTCAGTGATTTTTAGCGCATCACTTCACCGTCGCTCATCTGGAGGTACCAAATAACATGTAGGCTATGTTTACGTTTCGTTTACTACTGGCACATACGAGTGTTAACGGCTTTTGGCCTACATTTGGCACATAAGAGTGGCGGTAAGATACAATTGAAACAAAAAAAATCTCATCACTTCGCGCGCAAAAAAAGTTCTTTAAATTATAATTTTTAACGACAATCTATTACTAATATAATAATCTAAGAGAAAAGATTTGATTTTTTTTTGTATTTTTATATGTTTCATTTTAAAAATTCTTTCACCTATAGCGAGATACATTATCAATAATATCTATAACAATTTGATTTTTTTGTTATTAAAGCAATATAAATTAAAACCAAAAAATAAAAATGTTATCAATAAAATAAATGTCTATTATTGCAAATCTACCAAATAATTATTAATTTTGTATTCAGAGGTATTAAAACTTGGATGTTTTCTAAATTTGTGTCATATCTGTATTAAACTGTTAAGTTTCCCAGTAATAATTAACTTTATTACTAGGATTACTAAAATATTAACAAGACGAGACCACCCACGATCATAATGATAAACAAATAAATATCTGTAATCTCTGTAACGTCAAGGAAGACCTTGCACGCAGATTTGGACGCAAACAAAAGTCCAAAAGTGCAACACCTTGCGTCCTGAGTCCTGAGGGATGATCGAACGAACCCCTCTGGTGGAAATGCTACAATGAGAACGCAGGTAATAAAAGTTTAATGCACATTTCGAATGCGATTGTATTCAAGCCTTTGTGATCTCTTCAAATCGAAGGAATTACGTTTCCACATGTCGAGGATGATGTGTGAAATTTCTTGACCTCGATCGAGAAAATTTCAATAATTTATGAACTGACTAGCTGGGTCCCGCGACTTCGTCCGCTCTCTGGATGAAAGGTACCCACCCTATGTGATTTCTGGTGTCCCAGACAACGTGTATGCAAAATTTCATGGTGATCGGTTCAGTAGTTTTTGCGTGAATGAGTTACATACATTCATACATCCATACATACATACTTCCATACATCCATACATCCATACAAACTTTCGCATTTATAATATTAGTACGGATTAAAGTCGAACTATTTGGCTGTGGCTGTGTCGTGGACACGGGCCTTTAGTTGCGATTTATATTTTCTTTGAGCCTATTATAAATGTCGCTGCTTATAGGGCCTAAAGGGCCAATAAACTAAAGGGCCATAAACCAAAAAAATTCAAAAATGTTTTTATTGCAAAAAATACAATCACAATTAATCCTTCATAGTTGAACGTACATGTTGCAAAAATACTTATAGTTGTTTTATTCCATATCATATTTAGTATATTTTGATCATTTTTTATATGTATATTCAAATTTAACTTAATATGCTTATATTTCTTCAAGTATTCAGTTTAATTTAGTCAGTTCAGTTTAAACATTAAATGATAATTAAAAAGACGCTTCTAACGATGTATAATAATTATGCATAAATTTGATATAGGTATATTTAATAAGAAAAAAAAATAGACAAAAATAATTTTATTTTTTAAATTAATTTATTTTTTTTCATTTACAGGAGAGCTCCTGTAAAAAGTATAATTTTGATTTGTGGCCCTTTAGCAGCAATATTTATAAGCAGCGCTTAGCAGCTTTAGCTTTATAAGCAGCGATGTATACCTACTCGTAAATATATCCAAAAAATTCACAATTTTACATCAAAAAGTTATTTGATCCTTTAGTTAGAGTGTGGTGTAATTTAGATGATAAAATATGTAGCTGCACTTCAAACTTTTGAATTGTCTCCAGCCAAGGAAGCAAAAAAGAGGTATTTACGTCAAAAAATGGTATTCATTGATACCTCATGAAAAGGGCTTCTTACAATCTGCGAGATGAGCCAGACCCAATCGAGTGTCTGGTGTTGGGTAGGGTTACATGACGTTACACATCACGGGACATTCCTTCGCCTTTTTTTTTCTTGCTAATTAATCAATAATAAACTATTACGATGACATAAATGCATAATCTAGAATTTATTTGAATTTAAACTAAATGCATACTTAATGCATTTGGTTCGATATTGCAATACCTAATTTCTGCAAAGTCCGAATGGGGAAGCGCCGTTACTCGGACGGAGAAAAATGTGCGTCTAGGTTTTATCGCAAAAGGTAAAATATAAAAAAGAAAAAAATTGTTTACTTGTTTTTGCTTTGTACGGAGTTAAAATTATAAAAAAACGGATATATGGACTTTATAAGCGGATGCTTATGTTACAAAATAAATCTATGTTCTAAATTTCTACGTCTTCAAATAGACTTGGTAGATTTGGCTATGCGTTCATTGTCAAGACATCCTACTACATTATATGTAAAGATTACAAAATAAATGAAAAAAATTAAGTTTTTTTTATGAATCGTAACATCCCGTGTTTACATTAAAATGATTTTGAAAAAGGAACACGATGACAAGATATCGTGAGAATCGGCCGAGAGTGCGGACGAGTCAGAGTCATCGGTGTCGAGTTACGAATTGCGAAAGTGGTGTAGTTGTCGAAGACTTCGTCGGTGGCCGACCACCGGCTGATTTCGTGTAAGTATAAAGACCTTTCGCAAAAAACCATCTGATGGGGCCATACGAGCGTGTGCATATTTTAAAATCGAGCGAAACAATTGGTCAGCAAATCAGCCAAACAGGTGCTGATTGCTCATTTATTGACCTGACTAGCTGTTGTCCGCGACTACGTCCGCGTTCCGGATGAAAGGTACCCTAAATGTCCTTTCTGGTGTCCCAGACAACGTGTATGCAAAATTTCGTGGTGATCGGTTCAGTAGTTTTTGCGTGAAAGAGTTACAAACATCCATACATACATACATACATACAAACTTTCGCATTTATAATATTACTACGGATTTATTCTGGCTAAGTATACACTTTTCCTAATAAATCAAATATCCATACTTCGATACTAATGTTATAAATGTGAAAGACTAGTCTGTCTGTTACCTTTTCACGCCTTAATTACTCAACTGAATAATATCATGAATTTGCATACGCGTTGTCAGGGATACAAGACTTGTTCCCAATGGATTATGTAAAACAAAATAATAAAAAACTAACGCCGGTGCCAAAGTGTTGTAGCAACAAGTGATCAAGCGTTATATTGCTTACTAGCTGGTGCCCGCGACTTATTCCGCGTTGCAAAAGCAATATATCGCCTGACATCGTTATTGCTATTAAACTTAGCCAGGAGTTAGTTTCCTTAATTTTAGATAAATAAATATAAATATATTCACACATTCCACACAGCACCATCTAGTTCCAAAGTAAGCAACTTAATGCTTGTATTACTTATGGATACCAGACAGTTGATATACTACATACATTACTTTTTTTTTTGTAAATACATACATATTATAAATACAAACATCCATGACTCAGGTACAAAGGTAAATGTTAACACATAAACCATTTGCCCCTAGCGGGATTCGAACCCGCGACCGCTTGGTTAACAGCTAGGCTTACTAGCCACTAGACCAAACGTGTCGTCAAGATAATCCCTCGGTAGCAGTACTTTTTTTCTGGATGAAAGGTACCCTATGCCCTTTCTAGTGTCCCAGACAACGTGTATGCAAAATTTCATGGTGATTGTTTCATAAGTTTTTGCATGAAAGAGTTACAAACATCCATACATACATCCATACAAATATTTATAATATTAGTACGGATTCTTATTTTAATTTTAAACTCGGACAAGTTCAAAATTTTTAATTTTCAACTTGTTTTAAATGCAATCTAATTTAACTGCCACCTCTCTTAAGTATTGATGATTAGTGCCGATCTAGTTTTAATTTGAAAATGGAATGCAACAACAAAACAATCGGACGACAGATGCCAACCCGAGACTTGTTGTCCGAACAGGTGTCCAAGTTACAGGTTCGACTGGACGGAATGACTGCTTATTAAGGCGATTATTAATCTTAATCAACATCAAATTTCTATAGGAAACCTAACAAAGTAACAACCCATACTGCCTGCGTCTTTCTTATGATCACTTTTGAAGGGAGCGGGTTTTGCGCTCTTCTCTTAAAATCAGTAATATCTTAATTGTCTATTACTAATATTACAAAGAAAAAAAAGAGTTATTTGTTTGTTTGAATTAAATAGGCACCGAAACTACTGGACCAATTTGAAAAATTCTCTCACTGTTGGGAAGCTATTTGTCAGATAGTAATCATCAATAACCGAAGACAGAATGAGATGCAACACATTGGCAAAGCTTATTGAAGTCGCAAAAATAATAAAATACATACTCCAGGAATTGTAATCTAATATATAAAATTCTCGTGTCGCAGTGTTTGTTGCCAAACTCCTCCGAAACGGCTGGACCGATTTTGATGAAATTTTGTGTGCTTATCGGGTAGGTCTGAGAATCGACCAACATCTATTTTTCATACCCCTATATGTTAAAGGTGGTCCACCCCAAAATTTTCATTTTTATTTTTTTGGCAAAACAACGTTTGCCGGGTCAGCTAGTATTTTATAGAATTTTCTTTTACAGATTCATACAGATTATCTAAAATCCAATTTTAAATTTAAATTATAGCTAGGATGGTTTCATCCAAAACCTTTTTTGGATTTTTACTCAGTAATGGCAAGAATGTAACCCGCAAAAATGTTACAAATACTGCACATTTTAGAAAATAGTTTCAGTTTGTTCATATCTCAAAAATGTCAAGATTCTTTATGTATTGCTAGGACCAATAACTAATAAGGAGTAATCATGGAATTAATAATGTATTATACTTTATAATATAAAATCAGTAAGCAACTCTTGTTGGCAAATCATCGAGACGCACGCACTAATATTTTTTTGGGATGAATGTAAAATGCATTCGTCTTTTATGTAGTCTGTAGCTAAATAGAAATGAAGTATGTAAAGTTTAAAAGGCAAAATTTGAAAGTTAGTATATTGTAGAAAAGAGTAAAAAAAAAATGAGGGCAATGCTATAACACGGCGACGTCGCCACGCCATGCCGCCGCTGAAACCGGTCCCGAACATCTGTAGGGCAGGTGTGTTGCTCCCACTCCTACCTCAATTGCCTTCGCATAAAAATTCTTTAATTTATAATTGCGCTCCATATGAATAGCTCTATCAAAGTCGTTTAGCGCTAACTAAAACCACGGTAAGACTTACATACCTATTACAATATTTTATTAATGGAATATTTGTAATTAATTGCTTTTTCATGATTGGTCACGAACACAAGTTAGAACCTTTAGTTATTCATTTAAATTTTTTTTTAATTTTAATTGTTTTAATTTCAAACAGAAAGCCTATAATAATTACTATTAACAATAAGCACCAAAGATGAATCAATCTCTTCCTGAATATAGTGAACGAAATAGAAAACACGTCCAGATCTTTTAATAATTTATTGTAGCACGTGTATACATGTCAGAAAAAGGTATTTTTCTCGTAGTCTGATCAATATGGATGGATATAAATAGTAATGTTCCCGAAAGAGACGAAGAGCTAAAATAGTTACGAATCTTACTGTTTAGTAGAAGTAAATGTTACCTATAAAAAAGTCCAACAGCATAATGACTACTCTGAACAACACTACCAAATTCTAAAAGTATTATATTAAATGAAAGACTTAATTTAGCAACATAAAACCAACTTATTTAAAAGCCTTCGCTAACAGGCAATCAATATGTATCAATACAATGACATGTTGTAACTCTTAGGTGAATGGAATGGGCCCAGATGGGATCCCTGGGGCATTCCCGATAGTATTTGTATGAAAGACGAATAATCTTGCAATCTCTGTCTTGACTTATGTTGTCGAAAGCTTTAGAAAAATTACAAAAAAGTCGAGATAACGAATTGCATCTGATAAATTGATCAGACGCAGTAATAATTTTTGCTTCCCAAATTAGCTCATAATCTCAAGTAGGATGTGACCTTTGAATATTAAGGAAGCAACCTTCAGACAGATAATAATTATGTATGTAGTTACGAGATGTAGAAAGTTCTTTCCTACGCTTGAGAATTTAGATAGGATTTACATTGTCATTAGTCATGTTTACATTGTTTGACGACACGTTTGGTCTAGTGGCTAGTAAACCTAGCTGTTAACTAAACGGTCGCGGGTTCAAATCTCGCTAGGGACAAATGTTTATTGTTAACATTTCACCTTTGTACCTGAGTCATGGACGTTTTGTATTTATAAATGTATGTATTTACAAAAAAAAGTAATGTATGTAGTATACCAACTGTCTGGTATCCATAATACAAGCATTAGTTGCTTACTGTGGAACTAGATGGTGCTGTGTGGAATGTGAGAAGATATTTATTATTATTATTATTATTAATAATAGCTCTAGTTTATCTTCATTCTATTGAGGCATTTAAAACTAGTTGCATTGTGCATGCGCACAGACAGTGATTGCATGCATAATGGTGGTCGGGTGCCTAGGACGCGCAGACTGCAGGTCGCCAAGAAGCTTGCTCACTGACACACATCCGCACTCCGCCAACATTCCTACATAATCAAGCCGCTTTATATGGCTCATTATACCTACCTGCTACTACAACGCCATTTCAACAAAGGACCAGCTCAGCGACTGTCTAATGCCCTACTATGTTATTAGAAACTAGCTTGTGCCCGCGACTTCGTCCGCGTTCTGGATAAAAGGTACCCTATGTCCTTTCTGGTGTCCCAGACAATGTGTATGCAATACTTCATGGTGATCGGTTCAGTAGTTTTTGCGTGAACGAGTTACAAACATCCATACATCCATCCATACAAATTTTCGCATTTATAATATTAGTACGGATTTAAAAAATCCTCTCTTCTTAGTGAATAAACTCAAAAACTATTGAACCGATTTCGAAAATTCTTTCACCTGTAGAAAGCTGCGTTATCAGCGAGTAACATAGGCTATGTTTTATAAAAAAGTTAAGCGGGTGATGTTATGTGCAACATCTAGTATATTATAACTTATTATAGTTATAAAATATTAAAATATTATAAAATTTTATTTATAGTTATAAAATAAAGGTATGTTCCTAATTCCAGTTTTCTACACTTGGCAGATTTGAATGTGCGTTAATAGTTAATCAGGACAAACTATCTTAGATGTACTATCGCGGAATGTTACATTTGCCAAAATGACGGAGATTACTTATCGCGCTCCATAATAAATACATAAATAAATATATTCATACATCTAGTTCCACAGTAAGCAACTAATGCTTGTATTATGGATACCAGACGGTTGATTTCTACATACATTACTTTTTTTGTTGAAAATACATACATATTATAAATACAAAACATCCATGACTCAGGTGCAAAGGTAAAAATGTTAACACATAAACATTTGCCCCTAGCGGGATTCGAACCCGCAACCGCTTGGTTAACAGCTAGGGTTACTAGCCACTAGACCAAACGTGTCTTCTAATAGTGGTTCGAAATATTCGCTGCTATATAGCTGTTATTGGTGTGTGTGGGGCCACGTCAGTGTCGCGAGACTTGTTATTACCATTTACCACCCTGTGGTTACGCTACACTCTAATAATAGTAAACAAAAAGCACCTTTGCTGTGCGGTTAAAAATATTTAATAGCATAAGTGTAGGGGGCGCGGCTCACTCCATAGTAGACTACATGTCTTAGCGGTCATCGGCTCAAATGTTTCGGTCCATTTGGAATTTTATTTCCATCAGGATAATCTAAAGTTTGATATAATTATTTCAGCATATAATTATATCATAGCAAGATCATAGCATAGGCACTTAGTTCTGCTGAGGATATAAACGAAATTGGTATTTAATTTCAATCCTACTTCCTACTATCCCACTAATATTATAAATGCGAAAGTTTGTATGGATGTATGTATGGATGTTTGTTACTTTCACGCAAAAACTACTGAACCGATCAGCATGAAATTGTGTATACACGTTGACATCAGAAAGGACATAGGGTATACCTTTCATCCAGAAAAAAAGTACTGCTCCCGAGGGATCATCTAAAATTAAGGAATAACGATGTCAGGCGATATATTGCTTTTTCAACGCGGACGAAGTCGCGGGCACCAGCTAATATATTCATATTAGATAATCCCAATCTGTATTAGATAATCCCAATCTATATTAAAGAATCCCAATCTACATTAAAGAATCCCAATCTACATTAGAGAAAGCCAAGAAATTTTTCCAGAAACCAAGATTTTACCTCGAGAATGAATATTTTTCGAATGAATCAGGGATGACTTTCGCCTCCTCAAAAGGGAAGATCTAGCCGCTGCGGAGTCATTGACCCCTTGAGCGGTTGCACGTCATCGTCCTATTGAGGTATTAATACTGAGTGTGAGACACAAATACGTGTTTTGATTTTAAATAAATAATTAATGAATGAATGTTTCAATGAATGAGTCGGTAACGGGCTGATTGATACAGATAAAAGGCATTTTGAGAGGCCGCTCAAAGCCTCCTATTCCCTGTTAAAATTGTACGTTTATTTGTCTGTCTGTTCACATTTCGTCCCTACGTGTTGTGTTATGTTACACCCTTAAGTTTGCGTTTGATTTCACATCCTCTTTCCCACCGGATGGAGTCTCTCTTCAGGTAGTTAAATCGGTGTTAAAAGATTTTTTTTATTGACTGGCGTATTTGCCTCAAAAAATTTAATAAAATATTTCAGTGTCTGTATGTCTGTAATGTCAAAATAACTATTTTTTACTAAATTTATACTATATCAATGTATAGTAGTATAAAATAAAACAAATTTTTAAAATTTTACTAAGTATATCAATGTAATGTGTAATTATAGTTTTGTCTGTTTGTTTGTTCCGGCTAATCTCCGAAACGGCTAGACCGATTTTGTCGAGACTTTTACTGACAGATAGCTGATGGTGTAAGGAGTGACTTAGGTTACTTTTATTTAAATAATAATAATAATAATCAGGCAAGTAGCGCAGTCGTTTGGGAAGCCATTCTGGTAATACAACAGCACGTGTGCTGTAATTTTTCAATGAATGAGTAGGTGCCATCAAATGGATCGTCATGTCTTCACATAGTAAAGTAATAATAGGTACTTTTATTAGTCTAGCTTAACAATTATAATATTAAGAGTATCGATTAAAAAAATAGTGGTTTTACTGAGTTCGAGGCCGCGACTTTATAATGGCTAGAAAAGAGTCTAATGGGCAGTGATCGTCAATTACTTGGTGAATAATGAATGTTGGAAGCTCAGAATCAATTATAAAGTAATTGATCGTTTCGGCTATTAATGGCGATATATACATAATATATACATACAATGTAGACGATCGTGTACGTCCGTTAATTATTGCGATAGCGTATCACAATGTTAACAATTAATATTTTTTCAATATAGACTTACGACTAAATTGATGGGAGGGGGTGTTCGTTCATTCGACACGTTTGGTCTAGTGGCTAGTAACACTAGCTGTTGATCAAACGGTCGCGGGTTCGAGTCCCGCTAGGGGAAAATGTTTATGTGTTAACATTTTACCTTTGTCATGGATGTTTGTAAAGTTATCTATGTAGTATATTATGAAAGGTCTGGTATCCATAATACTTGGCATTAGTTGCTTATAGTGTGGAACTAGATGGTGTTGTGTGGAATGTGTGAAGATATTTATGTGTTTCCGACCGAGCTCATATCCGTACTAATATTATAAATGCGAAACTTTGTATGTATGTTTGTAACTCTTTCACGTAAAAACTACTAAACCGATCACCATGAAATTTTGCATAGGTACACGTTGTCTGGGACGCCAGAAAGGCCTTTCATCCAGAAAAAAGTACTGCTCCCGAGGGATTACTAACTCCTGCCTAAGTATACCTAATAGCAATAACGACGTCAGGCGATATATAGCTTTTTCAACGCGGACGAAGTCGCGGGCACCAGCTATTATTCATATAAACCAAATATTTTCAAAGTTCTCGTGAATGGGCATCTTCTGGATTGAGCTCGCTCCATCATAGCATAGGCCTCATCAAAGCTATAGGTTGCATGTTGAATAAAAAAAAATACTCATGTTCAACATTTTGAATAGCCATCGACTTACGCCAAGAGTTTTAACACAGTAATTAACCAAATAAACAGGTGTTTTTTTTTTTTTGGAAATCTATACTTACTAATATTATAAAGCTGAAGAGTTTGTTTGTTTGTTTGTTTGAACGCGCTAATCTCAACAACTAGTGGTTCGAATTGAAAAATTCTTTTTGTGTTGGATAGATCATTTATCGAGGATGGCTTTAGGCTATATTTTATAAAGTTACGCGGGCGAAGTCGCGTGCAGCAGCTAGTATTTGATAATATTTATTTCTCGTTTTCCTGTCTTGAAATTAGCGAAAAGTATAATTCCGCCTATTACTATTAAACCGCCGAGCCTATTAAAACGAACAATGGTGGTTGTTTTTTTTATTACTATAAACACCATTCATTCATAAATTGTGTTTAATAAAAAGATAATAAGACCACTTGATAAATAATCTAGAATCTAGACCAAGGGTGCCCGCCCAACTTCATTTCCTACAACCGTCTTCATGCCTAGGTAGTTAGTGGTCGCACTCAAAATCTTCCCCAAATACAAAGAATAAGACTTTTTTTTGAAAAAAGTTCGCTTTTTTTTTTTCAAAATTGCATTTTTAATTTTTTTTTTAATTTTTTTCGTTTTCGTTCTCCAGTGAATTAAATTTGACTTTCGGGGGGTCCATGTCAAAGACCACTTCGACAACCTTGATACCTATCCCGACAAATGTTGTTTTGCCAAAAAATAAAAAATAAATGGGGTGGACCTTTAACATTTAGGGTTATGAAAAATAGATGTTGGCCGATTCTCGAACCTACCCGATAAGCACACAAAATTTCACCAAAATCGGTCCAGCCGTTTCGGAGGTGTTTGGCAACAAACACCGCGACACGAGAATTTTATATATTAGATATTATAAATTAGATTTTTATTTTTGTAGGTATATTGTAATGAATAAATTCAAAAACTGGATTGATTTAAAAAAATCTTTCACCTGTAGAAAGCTACATTTATCAGAGAGTAACAAAGACTATAGATATTTTATAATGTTACGCAGACCAAGTCGCGTGCGACAGATAGTTTTGAAATTGAGTCTATTTCCGCTTCTGTTTCTCCGCAAACTTTTTCTACAATAAATATTTACAATGGTTTAAAACAAAAACAACCAAAGTAAAAATATTTGCATGTCCTTGTCGGGTAGAAAATAATTTTGCAACTAATATGCTTTATAAGAATTAAGATCCCGTAAACATGTTTTTGCGCTTAGATCCCGTAACCTATACTTTCAATTTAATCAAAAATATTTATTTAAAAAATTTATTCAAAATTATTTGAATTTAATTGATTTGAATGAATTTATTTCAAAAAACAGCTTTTTTTATTTCAGCCAACTACTGTGCCGACTTTAGAAGAAAACAGACTTAATGCGGATTATTTCTATCATTATTATTCTGATTTTTTATTATTATTACTTGTTCTTAATTTCTTATTAGAAATATTTCGGTGTGTATTTATTTTGTAGCACCTCTTCTGTTTACCTAAAAGTAAATTCAAAAATTAATCATAAATAACATAATTATCTTTCTATCAAAAAACACCCCTTAATAAATAGGATAGGTGCTATAAGAAGTTTTAAAGAGCGCTACAAGTCGCGAAAAACTTGCAATAATATTTGTAACTTAGAATTTTAATTACATAGATATGTTTCGATTAATCAAATTAACATTTTAGATAGGGTGTCACATCATTCATATTTGTTTTGACTGAAATTTGATATCAAATAAACGTACGTCATGTATTTACAAGTTTTCTACCATTTATATCAGACAGAAATGTTAAGACTATATCTTTTTGTTTTCAGTTTGTATCTTATTTTATGATTACTTATACTGACTATGTTATTACTCTTTAATTTAAATAAATTAGCAAAAGGGTTTTAAAGTTGTAACCGGCACATTAAACTTTTAAATTCATTTTATCCGCTGGCGCGACGTTCTTATTTTAAAAACAATACCTCATAAGATGTTTACATCCATACGCGTACGGTCTATTAGTTTAATGTTTGACCCGTTATAGTAGAGATATGCCACAAATGCAAGTGGCCGTGCACACAACACAACAATCCTCAACAAACGAAACGTAAACACAGCGCTTTTAACACCACAACACAACTTTGCTCGGTCGGAGCGCAGGCCACACGTCGTAGCCGCGCCAACACACGTCACACACTGGCTGACAAGCGGGCATCGAAGTCCCATGGCCGACCACCGCTCACTCGGCGATCGGCGTTCGCGGTTCAGTGTTGCCATCGCTGAACCCGATTTTACCGCACAATCACAATAATTTTTAAAATCCCATTGCACTTTCGTAACAATTACATAATTATATCCATTCTCACCAACTCGCGAATATTTTCAAGTTAAAACAATGTTGAAACTATGTGACTAGACGAAATGGATACAGTCGAAAGTAAAGATGACTATACCATATCACCCGTTCTTGGGAGGTGGTGAACATTACCTATGAGTGTGAAATCATATATCATCTCATTTTTTAATTTTACAAGAAAAATATAGTCTTATTAGATGCCTATTGAAAAAGTAAAAAAAAAAATATAGAAATAAAATTAAACAATTTCTTTAAATTATTTCAATAATCCCTTCCTTATAGATCCTTAATCCTTCTATGGTCGGCCTGATGCCTGCCAAGTTTCCTGAAAAGTGCGTAAAAGAAGTTCCCGCGTGTGGCAACTGGAAAATGTCGCGACACGTTGCCAGACCGTCGGCGAGCAAGTCGCACGCATCGACGCTATCCGCTAACCCACAATAATGAGGTTAAAGTTTTCGAACACAACTTTTTTCAGGCAAAGTGTTTAAGGCGGTTTCGTCTCGACTAAGACTAACTCTCTTGACGCAATTAGATTCATTTTGGAATCATTCAGGCGATGAATAAATAATGCGTTTGATACGAAATTGAAAAAAAAAAATTGTGGAAATTATCTAGAATAAAAAAAAACTTTTTCGAATTCCTTCAGCCACGTTTAACTTATCTACTTAGACAAAAAAAAACTTGTTAGGAATCACCGTAAGACAAAAAAACCTTGCAAGAATTGCAAGGAAAGAAAATTTCTAAAGTAGATATAATAACATTCTTATTGGAAAATTAGTAAATTTCCGGCTTCGCACTAGAAAAAATTTATTTTTTAATATGTATAAAAATTCTCTGTTAAATTATCTAACCTATAGTGAAAACCGCATCATAATCTGTTGAGTGGTTTAGGAAGAGTTAGCGGCTATAAAAGCTTCCTCGTTTATCCTCTTTACATGAGTGAAAATCGCATTAAAATCGGCTGAGCCATTTTGAAGTCCATATAGGACAAACCTACTTCCAGTGATAAATACAACTAAAAATATGAATATATAAAAAAAAACCATTTTTTTTTTCGTTTATTAGCACGCGACTTCGTCCGCATAAATTTATCGCTGATAATGTAGCTTACTAGGAGACGTCTAGACAGGGCAATCGTGCGGGGCGTGAGGGGTGAGGCGCGAGTGGGACGTGCCCAAGCTGCATACTTCGTCCGTCTTAGTAGCTTGGGATAAATATTCCAGGGCTGTCGCGTCTTTCAGATTTTAATTTATTATATAAATCAAAATGATGCATACGGCATGTGCTGTAAGTGCGTGCAAATCTTTATCTCGCATAAATAAAGAACTAAGCTTTCATCAATTTCTGCACGATGAAGAAAGGTACTTAAGCACATTTTATACTACTTAATTTGTGTCAACCCTTCCGTAATTTTTAAATAGCTACACAGGCGGCGGTATCGCCCAACATCAAAGGCGTCGGTCGGCCTTTAGGAATAAGTATGCTTATTATGCTTATTATTAGGAATAAGTATTTTTATTAGGAAATAAGTATGCTGTGGTATTACTATAAATTGAGGAAGATTTTTATTTCCCCGCCGCAATCAAATTCGGAGCGGTGGGCGAATCACGAGCGGTGACGATTGATAAGCGCAGCTTAGCAACAACAGATAATAGCAATCACCGTCGCCGATAGCGATTAGCGATACGAAAAAAATATTAACCCACTCTTATCCAATTAATTTATTAATTAATTATTTTAATGTGCAATAATTAATTTAATTTAATTCAATTCATCGTGTTGAAAAATAACCGCAATAAAATGTTACTAGTGCGATAAAAAAAAGTTTATTCTATGTTCTTACTTTAATTTTATTATTTTTCTATATTTATGTTAAGTTATGTTATTATTAATTAAATTGTATTTCTATATTTCAATTTAATAATTAATTTTAATTTAAATTGACTTACAAAGAAATTTTACGGGAAATACACTCAATCCATACTGAATTAGTGAAAACCGTATTCAAATCAGTCAAGCCGTTTCTGACATTGGCGTGCACAAATAGAAGAAAACACGAAAATTCTAAAAACAATTCTCAAACAATCCTCGTTAACTCGTAGTACAACAACTTGTACAAATTGTTTATTTTTTGAAAAAATATTTAAGGGTTCTTTTATGATTTAATTATTATTTATAATAATATGTATTGTCTTTATTGAAAAAGGGTATTATTAAATTGTAATATTGTATTATTGAAGTGAAAACTTATATAGGCGCGTTGGGCATTTTTTTTTTCAGATGGGAAAAAAACTATTGAACTCGTTACCGCTACCGTGTAACCGTAACGTAACCGACACCTCTGTTGACTGACAATTTTATTATATTATATTGTCTACACAATACCACTGAATCTAGATTTTAAGTTAGGTAATAATACATCTTTGCGAAAACTAATTGAATCGAAATTAATTTAATAAGAAAAAAAAAATTTTGAGATGGGAAAAAAACTATTAAACTCGCGATACTGTTACCGTAACCGACACCTCTGTATATATACTATGTATAATATGTACTTTCCTGACGATACAAAAATTACACACGTGTAATTGTTGAAGTTTACACTTCTGTCTGCACTTCCGGAGTGCCAGAGTGCCAGTGCTTTTTTTGTATGTACTTTATTAACTTTAAACTACTTCTACGCATATATATAATGTAGTGTAAAATTTTTACGAATACTTTTGGGTAAGGTTATCCCGAAATGATCAAAAATTTAACCGATTGATGATTTCATCCGTTCCATAAACGGATATGATTCAACGGTCTAAGGAATGCGTTCAGAAATAAATAAATAAAAAAACTGAATCTTACGTATTAAAAAAAATGAGAAAGAACGCGGCTAATTTTGGGCAGCCACTTGGTGCCTATACTATGTCTAGGATCCCATAGAATTCTAGGATGTATTCTTTTCCGTTTTGGCTCCCATGGGATCTAAAGAGTATTATTTTACTTCTCTTGGCTCCCATACGTGGATTCGTAGGATAATAATTTAAAGCCCTTGTATCTCATCATTTAAAATAGCCTCTGGGAAAACTTTTTTGAAATTTTTTGATTTTTTTCAAATTTAAAATCACACTTTTTGAAATTTTTTGATTTTTTTAAAATTTAAATTCTAATTCATTTATTATCAGGTAACTAGACCCATATTTTACATTTTTATACACAGAATTTGAATTTGAATTTGAGCCGGGAAACACGAAATTAGGTAGGTACCTATTTAATATTGTTCGAATTAAGTTTAGTACTACGCTGCGTTAGTTAGGCGAAAGTTATCCTTAATATTTTTTAACTTTTCGTACGCGCAAACCCGCCGGAAAAAAGCTAGTCACAAAGAGGAGTTATCTAAACGTGTAATTCCCGTAAAAAGATATATGTATGTATAAATATAAGCCAACAAAGTGGACTTTTAAACTTCTCCGTAATATGTTGGCGAGCTTGTTTGAGTCACGCGCCACGTTGCCAGACCTCTCCCCCCTCTTTGAGGAGAGGGACAGCGCTA
Organism: Synanthedon tipuliformis; assembly: GCA_947623395.1. Classification (NCBI taxonomy): domain Eukaryota; kingdom Metazoa; phylum Arthropoda; class Insecta; order Lepidoptera; family Sesiidae; genus Synanthedon; species Synanthedon tipuliformis. The sequence continues at coordinate 99,565 of OX392434.1, read as the reverse complement.
TCGGCCGAGGGAGGGAGAGAGACACTATCAATGTTTTCCAACTGCGACGCGCACAGACGCACAGACGCACAGTGCATTCATTGTCAATTACGCATTTTATTAAGTTACTCACACACATTAGACTATCTCTCTCGTTGCCGCCCCGTATTTTCTTTTCTATTAATTATTAAAAAAAGAAAAATTGTGTGTGTGTGTGTCAGCTCCGACACACGACTGGAGTTTCCTCCATGCGGCTCCATACGAACGATTATAAAATTCAAATTTTCACAATTCGAACACGCCGAAAGAACAATATTGTTCTTTTTTTTAAAAATATTGAGTAGTTGGCGCAATATCTCTGAAACTTCAGATATTCGAAAATTTTCAAAAAAATATAACGTAACTATAACGCATAACATAACAATTCTGATTTTATTCCCATAAATTTTCATACCACGGGCTTAATTTGGTAATTCGATTCTGAAAGAGAAAACTCCAAAAAAAGAGCCATGAGTTTTTCAGAAAAGTTCGACTAATTCCGAGACTTATTATTATTAGAGTTATTTATTCGGGTTAGTCCAAGTAGGTCTACTATTAGTTTAACTGTAGAACAGATAGCACAAAAAAAAGCCCAAAGAAGTTCTGCTGCAGAGTATGACAGATTGGACAGAAAAAGCGCGCGGTCGAGTCGGCTAAACGAAAAAAAAAAAAAAAAAAATTAAATTAATAAAAAATTTAATAAAATTTTTCATTAAATTTTGATGGTCAACTCGACCTATAACCCTGTCTGAACTTCTACGCGAACTTTCCTGACGCATTTTCTACTCCTATTTACTAAACGTGTTGATAAATGCGTGTAGGCGTCGTGGGACTTACAAAGTACAGTCGGCATAGAGTACGAAGACCTTCGTCATTTTTAAAATTTATTTCTTTATCTAGTCCTACATTCTTTTTACTATAAACAGAGCATTCAATTGAAATGGTTTAGTTGTCGTTTCGCACACACATTAGTTTCTTGCGTGCGAAATGACACATTCAGAAAATCGTTATAGGCGAGTGGCACACTTATTTATCATAAGAACCTGGACTGGTAGCTTGATATTTTTATTATGATATAACCGAAAACCAAGAACTCGGGAGGGTGGAGGGGTAAAGTTGATAAATAAATAATTAGTGGTTATGTACGGCGTTGGCCACTTTGAAACTGGGGCGACCAGCCACAGTAGACACCTCGTACAATTCTCTCGAGGAATTTTTCCTTTAGGCCCGCCGCTTTATACAATATGCATTGTATTTGATATTTTACTCCCTAGTGAATAGGTCAACCGTATAAAATGAAGGCTGTGGTACATAGGGATGAGATGTATTATGTAACATCACTATTACTACATGTGTAGAACTAGTTTCATACCACTACCGAGAAATTTTGGTTTAAAAATACGCAAAACAAAAAATTTCAGTGCAATTTTCATCTCATTTTGTCAACAGGTTTCTGGACGAGGTTTAGTGTTATCTACTTAAAAAAAAATTCGTCAGCTTCGACACACGACTGGAGTTTAGATACTCCTTATTACGAACGATTATTAAATTTTCACAATTCGAACACGCCGAAAGAACAACATTGTTGTTTTTTTATTATATTGTGTAGATGGCGCAATATCTCTGAAACTTCAGATATTCTAAAATATTTAAAAAAATAGAACGTATCTATAACGCACAACATAACGCATTCGTGTGACAATTCTGATTTTACTTCCCATAAATTTTCATACCACGATTCTTAAGGAATAAACTCCAAATACCTAATTTCCACAAACCAGGGCAAACACTAGTTTAAAATTCATCTAAAGTGTCTGGCCGAAATGACAAAATATGTAACAATTGACTATATGTCTGTCTGTAAATGTACATATGCGAGCGGAGGACTCTCTATGGGGCGCCCACTGCCCTCGACAGCTCCAGTGATATAGTGAAGGTTGGGTGAAGTTATGTCGTCACTTCCTTTGTCTGCAATCTCCTCGTGACGCACGAAATGTCACCCATTATACAGACTTCAATTAATCCAACGGAATTATGTCTTTTGGAGTAACTTCCAAGGGAATTTTGAGAATATAGGATGGATGGGCCAAATATTTGTAGCACCTTCGAAAAGTGTCTCTTACCCTACATCGACCGGGGCATGAAGCTCGGTTACCCCGCATATCATAACGAGAATCTCATCGTGTAGAATAGACTCAGGCGACTTACCTGTAAAGCAGAAATAATAGATATTAGATATTTTCCACCTCCCCAAAACATCTTTCAAGCGCAGCGTCGCGAATACACTTAAAGAGAATTAAATGGAACCACACACACACACACACACACACACAAATCCCTCCTCCATTGTTTAGAATTAATAATTAGTACATAATTAACTTACGAAATATAATTGTATTTTTTTTTAACGTCTTACACAATAAAGCCCTGTAACTGGCAATGTAGCAGTAATACGGTATCTATTGTGTATTATTTTGTTTTGCTGTAGGGTTTATGTTCAGAATAAAATAAAATAAATAAAATTAAATTAACGAGCCCAAAAACGCTGCATGTTGCTGACGAGTTATTGGGTGCTTGATGCTGCAGCATCAGGACAGGGTTACCATGTCATGGAAACACCGCCGAAGTAACAGTATGCCAGATTTCACAACAGTTAAACACGTGGAAGTTAGTGAAATCTCTTCGTTAACTAGGAATTTTAAAAATTATAGTTACGATCATGATTACGAACACACGTCAAACACCCCGTTTTTGGTTCGGGCATCGGAGGTTAAAAAAAATTTCTAACGGAAAGCTGAGGTCTACTTGATGATATGTGACTAGATTTTACACACGTATGAAACTTATTATACTCCGTTTTTGCGTCGGGCGTTAAAAGGTGGCCTAAAACATGCGCCGGTTTCTTGGCGGCCACGATGGACGTATGAATAAGTAAAGAAGGCGTATTAGTCGAGTAATTGTTGGTTGAATGCTTGATGGGAATAGTGGTTTTTTATATCATTCGGAAGTGACGTGGTGTTCGCGTGGACTCTTACCATTGGGCGAAAGGCTCTCTGTCGCCATATTACATGCGGCGATTTCTATTATTCATTGCTGAACCGATTATCCTATCAAACGTTTGTCGCCGACATCTGACCACTTTCAAAAACACTTTACCACACACACCACACACACACACCACTTTATTATGTAAAAAAGAGGTTATTAAGTGAAGGCTTCATTACAGCACTTCATCAACATCATCTCGGCTATTGACATAGGCTACGATCTTTTTTCTAAGATTTTCGGAAATCGACTGAAAATCTTGATGCCAACGATTACTCTTCCAGGAACTGTAAATTTTCATAGTCAGTGTAACCTTAAACTAAGTCTAAAGAATGAATCCATCTACAGATATATCTCAGTTACAGTCGCTTGAGTACCTACAAGCAACATCAAAGCTTGTAAGAATTTATGAATCCCTTGAAAAATAGCTTCATTTAGTAGCGAAACAAGTATGCTGGATAAAATTTCTATTCATCCGCACAGTGCAATCCGTCAAATCCTATCAATTATAAGTCGTTATCATCTCTCGGCTGATCAGCCAAACACACTGACTTAGATACGGCATAAATACTTACGACTTAGAACTCGCGAATGGAATAAAGTTATTGAGTATTGCAACAATAAATAAAGTATTAGGGCCACATAGAAATCGATGCGGTGCATCATTTAAACGCTCGTCCTGATCAATTCTATCAAATGAGGACACATTACATGCATTTATCGTCCATGCAGGCGTATGCATGCATAATCATAAATAAATAAATTATTAAAGGTAACATACCTTTATTTATTTATCGACATATTCCTTATTTATTAACCTTAAAATCCATATGGATTTTAAGTTTTTTTGAAGTAAGACTATTTTGATATTTATTTTAGTATTTATTAATTTATTTTGATTGCCTTTTCAATCAGAATAAGAAGATTGCGCATTTGAAAACCGAAAAGTGTAGATTCATTTGTTTATCTATAGATAGCAATACCTTAATGGATATTAACTATTATCTAAGTAAACCTTGTCTCAAACTCAAATCTAAACCCACACGTGCGAAACCGGACAAGTCTCATAAAATCGAATTTTTCTTTTTTCTAAAAATGAGTTCTAAAATGTAAATCATAGCAGTCGCGGTCATTTTTTATATAACATTTTAGATACAAATTTTGAAACCATGTTCTAATTTGAATTATGCACTATAAGGTGTCGAAAAAGCATGTGCTTTACTAAATTCGAAATTAGGTATCGCTCCATCAGTGTTTTTGTGACACCTGAGTCCTGCTACTGAGCTTTTGGCTGGTTCGTATTTGACCGGGTCATTTGCCTCGACCAACAAACAAACATTTGACACCCTTATCTACCCCACCGGTATTCGCCCACCTGTACAAATCTAGATGTATCGCTGTATGCGCCGGCCAGTACCCACACCACATATATATACGCCATATACAGGTTTCTCAGTAATAATAAGAGACGCACGCGCCGATGCGACAGATGTTCGCGCTCGGCGTTCTTCGGGACCGATCGGGATCCCGACGCGGCCTCTCAAAGAGGTCACTTTTTCCATTATTTTGTACCCCAGATGGGAGAATTTTGAAAGCGATTTAGCGCGGCCGCACATTGTAAGAAACCCCGCACACTATCAGATATTCGCGTCAGTTCAGGCTCGTCGCACCCCTTTTTGTCAGCGCTGAGTGCAACTCTAAGATCAAACCAAGGAGTTCGTCAAATGACCTGACAGACATTCTGTAAAAAGCAAAAAAAAAATCTTAATTTGGCGTGTTTAAGGTAAAATTGTCTGTCTTGTAATCTTGACCCAATATCGACGTTTTACCTTTCTTTTTTATTTAAATAAAAAAAAATTCACGCGTACGAGCATCAGCTAGTTGATGATAGCCGATACTCCTGTAGAGTGCGCCTGCGCAAGAGATTCGTCCCTTTTGCCCACAATTTTAATTAGTTACTTGTGATATTATCAGTTGTATTTTAATGTATTTTCTATAATTGTGACGTCATCGTCGTATATTACCATTTATTATTAAAAATAGTTTAAGTAAAAAGAAATGTAATAAATAATAAAAAAAAAAGCGTCAGACGTAGGTACATAATGGCGTTGGCATGCGCCGACGCATTCATCTCGGAGCGATTCCTCGGCTTCCCTCGGGGTATATTGTACGGTGAATAGGCCGCGGCGTACTATGGTGGTGTAGGGTCGCCTATTCAAATTCCCCTCGTCTTGCCCATGGTTTTTTCGACGGTCGTTCAACTTGTGATGGTGCTCTGCTTTAGGGGTCCGGAAAAAACGCTTATATAGCTTTTGCATTTCAACTAACGACTTAGATTTGGTACACACGTATTACATATTAGATCCCAACGCTGGTCTACAAAGAGCAAGGATGACACATATTTCCCAACCGTACTTTAATCGAAAAGAGGCATTTACTCGATCTGGAGCGCAGTTAACAAAAATGTAAACTAACCCCGACATTCTATCGATATCAATCTATTTAATGAGTCCAAACACGCTATATCTGCTGTAAGTTGCTGAGGAGTTGGCTATCCCGCAGACTGCTCGATGCTGTTGCATCAGGTCAAGGTTACCGTGTCATGGAAATACCACCGCAGTAACCTATTCACGTCAATCGACCCTGTTGAAGTTAGTGAGTTCCCTTCGTCAGGAAATGAGGTGATGATCCTCAAATGCCTGAACAGATCTTCATAAATTTTAGCTACGAACCATCTCAGTCACGTCAACTTTCAAACAAACAAAAAACGGATCAAAATCAGTCCATTCGTTTGGGTGCTAAAATGTCAGACACTCAGATACACACACAAGCCAAACTTATAAAATCTCTTTTTCGTTGGGCGTTAAAAATTTTAGGAAACATTCTTCCCAAAATCACTATTCAATAAATATTAATACAGTCTCCTGATACACTGCGTTTCAGAATCAGAACCAAAACCAGAACCAGCGTGAAATAACAGCTATTTTGTCTTTCGTGCTTTCGGTGAGTGGGTGAGGGATGCTAGAGCCAATTTACCACCCTTTCCCACTCCCTTATCCTGTGGGGCGTTGCTTGTGTCATAGACGACGGTAGCCACCTACCTACCATCAAGTAGACCATCAGCCTGTCTGCCATTAGTACTAATTAGTAGAGTTAGGTACCATAAATCAAGTACAGAACCATGAAATCGCGAGAGGTCACATTACATTAGTTAGACGGTGGTCTTTTCTCCTCGACGGGTTTATTCCATGTGAAGGGGTAGATAATACGTACGGAGCGTAAAGCTTTTGATGCAATATTAAAGATTAAGCCTGTTCAATTTTCAACTTTATGCAAACGGATTAGAGGTCACCCTGATACGGATAATAAAACTAGTTCAACTTTTTTATTACAACTTCAACTTAAGCACTTTTGTTGGCCCCTTCGGCCCCTCTATCTACTAAACATCACGTTGGCAATCTATTAAAAGACTCGCTAACACTTATTTTAGATTTTATATCTATTTTATTTTATTTTTTATTTTATTTTTATTTTTATATATATACAAATACATTTTTCTTCATCCAGAAAAAAGTACTACTTCCGAGGGATCATCTAAAATTAAGGAAACTAACTCCTGGCTAAGTGTAATAGTAATAACGATGTCAGACGATATATTGCTTTTTCAACGCGGACAAAGTCGCGGGCACCAGCTAGTATAATAATAAAATCGTAAACGAGCCGTGTCCGTCTGTACACAAAATATTTAAAAAAAAAAACCAATGTTACCAATGTCAAATTTATATTTTTTTTACAATTTGTCTGCGTTTATGCACGCTAATCTCAAAAATGGCTAAGCCGATTTGAATGCGGTTTCCACTTATGTATTGATGATTACTGAATTAAACTGTAGTATACTTGTTATCCTGGGAAAACGTTAATATCCTGTGGGATTTTCAAAAAACGAATAACAAAGCGTACGAAGTTTCGAGGGGCCAGCTCCAGAAAAGACGATAAAGTCCAAAAAATTATTTTTGCTGTAATAATTATGTATGAACAACCGAAAATTTAAAAATAAATCAAAAATAATGATATCTTTTTATTTCAATAAAGTGGACACACTAAGCCGACAGCATCGCAAGTTAAAAAAAAGTAAACAAAAGATAAGTCGCACCCCTTTTCACAATGCGCCAACGAATGAGGGTTTTGTGTCGTTTTTTTCTATAATTGGTGAACAATGGACTCTTATTAGATTTGTATCCAAGCAGATTTTACAGTAAGTATTCAAAGTTTGCAGGAGTTACATTCACAACACTTCAGAAGGTAAACAAATATTTATAAATGAAAAGTAGTCTTCTACTGGAATAATTATTATCAAATAAATTAAAGTATCTAAAAGGAGAAAAGCCAAAGTCGCTGAAAAATGTTCAATGTAAAATTCAAGAGGAAAGATTTGTTTGTTTGTTTTAATTGAATAGGCTCCTAAATCAGCTTATTATCAGCGATTAACACATAGGCTATATATTTTATAAAGTTACGCGGACGAAGTAGCGTGCCACAGCTAGTAAGTTATATAGATAGAGTTTTCAGTGAACTAATATAAGACTAAGCACAAAGTTGGCACACACAAGTAGACGTACACGGCGTTAAAAAATTGAAACTGGATTCCGTTACCGCCACAGCACAGCACCTGTCCCTGCGCACACGCATACAACATACAACTCGACTCACCTACGTGCGCACAATGGCCACACTTCTCCAAATTATGGAAACTTCGCTCATTAAGCCAACCTTTAAGTTGCTGTATGGCAATTTTAAGTGAAAACGAACATTTGTTGAAGCTTCAGACTTCTTCTGCGCTCCCAAATTTTTCCCACTTTCTCCGTGACACAACAGAACTGCTGTCATTCAGTAATTGCGCAAATTCAAATAATGACTAAAGAGCGTGACCTCGAAAAAATCTATGTATTTATTTAAGTAATCGCTCAACCGGATTTTGATATTTCATATTTCAGGCAAACTTCAGATTAGCCCAGTGAGTCATTTATTTTTGTTTATTTTTTGGTAATTTTGGCTCATTGTCACGTACATATAAAAGTGGAATAACTTGTAATTATGAATTTGGTATCGGTGCGAAAGTATTTCCAAATGTTTAGGTATATTTTGAAGAGGTGATGAGAGGTGGCCTCCGCAGAGGCCACGGACGGACACACCTGTCGCCTCATTAGCATATACACCGCGCTACTACCGACACTCGACGCCGACGACGGTTACGGTTGCCTCTGCCTCTGGGGTCCCGGATCATGGTTTTGGCTCTGATTTCGATTTTGATTCTGATCCCGGACAGATTTTGATGAAATTTTGTGTGCTTATCGGGTAGGTCTGAGAATCGGCCAACATCTATTTTTCATACCCCTAAATGTTGAGGGTGGTCCACCCCAAATTTTTTTTAAATTTTTTGGCAAAACAACATTTGCTAGGTCAGCTAGTTAATTTTCTAAAATACAAATTATTTCGTGTCTCTCCGTCGCAAACTTGTGGTAAGATACCGCGCGTCTTCTGCCAATCAATAATTGATTAGTTTGTAGACATAATGTGACCATTTGTATTCCGTGTGGCGAGTGGCGACGCGTCACTCGTATCGGGTTATACTAGTTGCCATCACCAGAAATAAAACTCAAAAATGTCCGCCGACAATGCTCCGTGGCGATCAGGATTCGCGCGACCGACTTAACCTTCAGTTCACGCCGATGTGATGGTCAGGAAATAATAAAATTTTGACTAAATCGAGGTTTCGTATTCCCCTGTTTTCTCCTCTAAAAATTGAATAATTTTTACACAAATATTTTCAAGAAGAACGAATCTATATGCCTATTTTTTTTTAACTTGCAGACCTAGAATTTATGACAAAAAAATTTTGCTCTAGAAAAATTATTCAGGGAGAAAACACAGGATTTGTATGGAAAAACGCTGCTAGCTTTCCCTCTTAAAGCGACCTTAACCACTTGACCAACGGAAAAATATTTCTTCAAAGTGCCTATAGCCTGATGCTCATCAGCACACATGAGTCATGAGTCATAGTCAGGAGCAGCACGTGTTGAGATAACGGCGTTTACTTTACTTATCGTATGTACCGCAAACATATTTCTTCAAACTGAATTTATTTATTGGAAACATTTACTCCTTTAGATAACGACCAAAAAATATCTAATACTTACTAGCTGGTGCCCGCGACTTCGTCCGCGTTCTGGATGAAAGGTAACCCTATGTCCTTTCTGGTGTCCCAGACAACGTGTATGCAAAATTCCACGGTTCAGTAGTTTTCGCGTGAAAGAGTTACAAACTTTCGCATTAATAATATTAGTACAGATAGTACGGATAAAGTAAGTATACCTACTGATTATTTCGCGTCGCCCACTGCGACTCGTAGCTCGTAAGTACATAATTTGATATTTTTAAAAACCCTAAGTGATTACGGATCAAAACCGGACGATTAGTTTGGGAGACGATGTAACAGAGAGATACATAGATGGACAAGGACATAGACATCTTAGTTATAACACCCCGTTTTCTCGTCGGGCGTTAAAAAGGACGATAAACGTGAATGCAATTTGCGAATATTTATCCTGCGGCTGGGATCGAACTCGAGCATTGGCGGGGGTTCTTGACCGGGCTATTTTCGAGTCCGGGAATCGAACAGACACTTAATCGCCGCGAGGTGTCCGCATTACATGGTCTCTTCTTTGTGGATTTCAGATATAATACCTATATCATTCATTTCTAATCATTTAGAACTATTACAGCTAACTACAACCATAATATGAAGCATGACACCAAGGAGTTAATGGACTACTCGCCCAAATTGGTGATTTTACTTATTATTTTAATAAACAACTCGCCCCACTGGCGTAATGTACAGTCCGTTACATAAAAATATTAAACGAATTTTCTAACTAGAATATTGTTATTTCTTAATCCAGGTATTTAAAAGTTTTTAATTTTATTAGGCATACAATTAAAAATACTGTAAGATCTCGACTGTAAACGGCAGCTGCTTACCGGATTTCATGATTAAGTACTTACTCCTTAGTTATTTAGTTATTGATTTAAATCTTTGGTAGTAAACATATACCTACACAAATATTCGGAATATGTATGACCTTCATCAGACTTGGTATCAAACTCAAAACTGTATCTAGCATTGATCTAAACTAATCTAACTCCCAATTATACTTATATAGTCTTTGGTATCTAGTAGGTATACAATTAATTTCCAAAATGTGCAGCATTTTTGTGACTTTTTCGCGGGAGAATTATTGAATTCAGAGACATTCGGGTTGTTTGTGCTTATTATATTATGTGCTTCGATGGTTTGAGGCCGCCTTAAGAGTACCTACACAAGTATGCAGGCTGAAGCTGAGATAACAGTTTGTAACAAAAACAAATCAAATGTAGAAAGTCAAATCTTTTAAATTTCGGATAGGAAACGGAACCGCCCGTCGCCGCGCGGTGGTGCGCGCGCGCATCTCAGACATCATTTTTTTGCCAGCGAGGGTGCTACGAGTGTTGCCGTCTCGCTCTCGCACGATCGCCGCGAGATAGCGCCCTCTCGCTCGTCGAGGGTGGAGCAAGGCGTCGGGGGTGTGCAGCCGCCAGATGTTCTGAGCTTCGGTTTTTTTCTCTCAAATCGAACAATGGACGCGAGCTTTGAAAAGCTGGTTTCAAGACATATGCTCCTCGCACAGGTACATATCTCGGACATACAACCACCGTAGCCGACCGATTCCTATTTCATTATTATCATTTATTACTTTTACGCCATTTTTTATACGATAAAGCGATAATAGACAGGTAAAATTGGCGAAATGTTTAGAAATGGCATATTATCTATTATTATTTTTTGGATTTAATTATCAATAATAATTACGCTAATAAAAGAAATTAAGTACACATAATTTAGTAGTGACAGAGCAAACTGCATTTCTCAGTCATTTGAGCAGCATGTCTGGCAACAGTAACCATCCCCTTACAGAAGGATACCAAAGCTGTGGTTGTACTTCCCTATCCCTAACCTAATATTAGTATGGTCGACAGCGCACTGCTTGTGTTATTGGTGACAGTAGCCACTTACCATCAAGTGGACCGTTGGCCTGATTGTCGAATTTAACATAAAAATTAAATACTTTGAGACCAAGGCCTATCAATAACATATGTTATTAATTATTATTTTAATAAGTATTAATTTTTTTTTTATTTTATAAGGGCCTCTTTCACCAACTGTCAAGTAGGCTCTCACCAGGAATAATTTAGCTGATATACCTTTGTTTGTACGGTAAAAGTCACAAACATTAAAAAGAAAATAATAAAAAACAATTCGCCTATCGAAGGATGCACACTAAACCGAGTGCATAATTTAATAAAACATAAAATTATTTCTTAAAGTAAGTAATCAACACTTTACTTGTAGTTGGTGAAAGTGTCTCTAAGCCACTGACATTTCAATATATATGTAATTTTATAGAAACTATAAATACTCTATATTTATAAATACTTTTAAAAGTTTAAATAAATAAATAATTATAAAAAAATCAATAGCGGTTATCGTCAATTTATGACGAGATGCTTTTCGTGGGAAACGAATCCTTTCGTTTGTTGCGAACAAAAGTGTCTTTCTTCACACCTCTGACAATCAAATGATTGCCAACAGATGTTTGGGACTTGTTACAGAATGGACCGGCCACTATACCACTACTATTATACTACAGCGTATTAATACGGACAGACAATGGCGTACAAACAAACAAACAAAAAACCCGAACAGAACAAGCACTTATGAATACACCTGCGCTTTGCAAAAAAACTGTTAGATTTATTAAATTGCGATCCAGTTACATACACTTTGGATCAACTTTAAAAAAGAGCTAAAAGTTGTTGATTCCCAGTTATTATGTACAGTCGAGGTACGAAAAATTAACAAACAAAATTTTTTTAACCAATTTGAATCAATCGTGTCAATTTGTAAATTGAATAGAATTCATTTTTTGCATTAATTAATTTACATTAACGCGAAAGCGATAATTTTTCAAAATTTTGAGCCGAGCAATTTATTTAAATAATGTAAGTAGGTACCCATAGTACAAATATTGCAAGCTACTTATTTTCTTACATTACGTTTCAAAATTTGCAAAACTCTTTTCAGAGCTCTTTAACGAGTGTCTAAGTTTCATTTCTCTCTCTCTCTCTCTCTAATCTTGTGTGATCAAAACCAAATCAAAACGAAATTTCTCCAGTCATTCCCATTCCCACGAAGTCCCACGCGCGGCCAGGAAGCCGACAGAATAGGCCACCCTAACCTCCGCAAAAAAAAAAAAAAAAAGAAAACACCCGCATACAGAGCGCCGTATTCCAATTTTGAACATCTGTCCCGTCGACGCAAACGCACCATCGACCTCTCTCTCGCACTACCCACTGAATTCATCTGTCTGTCTCTTTCTTTTGGCAGGTAGAACTTGCTCGCATGCCGATGCTACCTTACGTGCGTGTGTACACTAAATTACAAGTGTGTGTTCATGTAGGGAATTGCCATGCAATGACAATGCCATACCGTCGTGCTGAAAAGGCGCTTAGCTACTTTCCAGTCTTTCCTTCGGAAGCTCTCGGGAGGGGTTTCTGGGTTTAAGGGGTTAATTACACTTGTTCTAGCACTCTAGTTAAAACATGTGATAATATAGAAGTACCTACTAACAGTAGACAGAATAGAGATACTCCCAATTATACTTACATAGTCTTTGGATATAGATAGAATAATAGCAATGAATAATGCAGAGGTAGGAATTAATTGTGGATATTTTTATTGATAATAAACGGCCCAAGGGGCTGGTGTAATCTCCGGGAAAAAAATATAGGTACAGGTTTAGTACTAAATTTAATTATACAAGGGAATGCCTTATAATTTTATTTTTGATACAAATATAATTTATGAGAAAGAGTACCTACCGACGCATTACATTATATGATGATAATGGTAAAATGAAATCGATACTACAACATAAAAGCTCCCTTAGATGACGGATCACGACACGAAGGGCGCCGGATGAACCAGGGGCCAAATTACGGTTCGCCTGTCTGTCCGTTTCGTTTTTAATGCTAAATCACTGAGACCTTGGAGATTAGCTTCAACTAATCCCAGTAATGAAGTTGAGACATAGGCTAGTATTAGTCTAAACATATAATAAAATAATATCGTTAACGAACCGTTGTATGTTGTACAGTCGGGGTAAGTTAAGGTGACATTTTCTTGCACCAGAGAAATTTTCAGTCATGCTAAAATTTAATTTTAAGCGTTTGTCAGTAGCCTGCTTAGTGCTTCAGTTTCAAAAGATACTAAGAGTCTACGATGGAATGAATTTGAAAACTGACGAAGGTCGTACCCTGACTTTACCTATGTTACCGGGGTCAAAAAAGTGGATTTTAGTCTGTTTGTCTATCCTTTTGTAGATGCTAATCTCAGTAACCGCTAAATCGATTTGAACTGGTCTAAACCGCTGCTTACAAGCTTTTTGTAAATTTTAGTGGTTGTTTCATTTGAATCGGTTTACAAACAAAAAAGTTTTTTTTATTATTTTTTTTATATAAGTCAAGGCAGCGCTTGGCCGCGATCTCAGTTGATGTTAGGTGCAGATGCGGCCGAAGATGGACCACGCTTACCCAGTAGATGCCCGTTTACCCAACGTTTGAAGACCCCGAGGTTATAATTTTGGGGAAACACAGACGCAGGCAATGAGTTCCACTCCTTAGCAGTTCGGACAAGGAAACCGTTAAACAGAATACCAAAATACCTACCAATAGCGTTCGAAAACCGCGCTTACAAAGTTCAAAACCGAGTAAACTCCAAAACTGAGCCTTCATAAATATGTACATTGAAGTATCTTCCTCTTCGTAAGAGTTGATTGCAACAAGTTGCATTTACTGTATAAATCCAAAAATACACCCCTTACAAGTCACGATACCACCCCATCAACACACCATACAGACTAGGTACCCCTACTAGCATAATGACACGCTTTACTTACAGTATACCACACTCCGATTGGGATGCTCCGTAGCACAGCGAAAACTACTCAAAAACGAGGGGCTCCATTTTGAGGACCGACTCATTTCGTGAGTTAAGTCATCTATCTCTTTGTGATCAGTCAAATGCTGATCCGATTTAAATGAAATGTCGTTAATTTGGCTTTCAATCTAAATGTGAATACTGCTTCAGATAACTACCATTCTTTTTGTATATTAGAATTAAATCGCCAACACTAAACACACCAATTGAAAGCCCCAAAGATAGAACTATTAGGCTTGAGTTATAAGATCACCATACAACGGACAAGCATATCTAGACCAGAATTAGCTTTGAAAAGTTCATTGACAAAGCTGGCCCTGCCGGGATTCGAATCCGAAACCCCTGAATCAGAGCGTTAAGGCAAGCACCTTAACCACTCGATACGACGGGTCATCAATATTGCTCTTATAAAAAAATGTGAGAGAATTTGAGTATGAGAAAACCAGCATTCTTTAAAAACCCTGCACTCTAACTGAGGAGAGGTAAGGAATTATACAAAAATGACTCACGTTTTAAAAGCAATTATGTTTTTAATAATAATAATGCATTTCTTTGCTTGAATACTTGATTACAATAGGAGATATTATATGTATTATAGTTTCATAGTACAAGTTCTACCTGGGTACAGGTGTGCAAATATTAAATTGTTGTACAAATAAAATATAAAGATACCTATACTATATATGTTTAAGCAACTATGTCAAATAAACAATTAATAATACCTACATGACATGTCAAATTTAAAAATACCAATCAAAACTCACACCATTTATAGTCTGTTTTTACATTTAATTAAAATATTCTCTAACATTATGAGGCATGATGCAATGATTCATGATTCAATTTGTTTGAATCATTGCATCTTCATGCGTTACTTCACTAGTATGTCAGTGAGCGGTGCACTGTACCCTGTACCTGAGTGTAAGTGTATGGCAACCCCTGTCGGTCGATCGAGCGAGCATGACGGAGGGGCGCCCGCGCACCCCAGCACACCAACATGCTTGCATTATAATACCATTTTGCATCTCTCTCTCTCTCTCTCTCTCTTACTCTATACTACTCAATTTAATTAAAACTTAAATCCTGCTGTTATCTCGTCGACCCTTTAAATGTTATTTATTGGGTTCACTACCAATAAAAAATATATAAGTATGGTATTAATTAATGTATAAGAAAATTTAGTTCTAGTCAGTGAGGAATTTGAAGATTTTGGCGCTAGTAAGAATTTATTAAGTTTTTGAAGTTCGATATATATGCAAAATTTTGAGTTTTTATGTACATATCTAATAAATAAATAAGAACCTGTTATTTGTGTCGAAAGGGTTAAAATCATAGATAAATGATTGGTCTCGCTGCGCTTGACTAGATACCGCCGTCATACTTGTAAAATGCGGCATAAAATAGTACGCCGATTTCGACGTACCCGAGCCAGTCACACTGCAAACTGTCTGTGATTTGTACGTGCCGAATGTTTTATTAAATTTTAGGCATAATAAAATGCCAGTTTGCGTAGTGAAACTGTGTAAAAATAAATTAAAAATGGGTAAAAAGTGGTAAAAAGTGACGAGTTTTTACACACACTACAATAAAAAGTTGCCACATTTTCAGAGCTATTGCTTTTGTATAGCGCTCTATCTAGTCGAGCCCAGCGAAACCAATCAATTATCTTTGGGATAAAATATTCACCATCTTTTGGGTTATTTAGAATCATTCATTTTGTAAAAAAATAATAATAATAAAATGACCTTAAACCAGACTTCAGGACTAACTCATTATAAAACATAACAAACCATAATTAAAAAAGGCAAGATATCAACATGTTCATACATAATAAGCCATATCGCCATATATGTATTTATTTTTTCAGTGTTGATATTTTTTATGGAAAAAATCGCGAGTTTAAAGCACCCGGTGTGTCTCTCGCTCGCGTTCGGTCAAAGGCCTAACATAACAGCTGTTCAGAAAACAGTTAAAGGTTCGAGGCATTCACAGAAATAAAAAAAAAGAATTTGCATTCACGGTTCACGGTGACCATGGTATTGGACAATGGGATCGGAACTGCAGACGTTCCGAATTGTAAGCATTTGTAAGCGAAGTGTAACATGTAAAGCAGACAAGAAAAGTGCTTTATCAGTTTCGATTACAAATTCCATTCATATCAAAATTCGCTAAGGCTTAGATTTGAAATAGGTATCGATTACTAATTGACATAATTTGTCATCTATACTAATATTATAAAGCTGAAGAGTTTGTTTGTTTGTTTGAACGCGCTAATCTCAGGAACTAGCGGTTCGAATTGAAAAATTCTTTTTGTGTTGGATCGATCATTTATCGAGGAAGGCTTTCGGCTATATAACATCACGTTGCGACTAATAGGAGGGAAGAAACAGTCGAAAATGTGGAAAAAACGGGGAAAATTATTCATCTTTGAGGGCTTCCGTTGCGTGCGCTGCGAAAACCATTCGAGATACCCAAATGATTCCCAAAATAACTATTCCACGCGGACGAAATCGCGAGCACCAGCTAGTCGCTAATAAAGATAGCAATAGAAATTGTCACTTTGAATTTTCAAAGGAAAACAGACCTTATCATTCTACAACATATACAAACAATGTTCAATCTTATCTTAGGGTGATAAAGCAATTTATTTGTCGAGTTTACAATGTTGGAAATTAAAAATATTTAGTCAACTCCATAACTACATAAGAAAATCCGTACTAATATGTTGTCTGTTTGTTAACTTTGCATGCCTTAAATATTCAACCGATCATCGTGAACTTTTGCATACTGTGTAGTGCCCTTTCTTATGCTCTCCGAGGTTCACGCAATAGGGTCACTTACATTATGCTCACGCATCACTCTCGGACACACACGCAAACTAAAACTAACTTATCCCCGCGGATCGCTGGCATCCGTCACGTGGTACGCCTCAGACTGTGTTTGCAATGTTGCCAGTGAACAAATCCAAGATGCATACGAGTACACTGCACATACATTGTAAGGTATACAGAAAAAGACATATTAGGGTACCTTTCATCCAGAAAAGAGGACTGTTCCTGAGTGACAGTATAGTAGCAAAGCTTAATTTTTTTTTTAGGAGCAATAAAGATTGAATACAAATTATTTGTCATATATTTTGGACGGGCGTATTTTTTTTTTTTCAATTTTAAACGCTTGTACTAAAAAATCTTGAAGTCCTAAAGCACTCTCAATCGGGCTTTTAGATTGGTGTTACAGGTCATCTCTTGAAAGGATTGTATGGAATCAAAAAGTATTATTATATTCATAAGCGACATAAATGTCCAAAGGCTTTTCGAGTCGATATAGAATCGGGCACACGATTGGCGCCCCCAACGCCAGGTGCGCGTGCGCACCCAACCCCTCCCGACGCCCGCACCCCCGCAACCCGCCCACCACTCACTCACCCCAATATCTAAAGCGAGGCCACGGAGACAACGCAAAGAAGGTAAACAGACTTTTAGGGATTCATAATATTTTTATGACATGAAGTGATAACTCCTTTAGACGGACTTGGGTACTTGTTTGTATAGAAAAATTAAAATAAAATAAAGTATTTTCAAAGTTGGAGTGAATGAGGCATCTGCTGGGTGAGCTCACTCCATCATAGGCCTCATCTTCGCTTCAATTTAATTCGAATTTAATATATAATATAATAGAGCTGAAGTTTGTTTGTTTGGTTGAACGCGTTAATCTCAGGAACCACTGGGACCCTAGCCAAGAGCAAACCAATGCAAACGCTCCCTTTGCGTACTTAACGAAATAAATAAAGCCCGGTGATTGGTTGTTGTAACGCCCACATCGAATTTTGACCAATCACAAAGCTTTTCTCCCAGCGTAGCGTAGCGTTTACGACTGCACGTTTGCTCTTAGCTAGGGCCAGTGATTCGAATTGAAAAATTCTTTTTGTGTTTTCGATAGTCCATTTATCAAAAAAGCCTAAAGCCTTTTTCGATAAATGGACCAACATTTAGAATGCGGACGAAGTCGCGGGCAAGAGCTAGTAATGTTATAAAATTACCCATTCACATGCCTTTTCAATTGGCAATGTGAAAAATATCCTAAAAGTTTGTTTGGATGTATGTATGGATGTTTGTAACTCTTTCACGCAAAAACTAGTGAACCGATAACCATGAAATTTTGCATACACGTTGTCTGGGATACCAGAAAGGACATAGGGTACCTTTCATTCAGAACGCGGACGAAGTCGCGAGCACCAGCTAGTATACTATACATACAAAGAAGCTGCAAAGAAGATATAAAATAATGCCTTTGATTTTCAAACAAATATTGTTTAAGTTTCTTTACTCACATTCACACAAGTACGAACTATTTGTCCTTCAGTTTTCTGCCTATAACCCAAATAAAGCAGTGTGCTATTTATTGCATGAAAAAAAAGCATTTATTTGCAACAAAAACTATTCGTGTGCTGTAAAGATGGGATTTATGGCGTCCTAATTCGGTATGACAACTTGTCATTTAAGAATTTCAATACTGTCCATTTACTGTCCATAAATAACTAGTTTTTTTACGTAATTCTTAATGTACATTATGATATTTACGGGTGAGGAGTATTCACGGGGAAATCAGTACTCTTGTGAATGGGCCACAAAAGGTAAATTGATATTCTATCTCTAACCACAACACTCAACATACAATTACAAACAAAAAAAATACCTAAGGATTCTACATTTGTACAATTGGAATAATAAAAACTATTGAGAAGAAAAAAAAAATTAAAAAACAAACTATACAAATTAACTAACATACTGTCACAAATTACCTACTTAAAAGGACGTGTTCCCGGATCTGACAAAAATTAGTTGTTTTTCGGTAAATTTAGCGACCAAATGAAACCAAATCAAATAAAACTAACAGATGGCACAGTTAGATTACTTCTTTATCTGCAAATTCATAGTTAAAAAATTTAATAAATGTGATTTTTAGTACTGTAAAAACGATTTCTCATCCCCTCTTCACAACAAATTTTACGAAAAGTGGTCGTGTTTAGGATCCTTTTTATGTTTTTATATTCCTAATTTTGTTTGTTTAAAAATACTGAAGGATGGCAAACATAATCAACTCAACATTAGTAGAAAAAAAATTACAAAAATATTAAAAAGAACCTCACAAAAAAATAAAAAGTCCCGTCAAAATATTCACATGTTTTGATATTAAGCATGAATCTTAATGAGTGACAATAAGGGTTTCTTTGGAATACACAAAACATTGTCAGTGATCTCGAACACGGCTTGCTCAACTTCAGTCTACGCCAGAGCGCCGTCGAGGTAGGACCTGTGTCGCTCTGTTCAAGATCGAACTTGTTGTGTACAGATACGAAATAATCGAATAAACGCCTTTGATACTTTAGCCAAAACTAAATTTTATTTATATTTTTACCAACATGCAATTCATGTTCATCATAGACTCCGGAGACACCCCATGGAACTCCGAAACTATCAGAAGTAGGTATCCCGAGTTTGGGCTCTTTTTGTTTGTATTCATGAGTACTTATATGCTGGATAACTTGGTTGACCTGATGATGGTCTCCGGAGACACCCCATGGAACTCCAAAACTATCAGAGGCAGGTATCCCGAGTTTGTGCTCTTTTTGTTTATATTCGTGAGTACTTACATGCTGGATGACTTGGCTGACCTGATGATGAACTCCGGAGACGCCCCATGGAACTCCGAAACTATCAGAGGTAGGTATCGCGAGTTTGTGCTCTTTTTGTTTGTATTCATGAGTACTTACATGCTGGATGACTTGGCTGACCTGATGATGAACTCCGGAGACGCCCCATGGAACTCCGAAACTATCAGAGGTAGATATCCCGAGTTTGTGCTCTTTTTGTTTGTATTCATGAGTACTTACATGCTGGATGACTTGGGTGACCTGATGATGAATTCCGGAGACACCCCATGGAACTCCGAAATTATCAGAGGTAGATATCCCGAGTTTGTGCTCTTTTTGTTTGTATTCATGAGTACTTACATGCTGGATGACTTGGCTGACCTGATGATGAACTCCGGAGACGCCCCATGGAACTCCGAAACTATCAGAGGTAGATATCCCGAGTTTGTGCTCTTTTTGTTTGTATTCATGAGTACTTACATGCTGGATGACTTGGCTGACCTGATTATGAACTCCGGAGACACCCCATGGAACTCCGAAACTATCAGAGGTAGATATCCCGAGTTTGTGCTCTTTTTGTTTGTATTCATGAGTACTTACATGCTAGATGACTTGGCTGACCTGATGATGAACTCCGGAGACGCCCCATGGAACTCCGAAACTATCAGAGGTAGATATCCCGAGTTTGTGCTCTTTTTGTTTGTATTCATGAGTAATTTTTATTTATTTATTTATTTAATTATTTTTTGCGTCTGTCTTTCACTGCACCAAGTCCAGTGATAAGGTCTCGTCATAACTAACAAATTGAGCCCATGCTCGGCAAACTTAACTCTTATAGTCAAGAAGTTCCAGTAGTAGTGATCAAAGTAGACCTTCAGGTCAATACACCAAGTCCAGTTATAAGGCCTCGTCATAACTAACAAATTGAGCCCAAGCTCGGTAAACTTAGCTCTTATAGTCAAGAAGTTCCAGTAGCAGTCACCGAAGTAGACCTTCAGGTAACTTCACCAAGTCCAGTGATAAGGTCTCGTCATAACTAACAAATTGAGCCCAAGCTCGGCAAACTTAGCTCTTATAGTCAAGAAGTTCCAGTAGCAGTCACCGAAGTAGACCTTCAGGTCACTTCACCAAGTCCAGTGATAAGGTCTCGTCATAACTAACAAATTGAGCCCAAGCTCGGCAAACTTAGCTCTTATAGTCAAGAAGTTCCAGTAACAGTCATCGAAGTAGACCTTCAGGTCACTTCACCAAGTCCAGTGATAAGGTCTAACCATAACTAACAAATTGAGCCCAAGCTCGGCAAACTCTTATAGTCAAGAAGTTCCAGTAGCAGTCATCGAAGTAGACCTTCAGGTCACTTCACCAAGTCTACTTATAAGGTCTCGTCATAACTAACAAATTGAGCCCAAGCTCGGTAAACTTAGCTCTTATAGTCAAGAAGTTCCAGTAGCAGTCACCGAAGTAGACCTTCAGGTCATTTCACCAAATGCAAAAGGTCAGCAATACAAAACAATTGTAATAAGTATTTGTCTACATAGGGAACATAAAAAAATATTCAAAATATACCAAGTACCAAAACGAGTTTGGTCGCGCATAGTGCTTGCGTATATGTGTGCGTTTGAGCCGTGACAGTGTATTGTTGCTATTAGATACCTATTCATTTCGTGAACACGTCCTTAACAGTAGTAAGAGGCGAGCGAGTTAAATTTTCATTTTTATTTTCAATAATAAATTAAAATATAATATTAAGTTATTTAGTGTAGGTACATATATGTAATAGAAAGTATCAATTATTGTAATGAAATATTTATATTTAACTAACTAATTTATAAATGAAAATAGTTTTGTAACATTTGCTTTATGACCTCGTGTTTCGCTACTTCCTATATAATGACTGTTGTTATACATTTTTAATAAGTATACTTATTAATGATTTTTATAAATGAAAAAGGCACTTATCAAACATTTAATTTAATTTATAATTTTCAATGTCACTCGGCTTTTATTGAGTGAAAAATGTATTTCGAAATGCGACACGTGCCTCCAACAAAGTTTACGAAACAACATTCATATCAATAATATTATTATCTCATTCAACCTCAACGCTTCATTCATTCAACCTCAACGCTTTATTCATTCAACCTCAATCACGGTTGCGTCGGTTCCTACTGTCTACGGGGGCCCTAGCCAAGAACATACCAATGCAAACGTTTCGTTGCGTTCTGACGATTCGAAACGAAATAAAGCCCGGTGATTGGTCAAAAATTTATGTGGGCGTTACAACAACCAATCACCGGGCTTTATTTCGTTTCTATTCGTCTGAACGCAACGAAACGTTTGCATTGATATGCTCTTGGCTAGGGCCCCTGATTCTGTATCGCCATTTCGCGATTCCTTACCACCATCAATTCCTTAAATTGTTAAGACATCTGCTAAAAATCTATTCTCTATATTCTATGGCATGTTTCACGAAGTGGACGTGGAATGGCGCGGTTTGAACTGTCAAAAATACCACGCTTTAAAACTTCGCGGAATCGTGTCCGTGTGTAAAATGAGTGCATTGCATGTCTTGGGGCATACAGAATAGACATAAGAATTTCACGACAAGACAAGGCAAGACATTGACGTGTCTTGAAAAAGTAAGACATGAGTAGTTGCGATACAGAATCAGGCCCCTGGCCACGGTTTGGGCTTAGCCGCTTGTCCATGTCCATCGTTATAAAAAGGGCATTTTGCTCCATGGAACCACACCATAAAATACTCTATAAAATTACTAGCTGACCCGACAAACGTTGTTTTGCCAAAAAATAAAAAATAAAAATTTTTGGGGTGGAACACCCTTAACATTTAGCGGTTTGAAAGATAGATGTTGGCCGATTCTCAGAATCAAAAAATTCTAACCGATTCTAAGCACATAAAATTTCATCAAAATCGGTCCAGCCGTTTCGGAAGAGTTTGGCAAAAAACACCGCGACACAAGAATTTTATATATTAGATAAATAGTACCTACTAGCTACACACTCCCGGCTTTGCCCGGGTTCAAAGTAATAACCATGCTATATTTTTGAAGACACGTTTGGTCTAGTGGCTAGTAACCCTAGCTGTTAACCAAACAGTCGCGGGTTCGAATCCCGCTACGGGCAATGTTTATCTTTTAACGTTTACCTTTGTACAAGATCATAAGAGTCTCTTTTTTGGAGAAAGCTAAATTAATAAATAAATGTATTTCGATTTTGAATTACATGTGAAATGGAATAGTCCTCCATTAGCGGAAACAACGAGGAATTTGTTGTGGGTGGGTGACGGGTGTGTTGACAGACGAAGTCGTTGCTATTAAATATGCATCAGCGTGATTATAGTCAGTACAGTCGGCGTCAAATGTGTAAGATGATTTTCTTAGACACTTTTTGACCCCACGTAATATTTATTATGTAACAATTTAAAGAAAAAAATGTATACCTACAAAGGTACTAGTAATTTTTATTTTTTGTTAATAATCAACTGGTTTTATTTTAGTATTTTTCTTAACTTTGCGCATTTTTGTGATCTTACGTAAGAATTTATCAAGACACACCCTTGTAAGACATGATCGACACCCTCTCCCCCCTAAATCGTCTTACGTAATAAATTAATGGCCTCGGAGGTGTTTTTTCTTTTTCTGTAGACACAGTGTGTGCTTGGATGACTCCTGTGAACACGTGTTTTATGTAATTGCTGCTGCTAATGTTTAAGTTGAACAGAGAAACAGCCATTTTGTTTTCAAAACATTCGCCCTCTAAACTAGAGCGAGAGATGTCCAGAGATTCTTACTTGCTTCATGTCTCATCATAATATATACAACTCATTTGGTCTAGTCTAGTGGTAACCCTAGCTGTTAACCAAACGGTCGCAGGTTCGAATCCCGCTATGTTTTTATGTTAACATTTTACCTTTGTACCTGAGTCAATGGATGTTTTGTATTTATAATGTATATATTTATAAAAAAAAGTAATATATGTAGTATATCAACTGTCTGGTATCCATAATACAAGCATTAGTTGCTTACTGTGGAACCAGATGGTGCTGTGTAGAATGTGTGAAGATATTTATTTATTTATTTATTTATTTATTTATTTTGTGATATTTTTGTGATATATTCCTTCGTGTCTATAGTGTATATTGATCTTTTTTGTACCCTAAGGCACGCACTCACCCTAAGGCAAGTAGAAAAAGAATTCTTTTTTTGTTAGCTACACACACATAAATAATAAATCAATTCGTACACTACTTTACTGATTAAGTTATTTTAAAAACTAAATTTACTTGTCATTTTCTTTAATAGCTATCGTGAAAATTGCTTTTAAATTTCCTACGCTTATACATTATTCGCTGTTTAACTTTCCTATGAATAAATGAATAGGTAGAAGAATGATAACACAAATTTTGAAAAAAAAAAATATATAATACAATTTTATGAATCATTAGTATCGAATACAACAACATAGAGATAATTTAGTGACAGGTGCTCGAGTTTGAGCAATTATTGAGTTATGTGGCTTTGATTAGATATTATTATGCGATAGACAGTGATAGGCAGAATCACGTCTGACGCTTCCTCCTTTAGAGTCGCCAGTCGGATTTATCCGACGATTATTTTCGTGTCTATTTCGCCAGAGCCGTATATGACCAATTGCTCTACTCGCATATTGTTTATTTCAAAATTATATTTAAAAATTGACGACACGTTTGGTCTAGTGGCTAGTAACCCTTGCTGATAACCAAACGGTCGCGGGTTCGAATCCCGCTAGGGACAAATGTTTATGTTAACATTTTACCTTTGTACCCGAGTCATGGATGTTTTGTATTTATAATAATATGTATGTATTTACAAAAAAAAGTAATCTTTGTAGTATATCAACTGTCTGGTATCCGTAATACAAGCATTAGTTGCTTACTGTGGTACTAGATGGTGCTGTGTGAAGATATTTTATAAAAAAAAAAAAAAAAAAAATTAAGAGTCAAGGGCACGACAACTCCTAACAAAAATATACATCGTAGCAAAGCAGGTGGTAGACATTTCCGGGTAAGTATTTGAGACAAGCTGAAAACTTAGTCATATAACTATTCTATAATACCCTAACACAGAACTGCAGACTTGGCTGGGGAGTAGTGGGGGCTAAATCAACCCTTATAGGACAAGTTTTCAGCATTTTTTTTATATAAGAGATGGGTTAGCTCTTGGCCAACAACCAGCCATGTGGCAAGGATGAGGCCTCAGATGGAGCGAGCTCACCCAGGAGATGCCTATTCACTCGAACCTTGAAAAGATTAGGGTTATATGAGCTCGGAAATACAGACGCCGGCAGGGAGTTCCAAACCCTGGCAGTGCGCATTATAAAGGATGTTTCAAAGCGCTTGGTCCGAAAAGGAGGGATTTCGACAAGATGAGGATGGTAGTCAGCCGTACGTCTGTAAGTCTGATGGAAGAAGCTTGCCTCAAATACCCCGGTAATGTCTACCGTCTCACGGAACAAAGACTTAGCTGAGCGTAGATCTGCAGTTGTAGTCGAGGAGTGTGGGCTTAGCACTCGCGTTTCCGAATCACGGTGTGGGCGCACTCGTTTTTTATCAATGTCACACATTTCAAAAACCTTTTCTCACTCAACATTTTAAACACACAGTGTTTCGAACGAAAGGTTAAAAAAAATAGCTGGAGCATATTACAATCAATGACAGTTTCACAACTGTATTGTTTTTTCAAAGCAACCAGCGACTGAGAGATAGGGCACGAATTGTGCCTAGTCGCGGCCACGTTACAAATATACGCGTGCAATTGAGGTACAAAAAATATATTACACACAACAATACACACACAACAATTAGTGACAACACAAACAACAACACAACAATTAGTGACAACACAAACAACAACACAATCATTAGTGACAACACAAAAAACAACAGACACAACACAAAACTACAAGCAACAATTATAAAAATGGCAACCGATCTATTTAGTGTTACAGCTGACGATGATTTGGAATGAATACACTGATGGGAAAACGATGAGAGGTGAGGAACAACAAAAAAAAAAAACTCAAAAAACTAAAAAAAAAATTCAATTAACTCGTAATGGTAGTTTTCATCACACCTATTCGAAAAAGACAATTAGTTTTAAAATTAAATAAAATATAATTTTGTTGAGTTTTATTTTCTCTCTTCTGATTGGTCAGAGTTGTGAATATAAATGTTTAATTTTTTTTCAAAATTAATTTTTTCATTGGAACGAAATCTTTTTCTCATAGGTAGTGATGAAAAAAGCGTCACTTGGGCCCAAAAATATTACTCTCGAGGAACAAAATATTAATATGTACTTGGTCACCTTGTAACACAAATAACTACATATTTAATAGAATAGAATAATATTTTATTTACAACCGGCCTTTACAAATCGGCTCCAACTCAGCATAATGCAGGTTGTAAAGACCTGCGCTAGTCTTCCATTAGAGCCGACGATGAGGTGACGCATTTACTAAACAAAACCAAACTACATAAAATCACCACAAACAAAGAAAATTTAAAGGAAAATCAGTGAGGTTCAAAGGATGAAAGTACCTACGATGTACTGAGAGGACAGATGAGGTTGAGAAGTGGTGAATGAAGCGACTAGCCGACTCTATTATAAAGGCGAGTTTACACAAGAAGAGTTTCTTGTGCGAGTTTCGAACGCGAGTGGAAAGAAATCGTATACGATTATCGTATGCGAGAACTCTCCATGCGATTTTTGTCTGCAACTGTTTACATTAAGATAGAAACTCTAGCACCATTCTAGCAATACTCGAATACAACCGTTCAAAGCGACACTCTTCTCTCTTGAATTATTTACACTATAGGCGAGAATTCGTAAGGCGACATACGCATATGATTCTCGACTTGTTTATATAAACAATGCACTGGCGAAAATCGTAAGTGTCGATACGAGACTCGCAAAAATCCCTCTATAGTGATTTTGATTCGAGAAGAGTTTAAAGGGGCGATAATTTCTTTCGAGAGGCGAAACTCTGAAGCATTTGTTTACACTAGCCGATAGTATACCGTCTCGCGACAAATTGAATTCTCGCGTTCGAGAAACTCTCCTGTGTGTAACAGAGCCTTAAGTGGGAGCAACTAAAGAGGGTGCAAGGATGAAGAGTGCGCGCTGCCCTCACCCATTGAGGAGGAACGTCCGCGTGCTGGTGGTGCTGATGGTGCTGGTGGTGATGGTGTCGCCGATCCGGCTGATGGTGACCGTTGGCGGCCGCGCACGACGTCGCCGCCACGCCGTACTATGTGCAACACACCAACACAGTTATCGAAGCTCCGTTCCATCAGGTACCATTCGATTTTTCACTAGCTGTTGCACGCGACTTGGGCCGCGTAACTTTTTATAAAATATAGCCTATGTTACTCGGTGATATTGTAGTTTTCTATAAGTGAAAGATTTTTTTAAATCTATTAAGGTCTATTAGTTTTTGAGTTTGCTTATTACAAATTTTGTTATTATAATATCATAAATAATTTAAAAATTATTATTTTTGGGACCAGTAAAATTTTTGGATGGGAAAGAGCGTTAAATTACAATTTACTACGTAGCAATGTCTTGTTTCACCGTTACAGCAAACAGCAAATGATATTTATAGTTATTTAAATAAATTTGTATAGATTTTGTTCCGGATAAACAGTAATGTAACAAGGTAGGTATAATAGGTAGAACAAGGTCGCCGGTCACCGACCCTCCTCAGTTCCTACCTCACTCACTCGAATCGTCTCTCCCAGAGAGACATTACACTTTTACTACACTTTAAGAGGGTGGATCGCTCTTATTGCCGACCGTTGTACATACATACATTGTTTTATAAGGAAGATATAGAGCTACATTATCAGCGAGTAGTTTTCAATATCATCAATCAATCAATATACTAATAATAAATCTGTAAGTGTAGGTATGTCCTGCATAACTCTTAAACGAATTAAATGATTTTCATGAAACTTGGTAGATAAAAATTTAGACGTACGGGACACGGGATAGGCTACGCTTTTTTACGCGGACGAAGTCGCGGGCGCCAGCTAGTATTTTATAAAAGTACGCGGACGAAGGCACTTGCAATACTCAGTATATAATTATTAATTTAATCTTGAGTCAAATCTTGAGCCCTTTAAGTAAAGTAATATTTCCTGAAACTGTGTTTGATAATATATTTTGAGACCTCGAAACTTGTACACACGTTAGCCAACAGTCGGCTGAGTGTCGTGACGTCACTTTACGGTCCGGGGACCTTTCGTCGGTACAGTCGACAGAACAAGTGCAATTTTTTTTTTTTTTTTTTTAATTTTTTTTTTTTTTGAATAATTTTTTTTTTTTTTCAATTCTATTTATACTGTACATAGATAAATGTTATACCTTCTTTTTGTATACACTTTAGATATTAGTTTGTAAATACTGAAAAAATCTTTTGGTTATCTTTATAATAAATTTTACTTGTTATTCAAAGAATTTAGAAAAAAAAAGTCGACATAACAAGTGCTATTTCTTATATTTTTCTTTTTTTATATCTAATAGGTAACTGATACCATCGAATCTTTCATCAACTCGCCTTAATAGACAATAAGAGTCAATTTTAAACTGCTCATTTTAGTTTCAATTCTAGATTGTAAGATTGTTATCCAATAGGATGTTACTTTACCAAGTGCACCATTAAAAAGACGATACGTTTTAGTTATTTTAGCAGCGAACAATATCCAAATCGTTAAAGAAAACGATAATAATTTTAATACCTACGCTCATGAAATCATAAAACATATAATTTGTGATGTAGTTGCTCTAGTACCTACCATTGGACTGTACCATTAATAGTACCTACTAGTGATACTACTGGTCACATATACCACTAATGGTACTAGGTGATGATTTGGATGTAAAGCAGACAAGAAAAGTGCTTTATCAGTTTCGATTACAAATTCCATTCATTTCAAAATTCGCTAAGGCTTAGACTTGAAATAGATATTGATTACTGATTGACATAATTTGTCATCGCGAATAAAGAAAGCAATAGAAATTGTCACTTTGAATTTTCAAAGGAAAACAGACCTTATCATTCTATAACATACAAAGAATATTCAATCTTAGGGTGATAATAAAGCACTTTATTTGTCGAGTCTACATAACTATTTGCTCTAGTACCATATTTAGACGGTCCCATTTTTATTGCAATAAATTTTCGGCTGGACTGTACTCTTTCAGCGAACGTCTCCCTACATACCCGACATCTTTAGCTTCTCTTTCTGAACAGTAGGTACGCGTCTATGTTTACAAAATGTGCCTTCAAAAGAAAGTAGCAATTCAGTTATTATCTTTTAAGTAAGTAATTAGTTTTGATACAATAGGTCATGGACTAGGGTAGGTACTGGCTAGGCCTTCATCTTTTTTTACATATATATTAAGGATGAAAGACAGGCTCACAGTGCACTTGATGGTAAGTGGCTACCGTCGCCTGTAACACATGCAACGCCACGGCGTCTCTCTTTGTTGGCAAAGAGCAAACCTATCTTTAATGAAAAAAAAATAAAAAAAAGGTGTTGCAAGTTCGCTGCCGACTACAGTAGAACTAAGGATAAGGAATTCAAAAATCAAAAGGATAAAGACTAAGGATAAGGAATTGGTAAGGGAACATAACAGCACATGTGCTATTATTTCACGGTGTGTCTTCCGTATCTTTAAATTATTTCTTCCAATATGTACATACTTATTTATGTATAATTCAAAAGTAGCAAGGATTACTACATGTATAGGTCAAACAATAACTGATATATCTAGTCTAGATTTTTAAGAATTCCAAAAATTTAAGAGAAATCGTAGCAATTCATTCGCACAGCCCTTAATTGTAGTTTAGTTCTAGTTTTACTTTTTATTATAATTTTTTATTTATAATCCTATAATACGAGCCCATCTCATGTTTGAATTAGCGATTTCATCAATTGCTAAAAATCAATTTATTATTCAGAGCTGGCAGGCTGACCGTCCACTCGGTGGTAAATGGTCACCGTCCGCGTCTCCCAACAGCAAATGTGACCCTGGTTGGATTTGATATAAAAAAAATCTGATTCGGATATAATATAAAGGATGGCGCACCGTCAGCACTTTTTTCCGCAACGCCAGCAAAAAGGTCGAAGTAAAAAAAAAAAGGTAGGGAAAACATAAATCACAACTAAATGTTACATCATTTTTTGGTTCCGATAAAAACCTCTTTCGATGCTTACGCAATAACAGACCTTATCTATGTATATTCACTACATGTTATATTATTAACCATAGATGTATGATTGGTCTCGCTACGCTCGACTAGATACCGCCGTTTTACCTACTTTTGAAATGCGGCAAAAAATACTACGCCGAATTCGGCGTACCCGAGCCAGTCACACTGCAAACTGTCTGTGATGTGTACGTGCCGAATGTTTTATTAAATTTTGAGCATAATAAAATGCCAGTTTTCGTAGTGAAACTGTGTAAAAATATAATAAAACTGTGTAAAAAGTGATAAAAAGTGACGATGTTTTACACACATTACAATAAAAAAGTGCCGCATTTGCGGAGCTATCGTTTTTATAGCTCTATCTAGTCGAGCGTAGCGAGACCAATGCAATAATCATTGCTATATTACTAATCTAATAAAATAGTTATATTCGACGACTATGTTAAGAGGACATACTACTTTATTTTTTATATTTTTAAGAGTATCAATTCACAAATAATTTTCTTTAAAGAACATTATAAAAAATAATAATAATAATAATAATAATAAAATATTTAATTGCTAAAGTAAATGTTAGGATAAATGAATTAAAAAAAAAAAAAAAAAATGACTCACCATTCCATTGTCCATGCCCCCATATGGCGACTGGTATCCCGCCTTTTCTGTGACTGCAAAAGGACCAATCGGAATTAGCCATTTCAATATTTATTTAGCTTTGTTTCAATACTCAGGTTCAGCAGCCCTTTGCTGTTCGCGTTCCTCGAACCAACACTCGAAACGATGTACGCCATGTTATGCCATTTTCAATCACTTTAGGTAACTTAAAATAACTTACACCAACCCTTCCTTCCAACTTTCATCTTAAACGATTCATAAAGTAGGTACAGTATTGTATGGCAGACAAGAAAAGTGCTTTATCAGTTTCGATTACAAAATTCGCTAAGGCTTAGATTTGAAATAGTTATTGATTACTGATTATTGACATAATTTGTCATCGCTAACAAAGATAGCAACAGAAATTGTCACTTTGAATTTTCAAAGGAAAACAGACCTTATCATTCTACAACATACAAACAATGTTCAATCTTAGGTTGGTACAAACGGCAACACACTTAACTGCACACAATTTTTTCTGTCATATCGACAGAATAACGACTCACACTTGACGTTTGACAATTATGAACCCTAGCCAGTGGCTGATTAACATAACTTAATTTCGTCGGATAATTATCAAATCGGGCAAAATCGGGTAGAGTCGTTCGTTTTCGTTTTACCTAGGCGGTAAAACTTTAATGCGATCACATTTAAACATCTTATTTCTTACTATGATATACAATGATATTAATAATTTGTTAGGCTCAACTCACACAAATTAAAAATTGAAATAGGCTCAACTCACACAAGTAGAGTCGAAGCGAAGCGACGCGTTATGTTTTTTAACTTCATATTTCTCGTAGTGACCAAAAATAACAAAAAAAAATTATTTTTATTTAGTTATTAATTATTAGTTTATTTTTATTTTTTAATTAATACGCACCTTAACTTTATTTTGCCTATGTTTTGCCCGTAACGTTTCAAGTAGGTAACCATTTTTCGGATGTCCATACACACACATAGCGCTTACACACATCTAGACTAGATAGAGCGCTATACAAAAGCAATAACTCCGAAAATGTGGCAATTTTTTATTGTAGTGTGTGTAAAAAATGGTCACTTTTTATCACTTTTTACCCAGTTTTATTATATTTTTACACAGTTTCACTACGCAAACTGGTATTTTATTATGCCTAAAATTTTATAAAACATTCGGCATACGTGCCGAATGACAGACAGTTTGCAGTGTGACTGGCTCGGGTACGCCGAATTCGGCGTACTATTTTATGCCGCATTTTACAAGTACGACGGCGGTATCTATTCGAGCGCAGCGAGACCAATCATTCTACTATTAATATAGTGTTATTTGACCAACAAAATGACCTACAGATAATTATGGCCGGAAAGTAATAAACAGGCGGCAAATATGGTTGGTAACCCAATCAAGCCGACTCGACAACCACCAGTTTTCCCACAAGTGAAAATTTTGGTTCTACTGAACTAATTACATATATATATATATATATATATATATATATATATATATATATATTGTTTTTAGTTCTACTGAAGTTAGTATGTATAAATATTGTAATTTCATTTGTGATGAGAAATAAACGTAAAGGATTGCCATTGCGGTCTATCAGTCACAAGTCGTTGTTGATGCGTTGCCACTGACGACCGCGTTGTTTTATGGAATTAAATGAATATTTTATCTATACTAATACTAATATTATAAAGCTGAAGAGTCTGTTTGTTTGTTTGTTTGAACGCGCTAATCTCAGGAACTACTGGTTCGAATTGAAAAATTATTTTTGTGTTGGATAGATCATTTATCGAGGAAGGCTTTAGGCTATATAACATCACGTTGCGACTAATAGGAGCGAAGACACAGTCGAAAATGTGGAAAAAACGGGGAAAATTATTCATCTTTGAGGGCTTCCGTTGCGTGCGCTGCGAAAACCGTTCGAGATACCCAAATGATTCCCAAAATAACTATTCTACGCGGACGAAGTCGCGAGCACCAGCTAGTTATTTTATATTGAAACAGCTACCATTGTGCCAAATAGACATAATTGAGTAAAGAAAATCAATACTTGTTTTTAAATTTAGATTACATCCAAGGAGGATAGATTACATCTACGAACCAAGAAATTTAGAATAAACTATGAATAACTGTCAACTTGAGCGTTTAGAAAAGCTGCATTGCAATGCGACCAAATTAAGAATTATTACCTGGAAAACTTATGACTATATTGAAAATGACAATATTATATCTATCCCTTTCAAACATTCTCTCGGTTGGGTCTTGAATGTGCAGTTAAGAGTGGAGTCGTTTGTACAGCACTTTATTTGTCGAGTTTACTTGTGTAAGTACAGCATAGTATATTTGCATTTTTGTATGTTTGTAATGAAAAAACTCAAAAACTAGTGGACCGATTTTGAAAATTCTTTCACCTATAGAAGGCTACATTATCACCGAGTAACATAGGCTATGTCTTATAAAGTTGCGCGAAGTCGCGTGCAATGCCTAGTATATTATATAGATACAGAAAAGGACATAAAGTAAAGTAAATTCATAGCCTGACAAATATGATAAAGAGCAATAACTAAATATTTAATAAATGTTTTTAACAATTTGTCTGTTTTTAAAATTAATAGTAGAACTTGGTCGGTTACTACTTTTCACCATTGACTCCGCCATGATTGCGTTTTAGGCATATTTTTAATGTGCCGCTTTAGAGCACTTGTCCCGCTAAATCCATAGTTGTTGTACTTCGCAGTGATATGTTGTACTTCGATATCGTTAAGTCTTTAAATGTAAATGTCATTTTACCTTACAGCAGACAGACGGACAAGTCTTTCTTTGAGTTAAAGGAGGCTATAATAGCTCATCGCATTCAAAGGCTCCTTGCGCAATAATTCCCGGACACAATTGAACAATTAACCCTATCCCATTATAAAACCCATTTACATAATCATCTCGGCCCTTTCATCCTTACCCGTTACCCGTTACCCGTTGATGGTGTCAAGCCAACCGCCTCCGATAATTACCTCAAGGCCCGCAATTCTATTGTCCTTTTTTCAATTTTTTTTTCAAGAGCAAGGGATACAAAACATTCTGACGGCCAGATGGGTTGTCCAATCGGTGACGCAGTGTGTCCTGCCAATACTGTATTTTTATGCATAAACTTTTAGGGTTAAACGTAGCCTAAACTTTTTTTTTATTAGAGATGGGTTTGCTCTGGGCTAACAACCAGCTATGTAGCAAGGAAGAGGCCTATGATGGAGCGAGCTCACCCAGAAGACGCCTATTCACTTGAACTTGATTAAGGTTATATGAGCTTGGAAATACAGATAAAATGCCGGCAGGGAGTACCAAACCTTGACAGTGCGCATTATAAAGGACTTTATAAACATTCAAATTCTCCTTACGACTTGGGCAGTTTGTAATGAGAATTTTGCAAAGAAGTACCCAATTCGACACCAACGACACCAAAGTATACAAAGCAAACACAAGCAAAGCGAGAGGGTTTAGTTATTGTTATTAAAGAGTGAAAAAATTATAGGAATTTTGTATGAAAAGTCTAGTTGGTGTTGAGGAACGAAACGTTAGCGCGTTATATAAATAAATCGCTGCCGACACAGCGACATGTGGTCGTCGAAAAATAAACTTTTTAATTATTTTTTTAATGTTAAGATCGACAGACAGGCTGATGGTCCATTTGATGGTAAGTGGTTATTCGGCGAATATAAAACAAGCAACGCCACAGTTGCTGGTAGGAAGCTTTAAGATAAAGGAAGGAAGGCCCAAATGGAGTGTGCCCTTTCACTTCTAATATGGACAAAAGTCCTCCACATAATTTATAGATACATATATTATATATAAATATATTGTTAACATTTTTTTTTTAATTACTAGCACTTTTTGTTGTACTTATAAATTGTAAGATGACTGACCTTGTAAATAGGCTATATAAAAATTTAATCTATTTTATGTATTTATTAAATTTTACATGCTGTAAGGTTAGCTATTAAATAAAAAAAAAAAATAAAT
This sequence comes from Synanthedon tipuliformis, assembly GCA_947623395.1. Lineage (NCBI taxonomy): Eukaryota > Metazoa > Arthropoda > Insecta > Lepidoptera > Sesiidae > Synanthedon > Synanthedon tipuliformis. The sequence goes on along the minus strand of OX392434.1, from coordinate 64,838 downwards.
AAAAAAAAAAAAATCGGGCATGAAAATGTAAAGAGAATCGTTTCAAACTGATTGTCACATATATCTGTTGATGTACCGCTTTGTGTAGGTACAAATATACGATATTATAATGAAATTGATTTTTTTTATATATATCGAAACACGATAACTCCAAGGACGGGTAACGAACAGTACCTATACGTTGTTATCGGCGACGGGTGGCCTACACAGAACAAAGGCGAACAATGTCCAAATTAAAAGCTTCTGGCAAATTGCTACAGCCTAATAAGCCAATTTTATGTACTGTGGACGCAAGGGATAAGCGAAAGCGAATTATTGTCTGAATTGTGTGAAACAAACTAAAAAAAAAAGGCTTATTATAAGTCGAGGGATATAATTTGATGTTGTAGCTACATAAAATCTATCTCTGTCATATAGTTATAATATCCAAAATATAATTATACCACTCGATGACAGCTACAAGATTTAAGATTTTGTGGCGACCTCCTTTTAGCCAGATAGCACAAATTAAATAATAGTTACCACCCAAAGATATTTGATTGGTCTCGCTGCGCTCGACTAGATAGAGCGCCATACAACAGCGAATAGCTCCGTGAATGCGGCAACTTTTTACTGTAGTCACTTTTTATCACTTTTTACGGTTTTATTATATTTTTACACAGTTTCACTACGAAAACTGGCATTTTATTATGCTCAAAATTTAATAAAACATTCCGAACGTACACATCACATACAGTTTGCAGTGTGACTGGCTCGGGTACGCCGAATTCGGCGTAGTATTTTTTGCCGCATTTTACAAGTACAACGGCGATATCTAGCCGAGCACAGCGAGACCAATAATTTATCTATGGTTATAAAAATATTAAAAAGAACTAATAGGAGTTAGAGAAAAAGCTTGTGACTTAAGCTCGAGATGATTTGAGTTCGATCGATTTTAAATTGTGGACGCTTTAAGTCCTTTATTATTAAATATTAAGTGCTTATTAATTTATTTTATTTTATTATTGATTTTATAAATCCGTCATGTTTATTTGTCCTAAAACATCCAACGGATTTCAATACGGTTTTACTTGTGAAAAGAGAGATGAACGAGGAAGGCAGTATACTATATTAAAAAAAATGCAAAAACGAACAAAATATTTTGCTAGTAAAATATTATATTATATTTTTAATACTAATAGAAAAAAGTGACACATTAATCCAAAAAATTAAAATTCTCGTGTCGCGGTGTTTGTTGCCAAACTCCTCCGAAACGGCTGGACCGATTTTGATGAAATTTTGTGTGCTTATCGGGTAGGTCTGAGAATCGACCAACATCTATTTTTCATACCCCTAAATGTTAAGGGTGGTCCACCCCAAATTTTCATTTTTTATTCTTTTAAAGAGAGAAGATAGTTATGTTTGTAATGAATAAACTCAAAAACCACAGGACCTATTTTGAAAATTCTTTCAGCTATAGAAAGCTTCATTAGCAGCTTGTAACATAGGCTATATTTTATAAAATTGCCCGGGCGAAGTCGCGTGCAACAGCTGGTTATAAATAAATCAAAAAGTAAAAAAACCGTCACAATTTTATTGGACAAACTGTTCAAGTGTGTATTTTAAATATACATTTATGTATAATAGTTAGATTTTAATAATAATTACACACAAAATTTCATCAAAATCGGTCCACCCGTATCGGAGGAGTTTGGCAACAAACACCGCGACATGAGAATTTTATATATCAGAAGAAGATAAAATAAAATAAATTAAATTGTTTCAAGTGTGTATTTTAATTGATACAATAGTTTGTCGAACCGTTAAATAGTGGACAAGGGCTCCCTATAATTGGAGATTTGCTTTATCCGTCATCTAAAGCCAACCATCCCCAACCCCGTGCACGCTAACTGTAACACAATGAAGCCCCATAAATCAACGCGCCGTTTTCAAGCCGGATTATAGTGTTGTCAATTTTATAATGCATTCGACTCATGAGGCAATGAGTTAATCTTTGCTCTTTTTTCCCAGCACAGAAGTGCCTCACTTTTATATATTTTCTTACTCCATTTATATTGTTACTGTATAAAATCAGTGGTATTATCTATACTAATATTAAAAGAGATAAATTTTGTATGTTTGTATGTGGGAGGTAATCTTGGAAACTACCTTTAATCATCTCGATTAAAAAATCTTTGATCAATAGTTATAATAGCATTTCAGGACGGACATAGGCTACATGTTCCAATAGGGCACCATCTATCTAAAAGTAAGATTTTGTTTGTAAGGTATAAACTCAAGAACTACTGAACCGATTTTAAAAATTCTTTCATCTATAGAAGCTACATTATCGGCGGGTAACATAGGCTATATTTTAAAAAGTTATGCGGACGAAGTCGCGTGTAGTAGGGAAAGCTAGTAAGCTATAGCTATTAGGGAATAAATGCATACGAATATAAGTCGGTCACAATTGTCGCGACATAAACTCGTGAATCAAATCGACATTTGGACCATGCGTGTCCCATCACTAGTGCAGGGGTGTACAATAAAAAGTGCTCTGGTGGTTCCGAAGCAAATGCAAGCCGAGAATCACGTGTCGAGCGACCGCCACGTCGAGTGGACTAAATGGTTCACAACCGAATTATTGCAATCATACATGTCATTCGCACCGCATCGCAATTATTCACCATAATAAACATAATCTCCTATGTTACATGTTCTGTGGCACCGTCTATCGATGTGCTATGGCATCTCTTACGCCTTTCAATAGAACAGTGCCTCTACCATGAGTTTATAATGACCGCACTCGCTAGCGGGAGCGTAAAAAAATTATATGAAAAACTGTCAACTGTCAATGTCAAATTGACAATTTTCCATATAAATATTTTATGCTCACGCTAGCGAGTGTGGACAGTGCGCGGTCATTGTAAACTCATGGTAAAAGTACAGATTCTTAGCAGTGAGTTCAAGTTAGAAGTTATAATAAAATATTATTAGTAGATATAAAACAGCGGACATTTCTTAAGGAGCCATAACTATTGATATTGTTCAATTTTTATTTGCCTTTAATAAAAGTTGGCATATTAAGTTATACGAAGTTTAGACAAAAGTTTAGCCATGAATGATTTTTTTTAATCGGTACTTCTACCATGAGCTAGTTATAATGACCGCACTGGCTAGCGGGAGCGTAAATTTTTTTTATGAAAAACTGTCAACTGTTAACGTCAAATTGACAATTTTCCATATTAATATTTTACGCTCTCGCTAGCATGCGGTCATTGTAAACTCATTGGTGAAGGTACAGATTCTGGTATAACCTCTAATATAGTACATATAATAACTGGTCTCAGTGAGATTGTTGCTTTAACACATAAAAAGAAAAAAAAAACATTCTATAAAGAGTGTTTAAATATGGGATAAAAAGTTTAACAATAATTTTCATCGGTCACGTGTCACACTCATACACACTCGAGCGCATGTCATAGTGTGTCCATATGTCATGGTAATCGAACCCAAACACATAATATGAAGCCCTCGAATCTAGTCTTTGTTACTTAGATATAGTCTGAGTTATAATAATCTGTATTGTATAAGCTGAATAGTTAATATAATATTTAGATAAGTATAAGAAATCTGTATTGTATAAGCTGAATAGAATATAATATTTAGATATAAGCTTGTCCTTAAGCTCTAACCTACGAATTTACTTATTCGTAGGCTGTAACTACGAGCGAGTTAAATCAGTGATTTTTGACAACCAAATTTTAAATGTACCTACATTATTTTCGAAAAACATTTTATTGGATTTTATTCAGTAAATACAAGAATTCAACCTGTCAATGCACATTTTATAAATTTTGGATTGGGTAAAAAGTCATTGCATATTTTTTGGTTTTCATTCACTATTTTACAATTACATAAAATTGTACTTTCCATACTTAGGGTGTAGTGTAAGGAAATCGTCTTGCTTGAATCCAAACCTATGGTTTTGCAAAATTTGTGTCGTTTCCTACCTACCATGGGGTCAACTTTAACGCCATAGGGAGCATAGGGAGTGAAGGGTGCGTGCGACACTTATGCACATCATTATAATTATTACAACAAATATTATCAACCGTGAAATCAGGGTAGCAAGGGGGTTGCTTATATTCGTAGCGAGGGATTAAAAAAATATACTTTTATTAACTACATTTCGCCCGCGGCTTCACCACCTCGAAACCGTATTATGTGTCAAGTATCACACATTTTTATACAAAGGAAATTCCCAAGTATCCTAACATTTTTTATAATTATAAAGTGTGGCGGACAGGGTGACGGCCCACTTGCTGGTGAGCTGCCTACCCTGTAGAAAATTTTTTCACAATTCGCTTGAAGAAGCCCATAATATTGTAGCTAAAAACAAATTCCGTCGCCGCGTCTGTCTGTCTGTATGTCGAAAACTACTGAACTGATTGTAACGCGCTAACGTTTCGTTCCTCAACACGATCTACACTTTTCATACAAGATTCTTATTTCTACTCTTTAAATCTTCTTGTCTTAAGGCTGTCGTGTCTTTAAGGCTTTGCTTGTCGGCTGTCTTGAATTACCTCTTTGCCGAATTCTCCTTTAAAAAATAATTGCCCAAGCCCTCCTAAAGAAGCTTTCGCCTCAAAAATTATATTAACCGTTCCTCTGAAACCAAATCGTAGCGGTAAATGGAACAGTGTTATGTTTAGTGTTGGGTTCGAAAGCAAACACTTCTGGTCTGTCTGCGGGCCGCAGGAGTTGGGCGACCGCCATGTTTGTTGCGGCCAAATAAAGGGCTATGTATATAATGACCAAATGACGCACGCTTGCTTTTTTAGGGTTCCCAATTCCCGTTTTGTTTGCGCTCCTATCTCATTCAATTACTGCTATGGTAATCGAATGTACTATTGTGGTATACCTACTAGGTGGTGCTCGCAACTTTGTACGCGTTGAAAAATTAAACGCACGTCCAAATATTCGAGTCCATAGATAAATGATTGGTCTCGCTGCGCTCGACTAGATACCGCCGTCGTACTTGTAAAATGCGGCATAAAATAGTACGCCTAATTCGGCGTACTATTTTACCCGAGCCAGTCACACTGCAAACTGTCTGTGATGTGTACGTGCCGAATGTTTTATTAAATTTTAGGTATAATAAAATACCAGTTTGCGTAGTGAAACTGTGTAAAAATATAATAAAACTGGGTAAAAAGTGACGATTTTTTACACACACTACAATAAAAAGTTGCCACATTTTCGGAGCTATTGCTTTTGTATAGCGCTCTATCTAGACGAGCGCAGCGAGACCAATCAATTATCTTTGATTCGAGTCATAATTTATTGAATTGATTTTCTATTTTTATGTCGTCCCTAGGAAGCAATACTTATTTACTTTATGAACGGCGCCTTATATCTCTTTCTTAATAACTAATAGTTATTATGTGAAATTTCATGATGATCGGTTAAGTATGTAATTAAAGCATGAAAACATAACAGACAGACAGAGTTACTTCCCTTTATAATATCAATATAGATGTGTGTAAATTTGTTAAGAAATCAAAATCAGAAGATTTGTATTTTTGTATTGTAATTAAATTCAAAAACTACTGATCCGATTTTAAAAATTCCTTCACCTATAGAAAGCTACATTATTAGCGAGTAACATAAGCTATATTTTATAAAGTTACGCGGACCAAGTCGCGTGCGACATCTAGTTTGAAATGAAAGTCAGTGGACGTCATTGCATATCGGTCGTGTGTGCGCGCCTTTATTTATGTATTTTAAGCCAAACATATCAAAAAGAGTGTCATACACAAAAAGAGTACCTACAATATATGATGCGGCAATAATAAATTATAATATAAATAATAGTAGTATGTTTGAACAAATGGTTCGCTGCGCTCAGTTCGCTGACGCAGTGTGGATTGGGTTATATCTATTTTGTTTCAACCTTCCCAATATTGTATTACAAGTATACCTAATATCATCGTTATACTTTTTATACTTGTATATATATTACAATTATAAAATAATCGGCGATTCTAGAGTTGGCTATTACCAGATTTGCATTGCCATATAACGAGTAGGTAATGCAATCTCGCGAGTTCGGGGCTCAGGCGAGACCTCGCGACTTTATGAATAACAATACCGCGAGATTGGCATTTCTGTGTGTTAATTCTTGCAAATAATCATAATAACCCCAAAAAATTACTTTTTATTTTTTCAGCAAAACAACGTTTGCCGGGTCAGCTAGTATAACTATTTTATCTATATGAAATCGATTCTTAAGGAGTAAACTCCAATATATATTATTGTTTATTGATTTCTACAATTTCTATTATAATTAACACGCCCATACAAATAAAGACATGTCGCGAGATAACCCCGCGTGTAGGTCAGCACAGCAGCGCACTATCTATCGCCAGTTGAACGGGACCGGGACCGTTCAGTCTTACAAAGAAACGGAGTTTCAACGAAAAGTGGACCGAGGCCGGTCGGACCATTCAAATGCTAATCAATTATTTATATTAATATATTTAAACAATTTTAATAAATAATAATTATATTCCCTTGCCAGTGGCAACCTTAATAAATTAATTAAACACTCATATTATTGAGGGATTATTAAGGGTTAGAAAGCAACAGCAAGTTATATGTAGTTACTATCATTATGTACAAATTTAAAGGCGTATATAAAAGAAAAATCATGTAGGTAATAATGACTAGTTATAGCACGCGAACTCGTCCGCGTTACGTTATAAAATGTAGGTAGCCTTTTTTACTCGCTGATAATATAGCTTTCTATAGGTGAAAGAAATTTTAAAATCTGTCCAGGGGCCTTAGTCAATGTAACAATTTAAAACGATAGCGAAGTTCGAAAACAATAAAATGTATGGGATTGACATATGCCGTCGCTAAATCACGTGACACATCGCATACATTTTATTTTTTCGAATCGAATCGCTACGGAGCGAATGCCACTTGTCTGAAGGCCCTGTAGTTTTTGAGTTTATTCATTACATCATACAAAAATATACAAATCTTCTTTCTTTATAATATTAGCATAGAAGTAGTCAGTATAGAATACAAATTATTCGACTGATGGCTACTGATTTCTTTATTATAGGAATACTTGTATTCATTTATTCATTGTGTAAAAAACATCCGTGGGAAGCCGGGAGCGGGTCGCTAGTGTTCCGTAAGACAGAAATGTGAAGGTAGTTCGATAAACAGCTAGTACAATCTAGCTGGCCTTTATACTCTCGTGTACTTGTAGTTGAAACCCCAAAGTGTTGATTTTCTTTAGCAATCACCGTCATTGATCTATCATACCAAATGTGTATCATGTGTTGTATGTTGTGACGAATGACCGTTGCGCGGCGTGCGACGCGAGAGGCCAAGCCTTATGCATAAGCTATAGCGATTTTTATATTTCAAACATTTTAATTAATCACCTATTACAGAAAAAAAAGTCGCTAATCTTCTTCTTCTTCTCTTCTCCGAAGATTTAGCCAGTGTCATTAGTATAAAAATAGCAATTTGTAAGCCTTTAAAAAATATATTTAGGAGTACGCAGAGTAAGTAAATTGTCACGGTCACAGAACACTATATACTCACAAGGTCTAGTCACAGCTTAATTTTTAATTTATCCGATGTAAATATTAAACGATAAGAAAAGTAATATGGTAGGAGATAAACATGGAAATTACTTAAGAATCCATTAAATGGCCTGATCAGTCTTGGCCATTACATAGAAAAAAAAATGCAATATCCGAAACTCATTGAAATGAGATCACCATTTTGACAGATTTTTTTTTCGACATAATTTCGTTTGTTCGCTAAATAGCATAGCGTGAGGTTACAGAGTAAGTACATATTGCCGCTCGGCGTTCGAAACTTGAACAACTCGACACTGTTTTACAATGGACTGACATATTTCCAACCTGTACGAGTTAAATGATCAATGTTCATTGCATTATTGGCTCATACCGTGCACACAGCTACAGGACGGTTATAAAATATTTCTTAGCATATTAATCGAAACATTGTCCTACACACTGTTGCATTGGACTGGACCGTTGCAGTGGCATAGGGATAATAAATCGCAGCAGACCTGATCTGGATGTCACTTGATAAAGATTTCTTTCAAACTAAGATGTCCAGGGAGGATATGGCCATGTTTTCTTTAATTAACTAATAAGAACTAAAAAATGTTTTCTTTAGGCTGGGTTGCACCATCTTACTTTAACTATAACCAACGTCGCAACTTCAGTTAATTCGCACTCATTTTCGGCCGAAAATGAGTTTTAGGCCGAAAATGAGTTGCACCAGTTAACCAGCTATGATTATTTGTTAACTGGTGCAACTCATTTTCGGCCTAACCGTTATTTTAACTCAAGTTGCGGCGTTGGTTATAGTTAAAGTTAGATGGTGCAACCCAGCCTTAATTAACTAAAGTAACAGTTATCATCCATCATCCATTTATTCTTCTAAACTTTAAGCACTACATATTACTGAAGGCTAGCCAACTCTGCTATGACCACAGAGTAACTATCTAAAACATCGATGATCTAAAAGCACTATTATATTTTATAATAATTAGCGGCCGGCCCGCAGCTTCGAATGAATGCATTTTTTTCTGCAAATTATATACTTACAAAAACCTTCCTCGTTGATCACTTTTTCATTAGTGAAAACCGCATCAAAGTCAGTTGCGCTGTTTAGCAACTCTTTAATTTATTACTATGTAAATATATGCATGCTCTCAACAGGAGAAGATGGTAATAGGAAAGACTACATATTATTACGGTTTAAAAATATGAAAAAAGAAAACACAAAAACTAAACTCGTTTATTTTTCTAATCATCCTGTATAACAGTACAAGAGAACCAAATGTGGAGACACGTATATATCTTGGAAAGTATTACAGTCGAGATGAGCATTGACGATTGCACGACAGCTTCAATATAAACTAGCCAATGTGATGCGAGTACATAATACGAATGGGAAATAAATGAACCTTGACAATATATCTTATCTTCATCCCTAATCTGGAGTCTAATTAGTATAAGTCTTAGCCTAGCTATATTAATAGACATATATACAGATTTTAACTATTAAAAATAACACAACCCACTTTTAGAAGTTTCGTCTCCTATTTTAACCCATTTTTATGTGCTTTGAAAAACTAATCTATCCGAGACGGAAATACTTTAAAAATAAATCACATCATCTCACCTCCTAAAAAAAACATTTTAAACTTTTAAATGTAAGACCAATACCGATAGATGGCGCTAGGTGTACGTTGAATGTTTAACTGAATTAATTTTAAGGAGTGTCTAGATGTCGCACACTAGATTGAAAACTTGTGGAAATGAGTTATGTTCGCTAAAAACTGTAGGTTTTTAGACCAGAGGTCCTAGTGCGAGTTCTACTCGATTAAAGTCAATTGTACTGGAACGAAGCAGCGCCATCTAGTGGCTAACGTGTGCGTTCGACGTATTGAACGAGTAAAACCAAAAAACTCTTACTAGGCACTCTGTTATGAAAATTAAAGAGATTATACTTCTACTAGGCACTTGGTTTTTAACTTATTTTTTTTAAAGTAACTAAATGCTAGTATAACTAATTATAATAACAATCATTTAGTTAGGTTCACGGGTTACTTTTCCATTACTTTTCCTTTGGATGAAATTTTATTAATGAATTTCCTTTGGTTAAGTAAATACATATATTATGAGGCTTCCATCGTTCACTCATAAAAGTAAAAAGTATTTCTTCATTGTTCTGTGGTGGCAAACACTTCAAATGGGGTTCTTTCATGCTTCATGCTATGCATGAAATATCCGTTTTTATCAGCACCCATCTCTAGTGAAACTCATTTCGAGTAGAATGAATGTATCTACTTAGTTGCTTATTTGCACAAGTGTTACCGCGAGGCTTAGTTCATAATTATATAAACATTACTATGAGTATCCCATTGGAGAGACACAATTTAGTCACGCGCTATTCTTACAAAATGTTTCACTCCAATTTTCATGATAAATAGGAGAAGGTGGGCTGACGATTGAACTGATTGCATTTGAAAACCATACAATAGTTATAATTAAACTTTCAATTGACATCAGGAAGTGGACATATTCATCGTGATTCCAAATAAAGCCAGAATAAAACAAAATTAAAAGTAATAACTAACTAATTTTTATTAAAAGTAATAACTAACTAATTGTTAGTTAGTATTATAAATGCGAAAGTTTGTTACACAATCATACAAAAACGGCTGAGCACATTTGGGTGAAATTTGGCATACATATAGCATACTTTTTATGCAGGAAAGGTTCTTCTGGGATCTTAAAAAAGAAAATGGAGTTGCGGACAAAATACAAGTTAAAATGAAAGTCACGGGCACAGCCAAGTGCAAAAAAGGAGAACAGTTAATTTTTTTATTAAAATAATAAAAAAAATATTATAAAAAATTAATAATTAAAATTCATTTAGATAAGATATAATTAATAATTAAGAATAAATTAACAATTTGATTGACCGACTGATTCCATGATGAGAATAACTAACTATATAAACAAATCAACCTTCCCGTGGAGCTTTATCCTTAATTTTTTTTACTAGTTACTACATAAAAGCATCTAACACCTATGTACCTATCTTGACAATTTCTAATAGTTAGCTCTAGTTGGAGGTTATCTCTGTACTGATAACCTGACAGACATGCCAATCAGAGCTACTATATGTATCAAATAGTGATAATTAATAATACAACGTCATGATTCATGATTCTCTCTGAAACGCATCACGTTGGCGGCTAATTTAAAGATTTTATTGTTACAAATGATAACAGCCTTGTTCCAAACAACGTAAATTATAGCAAGGCATATTACGATGTAATATGTATTTTCTATACAAATATTGGAGTGGTCACTCCAATATTTGTATAGAAAATACATACACACATGCAGATGTCTCGAATTCTGGATTAAAAAGAAAATAATAATTTATTTTCGCTCGACACGTGATACCCGAATGAAAAAATCTGATTATAGTCAAGGACTGATTGCAGATACATTATTATAACACAAAAAAAAATGTTTATATTAGGACTAATGTTTGAGGTGCTGAAATTTGTAAAAAAAAAGTCATAAACATCCACCTTGCTTTTGTTATTGTCAAATGCGGGGAAAGCTTGTGCCAATACAAAAGAAATATAGGAATAGCAAAAAAAAAATTTAAAAAAAATGGCAATTATGATAATTGATTTTTTTTCTGTTTCAATAATATTAGAAAGAAAACTTTTTAAGACAAAAAAAATTATCCCTCTAGCATACGCTACCATTATTATAATATACTAGCTGTTGCCCGTGACTTTGTCCGCGTTTAAATTGTCTATCTAATCTAAAACTTCTAATGTAATCTAACTAATCTAAATCTAATAATCTAAAACCTTCCTCTTCTAAATTAATCTAACTTCGTAAATTATATACTAAAACCTTCCTCGAGAACCACTCTATTGGCCATTGGCGAAAACAGCATGAGAATCGGTTCAGTAATTCTTGAGTTTATCGCGAACAGACAGACAGACAGACGAAGTGGTGGACTTTGTTTTATAATATGTACCATAAGATCTTATGGTCAATATTAAAAGGTGACAATTATTTATTATAACTTTAAATGCTCATAATATTCTTTTACAAGTAGGATGATCTATTTTAAATAAATAGCATCAATGAAATACCAATAATTTTTCAAACAAATTATAAATACTTGTTAATTTAGGGATATTTTTTTTCGAAACTATAACTAGACACTTTATAGGTATTTATTTCCCATTTATAATTACAAGCACTTGGCGGATAATTATTATAATTAATTATGTGATGATGAAAATAAAAAATATATCAAAAACTAACTGTTGCACTCGACTTCGCACATGTAACTTTATAAAAATATATAGATGAAAGAATTTTTAAAATTGGTCCAGTTGTTTTTAAGTTTATTCATTACAAACGTACAAATCTACTCTCTTTATAATATTAGTATAACTAAAGTATAGATAACGCATTATGAGCATGGGTACTTAATTTCAACTATCAATATAGTACCGAGTTAGGTATATAGGTACTCAAAAACTATGCAATAAAATGGGTTTTTTTTTTTTTCAATTTAATATCTTTTTAAAAAATTTTTATATTCAGTAGGTAACTTTGTAACAAAATTGGAGCAAATTAGTACCACGAATTACGCGCGCCTACTTTGTGTAAATAAACAAATTTACTTTGTAAACATACACAAAAATAGAAAACATTAAACTAAAATTACATTGTTACAATTTTACATTACACTTCCAAGGGAATATAATATAATAGAAACAATCATGTAATTAACAACACAAAATGTAATTTTGTTACTCGAGTATTTGTGTTGCCAACATCCCTTTCTTATATTGTTTTAAATCGGAATCGGAAATGGTTTATTCATAACAGAAATCAAATAAGAATCTGTCTATATTTTTTCATAACAAATATTATTGCGTTTAGACGTATAAAACATTGTAGAAGACGACGCAAACCATATAATATGCTCAGTGGTCGAGCAGCACAATGGAAAATAGCATTTTGACATACAGTACGAGATCAAAACATAGCCTTCTTATAGGGTTTAACTTGAAAACCACACACAGTATTTACAATAAATACTTGCGGCCGTTTCTGTAGAACGCCAAGAGATGTGCTGCAAATCCGAGAGTCCACTGACTCGGGTTTATTTAGAAAAAAAGGCAGCTAAGAACGTACACTGAAGAATGAAGATGGCATAACACGCAAACACTTGGATTTTTCACAATGAAACACTTCACTGAATCACGACAGATGGTTCGAGGAACGCGGAAGGAGCCACCGTATGCACATTTTCACTCACCCTGTTGTTTATTCGCTATTTTATTAAAACAGTTTTGAAAAACTTCATATAAATGCATAGGCTCGTCATCGCTCGTCGCCATTTTACTTTTTACTGTCCAAATGTGTCATGGACAAAGAAGAGCAATGTTATCAATTTATTATTATTCCTTTCTAAGGCCAAACACACACTACTGTAGATATACGTAAATTATTACAAAATCTCTGAATAGAAGCGTTCGCACTGCGGAAAAAAATCTTATTGGATTTAAATAAAAAAATCTATGTAACGTTGGTGCACTTACAGATTTTTCGCGTTGCGTAGCCGGATGGATTTACTGTTTTATAGACATGGATAAAGTGCGCATTGCGGAAAGAAATCCAAATGGACGCTCGTCAGCGACTTGTGGTCACCCATGTAGGTTGTCATTAATGTTTAGGTACTTATTTTTGCGTGACAGATGCACATTTTCAAGATTTTTCCTATCAACGTGAGCAGTCAGCAAGTGTTAGAATTCGAATAGCATGGTAGTACGTGCCGATATTCAACCGAGTGTATGTAGTAGATACTCGCTGTTTTATTTCCGTTTGGATTTTAAAACGCACCACAATTCGCCTAAATATAGTGCGTGCTAGGTCTTACTTGCCTTGTTATAATGTATTTCGAAATTTTCGATAAACTTTGGCACCTATTTGCATTATTTATAAATTTAAACATATTTAACTGTTTAATGCAAAGATATGAAGCTAAATAATGCCAAATTGGATTAAAGAAAGATAATAATCTGTATTTACCAAAGACAGAATAAAAAGTTCTATTTAGAATGTCAATATCCTGTCCTGTCAGAGCTGTCAATTTCGCTATTATATTTTGTTATTTCATTTCATTCATACATTTGCTAAACGAACTAACGAAAAGGTCAGAAAAAGTTTGACGTGAGCCTACAAAATTTTCGAGTGCACTTGAAGAGAATAATCATATAACACATTTATCGCTCATGTAACGTCATGTTCTCATTGAATTCTTTAAATACTCAGAATCAGGTAAGTACTTATAACGAGTACAATATGTCCGACCGAATGCCAACCGAGCCCTTTTGCCTATCCCTTCCCAAACCCTATCCCAAATGCTATTATGTATATTGTATACTATCCTACCTGTAGTGTCGCTTAGAGCTTGTGTTATCAACGGTTGCCAACTAAATACGATCGAGTGAACCGCCAGCCATGTCGAGGTTAAGTTTAAAAAAAAAAACCTTTGCAGATTTTAGTTACGTTCAGTCAACTGTCATCCCGATATTCGGGCTTCTTGAGACAGAGGAAACAAAACAACGGCAAACACAAGGATGTGAGAGGCAAACAGGGCACGTCATCGCATGATGCAATAATTTGTTTAGAAAGCTTCGAGGAGACTCTGAGAAACGTCGAGAAGGATGTTCTAGCAGAGATGAGAGCTGTGGACGTGCGGTCGCTAGGACTACTAGCAGAGACCGCTCGTACACCAGTCGCCAGAACTATCTCAACTCGGAAGGTGTCTTACATCTCGTCCAACTCATTCGAGACAAACAGGAATGGGTGGGCTCCGAAGCCCGCAGCGAAACCTCAACTCCTGGGCATGTTGGCTCGATGCATGCAAGATAATACCTTCAAGTTCAGTGTGCAGGTGCGAGGGTTCAAGACCGAGAGAAGCATCCACGCCGACTTGAAAAGAAATCCCAACATAATAAATAGACTGCGTAAGTTTTTGGGTCAGTATATTTTATATGTGCATGATGTTGTTGATATAATTATTGAAGTAAATCCCAAAAAAACATATAGTGGCAAGGTTTTCAGTAAATTTCAGTAAATATTTAGTAAATGAACAGTTTTTTTAACAATGAAAAGTAATTTTGATGTTATTATGTTTTATAAACAAGTATGCTCGAGCATAGTAGCTCTTTTCATAGCTCGTTGAGTGACGTTGTGCTTTCTTACGAAGATGCTCTTAAGCCCTTAAATCAATATCTCAACCTTGATTATATTTTTACTTAGTAAAAACGCATCTGACGTGTCTGTCTGTCACTCCAGATCTTAGATCTTAAACTTAGATCTAAACTGTGCAATGGAAAGAGTGTTAAACAAGGAAGGTCTAGTATATACTAGACTTTGTCTGCATTAAAAAATAAAAAAAATATAATACTCAATAGTGCCATCTATCTACCATAAGAGTAAATCATTCATATCTTGAGATTCCAAGGATTGTATAAGAAATAGAAAGAATTTTTTAAATCAGATGTGAATTTTCCAAGTTACATACCTCTTACATACAAACTTCACCTCTTTATAATATACTAGCTGCTGCACGCGACTTCGCCCGCCTAACTTTATATAATATAGCCTATGTTACTAGGTGATAGTGTAGCTTTCTATAGGTAAAGAAATTTTTAAAATCGGTCGAGTAGTTTCGGAGTTTCAGTAGTTCCTTAAGTGAGTAAATTGTATTCAGGACTGAATGTTGCCGTCCCACCCGAGAAGCAGAGTAAGGAGCTGGGAGCGGAGGTGGCCCCGCGACTGGAAAAGCTCCTCAGCGAGGATCGGGTGCTCTCCAACCAGCAGAAGGACAAGATCAAGATTGCTTTCGCTGAAGGATATCTAGCTGGTGAGTCTTCTTAACCGCTGACACCTGACGCTCCCAAACGGATAGACCGATTTTGATTTGGTTTCTTTTGTTTGATTGTCTTTTTTAGCTAAAATTTATCGAGAGTGAAGACCATCAGCCCATTTACTAACTAATGAAGGCATTTCACAAACTTCCACATGTTCAAATGATGCGAAATTTGGTATACTGTCACTTGAGTGGTGTTTCCATGACATGGTAATCTTGACCTGATGCTGCAGCGTCAGACCAGAGCCAACTTTGAAAAGCTTTGGAAAGTTCATTTCCAAAGCTGACTCTGCTCCGTGAATCAAACCCTGAGACGTAAGGAAAGCATCTTACCACTCATCCAACGGGCTCGTCAATAGTCTTTTCCACGTTTACTTGTATCTTATCCTTGTTCAACTAGTTATTTTAGCAATATTTAGTAGAATAAGTGAAGAAGTGAAAAGTGGTGAACGGTTTCAGGCTCCCACCCGGACAACGTTCGTGGCACGAAGGCCTCCAAGTATCTCAAGTTGGTGCAGCAGATGCTGACCATAGTACTCTTCCTGGCCATCTTCGTCAGCCTCATGGCCTCCGTCAGCGGCACTGTCTTCCGGTAAATATAAAATGTCATTTCAATCACTATAAAAGATTCTGCCCCTCCGTGTCATCCTATATGTCATGTCCGTGTCATGTCTCTATATATTATCCTCAATATTGTCCCTCCATGTCATCTCTTTCGTACATCCTGAATAATTATGTTGATACAAGTGTAACGGTACAAGGTGCGGTGTTTGAACAGGATCCAACTGGGCAACCAGGTGGAGGTGAACCCCGAGGACATCTCGGTCACCTTCGACGACGTCAAGGGAGCTGACGAGGCCAAGCAGGAGCTCATGGAAGTGGTGAGGGATTCTTTTTTTTATTAGGATTGGTCGAGTGTACACTCAGCCTAACATTAAAAAAAGATTGCACTGTCATCGGTTCACACGAGTTGGTAAATTGACTATAGGTAGTGAGTTTTATATAGTGACACGTGACGTCACAGAGTACCTACTTTATAGTGTAACGCCACAGAGTACTTTGACGTCACAGATTACCTACTTTATTATATTGTGACGTCACAGAGCACCTACTTTATATTTTGACGTCACCGAGTACCTACTTTATTATATTGTGACTCCACAGAGTACTTTATATTGTGACGTCACCGAGTACCCACTTTATAATGTAACGCCACAGAGTACCTACTTTGTATTGTGACGTGTCAGAGTACCTACTTTATAGTGTGACGTCACAGAGTACCTACTTTATAGTGTGACGTCAAAGAGTACTTTATATTGTGACGTCACAGAGCTTTATATAATGACAGTATGGCCGCAGAGTAGTTGACGACGCTAACACAATGTCTCCCTCCGTCAGGTGGAATTCCTGAAGTCGCCGGAGAAGTTCTCGACGCTCGGGGGCAAGCTGCCGAAGGGGGTGCTGCTGGTGGGTCCGCCGGGCACGGGGAAGACGCTGCTGGCGCGCGCGGTGGCCGGCGAGGCGAGGGTGCCCTTCTTCCACGCCGCCGGACCGGAGTTCGACGAGATCCTCGTCGGTCAGGGCGCCAGACGCGTCCGGGATCTCTTCAGTGAGTACCTACCCACTTTCACTCGACTCACTTCAACAAGTCACTGCTGCTGCTCAGTGAACTTCAAAAAAGGAGGAGCTTCTCAACTAGACTACGTTTGAGCGATTACTCCTCCAATTGTGAATTGACGACACGTTTGGTCTAATCTAGTGGCTAGTAACCCAGCTGTTAACCAAGCGTTTGCGGGTTCGAATCCCGCTAGGGGCAAATGTTTATGTGTAAACATTTTACCTTTGTACCTGAGTCATGGATGTTTTTTATTTATAATATGTATGTATTTACAAAAAAAAAGTATTGTATGTAGTATATCAACCATCTGGTATAGGCAGCGGCACATAAGTTTAGCGCTGAGCGAAATGTGGAAGGGATAGCTGCGCATGGATACAGTCGCGCACATAATACAATTGTAACTTTTCATTAAAAATAAATAAATAATTATTTTATATTTGATTATTTTGATATAGATTTTAATAATATATGTGAACTTTGTGGCTCACCGTCTTTTACGATGTATAAAATAATTTGTTCATTCTTTTCTAACGTTATATTAAATAATTATACAAAGAATATTAATAGTGCTAGCAGTGGTTTAACCAAGAAACGAAAACTGAATACTCTAGTTTAGATTTTACATAATTTAACATAATATTATATTCGAAAATTACTTTAATATTCGCAAAACAAGTTAAGTTGAAGGTGTTACGTGTTTTTTTTTTAATATTTTGTTAGTATTGGTATTTGTAAGTGTTTGCTATTATATGTTTTTTAAAGTAGGTATGCTTGCAACGTGAATTAATTTGTTTTATAAGTATTAGTTTTAAGTTTCTCACGTAAGTGAATTTGTAATTCTTTGTGAGAATAAATAAATTTCTAAACCTAAACCTATTTGCTTTAAAGAATCAATCAATTCATTGGTTTCTCTTTTAACAAAACAATGCATGTCATACACCATTTTTCGTGCCTGTCTTTTCAAAACAGTATTTCTTTTAGACATATTCACTATCTACTAAAAATACACTAATAAAAAACCCAACAATAACAAACAAACTCAAACTTAACAAAAAACAATAATAATGAACAGCAATAACACTTTAAAACACGACTGTACAGTCAGAAGTCCGCGGGGCGGCGTATCGGCGTATCGGAGCGGGGGACGGAATACGAGTGGCTAGCCAACCAGCGCTACGCACGCGCACCCTTCGTCCCTCTAGCTCCCTGTGATACCTAATTTTTAACAGTTACGTGCCGATACTAATATCCATAATACAAGCATTAGTTGCTTACTGTGGAACTAGATGGTGTTGTGTGGAACACTCCAAAGGGTAGAATGAAGCGAGCCTTATTCATTATAATATAAAACCATTGTATTATTAATTAAAAAATTACAGAAGCCGCCAAGGAGCGAGCTCCGTGCGTCATTTTCATCGACGAAATCGACTCGGTCGGAGCCAAGAGGACCAACAGCGTCCTGCACCCCTACGCCAACCAGACCATCAATCAACTCCTCTCCGAGATGGACGGCTTCCACCAGAACGAGGGAGTCATCGTTTTGGGTGCAACCAACAGACGGGACGACCTCGACGGTGCACTGCTCAGACCGGGCAGATTCGACGTGGAAGTGTCAGTACCGGCCCCAGACTTCACGGGACGTCTAGACATCCTACACCTGTACCTGTCCAGGGTCACGGCTCATTCGGACGTAGACGCGGACCGTTTAGCTCGAGGGACTACAGGGTTTACAGGTGCCGACTTGGAGAGTATGGTCAATCAGGCTGCCCTAAAAGCGGCAGTTGACGGCTCTCTGCACGTGTCGATGAAACATTTGGAAGACGCGAGAGACAAAGTACTAATGGGTCCGGAGAGAAGGTCGAGACTGCCCGACGAAGAGGCGAACACAATAACCGCATATCACGAGGGCGGTCACGCCGTGGTTGCGTATTATACCCGCGACTCGCATCCCCTGCACAAGGTTACGATCGTGCCCCGCGGACCGTCGTTGGGGCACACCGCCTACATACCGGCGAAGGAGAGATATCACGTGACAAAGCAACAACTGCTCGCAACGATGGATACAATGATGGGTGGAAGAGCGGCGGAGGAGTTGATTTTTGGTCCGGACAAGGTGACATCGGGCGCGTCCTCCGATTTGAAACAAGCGACAGCGATAGCGGGTCACATGGTCAGGGAGTGGGGTATGAGTGAGAAGGTGGGTCTGAGGACCGTTGACCAGAGAGGGTCAGCGATGAACGGTGAACTGTTGGGTCCCCAAACTAGTGAAATGATTGACGGGGAGATTAAAAAGCTGTTGGCGGAGAGTTACGAGAGAGCGAAAGCCATTTTAAGAGCACACGCCAGAGAGCATAGAGCTTTGGCCGATGCTCTCTTGAAATATGAGACCCTCGACGCCGATGATATAAAAGCGGTGATGAGTGGAGACAAGACGAAGATGGAGAGGGGTCGCCCGTCTACCCCCACTGCCCCAACAAACCCGACCCCTACCCCAAACGCCCCCACGGCCCCCCTACTAGGGGCTTCAGCGGCCCCCGCGTAACCCTTAACATTGACTATAAATTTTGAAAGTAGCGATTCAAACAATCATTTGAAAATTTTGCAGGCAAACAAATAGGAAAACGTATAGCAAATGTTGTATGAAAAAGGTGTAAATAAAAAAAGGAAAGTCGATAAACATCAGTCTGGATAATGTTATATATATCTATATATTAATATGATATGTACTTTTATTGATATGTAACTGAATAAATTATTTAGAATAATCTGACTTATTATTTGAATTAATCTGACTTGTTATTTAGAATAGATTATTCTGACTTGATGTTTAGAATAATCTAACTGGTTGTTTAAAATAATCTGACTTATTGTATAGAATAATCCGACTTATTATTTGGAACAATCTGACCTATTTATTTTATTTATTTAGAATTATCCGACATAGTAGATTCAGTGACAATATGAAGAAGGACATTTGGGAGAAGAGGTGGCTAACTTGTGAAAATAAATAATATATTTTTAAATGTTAAACTTGACAGTCAGGCTGACGGTCTACTTGATGGTATGTGGTCACCGCCATTAAGGATAGGAATTAGGAAAAACACTACAGCACACATGTTGGGGTAGTGTTGTGGTATTCTGTAAGGGATTGGCGACTGCCGCCAGACGGGCTGCCCAAATGAAATCAAAGTTTCAATATTTTATATTTATTATAACTAAGACTAAAATGATGCGGTTAGCCTACTTGACAGATGATGAAAGAGGCCCTTAATATATAATTTTACTTGGTAAGATTTTATATTACAAAGTTTTTATTTTTTTATTTAATCAGTTACACCAGCTACAAAATCAGTACAAGTACCTGCAAATATGTTTTACTTTACTTTACTTATAATAGTTTAATCCTTCAACCGCCAGAGTCGGATTTATCCGACAATATTTTTCGTGTTTATTTCGCCAGAGCCGTATAATAAACGACAAATTCCTCTACTTGTATAATGTTAATTTTATATCATTGCGTTGCTTTGCAAAAAAAATAATAATTACGAGTCAAGCTCTAGAGGCATTAGACAACTGCTACAGACAAAGCGGTTTAAGTACACTTATTACTTAACTTTTACTTAAATACACTTAATTACGATTAATTAGTTTCCCCATTAGTGTTCTAAGCTTAGCATCTAAGCTTAGTGTTCAAATATTTAGTCTCTAACTTGAAATCTTAACCAGTGACCACCTTTAACCCTGAAATTGAACGAGTCGGCTCTCAGCTGTATCGGGATAGAAGTCTTCTCGCAAGGAGACACCTTCACGTGTTGGATTAACTGGTATAACATCACTTTCACCTCGCACAGAGCAAATCTAGAACCTGCAGTGAAAATAAATATATTTATTGTCATACTAGCCGTTGCACGCGACTTTGTCCGCGTAACTTTATAAAATACTACTTGGAGCCCGCGACTTAATCCGCGTTCTGGATGAAAGGTACCCTATGTCCTTTCCGGTGTCCCAGACAACGTGTATGCAAAATTTCATGGTGATCGGTTCACTAGTTTTTGCGTGAAAGAGTTACAAACATCCATACAAACTTTCGCATTTATAGTATATAGTACGGATAGCCTAAGTATGATACAAGCTGATAATTTAGCTTTCTATAGGTGAAAGAATTTTTCAAATCGATCCACTAGTTTTTGAGGTTATTCTCATTATCATATTAGAGAGTTGACAGATTTGATGGGGACGGATACTAGGGGATCTATTTTTTTATGTTAAGGTCAACAGACAGGCTGATGGTCCACTTGATACGTATAGCAACCTACCATAGAAGGAATATAATAAGGAAGAGATGGGATAATGGACTCTTGGCATCCCTCTTATTCATTTGCCGAAACAACAGCACATAGTTTTCTTTGGCATCCAATATTTTTCGAAGTACGACAAGAACTGATCAACTTTTTTTCGCTCTGTTCTATAAATCTCTTACAAATTTTCTGTAGGTAAGTATGTAGTCCCTCGCATTTAGTGAGATTAAAACCCCCCATTTCACTAAAAGAATTAGGACAATACTGCGGCTAGACTGCTGAGAAAATTATTCTGCTAAGCAGCAGTACTACCATCTCTAAAGAGTGTCACTTGTACTACCAGTAGTACTTCTTGGTAGTACTACTGTAACAGAGCGCTTTTATTGACAATCCTCCTCGTATTTATTGACAGTCAACTTACCTATGCAATTTCTGGGTCCAAGTCCAAAAGGCATATAAGTGAATGGCTTGATGTTGTGCTTGTTCTCCTCGGAGAACCTTTCAGGGTCGAACTTGTGCGGGTTCGGAAAGTGCTCTGGGTTGCGGTGGATTGCCCATATCGGGATGTTGATCAATTCGCCCTTGCGGACCTAAAACACATTAGATAGATATTACTGCCTCGAACGTTACCCAGTCCATAGACTTAGGCACTAGGCCTAATAGACTTTAATTTAGGTTTGTGGACAAAAGCCGGTGTGCAAGCCAATTAGAGCTGAACACATAATTCAATTTGGTACCTACACAAACTCAAATAAATTTTAAAAAATCCAAATAAAAAATAGAAAAAAAAAATCTAAACAAAAAATTAGAATGCTACTACTAATTACAATTAGAATAAAAAGTATTTAAACTTACAATATAATCGTCAGTGGCCATGTCGTTGGGCCTGCCCAAGTTGTAATCCTTGACGCAAAGCCTGTCGGTGACTGGTGCTCCAGACCACAACCTCATTACCTCTGCAATAATATTGCTATAATTGATTTCAATATATTCACACGAATAAATAGTCCATCCACAAAAATATTTTAATTTAAATTTAAGAGCTTTTGATTGATTTATTTATTTACACACCAACAGCTCAACATAGCCATAACTTACAGGCCTATTACATGGGTGACCACCATTTACAAATAGAGAAAACAAGAAAATCATCTTAAATAAAATAAAAAAAACTAACGCCTGGTCATAGTGTTATAGCATTTCGACGTGTTCGAATTGTGAAAATTTAAATTTTATAATCGTTCGTGAGGAGTAAACTCCAGGGCCCTACTGATTCTGTATGACAATTATGATTTCACGCTTTTGTCTTACCTTGTCAAAACCATTGTAAGAGAATAACTTTTTTAGCAGATATCGTAACCATTTGAAGAATTGACGTGGTTTTGAAGTAAGAAATCGCTAAGTTGCGTTACGGAATTAGGCCCCAGTCGCGTGTCGGAGGAGCTGACACACAAAACTTGAGAAACATCATTTCTCTCGAATTCTTCTTACGTACCTGAAACGACCATGTCCAAGTAGTGCATTCGCTGAATGCTGTTGTAGTCGAGTTTCCCGTCATTTTTCATTTCGTTGTCTTTGATCTCCTGTGAGAGTTTCTCTTGCGCCTCAGGGTTAACAGCCAGCTCATAGAGCGCGAACCACATGGTGGTGGCGACCGTCTCGAATCCCGCGAAGAAGAACAGAGTCGCTTGAGATACCAAGTCGTCGTCGGACCAAACTACAATTTATGTTATTTAGTTATATTATTATAGGGTTTCACTGAGGCAAATGACACTGATATTTGACCTTCGTTGAATGTTTCGTCGCTACCGTTACTAAAAGGCGTACTTATCTCATTTTACAAAATTTTATAGGAGAGCAGAAAAACGTTTATTTTCTTAATTATTTGTTCTAATCAGGCTTACTTTTTAAAAGCAGGGCTGCCCATGATTACCCTAGCCCTGATTTTAAAATTTTTGATTTATAAATGTTGTTTATAAATGAAAAGTTTGTTCCATCTTAAACCAATCTTAGATAGTTTGTCGATCTGATATGTTAATCTAAAAAATAAAGGGAGCGTTCCAAAAAGCGTCTAAAGAAGTACCTTTTTGTGATAAATTCTGTGCCACCAAATAGACAAACTAAGGTCTATTGTTAATCTCACCTCTGGTCACTGTTTTCTTGCCAACATTTGATTCCTCGACAGTTGCGAATCCGGCATGAGCGTCTTCTACTGTTCTATCCTCATGAATCACTTTTCCTGCAAGCAAAGTGGCGAACCATTTATTTAGTTAAATAAAATTAATTATTTTTTTAATTCAGTTGAATAAAGGCACATATTATATAGAGCTGCATGTCTGAAATGAAAATTGAGAAACTCACCTTTCTTGGCCGCCATGAGGAGTTGTATCATGTCGGGTCTGTGTATGTGGCGCACTTCGCGGTCCTCCATCGTGCTCAGTACTAATTTCTTAAAAAACGTCTTCGTTTCTTCTTTGAACAGGGAAAGTTTCAGAAGCTGGTGTAAAAAACGTAAACAAATAAACGATCAAATTAAATCTTTTCTCTTTATAATACCTACTTATTTTTATTAGTATATGTATACTAACCAATGCCTGCGATTTATTTCGAGTGGATTTAAGTGATCTTAATATATGAATATCAATAAGATTTATAATAATATCTCACCTTTGAGATTGCTGGTGAAGCCATGAAGGCAAACATTTTGAGCATCACCAGGGTTCCGAAATTGGTTGCAATCTTTCCGTTCCTATAAAACTCATTATCCTCTTCGAAGTGAGAATTGACTTTCAAGCCGAACGCGCAGGAAGCTATCACATCATTAGCGTAACGAGACGCCAAATCCTTCACCTCCAGGTCGACGTGGTTGGCTGGAAAGACATTCATTAATTCCTTCTCTCACACTCCGACACGTTTGGTTTAGTGGCTAGTGACCCTAGCTGTTAACCAAACGGTCGCAGGTTCGAATCCCGCTACGGGCAAATGTTTATGCGTTAACATTGTACCTTTGTTGTATTTACAAAAAAAATAATCTATGTAGTATATCAACTGTCTGGTATCATCGAAATAATATATCTCTGCTCGCAGAGTCTTGGATTGCTTACTTCCAGAATGTTGTATTTTCTTCTTTAACGATTTGATCATCTCTTCCCCGACCTCCACCATGAATGGCACCATCACCTTGATCTTGGAACTCGTGAACGCTGGGCTTAATGTCGACCGCATATCTTTCCATTCCTGTCCTGCAATCGCCAATACATTTTATTATTAATATTATTATTTTACACTTTTATATTATTAAAAAAGACTAACTGGTGCCCTCGACATCGTCCGCTTTGAAAAAGAAAATATAACTATGAGTAATAACGGCCGACATCTTTATCGCTGTGACGACGGTGGCGCCGCCTCGCGACAGTAGCGCTCAATTATTTATATTTTAGACGATCACTCGGGATCAATACTTTTTTTTCTAGATGAATGCCCTTACTATGTCCTTAATTGTATCCCTGAAGTGACTAAACGATATCATGTGGAAACTTAAACCTTCTTCGTGTCACCTTTTAAAGAAAACAAGTTTCTGCCAAAAAGCGAATCACTCTCCTCGTCGATGAAGGCGCGATGGTCGAGGAAATGTTCGAAATCCTTTATGGCGACTTTCTTTATTAATTCCAAATCTTTTAGTATGATGACAGGATTTGTGAATTGAAATATGCCTATGAATCTGTGAACAAAAAATTAAGTATAACGGAAACTCATTATTGGCAATGATGGAAAACCTTATTTCATATTCTTATAGGAACAATAAATCTGCAGAAAAGCGTTATTTTCCTCGCCTAATTTGCCTTTTTAGAATAAAACTAATACAGACCATAATTTATAAAAAAAAAAATCAAATTTCTGAGAAATAAAATTATTAGATTGCTGCTCAAAAAAACTTCGATATTTTTGGAACTCAGTTTATTAGTAGGTAATTAATAGTAGGTAAGCCTTACTTATCGTCGGGAAAGCATTTGTAAAACCTCTCGAAGCTATCCATAAATGTTTCCCTTCGTAGTAATACGTTGAGCATATTTCCGGCCAAAGGCACCGCCGGTGGGCTGTTGACTCCGTGTCTGCTAAATCTTGAATAGACATCTTTCAGGTACAGCACTAGTGCTACCACAATAACTGAACTCCAAACCAATAACAACAGCATCTCCTGTCCAAAAAAATAAATAAATAATTATACTCTTAAAGACCTTAAATAATTATGGTTGCAACGTTGTCTTAAGATGTTAAAACAATTATTCAATCTTTCATAACATATTTTGTCAGGCATTGAATATTTCATTTTTATTTTAAAATAGAAAAAAAATGTATTATTAATTTGTAGCGAAAATATGTGCATTTATGTTTGTCTTTCTATATGTTAACTATGTATGTTTTTATAAGTCCTTTATTTTATTGCAAATTTTAATTGGTACAATATTATGTTAGCAGAGTAAAACAGTAAGTATATGCAAACATTTGCTTAGTTAAGTAGGTATTACAAATATTTGCACATACATGTTATGTTTATTGTGATTAACGAACCTTGTTTTTTTTTTTTTTTTTTTTTTTGACGAGGAGAAATCCGCTTATAGATTCCCTACCGCTGGCTAGGCGATAGGGATATGTGGGGGTCGCCCAGCACCTGATGTTAGGATGTTAGCGGCACTGGGAATACCCACTAAAACTCCCCGGTGCCTCCTTGCCCTGTGAGCGGAGTGGACCGGACTCTGCCGAGGCACCTTACTCCGAACCACCCCCAGGGCAGCCTAGCCATTACTGGCTAGGCTATCGCCAAAGAAAAGGATTGCCCGGAGACACCCAGGCAATACCCACGCGAAGGGGGGGACCTTGTGCAGGCACACACAGCTAGCCAACCATGTGCGCAAGGTCCCCCTAGACCATCTGCAGAAGGAGGGCCAGCCTTCTCCAGACAGCCAGGCTCTCAAGAAAAGTCCGCACTCAAGTGGAAGCACTCGAGTGCGGAGAACACCAATGACGGGAGGGAGCCCGCCACTCATAATCCGCACACATATCTCGTATGCGGAACAAACAATATCATAAGGCCGCACTCAAGGAGTGCGGCCGACCTCCAACTGGGAGACCCGCGAGGGTACTTCCCGCGAGCGCTCCGCTACGGACTCCCGCTTGGGAGCCCGCTCGGAACGCTCGGTTGTACGCCTCCTTAGCACCCGAGGCCGGCCCAAGGCCAAGGGTGAGCCCTCCCACCGCGGCAAGGTCCCGGCGTACCCAGGGAGGGTGATTAACGAACCTACTTTATTCATACATTTATATTTTTACTAGCTACACGCTCCTGGCTTCGCCCGGCTTCAAAATAAAAACTATTCTACTTTTAAGATGGGCCAAATTACACACAGTTCGAAGTTACGAAATTTTATCAAAATTGGTTCAGTGGTTTCTTAAACCATAGGCGACAAACATGTGACATGATTTTTTTTTATACTTATATAAATATTTAGCATAATAAACGGACTTTGAAGATAGACTTACTTATTGAAATATTTACAATCTCTATACTATACGAAAGACAATGTATGTATGTATGTATGTTCCCTATAATTTTCAGACAACCTTCAGATTACCTTCAGTCCAGCGGGTAATCCTGTGAACAAAGATAAAATTGATTGGCCTCGCTGCGCTCGACTAGATAAAGAGCTATAGAAAAGCGATAGCTCCGTGAATGCGGCAACCATAGATGAATGATCGGTCTCGCTGCGCTCGACCAGATACCCCCGCCGTACTTGTAAAACGCGGCTTAAAATAGTACGCCGAATTCGGCGTACCCGAGCCAGTCACACTGCAAACTGTCTGTGATGTGTACGTGCCGAATGTTTTATTAAATTTTAGGCATAATAAAATACCAGTTTGCGTAGTGAAACTGTGTAAAAATATAATATAACTGGGTAAAAAGTAATAAAAAGTTACGGTTTTTTACACACACTACAATAACAAGTTGCCACGTTTTCGTAGCTATTGCTTTTGTATAGCGCTCTATCTAGTCGAGCGCAGCGAGACCAATCAATTATCTTTGGCGGCAACTTTTTATTGTAGTGTGTGTAAAAAACCGTAACTTTTTATTACTTTTTACCCAGTTATATTATATTTATACACAGTTTCACTACGCAAACTGGTACTTTATTATGCTCAAAATTTAATAAAACTAAATTAATAAATAATATTAAACTGTCGGTGATGTGTACGTGCCGAATGGTACTTACACATCACCGACAGTTTACAGTGTGACTGGCTCAGGTACGCCGAAATCGGCGTAGTATTTTTTGCCGCATTTTACAAGTTCGACGGCTGTATCTAGTCGAGCCCAGCGAGACCAATCATTCATCTATGTCCGTCGAACGCGGACGAATTTAAGTCGCAGGAAAAACCTACAATTTTTTTATCCAAGCACAATAATATTGTTGTAAGACGCAATAACGGCGGTAAATATTTCTCGATGTGTTCACGTTTTTAAAGTATGATTATTAAAGTGACACTAAATAATTGGCCTCCGTATGTTTTCGTATTTTATATTGAAGTTTTGAATGACGAGAAAATATACAAATTTTATCTTTATTAAGATACAGAACTTAATAAAACCAGTTATGCTTGTATCTACAAGTTAGAGATTATTTTGGAAATAAGCGTTATCAATAACTAGATGAATATTTTCAATGAAAATCTACTTATTTTACTGAATTTACTTACTACTAATTTTACTAATAATTTTACTGAAACCCTAGCAAGTCAATCTTACCTAATCACTTCAAGTCGAAATAAAAAATATTCGGATCTTCGATCGACGATTCGGATACATGATAAAAAAATATTTATCTTGTCAAGGTTTTCAAGTTACTAAGAATAGCGCCTAATTATTTTCAATAAATTTTTATTTTTCGAATGAAAAAACCGGAAGCTTGCTATACCATTGACAAGCTTCGTGCGTCGTTTGTTTAGTTTGGGGCTCAGTAGTCGTCGTATTGGATGTTCGTGTTTTTGAAATCTATCGTGTGCGCTCTGCGCGACGCGGCAGCGGCGAGTAGAGTAGTCGTCGTAGCCGACGTTCGCGTTTAGAAACGTGTTGTAGCGCTCTTGCCGCGCATGCTTCTATTTTCGAAAACAAAACCTTGTCGTTATGATGGCCGGTGAGCGTTAATGCTCAAAAGTGTTTTTGAGTTCATCGGAGATTCTACGCACTCGTGCGTGTATTTTCTATTTTGCAGTTTCTTTTGATGCGGGCGTATTTCGCTTGTCGTATAAATTAGAGACTGTTATACAAAGATCCATTTGTGTTTTACATAGGTGTGTGATGTAAACATTCGCAAAAGCGAATATGCGATGTGGACGACGCCAACGGAACTATTCCGTTACTTAATAATGTCCAGCACAATATAGTCTCTTAGTAAAAATGCGCGAGAGAATATTCACACAGGTATTGATTTATCTGTATCCTCCGCGTCGTATCTGGAGCCATCATATGGGATTCCATACGATGGGATGACGATGGGATGACCATGGGAAAACCAATCGGCAAAGAGCGTCGGGTTCGAAATTTGTTTAAAAATACAATTGAGTCACACAAAAACAAATAGATAAATAATTAATCCACATTTGTTATTCAATAAACTTAATAAACTATCAAAAACAAAAACTCACGTGACGCAGGTTCGGTTAGTCAAGTAGGTAATAACACAAAGGAGAGAATCGCAAAACTGAGCTGTCGGCCGAATGCGAATCACTTAAAAGCGTTTGCTTATCATTCGATGGCGCCGCAACTATAAGTACTGTTTTTCGTCATTAAACTGGTTTCTTACTACTCAAGCGACGTCCCGGAGTTCAAACGCAACACAGTAGCTTTTTGAGAAATATATTACGGTTAATTAGTTTTCATGGAGACAATTTTTATATTAATATTTTCGCCTATTTTTCTTACAAAAATGCCCGATAAAAATGTATCTATTCAATCTTTATTTCTTATAATATTATTGTATATTATTTCAGGCGTTAACTTTTTATTTTTAGTTTTGCAGCACTTATTGCGTTGCTTGTGTTATAGGCGACGGTAGCCAATTTTTACAACGACATTTTGACCTTAAAACCTTTATCAAACAAAAAAAGTTATTTCTAGTTTGACATTTTGCATTATAATATGCAAGTGTGTGAGTCACATACGAGTCAACGCCCTCAACATTATCTGCCTTTCATAAAGGTGATGCAATAAATAGATTAATAATATGGACTTATAAATATGTACCTACACTTTACTATTGAATAACAAACAATTAAAGAAATAAGACTTCGTTTAATTAAATACTTATTAAATATTTCACAACTTTCGCAGCGATTTCTCTTTTATTGATACTAAGCGCTGTTGCTTGTTCCTTACAGAAGCAATAACAGCGTAATAATATAAAAAACGCGATTAGATTAATAACACACATATCCTTTACATATTAATTTTATCTTATTTAAATATTATCTGAAGCTATTTTTTAATAGGTAGATTTCAATTCGGTAATGAGGTTGATCGTCGAATCCAACTCGGAACGTTCCGGAAGCTACGAGATATTTTTTCGTCCAAAATTCCTCAGTGCTTTCAGTGGTGACTGGAAGCCCTGGAAGTAGTGTAAATTTTCTAATTATGAGCTCTGTAAGAAAACTCAACGTCACTCAACGAGCTATGGAGCTACGCTCGCGATTACACAGACGGATGAAAGTTCCAGTAAAAAAAACCCTCCGTACCATGAGTCCTGCCCACTGCCACTTCAACTTAATGATCCGCCGGTTTATGTCGGTAACTTACGTTCGTTTCCGGATCTCCTCATTTCTCTGTTGAGCGACGTTGAGTTTTTTTTTTTACGAGGCCTATAGTTGGAGAGCACGTTTCAATGAATGTGTGTTGTTATTCCGAATGTTCTAAGTACTAGTTATATTTTATTACTAGCGAATCACTCTCGGCTTTTTGATTTGGCAAAATAATTATTTTATAATAAATATAGGGTGTATGTAACATACATGTTTATATAGTTCTTATCAAAAAAAGTTATTATTTATTAAAAAGTTGGTTCCATTCCTGTCAGGGTCTTCTTTGGAATCCCTTTTCTTTAATCCTAATACATACCTATGGCGGCAGAGAACATGCAGCACCTATTAATGTATAAAAAGGATTTATGTAGGTATTATCAAATTAAATAATTTTATAATAGAGGTACATGTTGATTTCTTTTTTTTTTTTTTTTAATTATTCGCAATCCGGATATCCGTTTCATATCTAATATTTATTTTTATTATTTACCAGTTAACTTTTCAGAGTGTAACAGTTCACGAATACTTAAAAAAATTAATTTTATATTACCTACTACAAGGTTTAACCATATAAGAACAAAAAAAAAAAAAAAAAAAAAATTAACAATAAATATTCACAATTATACATTATACATAGATACATAATATAATGTTATAGATTATGTTACGTTATAGATACATAACATAATACATAGATACACAGATACATAATATAACATAATATATACATATACCTAAATATTCTCATATTGACATTTTTATGCACTAATTGTGAAGCTAGATATATTACGCGTCACGACTATCTAGATTGTCTGTCTGTCTGTCTGTCTGTCTGTCTGTCTGTCTGTCTGTCTGTCTGTCTGTCTGTCTGTCTGTCTGTCTGTTTAGGTTTAGGTTTAGGTTTAGGTTTAGGTTTAGGTTTAGGTTTAGGTTTAGGTTTAGGTTTAGGTTTAGGTTTAGGTTTAGGTTTAGGTTTAGGTTTAGGTTTAGGTTTAGGTTTAGGTTTAGGTTTAGGTTTAGGTTTAGGTTTAGGTTTAGGTTTAGGTTTAGGTTTAGGTTTAGGTTTAGGTTTAGGTTAGGTTAGGTTAGGTTAGGTTAGGTTAGGTTAGGTTAGGTTAGGTTAGGTTAGGTTAGGTTAGGTTTTGGATTTGACTGGGCGCTGCGAGGCGCCCTCCCACCGGATGTACACGTCGTCTGCTACGCTGACGACACGCTGGTCGTCGCGTGTGCAGACGACTACAAGGATGTGTCCAGCTTGGCCACGGTGAGCGTCGCTCTCGTGGCCAAGCGAATTGAGCTGTTGGGCTTGCGGGTGGCACCCGAAAAATCCGAGGCCATGCTTTTCCATGGTCCCCGGAAGGGTCCACCGCAGAATGCCCACATTAGAGTGGGTAATGTGGACGTCGCCGTCGGAGTGCACATGCGCTACCTGGGGCTCACCTTGGACTCCAGGTGGCGATTCCATGAGCACTTCCGGCGGCTAAGCCCCGGATTGGTCAAGGCCACCTCGGCGCTGGGTAGCCTCCTCCCAAATCTGGGCGGGCCGAGTGTGGGCTGCCGCCGTCTTTTCACGGGGGTGGTGCGCTCCATGGCGCTCTACGGCGCGCCTGTGTGGGCGGACGCCCTGGATCGCCACAACGTCACGCTCCTGAGAAGACCTCAGCGAGTGATGGCGACCAGGGTGATACGCGGATACCGCACGATCTCGTGCGATGCCGCGTGCGTTATGGCGGGTACCCCTCCGTGGGACCTGGAGGCCGAGGTTCTGTCCTCGGTCTACAAAAGTCGAGCGACAGCTCGCAGTCGGGGCGTTGCTGGTCCCCTGCCGGAGGAAGTGCGCCGCACGGCGCAACGAGTTGCACTGGAGCGGTGGGCCGCGAGGCTCGCCGAACCTACCGCCGGCGCTCACACCATCCGGGCCATCAGGCCGGTCTTGGAGCAGTGGTGCCGACGCAGAAAGGGCGTAATTACGTTTAGACTTGCACAGATTCTGTCGGGGCATGGTTGCTTCGGCAGATATCTGTGCAACGTTGCAAGAAGAGAGGCGACGCCTTCTTGCCACCACTGCGGTGGCTCGGAGGATACCGCGCAGCACACGCTGGCAGAATGCCCGGCATGGGATCAGCAACGGCGCAACCTAGCGCCCGTTGTCGGAGGAGACCTGTCGCTGCCGGCCGTGGTTCTGTCCATGGTCGGCAGCAATGAGGCCTGGCAGGCCGTGATCTCCTTCAGCGAGGAAGTCCTCTCGCTGAAGGAGGCGGCGGAGCGGGCGAGGGAGGATGCCGCCCTCGCTAGCGACATCCGTCGCAAACGATCCGGGAGGCGGAGGAGGCTGTACGGCCAACTCCAAGCGCCCCCGTGATCGGCCGGAGGGTGAGCGGATATGGGGATCCGTTCACCTACCAACCCGGCACCGGTGAAGGACGTGTTCGTGTTCCGGCACGTCCTCCCACACCAGGTTTCCGCGGGAAGGGGGGGGGAGCCTACCATCCCCTCCCTACCGATGAACAACACGGAGGCGCCCGATCGGGCGAACGCTGACGGGAGAGCAGGACGAAATGCTCGCGCTGACACCTCTCTCCCGTCCCATGTGCGTGCGTGGACAAGGAACACCGTGGGGTTTTAGCGGGTAGAAATCCCGCATATCCTGTCAGCGCCCCATTGCTGGCAGGAATCAGGATCGCTGATTTCCTCACGTTAAAAAAAAAAAAAAAAAAAAAAAAAAAGGTTAGGTTAGGTTAGGTTAGGTTAGGTTAGGTTAGGTTAGGTTAGGTTAGGTTAGGTTAGGTTAGGTTAGGTTAGGTTAGGTTAGGTTAGGTTAGGTTAGGTTAGGTTAGGTTAGGTTAGGTTAGGTTAGGTTAGGTTAGGTTAGGTTAGGTTAGGTTAGGTTAGGTTAGGTTAGGTTAGGTTAGGTTAGGTTAGGTTAGGTTAGGTTAGGTTAGGTTAGGTTAGGTTAGGTTAGGTTAGGTTGGTGCTGAAATTTTCGAAAAATTCGGAAATTTTGATCAAGTATAACTCTGTTATTTCTTGGTGCTTTTCGTTGTTGCGCATATTGATTGAAGCCTTTTTCAAGGCTCCTTCGATCTGCACACAGCAGTTGTTGTTTTTCTTTGTTGTTACTGTTGTTTTTGTTGTTTTTGTTTTTTCTGTTAGAAAATTTTTAGATAAAAACCGCGATAAGTCCCGGTTCCCGTAGCCGGATCTTGTCGCGGTCTAAGGCTGAAAGTTGCCTCCCTGTGAGCTCTTTCAGCCAGTCTAGAAATTTTCTTTAGATTCTTTGTTGTTAAGTTTTTATTGCTGTTTTTGTTGTTAGTTTTTTAAGTAAAGTTGTTGTTATCGCTGATAACTCCGGTGCCAACAGCCGGATTGCGTCGCGGGTTTGGGTTGAAAGAAGCCTCCTCGGAAGCTCTTTCACCCAATCCAAACCGGTTGTTGGTAACTCTTGTTATTCAGAATATATTGTTGTTTTTGTTGACTAATTTTAAGGAAATTGTTACTTTTGTTGATTGTGGAGTAATACTCCTCATTGTTTTGTCCCCCCTCTTGTAGGGGTGGACTCCCCAACAACTTCGGAGGTCGGCAGGGCCATATCGTGGTCCATGTCGGACTCCACCGAGACAAGCGGGCCAAGCCCGATGGAGAAAGCGGGAGCAACTCGGCTCCTTTATTCTAAGGTGTTGACCCGTTCGGCGGCCCGCAAGCGGTCCGCCGTAAAGGAAGTGACGGAGGACTATAGGTCCTCTAGAAAGTTCCTCGACCCAGCGTCCGGGTCGGAGGAGATGGAGGAGCTTGCGGAACCCTCAGTTCCGCTCAAGTTCAAGAAGGGAGTCAAGGGCCGCGGCGGCAAAGCCCTCGGCCACGATATCGGAGTGTCGCGAGCTCGTCGCGAACTGCAGAGTGTCTCGGACACAGACTCCGACAGGACCGAGAGGACCTACCGGTCTGCAAAGTCGTCGGCGGGCTCGCTAGAGGAGCTGACACAAAAGGCCGAAGCCAGTGCAGCGGCTATACTCGAGGTTGTCCGCAAGTCGGGCAACCTCAAGGGAACATCCCAAAGGGATATCAAAGAGAACACCCAATCCATTCTTGGAGTAGTAGAGGCGGTGGCGGCGCGCAAGTCAACCAACGAAAATCGGAGACTTCGCGCCGATAACAAAAGGCTCCGCGGACAAATCGACGCACTTATCCAGGAAGTGACGGCGCTTCGTAGGGCCTTTTCCGAAAGGCCCCTACCGGAAAGGATTCCAGCCGAGCACCAGGCTGTAGCACCGCCCCCTACAGTGGCTGATTCACAGTCACTGACCAGGGCGGAATTTTTAGAGGCGTTCTCCGCCCTTCAGGCGGAGCTGACAGCCCACGTAGGGGGTGTAGTTAACGCCCACCTGGATGGACTGGAGGTGGATGGAAGGCTCCTCCCTGCGCGTCAACTCCGTCCTCCTCTAAGGGCGGACAAGAAACGGGAGGATCGTATAGCGTCCTCCCAGAAAGAATCGGGGTCAACGCTTGCCCCCCCGGCGAACCTTCCTAAAAAGGCAAGGATGGTCAAAGCGGCCAAGCCCGTATCTAAGGCTCCTGAGCCACAGCCGGGGCGCTCGGTTGAGACGGCTGAGTCTTGGACCGAGGTGGTCAAGCGCAAGAAGCGCGCTCCCGCCACTCCAGCCCCGAAAGCCCGGCAGGTGACCGCAAACAAGCTCCCCAAAGAGCACAAGAAGCTGGCGGTCGTTGTGGCCCTCAAACCCGAGGCCATCGAGAAGGGGGCCACTTACAAAAAGGCCTTGGACAGGACCAAGGCCTCAGTCTCTTTGGACGCTTTGGGCATCGGTCCTGCCCAATTTCGCACGGGCGTCACAGGAGCCCGTATCCTCGAGCTCCCGAAGGATACTACGCCCGTGCAAGCAGACAAGCTGGCGGCCCAAATAAGGGCCGTACTAGGTGACGACGCTAAAGTGACGCGTCCTATAAAAACGGTCGACATCCGGATCAACGGGCTCGATGATTCGGTGTCGGCCGAAGAGGTGCAGTCGGCTCTGGCCTTGAGCACGGGCTGCCCCCCTGAGCACTTCAGGGTGGGCAAGGTCCACCCGGGAGCCAGAGGAGTGGGCTCGGCCTTCGCAACGTGCCCTGTCGAAGCCGCCAGGAAGCTGGCGTCCGGGGGCCGTTTAACGGTTGGATGGAGCTCTGCCTCCGTCCAATTATTGGAGCAGCGCCCCATGCGCTGCTACAAGTGTATGGGGCTCGGCCACCCGGTCGTCAGATGCCCGTCTAAAAAGGATCGCAGCGGTCTCTGCTACCGCTGCGGGACCGACGGGCACTCCGCATTTGAATGCGAGGCGGCGTACAGGTGCGCGGTCTGCGCGGACGCCGGGCTCCCGGCCAATCACCGCATGGGGGGAATGAATTGCTCCCCCCCAGCTGTAAAGGGCCGTCTTACGGCCGTTAAGCCGACAGCCGTAGCCGGGGCCTCTGGCACTATCAGGGAGGAGCCAATGGACACCGTCAATGTCCAGTAGGCCCACTGCTAAGATCCTCCAGGCGAATATTAACCATTCCGCTGGGGCACAGGATCTACTGTGTCAGTCCATGGCGGAGTGGGAGATTCACCTGGCGGTGGTGGCGGAGCCATACACGGTCCCCAATAATGCCAACTGGCTAGGGGACCTGGACGACTCCGCTGCTATAGCAGTGAGGCCTGGTGGTGAGGCTCCTCCCTTTTCCCTCAGGGAGAGAGGTGCGGGTTTCGTGGCAGCAAACTGGGGGAGAATGGTGGTCGTGTCGACCTACTTCTCCCCAAACCGCAGTCGGGCGGACTTCGAGTCCTTCCTGGCTGCGGTGGAGGGGGTGGTGAGGCGTGCGGCCCCACTCCCAGTTTTGGTGGCGGGAGACCTCAACGCCAAGTCCTCGGCGTGGGGGTCCTCCCGTACGGACGTGAGGGGGGGTATTCTGGAGTCCTGGGCGCTGGGCCTAGGGCTCCAGGTACTCAATCGTGGTACCTCTCCCACGTGCGTACGGTGGCAAGGTACGTCCATTGTGGACGTATCCTTTGCCACTGCTGCCCTTGCTGCCCAAACCCGTAGCTGGCGGGTCGAGGAAGATGTGGAGACCCTGTCGGACCACCTGTATGTCCGATATGAGGTCTCCACGCTGGCCCCCAGCGCGCCACAGCGTCGGGATCCTACGGCGGGTGTCGCCTTCCCCAGGTGGGCACTCGCCAAGCTCCGCCCGGATGTGGCGGAGGAGGCCGCGATGGTGAGGGAATGGTCGTCTCTCCCCCCTCACCTCGCAGGTGATCCCGACGGCATGGCAGACCATTTCGCGGACGACCTGCGGGAAGTCTGCAATGCTGCCATGCCTCTGTGGCGCCCTCCTCCCAAATGGAAGAAGGTCTATTGGTGGGCGCAGGAGATAGCTCTCCTGCGCACCACGTGTTTAGCGGCAAGGCGCGCCCTTCTTCGTTGCCGGAGGAGGCGTTCCAGGAGGACGCCTGACGAAGAGGTCCTCCTTCGTCAGGCGTACAGGGAGGCTCACAAGGCCCTGCAGAAGGGAATCTGCAGGGCCAAAGAAGAGGCGCACGAGCGCTTCCTGGCCCTCCTGGACGCCGACCCCTGGGGTCGTCCGTATAGGGTTGTGAGGGGGAAATTCGCATCGAGCTCCCCCTCGACAGCCAATCTTGGCCCGGAGCTGCTTGAAAAGGTCATGGGGTCCCTGTTTCCGACCCCTGGCCGATTTGAGCCCCCTCCCATGGAGCCTCCGGAACCACTCCCGGAGCTCGAGGTGGAGGGTCCTCCCGTCTCAGATGCGGAATTTGAGGCGGTGAGGGAGCGGCTTCGGGGCAAGAAGACGGCCCCGGGACCAGATGGAGTCCCGGCCAAGGCCCTAGCAATTGCGCTAGGGCCTCTAGAGGAGAGATTCCGGGCGGTCATCAATGCATGCATCGCCCGGAGAAGTTTCCCGGCGAGATGGAAGGTGGGGCGCCTCTGCCTTCTCCGCAAGGAGGGCCGCCCTGCCGACTCGCCGGCGGGGTACCGACCGGTGGTCCTGCTCGACGATTCCGGTAAAGCCATGGAAAGGATCATGGCTCGTCGGATCGTCGAGCATTTGGAAACGGTGGGGCCGAACTTGGACGAGCACCAGTTCGGCTTCCGCACCGGTCGGTCCACCGTTGACGCGGTGAGCCTCCTCAGGCGGTGGACTGAGGAGGCCACGGGTAGAGGGGAGGCTGTTGTTGCGGTGTCGCTCGACATCCGCAACGCCTTCAACAGCCTCCCCCACGAATGTATCAGGGCGGCACTTCGGTTCCACCGAGTGCCGTCCTACCTCTGCGCCCTCGTCAACGACTACCTCTCTGAACGGGTAGTGCTGTACGAGGGCGCAGATGGGAATGTTATGCGCCGGCCAGTGGCGGTCGGCGTACCGCAGGGGGCCGTCCTGGGCCCCCTATTGTGGAATCTGGGATATAATTGGGTCCTGCGAGGCAATCTCCTACCCAAAATGGAGATTGTCTGCTTTGCCGACGACACTCTCGTAGCGGCAAGAGCAAAGACGTGGGAGAAAGCAGAACGGCTTGCGTCGGTCGGCACCTCGTTGGTCGTCCGGCGCATCCGTCTGCTCGGATTGGAGGTGGCCCTAGACAAAACTAGGGCCATGGGTTTCCATCCCCCACGCCGCAGGATCCCGCCGGGGCTCCGCGTCCGAGTGGAGGGGGTCCGGATTCCGGTCGAGATGCATTTCAAATATCTCGGCCTAACTCTGGACCCCCGCTGGAACTTTGAGGAGCACTTCAAGCTCCTCGTTCCACGGCTTATTAAGACCGCAGCCGCACTCGGACGGCTCCTCCCTAACCAGGGAGGACCCAATTCGGCGTGCCGTCGGCTTTACCATGGTGTGGTAAGGTCGATGGCACTCTACGGAGCCCCGGTCTGGGCGGAGTGCCTCACTCCCCGCACCCGGGCCCTCTTACGGAGGCCACAGAGGGTCATGGCGACCCGGGCCGTGCGGGCTTATCGCACGGTCAGCCACGGGGCTGCCTGCGTGCTAGCAGGCATGCTTCCGTGGGATGTCGATGCCCTGGTTCTGTCCCAGGTGCATCGGCATCGGGTCGCCGCTAGGGCCCTCGGAGAAAGACCCGTTGCCGAGGACGTGCAACGGGTCCGTGCAGAGGCCCATGAGAGGGCCATCGATGATTGGAGTGAGGCACTAATCAATCCCACCGCCGGTCACCGGACGATCATAGCGATTCGTCCGGTGTTGGAGGACTGGGTGAGGCGCCAAAAAGGCTGCCTCACCTTCCACATGGTGCAGATGATGACCGGACACGGGTGCTTCGGTCATTATCTGCACCGCATAAAAAGGGAGGAGTCGCCGCGGTGCCACCACTGCGGCGACCCCGACGATACGGCCGAGCACACGCTCCAGGTGTGCCCGGCCTGGAGTCCCCAGCGTCACGAGCTAGAAGTGGCGCTGGGTGGAGTGGACGTCACACTGCCAAACATGGTCGTAGCCATGCTTGGCAGTGTGGCCATCTGGAAAGCAGCTGCCGCCTTCTGCGGATATGTAATGTCGCAGAAGGAGGCAGCTGAGAGGGAGCGAGAGGAAGCGGCCGGTCTCGCTTCCCTCAGACGTAGGCGGCGGGGCAGGAGAAGGCGGGCATACCAAGCCCGTCTTTGAATGTCCCAGGGGACCTGCGCACATAGCTGGCCAGCTATGTGTGCCTGCACTAGGTCCCACCGTCTGGGGATTGCCTGGGTGTCTCCGGGCAATCCTCCGTTGGCGTTAGCCTAGCCAGTCGGCTAGACTGCCCTGGAGTGGATCGGAGTTTGGTGCCTCGGCAGAACCCGGTTCACTCCGTTCACAGGGCAAGGAGGCACCGGGGAGTTTTAGTGGGTATTCCCAGTGCCGCTATGATTAGGTGCTGGGCGACCCCCACATATCCTTACCGTCTAGCCAGCGGTAGGGAATCTGTAAGCGGATTACTCCTCGTCAAAAAAAAAAAAAAAAAAGGTTAGGTTAGGTTAGGTTAGGTTAGGTTAGGTTAGGTTCCCCCCCTATGTACGCCATAACCTTGTCGAGGTGGGGGGGCTTACCCTTGGCGAGCCGCCTTGGGGACCAAGAAGGCGTACGAGCGTTCTGAGCGGGCTACCAAGAGCGTCCCGCAGGAGCGCTCAACCGAAGTTCCAAGCGGGCTGCCAAGCGGTGGCCTGTAGGAGCGACGGCATGTTATTGTTTATCCGAATGATGTTCAATCTCTGTTACTGTAATAACAGAGGGAGAACGCTCAAAATAACTTTGAGTTATCGGAAACCACCCACGCCTCTTAGGCGAGACTGAGCGTTCCAAACGGGCTCCCGAGCGGGGGCCTGTAGCAGAGCGCTGTTGGTGTTGTGAGCGTTACAAAGCGAGCTTCCGAGCGGGGGCCTGCAGCGAACGCTCACGAGAGGGAAACCCTCGCCGGGCTACCTCTCACCGTGGAGTTTTCCGCACTCTTTGAGTGCGGACTTTTGGTGAGGCTGTCTAGGGAAAGCGAGCCCGTAGGCCCGTCTTCTGTAGATGGTCTAGGGGGACCTTGCGCACATGGTCGGCTAGCTGTGTGTGCCTGCACAAGGTCCCTCCGTATGGAGATTGTACTAGTGTCTCGGGACAATCTTCACGTTGGAGTTAGCCTGGTCAGCAATGGCCGGGCTGCCCTGGGGGTGGACCGGTGTAAGATGCCCCCCGCAGAGCCCGGTTCATCCCTATCATGGGCAAGGAG
The DNA here is from genome assembly GCA_947623395.1 of Synanthedon tipuliformis. Lineage (NCBI taxonomy): Eukaryota > Metazoa > Arthropoda > Insecta > Lepidoptera > Sesiidae > Synanthedon > Synanthedon tipuliformis. The sequence continues at coordinate 24,796 of OX392434.1, read as the reverse complement.
GCACCGGGGAGTTTTAGTGGCGTATTCCCAGTGCCACTATGATCAGGTGCTGGGCGACCCCCACATATCCTTACCGTCTAGCCAGCGGTAGGGAATCTGTAAGCGGATTACTCCTCGATAAAAAAAAAAAAAAAAAAAAAAGGTTAGGTTAGGTTAGGTTAGGTTAGGTTAGGTTAGGTTAGGTTAGGTTAGGTTAGGTTAGGTTAGGTTAGGTTAGGTTAGGTTAGGTTAGGTTAGGTTAGGTTTCCGTGTGCGGTTCCAGATCCGCCATCGGACGCGTCCCCAGGTTGCGGATAGGGGAACGCCCCCCAGATATGGGGGGTACCGGTTTCGGCCGGCGCGGACAAAAACTGGCATGTGGCTGCCTGCTCTTTCTTAAGGGCGGGCATTGCACGGTCACATGAACCCGTAGCCTCACTTGTGGGGTCGGGGGTCCGGCGCACTGAGCGTTGGACCGCGAGGAAGAAAACCTCTCTAAAAAATTACCCTCTGAGTGTGAAGCCCGGGCTTCTCTGGAAGAAGCCTACGGCTGTCACAGCTGGAGATTGTGGTGGAGCGCGCGTCAGCGCTTTAGATGGGCCCAGCGATGGGCCAGCGGAGCCTCGGCTCGTAGTGGCGGACCTTAAAGGTCGGCGGGCGCGGCGTGTGGCTTAGGCCACCGTCGGGCAAACCGTAACCCCGCACTCGCGGGGCCGGGGGTCTGGCGCACTGAGCGTCGGGCCGCGTGGAAGAAAACCACTATAAAAAATTACCCTGAAGCCTAAGGTCAGCGTGCCGATGGGCTGCATGGCTGGGGGGGACCCGGTCCCAAGCGCTCCTGCGGTCTGTTGGGAAAGGACCGCAGGTACGCTTCCCAAATGTATATGGAAATGTCAAATAAGGAGAAAGATATGTCATGCGATCCCGCTAACGCCGGGCGCTCAGGGGTAGCTCGGCCCCTGGGTGTGAAATCTGATACGAGCGGCGCATGCGACCCGCTTCGCCAGCGGCGTCGACCGGTTTCCGGGCCGGTCGATGAGAAATTTGCTACCGGCACATGCGACTGTGGCGCATCAGGCGACCTCTGCGTTTGGTGCGAGGCCAAACAGCAGGAGGGCCCACGTGCTCGCACACGTGCGCAAAAGAAGGTCGGTGGGAGCAACCAGGCTATCAGCCCGGTGGTTGTTCTCCACCGAATGGCGACGCCCGTGCCGTCGCCAAGGGACGGTAGCCCAGCGAGCGACGGGGCCAACTCAGACCCCAGATCGCGCGGGCTGACGGGGATCCGAGAGGATCCCAGCCTCTCGGAGCTCTCGTCCTCAGACATGGAGGTTATAGAGGCGATACCAAGGTTGGGTGACCGGCTCCAACGTAAGAGGGGCAAAGGCCCACCAGTGCCGTCCCCGGAGGCCTCCCCGGAGTCCTCAGGAGAGGAAAGGAAGGGATCCGGCATTGTGACGGGTCTGCTTCAGAAGCGGGTCCGGGGTCGCCCTCCCACTACCGGGGAATACGTCGGCCTCGCTGAGGCGAAGGCCGAATTGGCTCGAGCTCGCCGCGAGGAGCTCAAGCTCCAGGCCGAGCGGGAAATACTGGCCTCGATGTCCGAGGCCAGAGCTACCCGCTCCCGTCTCTCGGAGATGGAGTCAGAGGACGACGCCGTCGAGTCGTCCTCGCTCATCTTCGAGAGACTTATGACGAGAGTGGAGGCCATCCGCAAGGTGGCCGATGTGTCCCGGAACCTTAAGGGCACTTGCGTTAAGGCACTCCGGGACAACATTGAGGCGGTCGTGGCGGACGCCAAGTGTTTGGTCTCCCTCTCGACCAACGAGGAGACTGCTGCTCTGCGTCGCGAGCTTAAAATCGCTCGGGCGCAGAACCAGCAATTAAAAGCCGGATTAGACGAACTTCGGAGGGAGTTTGCGGCCTTTAAAGCCGCTCCCTCCGCCGCCTCTGGGTCTTCAGTGACGATGGAGCACCTGGAGGCAATGGAGACGGCAATAATGGACAGGGTCCATGCTCGACTCAATGCGCGGCTCGAGAACCTGGAGCCGCGCCTAAACCCGGAGCCGAGAGTGAGCCCTCCATTGGCCGCTCGGAGGGTGCCCCCTCCGAAGCCGGCCCCAAGTAAAGTGCCACCCCTTCCTCCCACCGCACCGCCCAAAGCCTCCACCAGCGGGCAAAAGGCGAAGGCGAAGGAAGGGGGGAAAGGGAAGAAAACTCCCAAAGGGAAAAAGAAGGCTGTCAAACGTCCGGCTCCACCGGAACCGCGCCCTCTTCCCCCCGCCCCCGCCTCCATGGATCGGCCATGGAGCACGGTGGCCAAAGGGGGGAAACATAAGGAGACCAGGCCAACTCCGGCCGCGACGAGGCGGGCTCAACAGCCCACCCCCAGCGTTCGGAAAACGCCGAAGCCTCCGAAGACTGCGGCCGTGGTCCTCACCCTGCAGCCCGAGGCTGCTGAAAGGGGAGTGACCTACGCCCAAATAGTCACGGAGGCTAAGGCTAAAGTTAGCCTTGAAGAGGTGGGCATACCGTTCGTTAGGTCACGACGGGCGATTACGGGCGCCGTAATTTTTGAGGTGCACGGCGCCGACCTTGCTGAGAAGGCGGACGCGTTGGCCGCCAAGCTGCGGGAGAGGATGAGTGCGGAACTCGTCCGAGTCTCAAGACCGGTCAAGTTGACCGAGTTGTTGGTGTCGGGGCTCGACGATTCCGTCACTCCCGCGGAAGTGGCGGCGGCCATCGCCAAAGTCGGCGGCTGCGCCGTCGAATCAGTTAAGGTTGGCGCCATACGCTTCCCGCGCTTCGGCATGGGCACGGCTTGGGCGGGCTGTCCTGCGACAGCAGCTAAGAAGGTTCTCGAGGGTAGGCTGCTGGTTGGATGGACGGCAGCGAGGGTTAAAGCCCTGGAACCCCGACAGCTGCGCTGCTTCCGGTGTCTGGAGTCGGGACACGTCAGGGGGCAGTGCACCGCTGCTGTCGATCGTAGCCAGCTGTGCTACCGCTGCGGGCAGGACGGTCATCGCGCAGCCGATTGCCGCGCCGAAGCCCGCTGCTTAATGTGCGCCGAAGCCGGGAAACGGCACAACCACCGCTTGGGAAGCCCAAAGTGTTCGGCTCCCAAGCGGAAATGGACCAGACGCAGGCCAGCGAATCCTGAGGCTCCGTCCCAGGAGATCGCTGACCGCCCACCGAACGGGGCAAACGGAGCGCCTATGGACGTACAATTAGTACGCCCATAAAGTGCCTCCAGGCGAATATCAACCACTGCGCTGGAGCTCAGGACTTACTAGTCCAGACTCTGGCGCAGTGGGGGATAGACGTGGCAATCGTCTCGGAGCCGTATCTGGTCGTCAATCGTGACAACTGGATCGGCGACCGGGACGGTGCCGTCGCCATTATTTTGACTCCGGGGGAGGGAGCCCACACCGTCGATCGAACCTTCAAAGGTCGAGGGTTCGTTGCCGCCTTTTGCGGAAACATTGTGTACATAGGTGTCTATTTTTCGCCAAACCGTCCGCTCGCGGATTTCGAGCGATTCTTGGCGGAGATAGACATCTTCCTGGGGCGGTGTCGTCCGCATCAGGTGCTCCTAGCCGGAGACCTGAATGCGAAGTCGACGGTGTGGGGTTCGGCCTCCACAGACGCGAGGGGCGCAGCTCTCGAGGAGTGGCTCTCCAGCAACAACTTGTTAGTGGCGAACCGGGGCACGACAAACACGTGCGTGCGACAACAGGGCGGATCAGTCGTGGACGTAACGTTTGCGTCTCCCGCCCTGGCACGCCGCGTTCGGGGCTGGGTAGTTGAGGAGGGGGTCGAGACTTTGTCGGATCACCGCTACATTCGGTTTTCCGTCTCCCCCCACTCGACCGACCCGAACAGCCCGAGGCGTGTCCCGTCGGAGATCGGGCCCAGATGGGCATTAAAACAGCTGGAGAGAAACGCCCTCATTGAGGCGTCCCTCGTCGAATCATGGAACGTCAGACCGGAGGTGACCGATGCGGACCTTGAGGCGCAGTGGTTTCGCGAGGCAATGACGCACGTTTGTGACGTCGCCATGCCCCGCGCCACGAAACCGCAACCCCGTCGACAGGTGTACTGGTGGTCGCCGGAGCTACAACAGCTCCGGACGACATGTGTGAAAACACGACGCCGGTACACCCACTCCCGTCGACGTCACAGACCCGCATCGGTCGTGGCCGAGCTATATGCCGCCTTCCAAGGGGCCAAGAAAGCGTTGAGAGCGGAGATCGGGGCAGCGAAGGAGCGCGCCTGGCAGGAGTTGGTAAACTCTCTCGAGCAGGACCCATGGGGCAGGCCGTACAAGCTTGTGATGAGCAAGCTTCGCCCCTGGGCCCCTCCGTTAACATCCACGATGGAGACGGAGACGCTCGAGAGAGTGGTGGAGAATCTGTTCCCTGCCAGGGCGGAGGGCGACGCTCCTACTGCGCGGCTGCAGATCCCGACGGAGGCTCCCCCCGAGGTGTCGGAGGGTGAACTGGACAGGGCGGTTCTTCGCCTCAGTGCGAAGAACACAGCGCCCGGTCCCGATGGCATCCCGGGGAAGGCGCTGGTCCTGGCCCTCAAAGAGGGCGGCCTACTGGACAGATTTCGTTCGCTACTCACAACCTGTGTGACGGAAAGCCACTTTCCCAACGAGTGGAAGGAGGGCAGGCTGGTCCTCATCCGCAAGCCTGGGCGACCGGTGGACTCACCATCGGCCTACCGCCCCATAGTCCTGCTGAGTGAGGCGGGCAAGCTCTTTGAGCGGGTTGTCGCTGCTCGCCTCACTCACCACCTGGAGGAGACTGGGCCGAACTTGGCCGACAACCAGTTCGGCTTCAGGAGGGGCAGGTCCACCGTCGACGCGATTGCGCGGGTGAGGGCTATAGCCGATGAGGCAGTTGGGAAAGGCGGGTGCGTCTTGGCAGTGTCCCTGGACATCTCCAACGCGTTCAACACCCTACCGCATAGGGTCATTCTGGAGGCAATGGGGTACCACGGCTTCCCGTTGTATCTGCGCCGACTCGTTGAGGACTACCTCTCGGGTCGGTCAGTCGTGTACCCCACGCGCGTTGGAGATCGTCAACGTGGAGTGTCGTGCGGTGTCCCGCAGGGGTCGGTTCTCGGGCCGCTCCTGTGGAACATCGGCTACGACTGGGTGCTGCGGGGCGCTACCCTGCGCGGGGTCGACGTCACTTGCTACGCGGACGATACCTTGGTTACCGCCCGTGGTAGCACGTATCGTGACGCCGCCCTGTTGGCGACAGCCGGAGTCGCACAGGTTGTGATGCGCATACGGCGCTTGGGCCTGACGGTGGCCCTTGAGAAGTGCGAAGCGATTTGCTTTCGCGGGCCTCGCAAGGCGCCACCGCCAGATGCCCACATCATTGTCGGCGGAGTATCCATCGGCGTCGGGTCGACGCTGAAATATCTCGGCGTCGTACTCGATAGCCGATGGACTTTCAAGGAGCATTTCCGGAGCCTAGCTCCGAAGTTAACGAAGACCGTCTTCGCCCTATGCGGGCTAATGCCCAACTTGGGTGGCCCTAAAGGAGGGTGCCGCCGCCTCTTCGCGGGCGTGGTGCGCTCGATGGCCCTGTACGGGGCGCCAATTTGGGTCGATTCCCTGTCGGCCCAAAACCTGGCCGTGCTGCGGCGCCTGCAGCGGGTCATGGCGTCCAGGGTCATCAGAGCATATCGCACCACCTCGTGGAGAGCGGCATGCGCAATCGCCGGCACTCTCCCCTGGGAGTTGGATGCCGAGGTCCTTGCAGCGGTCTACCGCAAGACCGCGGATGCAAGGGCCAACGGCGTGAGTCCACTCCTAGAGGAGGTATCGCGTTGGAGGAGAGAGCTCCAGGAGGAGGCAATCGAGCGCTGGCGCGACGATTTGATGCAGGCGGGGTACGGTTTTCGCACCACGTCTGCGATCGCGCCGGTGCTGAACGAGTGGGTGAGCAGACGGACCGGCTCGCTCTCTTACCGGCTTGTGCAGGTGCTTACGGGGCATGGTTGCTTCGGACGGTACCTGTGCAACGTCGCGAGGAGGGAGCCGACAACCGCCTGCCACGAATGTGGAGCCCAAAACGACTCGGCGCAACACGTTTTGGAGGAGTGCCCAAGTTGGGACATGGAAAGAGCGACTCTGACGGCAGTCGTGGGGCAGGACCTGTCCCTGCCGGCTGTCGTCAGAGCAATGATTGAGACACCTGACGGCTGGGAAGCCGTCAGATCATTTTGTGAGGCGGCCCTGAGTGGCAAAGAGGCCAGGGAGCGGCTCCGCGAGGAGGATCCCGAGGCAGACCCACTCAGGCGCCGCAAAACTGGAAGACGGCGCCGCGCCTACGCTGCGGCGTCTTTACAAAACCGGACATGACTGCCGGGCGTCAGGAAGGACGACTGACGTCCGGCCTACCCTAACTTGACGTGGCGTGGCGGCCTAGAGATGTTCCCTAGACCGTCACCAAAGAGCCGAGTCCTCAAGTGGACATAGCGGTGTGCGGGTACCGAGGACATGGCTCGCGCTGTTATACGGACCCGCACATCACCGCCGATGGTGGAACATGGGGGGGTTTTAGTGGGTATTGCCGGCGCTCCTCGCCGGTCGAGTCCCACACTCCCCCTCGCCGACGCGTCCTATGTCGGCGAGGGGCGTCCGTAAACGCGATTTCCCCTCCTCAAAAAAAAAAAAAAAAAAAGGTTAGGTTAGGTTAGGTTAGGTTAGGTTAGGTTAGGTTAGGTTAGGTTAGGTTAGGTTAGGTTAGGTTAGGTTAGGTTAGGTTAGGTTAGGTTAGGTTAGGTTAGGTTAGGTTAGGTTAGGTTAGGTTAGGTTAGGTTAGGTTAGGTTAGGTTAGGTTAGGTTAGGTTAGGTTAGGTTAGGTTAGGTTAGGTTAGGTTAGGTTAGGTTAGGTTAGGTTAGGTTAGGTTAGGTTAGGTTAGGTTAGGTTAGGTTAGGTTAGGTTAGGTTAGGTTAGGTTAGGTTAGGTTAGGTTTTTTTTTTTTTTTTTTTTTTTTTTTTTTTTTTTTTTTTTTTTTTTTTTAAAAAATCTCATCCCTACAGCTTATGCTATAGCCTATATTTACATTTCTCTTTCATTCCAGTTCTCTCTTGTATACTGCTCGCACTTTTATTCCTCATACTTTGTCTTTCTTACATTCATCTCACATTTATTCCATTACGGGTGGGGTTCCCGCCTACTTCCTATTCTGAGTTCTAATTCTAACTAACTACTAGCTTTTGCGTTTTAGGTTATAAGTAAATAGTACACGATATTTTATTACATAAAGGAACAATTAACATCAATTAATAATTTAAAATAGTAACAGTATTCTATAAAATTCAAATTAAACAGTTTAAAAATCAATATTAAAAAGTTAAAACATCAATAAAATAATTTTAAAATAAACAATATACAATAAATTTCTGGTCAAAGTTAAAAACAGGTAAATCAATGTACAATAAAATTAAAATTAAAAGTTAAAAATCAATATATAAAAACGTTAACATCAATAATATAATTTTAAAATAGACAATATACAATAAATTTCAAATAATTTAAACAATTAGAAATCAATATTTAATAATTTAGGTTTTGTTCCTTTTTATAACCGTAGTTGCTAGTTTTTTACAGTAATTCATAAACTCTTCTCTCTTATCGCTGGTCATCATTGCATTCAGGTTGGCTGGGTTCACATCCATATCCATCACGTATTCCAGCTCCAGCCTTTCCTTGGCGAAGACAGGACACTCCAGGAGAACATGCGGGACGTCCTCATCGCTGCTGGAACAAATGCACGATGGGCTCTCCTTGCGCTTGAAACGATGCAAGTACTCGGAGAACCCACCGTGCCCCGTTAAGACTTGGGTCATGACACCTTCAAGTCTCACTTTCCTCAGGGTTCTATAAGCATCAATGGCTCCAGGGAAGAACAGCTTAGTAACTCCGGCCGTCGCACCTTCCCTGTACCTTTGGTCCCACTCGTCAAGCGAGCGCATTCGAATGCACCGCTTGACGAACGAGACCGGGCACAGGTCGTACGCCGGCCGTCGTTTACTCTTCAGTGCGGCCTCCCTCGCGAGATAGTCCGCCCGCTCGTTACCCTCTAGTCCAGCGTGAGCTTTAATCCAAAATATTTTTATTATTCTGTTTTGTTTACTAATGTTGGCTAAGTTAAACCTAGTTTCAGCTGCTAGAGGGTGTGAGCATTTACTCGCCGCGACGGACTGCAATGCGGCCCTTGAATCGCTGTATATTGCAACGGAAGTTTCGCTGCGCCCGAGTGCCACCCTCGACGCCTCGCATAGCGCCAAGAGCTCTGCCTGGTAGACGGTACAATAGGACGACAGACCAAGCTTGACGGCCCTGGTTTCGGCGTCGCCCTTCCATAAGGATAGTGCGGCGCCAACCCGGCCGTCAATCTTGCTGCCGTCCGTGAAAATGCGAAGATGGTAGTCGCTGTTAGCGTTAAGCTCTTCCTCGTCCACCAGGCTTCCGAACTCAAGGTTAGCCAGCTCGGCGGGGTGGGGAGCATCGGTCGCAAGAACCCCCCGCTCGATGACCCTGTCCCCGAGCCCAGGCTGCGGTACTCCCCTCTTGGCCTCGTATAGTGAGGCAGCCTCGCGGATTCGCAAGTCAAGGGGGAGTATCCCAGCCAGTAATAAGGCTGAGTTCAGGGACACCGTTCGGTAGGCTCTGCAGATTTTCTGCGCGAAACCCCGTTGCACAGCGTTCAAGGTACGCATAATCCCCACTCTGCGAGTCGCAGGTGCCCACGCACTTGCAGAGTAGGTGATTATTGGCTCCACCGCGGCGATGTAAATAGAGCGAACGATCTCGGGATGGAGACCCCAACTGACTTTAGCTGCCCTCCCGAGCTGCTTATAGACCCCGAGGGCCTTCTTGGCAACGCTCTCAACGTGAGCCTTGAAGGTGAGACCCTTGTCTATGGTAAGTCCCAGCAGTTTGATTTTGTCCTTCATGCCAACGTCAATCCCGCCCATGGTAAGGCGTGGCGTGTCAAACTTAAGCTTCCTGGTCAGCACCATGGCATTTGTCTTGCCTGGTGCGAACCTCAGCTTATTTTTGACACCCCACTCCAGAACATGCGCGAGAGTGGCGTTGGCACTCTGCTCTATCTGGAGCGCCGTGTCTCCATCAAAGACGAGGACGACGTCGTCCGCGAAAGCCTGGCAGTAGACGCCTCTACTCTCCAGGCTCCGCAGCAGTGGATCGAGCGTCAGGTTCCAAAGCAAGGGCCCGGCTATTGACCCTTGGATGCAACCCCTGCTTGGCTCAGCACTATGAACCTCGCCGCAGTATCTGACGTTAACCGTCCTGTCGGCGAGGTAGCTATCAAAGACTCGCCTCAGATTCACCGGGCATCCTGCCTCCGCCAGTCTGACTCTGACCATAGGCCACCAGACGCTGTCGAAGGCCCCCTCTATGTCCAATGACACCAATACCACAATCTTCTTGCCAGCAAGTTTATTGCGTATCCGCGCCATTAGGTCATAGAGGGCGCCCTCGGTGCTCTTCTGGGGCACAAAGCCATACTGGCGGTTGCTTATCCCCGGCAAAAGATGGTATTTGAGGCGAGCCACCAGCATTTTTTCATAGACCTTGCCAAGCACGGGCAACAGTCCAATGGGTCGGAATGACTTGGGGACGGTGTAACTATCCCTCCCCGGTTTCCGAAGGACAATCACTGCCGCTTCCTTCCATATCCCAGGGAAGATATGGTGGGCCATGCAGCTGTTTAATAACCCCAAAAAAGCTTTGGGGTTACAGCCGATGGCCCTGGCGCAGATGTCGGCAGTGAGCCCATCGGAGCCGGGGGCCTTCTTCGGATTGAAGGACCTCACCGCCAGCTCCAGCTCGGTCAGCGTGAACGGAGGGTCGCAGGGTGAGTCTTGCTCCCCCACGTTCACCCCGTCCGCCTCCGCTCTGATCTGGCGGTGAATTCCTTCATCCGAAGTTGCGTGGTCTTTCGGGTAGAACACCTCCGCAAGCCACTCCGCCGATTCCCTCGCGTCGAGAACCCTACCGTCTCGAACCAGCGGCGCGTCCTCCTCTCTGACTGCCGTTCTACCAATCACCCTATAGATACCATCCCAAACGCTCTCGCCACTCTGTCGCTCGCAGAAGGACTTCCAGGAGTCTGTCTGAGCCCGCCTCACGGCCTCCTCATACTCCGCCTTCTTCTGAACGTACTGCTCGACGACCCACGACCGACGGACGGGTGCGGCGTTCCTGATTCTATTTTTCCTGGTGGCGACCTCTTTCTTCAAGATTTCCAGGTCCTGCGACCACCACGGCAAAGCTAGCTTTTCCCTCGTCCCCTTCCTCGGAATGGCGCGGTCAGACGCCTCAATAATCAATTTTGTATAATTTTGAACTGCCAAATTTGTTCCATCCCTATCCGGTACAACATCCTCTTTAATTTCATATTTTTCTAATAATTCTAAAATTTTGTGCCTAAATTTTTCCCAATCAGCTTTCCTGGTGTTGTACCTTCTGGTCGATCTGACCACTTCCATTCCTCGGGAGGGTCCGAGGTTCAGCCTGAACGCGATGCCGTTGTGGTCGGAACCTGTTAAATCGTTGAGGACTTTCCAGCCCTCCACCAGGTCCAATAGGTCATGTGAACATGCAGTGATGTCCACATGACTACAGAAGCGCCGCCCCCTCGAATCGTGTCGAAGGTCGGAGCATCACCAACGTTCAGAATTTCGAGGCCGAGCTCCTCCAGACTACCTGAAAGCTCTTCGCCCCTCGCGTCAATCTTGTCACTGCCCCACCACGGACTCTTTGCATTTGCATCTCCACCGACCAGCCACCTCCCAGCCCACAGTTTGGCCTCCGCTGCCTTCAGGAGTCCGATGTAGGGTTCAATTTGCTGGTCCGGCTCGAAATAGAAGGAGGTGAGCGTTGTCGTCCAGCGCCCCATCCGTATCCCCACCACCACGATGTTATTGGTGGTGAGTTCTGGGTACTGTATGATTTTAAGACTGCTATCGAAAACTACGATAGCAGCCTTTACAGTACCCTCTTCAGGATTGGGGTTTTGGAAGACTCGCATCCCCCTCCGACCCCGAACCGTGCCAGCCGCCCCCACATAGGGCTCCTGGAGGAGCGCAACGGCCGTTCCCCTCCTTCCGGCTTCCACTAGGAGCTCGGAGGTAGCTAGTCGGCTTCGCTGCAAATTAACTTGCAAGAGCCCGTAGGTGTGGCCGACCCCAGGGCTGCCCTTAGCAGTACTGAGTGGCGGAGCGAGCGATGGCATCCCATTTCAATCTCACGGGGCACGCCGCGCTGAGTGCGTTATGCCCGCGGTTCCCAAGTTTGGCCACAGCACAGTTATGGCACGTCGGGGGAGTTCCCGACTTCCACTCGGGGCACGCCACTTTTAGATGGCGCCCCCCGCAGTGGCTGCACAGGTCTTCCCCTTCCGTGCAAAACTTTTTGCTGTGGCCGTAACCCAGACACCGCGAGCATTGCACCAAGGGCGACTGATCCGCGACCCTGACACGCTGAAGATCAATGTGCAGAGCCCCGAGCTCAGTCGCCCTTTTCCACACCTCCGGAGAGGTGCTCAGCACGATGTGCCCCGTGAGCGGGTTTCTTGCTCGCCTTCTATACTTCACTATCATTCTCGACTTCTCCCCGTCGAGGCCGTCAAACAGGGACCCGTTCTGGTTCCTGATTGCCTTTAGGACGTCCTCGTCGTTATTAACTAAGAGGACGTCCCAAAGGATCAGCAAGGGATCCCTGTTCGCGACCTCGCCGCAGAGAAGTCGTTTGCCTGACTTTTCTATTCTTTCCTTTATCCTTTTCCTATCTTCCTCCGTTCGACAACTCATGATGATTTTTTGATCCTTGGCCTTGCGTACCCTTTCTACCCTAACCCAGCCTTCCTTAGCGTTCACGGCTTCTCTAATTCTTCCCAACACCTGCTCCCCGGTGTCCGTGACGTCTTCCGACGTCACGACCACCGAGTGCAGGGTTGGTTTGTCAGTCGCGTTACGTGCTACGGTCTCCGCATAGGATTTTGCTGGTGCTACAATATTAGCTATCTTCGTCTTTTCCTGGAGCTGCTTAATTTGCTCAGTGTGGTCCTTTATGGCGGCCTCGTTGGATTTTAGTATGACCAAGTGTTTTTCTAGGGCCTCCAGTATTTTATCATTTATTTGAGCTGTATGGTCGGGGGAAGGAGGAAGTTTGGCCTCCCCCTTTCCCGGCCCCGCTTTCTTTTTACCCTTTCCTTCTGGTTCTGAATCTGACTCCGCCTCCTTCACCAGGGCGAAGAGCCGGTCGAGGGCCTGGAGAACTGTGTCTTTGATTTCAGTTTTGGTGTTTCTCGAGGCACCAAGGCTGGTCTTCGCCCTGGTCACGCATGACCTCGCCTCATCAATTCTGCTCTTGTATTCTATCTTATGCGTGGGCCTTCCTGTACTCGCCGCCGGCGCCAGGGGAGAAATGGAGACCCTTCCAGACTCCCATTCCCCAATGCTCCTCCTGACGCACAGCGGCGGAGGCGGAGTCTGATCAGACTTCTTTGTCTGGGCCTTTGCCGGCCTCGCTCGGTCCGCTGCTGGAGACCGCAGCATGCTGAGGGATGATCGTCCTTTCTTAAAAATTGAATTTGGCTGTAAAGTGGCCTCGTTCTTAAAATGCTGTATATGGGCGAAGTGTCTTACCAACTAACTTAATCTAAACAAGTTGTAAAGGGGCTTGTTTTAAAATATAAAATGTCAGATTTACAGTTAAAATACAATTCTTAAATACAAAACAATACAAAACAATATGAAACAATACAAAACAATACAAGAACAATATTGGGTGGCTGTAAATTGGCTCACCTGTCAAGATTAAAATTTTTTAAAATGTCAAATAAAATATAAAAAGTCAAATTACAATTAAAATATTCACAAAGTTAAAACTATATACAATTTTAGGTGGCTGTAAAATGGCACACCTGTCAGATTAAAATATTACTTAATTAAGCTAGTTGAACAACTAGCTTAATAAGTCTAAACTTACAATCTACTTAACCTAACTTACTCTAAGTCTCTGGATGCTAATTGGGCCGGGGACTTGTCCGCCCCCGGTGTGTTCTGGATGAGGATAGGAAAGGCTGTTTGACCGAATCCCAGAATCTAGGGACCGAGATCGGCGGCACAGCTCCGGAGCCCGAAAAATCTTGGGGGCCCGAAGGACTTCCCAAAAAATTTTTGGAGGGCCCAAAAATTTGGGGGCCCGGCGGACTGCCCAAAAAATTTGGGGGGCCCAAAAGTTTGGGGGCCCGGCGGACTACCCAAAAAATCTGGGGGGCCCAAAAGTTTTGTCGGCCCGGCGGACTGCCCAAAAAATTTGGGGGGCCCAAAAGTTTGGGGGCCCGGCGGACCACCCAAAAAATTTGGGGGCCCAAAAGTATGGGGGCCCAAAAGTTTGGTGGCCCGGCGGACCACCCAAAAAATTTGGTGGCCCAAAAGTTTGGGGGCCCGGCGGACTGCCCAAAAAATTTGGGGGGCCCAAAAGTTTGGTGGCCCGGCGGACCACCCAAAAAATTGGGGGCCAAAAAGTTTGCTGGCCCAAGGGACCACCCAAAAGTCTCGGGGCCCGCAGCCAGCGAACCAAAATCAGTACCCCAAAAACCAGGGGCCGAGAGCTGGGCACCGAATACCCAGGTCCCGACAAACGGCCGGCCAAAATAAGGGGGACCCTACAATGGGGGCCTAAATTAACGTTGGGTCGGGGACTAAGGAATAGAGGAGTCGGCTTGTCAAACCCGCCCCCCGTCGAAGTTACGAGAGGATACCCAAGCACAGCCGTCCACGACAAGCCACCAGCCAACCGCGATCCGCGGTTAAGCACCCCCGAGCCCGGTCAAAAGATGGATGGGTGACCGGGGTCGTGCTAACTTGGCTGGTCGATCAGTCAATATGCAGGTCCCTGCTTGCCGGTCAAAGATGGATGGGTGACCGCGGTTAAGCTCCCCCAAGCACGGTCAAAAAGTGGATGGGTGGCCGGGGTCTTGTTAACTTGGCTGGTCGACCAGTCAAGGTGATAGCCGATTTACGGGAGCTCCAGTTATGCTGGTTTCTGGTCGCTTTAGCTATACTTAGGACAGATTTGAGAAGCCGTTTGTAGCTGGAACTTTTGGAAGGATAATGGGATTTGGAAGTTAACACCACCAGGGGGTAGAGCGAAGTCCCACGATTCCGATGAGGTAACGTACACAATTTTGGACAACTATTTCACTTTGTAAAGTCACTATTAAATTAATTCGGCGGGCACGATCAGGTGAAGCACTTGTATGGTGGAAGGTCTTTCTGTTAAAACTTGTTTGATTTTCACAGAATTTACGAAAAATTCTGTTAAAAACCTTGCTTTAGTATTTAGCTTATAACTTTATATACACTCAACCGATTTCAATAATTTTTTCACTAAAAAATAGTTTATTAAATGCTGCACAATGCTATCTATAGCTCCTCTTCCCGGATCTTTTCCTTCGGGGAGTTATAAGCTCCCGAAAAGGGGGGATCTTTAGGGAAAAATTAATTTCGCAATATCTTCGGAACTACTGGATCGATTTGCAAAATTTTAACACCAGCGCACTCGTCAAGTCTGTCCGCTGCTTCCGGTTTCCTCGGTTATTTTTTCCGGGGCCCGCTAAGGGGGTCCGAGTGTGGAGACCCTCAAAAAAGTGTTTGTCCCGCGGGATCCAGAGGCAGGAAAAATCCAGGCTCCTCGGGACAAATAGCAGCAAGGTACCGGCTATCCGATGGTACCAGCCGATACACAATTTCCCACACAAAAAATGGCGGCGTCTTCGTTCAAAGTTTTTTCCGTAAAATTTTCAGACTTTGAACTCCAATTGTGCGTTCAGTTTTAGTCCGATTTTGAAATTGAAAGCACCCCCGGGTTGCTCACGGGAAGGCGCGTCGAATGACGTATCGCACACTAATTTCTCACTTAAATAGCACGCACACTTGATTTTTGAAGGAATTTTCGCTTGCGGAGCACTTTACAGGGCTTTTGCATGCGGCCGTTCGCTACCAGCGCACAACAGAGACGGTTAGGTTAGGTTAGGTTAGGTTAGGTTAGGTTAGGTTAGGTTAGGTTAGGTTAGGTTAGGTTAGGTTAGGTTAGGTTAGGTTAGGTTAGGTTAGGTTAGGTTAGGTTAGGTTAGGTTAGGTTAGGTTAGGTTAGGTTAGGTTAGGTTAGGTTAGGTTAGGTTAGGTTAGGTTAGGTTAGGTTAGGTTAGGTTAGGTTAGGTTAGGTTAGGTTAGGTTAGGTTAGGTTAGGTTAGGTTAGGTTAGGTTAGGTTAGGTTAGGTTAGGTTAGGTTAGGTTAGGTTAGGTTAGGTTAGGTTAGGTTAGGTTAGGTTAGGTTAGGTTAGGTTAGGTTAGGTTAGGTTAGGTTAGGTTAGGTTAGGTTAGGTTAGGTTAGGTTAGGTTAGGTTAGGTTAGGTTAGGTTAGGTTAGGTTAGGTTAGGTTAGGTTAGGTTAGGTTAGGTTAGGTTAGGTTAGGTTAGGTTAGGTTAGGTTAGGTTAGGTTAGGTTAGGTTAGGTTAGGTTAGGTTAGGTTAGGTTAGGTTAGGTTAGGTTAGGTTAGGTTAGGTTAGGTTAGGTTAGGTTAGGTTAGGTTAGGTTAGGTTAGGTTAGGTTAGGTTAGGTTAGGTTAGGTTAGGTTAGGTTAGGTTAGGTTAGGTTAGGTTAGGTTAGGTTAGGTTAGGTTAGGTTAGGTTAGGTTAGGTTAGGTTAGGTTAGGTTAGGTTAGGTTAGGTTAGGTTAGGTTAGGTTAGGTTAGGTTAGGTTAGGTTAGGTTAGGTTAGGTTAGGTTAGGTTAGGTTAGGTTAGGTTAGGTTAGGTTAGGTTAGGTTAGGTTAGGTTAGGTTAGGTTAGGTTAGGTTAGGTTAGGTTAGGTTAGGTTAGGTTAGGTTAGGTTAGGTTAGGTTAGGTTAGGTTAGGTTAGGTTAGGTTAGGTTAGGTTAGGTTAGGTTAGGTTAGGTTAGGTTAGGTTAGGTTAGGTTAGGTTAGGTTAGGTTAGGTTAGGTTAGGTTAGGTTAGGTTAGGTTAGGTTAGGTTAGGTTAGGTTAGGTTAGGTTAGGTTAGGTTAGGTTAGGTTAGGTTAGGTTAGGTTAGGTTAGGTTAGGTTAGGTTAGGTTAGGTTAGGTTAGGTTAGGTTAGGTTAGGTTAGGTTAGGTTAGGTTAGGTTAGGTTAGGTTAGGTTAGGTTAGGTTAGGTTAGGTTAGGTTAGGTTAGGTTAGGTTAGGTTAGGTTAGGTTAGGTTAGGTTAGGTTAGGTTAGGTTAGGTTAGGTTAGGTTAGGTTAGGTTAGGTTAGGTTAGGTTAGGTTAGGTTAGGTTAGGTTAGGTTAGGTTAGGTTAGGTTAGGTTAGGTTAGGTTAGGTTAGGTTAGGTTAGGTTAGGTTAGGTTAGGTTAGGTTAGGTTAGGTTAGGTTAGGTTAGGTTAGGTTAGGTTAGGTTAGGTTAGGTTAGGTTAGGTTAGGTTAGGTTAGGTTAGGTTAGGTTAGGTTAGGTTAGGTTAGGTTAGGTTAGGTTAGGTTAGGTTAGGTTAGGTTAGGTTAGGTTAGGTTAGGTTAGGTTAGGTTAGGTTAGGTTAGGTTAGGTTAGGTTAGGTTAGGTTAGGTTAGGTTAGGTTAGGTTGGGTTGGTTGGTGCCGAAATTTTCCAAAATTTCCGTATTTTCAATCGTGAATAACTTTGTTATTAGTTGGTGCATTTCGTTGTTGCGCATATCGATTGAAGCCTTTTTCAAGGCTCCTTCGATCTGCACACAGCAGTTGTTGTTTTTCGTTGTTGTTACTGTTGTTTTTGTTGTTTTTGTTTTTTCTCTTGGAAAATTTTTAGATAAAAAACCGCGATAAGTCCCGGTTCCCGTAGCCGGATCTTGTCGCGGTCTTAGGCTGGAAGTTGCCTCCTTGTGAGCTCTTTCAGCCAGTCTAGAAATTTTCTTTAAATTCCTTGTTGTTAAGTTTTTATTACTGTTTTTGTTGTTAGTTTTTTAGGAAAATTTGTTGTTTTCACTGATAACTTTGGTGCTAACAGCCGGTTCGCGTCGCGGTATTGGGTTGAAAGAAGCCTCTTCGGAAGCTCTTTCACCCAGTCCAAACCGGTTGTTGGTATCCCTTGTTGTTCAGTTGATATTGTTGTTTTTGTTGATTAATTTTAAGAAAATTGTTATTCTTTGTTGATTGGTGTGATACCTTCGTTGTTTTGTCCCCCCTCTTGTAGGGGTGGACTCACCAACGAGTTCGGAGGTCGGCAGGGCCATATCGTGGCCCATGTCGGACTCCGCTGAGACAAGCGGGCCAAGCCCGATGGAGAAGATGGGTGCAACAAGGCACCTATATTCAAAAGTTCTAACCCGTTCGGCGACCCGCAAGCGGTCCGCAATGAAGGAAGTGTCGGAGGACTCTAGGTCCTCCAGCAAGTTTTTTGACCCCGAGTCTGGGTCGGAGGAAATGGAGGAGCTTGCGGAACCTTCGGTTCCTCTCAAACTTAAAAAGGGTGGAAAGGGTCGAGGCGGCAAATCGCTCGGCCACGACACAGGAATGTCGCGAGCTCGTCGCGAGCTGCGGGAGGTGTCGGACACCGACTCCGACAGGTCGGTGAGAACCTACCGGTCAGCAAAGTCTTCGGCTGGCTCGGTAGAGGAGCTGACGCAGAAGGCCGAAGCCAGTGCGTCAGCAATACTTGAGGTTGTCCGCAAGTCGGGCAACCTCAAGGGCACCTCTCAGAAGGCTATCAAGGAGGCCACCCACTCCATCCTCGGAGTGGTTGAGGCGGTGGCGACCCGGAAGTCGTCTGATGAGAATAGGCGACTTCGGGCGGATAATAAACGCCTACGCGGCCAGATAGACGCGCTGATTCAAGAAGTCACGGCGCTGCGAAGGGCCTTTTCTGAAAGGCCCCCACCGGAGAGGGC
The DNA here is from genome assembly GCA_947623395.1 of Synanthedon tipuliformis. Taxonomy (NCBI): domain Eukaryota; kingdom Metazoa; phylum Arthropoda; class Insecta; order Lepidoptera; family Sesiidae; genus Synanthedon; species Synanthedon tipuliformis. The sequence continues at coordinate 6,863 of OX392434.1, read as the reverse complement.
CTTGCCCGAAGCGGTCGTCGTATCGCCTGCGACAGAGGCTGACTCCCAGCCGCTATCAAGGGCCGAATTTATGGAGGCCCTATCGGCCCTCCAGACGGAGTTGACGGCCCATGTTGGGGGGGTCGTCAACGCCCACTTAGACAGCCTCGAGGTGGATGGGAGGTTGCTTCCGGCGCGCCAACTTCGTCCCCCTCTCGAGGCGGATAAGAAACGCAAAGAGAGGGCAGCAGCCTCCCAAGGAGAGACGGGGACAACCCTTGCCCCCCCGGCCAATCTGCCCAAAAAGGCAAGGATCGTTAAGACGGCCAAGCCCATCCCCAAGGCCCCTGAGCCACAGGTTGAGCCCACTAAGACTGTTGAGAATTGGTCTGAAGTGGTCAGGCGGAAAAAGCGTGTCCCTGCCGCTCCAGCTCCGAAAACGGGAAACGTGATGGTAAATAAGCTCCCTAAGGAGCACAAAAAGCTGGCGGTCGTCGTGGCCCTCAATCCCGAGGCCATCGAGAAGGGGGCCACTTACAAAAAGGCCTTGGATAAGACCAAGGCCTCTGTCTCGCTGGACGCTTTGGGCATCGGCCCGGCCCAATTTCGCACGGGCGTGACTGGAGCCCGCATTATGGAGCTCCCGAAGGAGACCACGCCCGTGCAGGCTGACAAGTTGGCGGCCCAAATTAGAGCTGTCTTGGGCGACGTTGCTAAAGTAACGCGCCCAATAAAAACGGTTGACATCCGGATCAACGGGCTCGATGATTCGGTGTCGGCCGAAGAGGTGCAGTCGGCTCTGGCCTTGAGCACGGGCTGTCCTCCTGAGCACTTCAGGGTGGGGAAGGTCCACCCTGGAGCCAGAGGGGTGGGCTCGGCGTTCGCAACGTGCCCCGTTGAAGCCGCCAAAAAACTGGCGACCGGTGGAAGATTAACGGTTGGATGGAGTTCTGCCTCCATCCAACTGTTGGAACAGCGTCCCATGCGCTGTTTCAAGTGCATGGGGCTTGGACATCCGGTCGTCAGATGCCCGTCTAAGAAGGATCGCAGCGGTCTCTGCTACCGCTGCGGGACCGACGGGCACTCCGCATTTGAGTGCGAGGCGGCATATAGGTGTGCAGTATGTGCGGACGCCGGGCTCCCGGCCAATCACCGCATGGGGGGAATGAATTGCTCCCCCCCAGCTGTAAAGGGCCGTTTTATGGCCGTTAAGCCGACAGCCGTAGCCGGGGCCTCAGGCACTACCAGGGAGGAGCCAATGGACACCGTTAATGTCCAGTAGGCCCACTGCTAAGTTCCTCCAGGTTAATATCAACCACTCCGCTGGGGCACAGGATCTACTGTGTCAGTCCATGGCGGAGTGGGAGATACACCTGGCGGTGGTAGCGGAGCCATATACGGTCCCCCATAATGCCAACTGGCTAGGGGACCTGGACGGCTCCGCTGCTATAGCAGTGAGGCCTGGTGGTGAGGCTCCTCCCCTTTCTCTCAGGGAGAGAGGTGCGGGTTTCGTGGCAGCAAATTGGGGGAGAATGGTGGTCGTGTCGACCTACTTCTCCCCAAACCGCAGCCGGGCGGACTTCGAGTTCTTCCTGGCTGCGGTGGAGGGGGTGGTGAGGCGTGCGGCCCCACTCCCAGTTTTGGTGGCGGGAGACCTCAACGCCAAGTCCTCGGCGTGGGGGTCCCCCCGTACGGACGTGAGGGGGGGTATTCTGGAGTCCTGGGCGCTGGGCCTGGGGCTCCAGGTACTCAACCGCGGTACCTCTCCCACGTGCGTACGGTGGCAAGGTACGTCCATTGTGGACGTTTCCTTCGCCACTGCCGCCCTTGCTGCCCAAACCCGTAACTGGCGGGTCGAGGAAGAAGTGGAGACCCTGTCGGACCATCTGTATGTCCGATATGAGGTCTCCACGCTGGCCCCCAGCGCGCCACAGCGTCGGGATCATACGGCGGGTGTCGCCTTCCCCAGGTGGGCACTCGCCAAGCTCCGCCCGGATGTGGCGGAGGAGGCTGCGATGGTGAGGGAGTGGTCGTCTCTCCCCCCTCACCTCGCAGGTGATCCCGACGGCATGGCAGACCATTTTGCGGACGACCTGCGGGCCGTCTGCAATGCTGCCATGCCGCTGTGGCGCCCTCCTCCCAAATGGAAGAAGGTCTATTGGTGGGCGCAGGAGATAGCTCTCCTGCGCACCACGTGCTTGGCGGCCAGGCGCGCCCTATTACGTTGCCGGAGGAGGCGTACCAGGAGGACGCCTGACGAAGAGGTCCTCCTTCGTCAGGCGTACAGGGAGGCTCACAAGGCCCTGCAGAAGGGAATCTGCAGGGCCAAAGAAGAGGCTCACGAGCGCTTCCTGGCCCTCCTGGACGCCGACCCCTGGGGCCGTCCGTATAGGGTTGTGAGGGGGAAATTCGCGTCGAGCTCCCCCTCTACAGCCAACCTTGGCCCGGAGTTGCTGGAAAAGGTCATGGGGTCCCTGTTTCCGACCCCTGGCCGATTCGAGCCCCCCCGCATGGAGCCTCCGGAACCACTTCCGGAGCTCGAGGTGGAGGGTCCTCCCGTCTCAGATGTGGAGTTTGAGGCGGTGAGGGAGCGACTCCGGGGCAAGAAGACGGCCCCGGGACCAGACGGAGTCCCGGCCAAGGCCCTAGCAATCGCGCTAGGGCCTTTAGAGGAGAGATTCCGGGCGGTCATTGACGCATGCATCGCCCGGAAAAAGTTCCCGGCGAGGTGGAAGGTGGGGCGACTCTGCCTTCTCCGCAAGGAGGGCCGCCCCGCCGACTCGCCGGCGGGGTACCGACCGGTGGTTCTGCTCGACGATTCCGGCAAAGCCATGGAAAGGATTATGGCTCGTCGGATCGTCGAGCATCTGGAAACGGAGGGGCCGAACCTGGATGATCACCAGTTCGGCTTCCGCACCGGTCGGTCTACCGTTGACGCGGTGAGCCTCCTCAAGCGGTGGACTGAGGAGGCCACGGGCAGAGGGGAGGCTGTTGTTGCGGTGTCGCTCGACATCCGCAACGCCTTCAACAGCCTCCCTCACGAATGTATCAGGGCGGCACTTCGGTTCCACCGAGTGCCGTCCTACCTCTGCGCCCTCGTCAACGACTACCTCTCTGAACGGGTAGTGCTGTACGAGGGCGCAGACGGGAATGTTATTCGCCGGCCAGTGGCGGTCGGCGTACCGCAGGGGGCCGTCCTGGGCCCCCTATTGTGGAATTTGGGATATAATTGGGTCCTGCGAGGCAATCTCCTACCAAAAATGGAGATTGTCTGCTTTGCCGACGACACTCTCGTCGCGGCAAGAGCTAAGACGTGGGAGAAAGCAGAACGGCTTGCGTCGGTCGGCACCTCGTTGGTCGTCCGGCGCATCCGTCTGCTCGGATTGGAGGTGGCCCTAGACAAAACTAGGGCCATGGGTTTCCATCCCCCACGCCGCAGGATCCCGCCGGGGCTCCGCGTCCGAGTGGAGGGGGTCCGGATTCCGGTCGAGATGCATTTCAAATATCTCGGCCTAACTCTGGACCCCCGCTGGAACTTTGAGGAGCACTTCAAGCTCCTCGTTCCACGGCTTATTAAGACCGCAGCCGCACTCGGACGGCTCCTCCCTAACCAGGGAGGACCCAATTCGGCGTGCCGTCGGCTTTACCATGGTGTGGTAAGGTCGATGGCACTCTACGGAGCCCCGGTCTGGGCGGAGTGCCTCACTCCTCGCACCCGGGCCCTCCTACGGAGGCCACAGAGGGTCATGGCGACCCGGGCCGTGCGGGCCTATCGCACGGTCAGCCACGGGGCTGCCTGCGTGCTAGCGGGTATGCTTCCGTGGGATGTCGATGCCCTGGTTCTGTCCCAGGTGCATCGGCATCGGGTCGCCGCCAGGGCCCTCGGAGAAAGACCCGTTGCCGAGGACGTGCAACGGGTCCGTGCAGAGGCCCATGAGAGGGCCATCGATGATTGGAGTGAGGCACTAAACAATCCCACCGCCGGTCACCGGACGATCATAGCGATTCGTCCGGTGTTGGAGGACTGGGTGAGGCGCCAAAAAGGCTGCCTCACCTTCCACATGGTGCAGATGATGACCGGACACGGGTGCTTCGGTCATTATCTGCACCGAATAAAAAGGGAGGAGTCGCCGCGGTGCCACCACTGCGGCGACCCAGACGATACGGCCGAGCACACGCTCCAGGTGTGCCCGGCCTGGAGTCCCCAGCGCCGGGAGTTGGAAGTGGCGCTGGGTGGAGCTGATGTCACACTGCCAAACATGGTCGAAGCCATGCTTGGCAGTGTGGCCACCTGGAAAACAGTTGCCGCCTTCTGCGGATATATAATGTCGCAGAAGGAGGCAGCTGAGAGGGAGCGAGAGGAAGAGGCCGGTCTCGCTTCCCTCAGACGTAGGCGGCGGGGCAGGAGAAGGCGGGCATACCAAGCCCGTCTTTGAATGTCCCAGGGGACCTGCGCACATAGCTGGCCAGCTATGTGTGCCTGCACTAGGTCCCACCGTCTGGGGATTGCCTGGGTGTCTCCGGGCAATCCTCCGTTGGCGTTAGCCTAGCCGGTCGGCTAGACTGCCCTGGAGTGGATCGGAGTTTGGTGCCTCGGCAGAACCCGGTTCACTCCGCTCACAGGGCAAGGAGGCACCGGGGAGTTTTAGTGGGTATTCCCAGTGCCGCTATGATCAGGTGCTGGGCGACCCCCACATATCCCTACCGTCTAGCCAGCGGTAGGGAATCTGTAAGCGGATTACTCCTCGTCAAAAAAAAAAAAAAAAAAAAAAAAAAAAAAAAAAAAAAAAAAAAAAAAAAAAAGGTTAGGTTAGGTTAGGTTAGGTTAGGTTAGGTTAGGTTAGGTTAGGTTAGGTTAGGTTAGGTTAGGTTAGGTTAGGTTAGGTTAGGTTAGGTTAGGTTAGGTTAGGTTAGGTTAGGTTAGGTTAGGTTAGGTTAGGTTAGGTTAGGTTAGGTTAGGTTAGGTTAGGTTAGGTTAGGTTAGGTTAGGTTAGGTTAGGTTAGGTTAGGTTAGGTTAGGTTAGGTTAGGTTAGGTTAGGTTAGGTTAGGTTAGGTTAGGTTAGGTTAGGTTAGGTTAGGTTAGGTTAGGTTAGGTTAGGTTAGGTTAGGTTAGGTTAGGTTAGGTTAGGTTAGGTTAGGTTAGGTTAGGTTAGGTTAGGTTAGGTTAGGTTAGGTTAGGTTAGGTTAGGTTAGGTTAGGTTAGGTTAGGTTAGGTTAGGTTAGGTTAGGTTAGGTTAGGTTAGGTTAGGTTAGGTTAGGTTAGGTTAGGTTAGGTTAGGTTAGGTTAGGTTAGGTTAGGTTAGGTTAGGTTAGGTTAGGTTAGGTTAGGTTAGGTTAGGTTAGGTTAGGTTAGGTTAGGTTAGGTTAGGTTAGGTTAGGTTAGGTTAGGTTAGGTTAGGTTAGGTTAGGTTAGGTTAGGTTAGGTTAGGTTAGGTTAGGTTAGGTTAGGTTAGGTTAGGTTAGGTTAGGTTAGGTTAGGTTAGGTTAGGTTAGGTTAGGTTAGGTTAGGTTAGGTTAGGTTAGGTTAGGTTAGGTTAGGTTAGGTTAGGTTAGGTTAGGTTAGGTTAGGTTAGGTTAGGTTAGGTTAGGTTAGGTTAGGTTAGGTTAGGTTAGGTTAGGTTAGGTTAGGTTAGGTTAGGTTAGGTTAGGTTAGGTTAGGTTAGGTTAGGTTAGGTTAGGTTAGGTTAGGTTAGGTTAGGTTAGGTTAGGTTAGGTTAGGTTAGGTTAGGTTAGGTTAGGTTAGGTTAGGTTAGGTTAGGTTAGGTTAGGTTAGGTTAGGTTAGGTTAGGTTAGGTTAGGTTAGGTTAGGTTAGGTTAGGTTAGGTTAGGTTAGGTTAGGTTAGGTTAGGTTAGGTTAGGTTAGGTTAGGTTAGGTTAGGTTAGGTTAGGTTAGGTTAGGTTAGGTTAGGTTAGGTTAGGTTAGGTTAGGTTAGGTTAGGTTAGGTTAGGTTAGGTTAGGTTAGGTTAGGTTAGGTTAGGTTAGGTTAGGTTAGGTTAGGTTAGGTTAGGTTAGGTTAGGTTAGGTTAGGTTAGGTTAGGTTAGGTTAGGTTAGGTTAGGTTAGGTTAGGTTAGGTTAGGTTAGGTTAGGTTAGGTTAGGTTAGGTTAGGTTAGGTTAGGTTAGGTTAGGTTAGGTTAGGTTAGGTTAGGTTAGGTTAGGTTAGGTTAGGTTAGGTTAGGTTAGGTTAGGTTAGGTTAGGTTAGGTTAGGTTAGGTTAGGTTAGGTTAGGTTAGGTTAGGTTAGGTTAGGTTAGGTTAGGTTAGGTTAGGTTAGGTTAGGTTAGGTTAGGTTAGGTTAGGTTAGGTTAGGTTAGGTTAGGTTAGGTTAGGTTAGGTTAGGTTAGGTTAGGTTAGGTTAGGTTAGGTTAGGTTAGGTTAGGTTAGGTTAGGTTAGGTTAGGTTAGGTTAGGTTAGGTTAGGTTAGGTTAGGTTAGGTTAGGTTAGGTTAGGTTAGGTTAGGTTAGGTTAGGTTAGGTTAGGTTAGGTTAGGTTAGGTTAGGTTAGGTTAGGTTAGGTTAGGTTAGGTTAGGTTAGGTTAGGTTAGGTTAGGTTAGGTTAGGTTAGGTTAGGTTAGGTTAGGTTAGGTTAGGTTAGGTTAGGTTAGGTTAGGTTAGGTTAGGTTAGGTTAGGTTAGGTTAGGTTAGGTTAGGTTAGGTTAGGTTAGGTTAGGTTAGGTTAGGTTAGGTTAGGTTAGGTTAGGTTAGGTTAGGTTAGGTTAGGTTAGGTTAGGTTAGGTTAGGTTAGGTTAGGTTAGGTTAGGTTAGGTTAGGTTAGGTTAGGTTAGGTTAGGTTAGGTTAGGTTAGGTTAGGTTAGGTTAGGTTAGGTTAGGTTAGGTTAGGTTAGGTTAGGTTAGGTTAGGTTAGGTTAGGTTAGGTTAGGTTAG